>OY856411.1:1062610510-1063230510 GCA_963693085.1 Alisma plantago-aquatica | reverse complement strand
TAATGACCGGTACACATAAGTTACATGTACTGGCCGGTACACACTTCCTAACTTCTCTCTCTCTCTCTCTCTATATATATATATATATATATATATAGAGAGAGAGAGAGAGAGAGAGATGGTAGGATACACAAGCACATAGATAGCCGTGTCAGTTGCATATAAAGATTATCTTTTAAAAGTCTAAATCTTTAATCTTCATTATTATGACAAATTAAGAATACATACAATGTTTGACCTTATTTGGACGTTTGTAAGCCACTCATCTAAGAGCAACAAAAACGACATACGTAAATTTTCCCCAGTGCACCATTCTTATTGCCTTTAGATGCACGACTTACAAGTGTCCAGTGAGCTTACATTTTCAAATGTAGGCTGTGAGTATGATATTTAAGATACCAATGGTTTTGATATTCAAAATAATAGCTGTATGATGCAAATTGCTAGAGTGTTATCAATACACTTGAGTGTACCGCATCCTTATTCTCTCTGTCACTCTCTCTCTATATGTATTATATTGTTAACTCAGAGATTATGGAGGCAAAGTAACTTGTGTTCATTATGAACATTGCACTTATTTACATGGACTTGGGTGGCGGCCAATAACTCAATTGCCCAGTATGACACTAAATATATATATATATATATGTATATATATATATATATATATATATATACAGAAAATAAGAAATAAGTAATAAATACTTATTCATATATATATATATATATATATATATATATATATATACACTTGAGTGTATTCTAGCCTGACTCTTTATATATATATATTATATAGAAAAAAAGAAATAAGTAATAAATACTTATTCATATATATATATATATATATATATATTCTAACACCTTATCAAGCTTCCGCACACATATATCATAGGTATTGGGCTTGATGCATAGGAACTTGACCCGACAACAGTGAAGAGACTTGGTAAAGATATTTGCCACTTGATCATCTGATTCAACATGACATTAAAAAATAAGTAATAAATACTTATTCATATATATATATATATATATATATATATATATATATAATACACTCGAGTGTATTCTAGCCTGACTCTTTATATATATATATATATATATATATATATATATATAGAAAAAGAAATAAGTAATAAATACTTATTCATATATATATATATATATATATATATATAGAAAAAGAAATAAGTAATAAATACTTATTCATATATATATATATATATATATATATATATAGAGAGAGAGAGAGAGAGAGAGAGAGAGAGAGAGAGAGTCAGGCTAGTGTACACTCGAGTGTACCAGAGACACCGTACACCTCAGTCATTTTTGAAGATGCAGTAAATTTTTGAAAAATCTAGACCGTTGATCTTCTTAATTATCATAAGAACATACTATATAATAAATTTTAACTCATTCAGACACTTATAGGTCGTTTATCTAAAGGAGGCAAAAATCATGTATTTCAAATTAGTTTTGTGCGTCGATTTTGTTGTCCTTGGATAAGTGACTTACACTCATCCAAATGAGTTCAAATTTTGTATGTGACCCATTATTACTGTAACCATGAATATCAATGGATTAGATTTTGAAAAAACATGGTCTAGATAGGCAAACATCATTCGGGTGTACGACATGATCTGTACACTCGAGTGTATTCTAGCCCGACTCTCTCTCTCTCTATATATATATATATATATGTATATATATATATATATATATATATATATATATATTCATTCTAACACCTTATCAAGCTTCCGCACACATATATCATAGGTATTGGGCTTGATGCATAGGAACTTGACGCGACAACAGTGAAGAGACTTGGTAAAGATATTTGCCACTTGATCATCTGATTCAACATGACATTTAATTTGTTGATATTGGGTCTTTTCTCGAATGAAGTGACCGTAACCTTTGATATGTTTTATTTGTTTGTAAAAGACTGGACTGGAAGCAATGTGGATGACAACTTGATTGTAGCATTGCCACTCCATTGCCTCTGACTAATTGTACCCAAGTTCCTCTAAAATATTCTCGATCCATTTAGTTGCATCAGCCATGACTCTGTATTCTGATTCGACTATAGACTGAGCCACCACAATTTGCTTTTTTCTTTTCTAGGACACAAGGTTGTCTTCCGCAACACAATATCCTGAGTTCGATCAACGACCAATTTTACAACTTGCCCAATCAACATTAGAGAAACACTACACTTTGAGATGACCATGATAGAACACAATATTCCTTTGCCTGGATTTCATTTTGAATATTCAATATGAATGACAACCTTCGTGTGTCTAATACATGGTTTGTCCATGAATTGACTAACCACATTCATAGCAAATGATATATTTAGACGGGTGACAATTAGGGCTGTACATATACCGTTCTTGACTGGTAGACCGGTATGGACCAATCATTCGGTCCAGTCCCAGTCCTTGATCGATTACAACATTAGTCAGGTTTTTGGTCCTCTATTTCTTCTAATTCGGGTTTCAGTTTGGTCCGGTCTAGAACTGGTACTAACCGGTCTGGACCTATTATACAGGAAAACAAATTACTGTCCTAGTTTATCATGACCTATATATTAACACTTTAGTGTACATACAGTGGAATTTCATTTGAATTCTAGAAGCTACTAATAGGACGAATTGGTTAACATTTCCTTTTGTCTACCCTTGTCGTCACGACTCTAGTTTTGTAAGAATCAATGTTCTTAGATTAGTATATTTTGTAAATATTTACTGTGTTCTTAAATTTTATTCCAAATCTGACTTCATTTTATTGGTAATTTTAAGTTGATGTATTCTTGTTGCTTTTGAATTACCAATGTCTAAACAAGTTGCTTCATATACACACGATATCACTTCATGGCTGAATAACATTGTTGTATGAATTCTTTTTTAACATCCAAAATGGCTACTATTTTGTGGCTAATCAATCAAAACTTTGAATTGATATTTGATATTGCTGAAGTGTTTGTTCTACAAAGAATAATTTATTCAGTCTGGTCCAATGCATAATTTTTTTTAGTCCAGTCTTTGGTCCAATGAATTCTGTTTTCCAGCTTCGATCCGACCTGGTTTGCTTTTGGACTGTACAACCCTAGTGACAATGAGATAATTAAGCTCACTGACCAACCTACTATACCTCCACTGATCTTTGAGTGGCTCCTGCTGTCCCTATGTAGCTGAACTTTAGAATCCATTAGAGAGTATTCAGGCTTTGCCTCTAGCATACTGATTTCTTCAAGAAGATCAAAAGTGTACCTTTGTGAGCATGTGAGATCACAATTCCATCTTGAATCTGGCCACCTCAATACCCAGATTGTGTTTGGGTGTGCTAAATCCTTAGACCAAAATTTCTTTTGAAGAAACTATTTGAGTTGTATGACAATATCGACAACATACACAATAGGAAGATGACCCCTAAGTCCTAAGGGCTTTCATTGATAGAAGATTGAATGATTGAGCTCAGATCACATAAGACAAAAGTCCAAAAGCGCATGACTGAGCTTCCAAACAAAGCTCTTGGAGCCAGCAAACAAGATGAGACCCCCCTTGAGAAACGATTTGGGATGTTGCTTTATGTAAATTTCCTCAAACAAGTCACCATGGAACATAGTTCGAAATTTCAATTTTGACGTCATTTCCAATGGTTCAAAAACAGAATTTTACAGAATTGTCAACCGGAATTTCGATATTTTGCTCGTGTCTACACATGATTTTGACACAATTTTGATGACCAAATAAGAAAGTCATGCAATTTTACTAGGATGATCTACAAACATAAATACACCTAGTGTGAGCAAAAAGGTACAAAACCGTCTTGATGAGGATTTTGATTATGCAGTAGACATATATTTTTATGCAATAACATGTTATATCTTACACTTTGCATTCAATTAAGTGAAGGGGGATCTATGTAATTTTTCTTCTTCAAAACTTTTAGTTAAATTACAAATTACAGATTTCGGCATTTGGGACGTCGATTTCGATGTTTGGTAGCCGTCAAAACTGAAATTTCAGTCGAAACTTTGCAGATTTGACCAAAATTTAATCCACGCCATGGATGTAGGAATACATTTTTGATGTCCAACTCATTTAGTAGCCAAAGGAAGTGAGCAGACGGAAAAAGAAAATAGCCGTATACATGACATTTTAGCTATTGCGGATAAAGTCGCTAGATAGTCTTCCCCATAAATCCGAGTGTAACCCTTAGGTCCTAATTAGGCCTTTAGGCGATCAACAACTACTAGACCCTACTTTCACGAAGGCAACTCATTGACATCCGACTAGCTTTGTCAATAGAAATCAGAATACAACTCCATTTATAATTATGTCGAAGAGCTGTCATCTCATCTTCTACAACACTCGCCATCCTGGATAAATCATAGCAACCGATACATAATGGGTATGACAATGTTAGATAAGGATGAGATAAATGCTTTATATGATGGAGATAAACAATTATCTGAAACAAATTTAGGTAGATCGAGAGAACTATATATGCTCGTGCGATCTCCACGATGAGTGGTGATCATAGAAGGGTTGACACTTGCATTGCATGCTACTTGCTCCACAATAGTCGATTCTCACGACATGTCACGTATGCAATGGGAGGTTCTGTTTGTAGGTTAGAGCACAAGGATGATCATGGTACACTTTGGGCAGAAGGTACCCCTTAAATGGGTAGAGAAACCTCAATGACCATGGGAAGCAAGAGAGATTCCTTATTTCCAGAGCTCTATTTGGGTATGTCACATTGTATGGAGTATCCTTAAAGAAAGTCACATAAACGACCGCACATAATATGTGTTCAATGGGATTATAACACCTATAGCCTCTGGGAGCTCCAGAGCGACCAAGAAGAATACATTCATTAGCCTTTTGACCAACTTTATTATGATTAGGCCCAACACAATGGACAGAAGAGACAACCAAATACCTGAGCATGGACAATATATATTACATGGTTTAGGCAAAGGACTTAGAATGGAACATGGTTACTTAAGGTGGAAGATGGTATGCAATTATTGACATAAGTGGCGGGGAGGACAAATCTCCCCAGAATTCCTTTGGGAGTTCCATATGAAGAAGGGTTTTGGCAGTCTCAACAACGTGTTGTTCTTTATTTCTGCTACCCTGTTTTGTTGAGGTGTAGCTGGACATGAGGATTGGTGGATCACACGTATGGTGGACATATAATGTGCGAAAGCTTAACTAAATACTCTTTGGCATATCCATTTTAAGAATCCGGATTTGTTGAGAAAATGGAGTTTCCGTCTAATTATAAAACTTATGTATAATGGATAAAAATTCAGTATAATCTTTCATCAGATACAAAGATGTTACTCGAGAAAAAATATCAATGGAGACAACATTGTTGTGACCTACTTTTGAAGGAACCCGACTAGGTCTCTAGACATTAGAGTGAATAATATGAAAACCTAGCATTTGAACCCTTGAATGAAATATGGATTGATGATGCTTGCCTAACTGACATGACATACAATCATGGTTCAAAATTTCAGTCGATGTCAAAATTTTGACCAAAATTCCAGTTTTGACGGTGACTAGAAATAGAAACTGTGATAATTCATGCATTTCATGAAATCTTGACAATTTTGATCAATTTCACCCAATTTGGGCATGACTTTTAAGAAATTTTGATAAACTTTGCTAGTTTATTTTGAGAAATGACTTACGTTGATGGTTGTTTGTTGTTAGCTGATTAGAGAGGAGATGCTACTTTTGAGCGGTCTTATAGATTCTATCTAAGACACATGAGCCGTAACCCAACCTAGTTCTGCTACCGACTTTCACTGTTTCACATCTACCCTATTAGATCAATAACTACAACCTTTACCCCAAAAATAGGTGTTTTACAAGTTGTTGATCTACCCAAATTAGGGAATCTACTACTTAATGCTCTAAATTAAGTAATATCACATTTAAGTAGTTATTTCAAAATTCATAGTGAACTTATAACTTGTATCACGCTTTTTCATTTTGAATTATTAGTTTCTTGTAACAATGAAGAGTATTTGGATATGACAATGGCCAATTGAAAACGAAAGCTCTAGAGAGGCATTGGCTCATCTATCCCCGCGTACGTACAACCTCCACAGGTGTACGGTAGCAGATTGGAGATGAGTTACATGAGTAAGATAACATGAGTTGGACTCAATATGTCAATCATATTTTTGAAAACAACCATCGGGTAGGGGTCATGGGCTTGACCATCCCATGGAACGAGGTGACCGATACTGATGCTGTTTCTACAACTTGGAAATAGGTATTTACCAATGTACCGACGTAATATCTATAGATGCAATTCCGGTTGTTTCGGCTCCAAAATGAACGAATTAGTTCATGAAAATTTTTAGGTGTAATCTCTACACCTAAATGCATTTTTTTTGCCATGAAATTCTATATTGAGTGTGTGCGCAAGGGTCCATCATGTGGGAGGTAAGGAATTCATTTGATTTTGTTGGGATTTTGATGACAAAATGTCGGAATTAAGATCTTAAATTTTACTAGCAGAATCCAAACACTTAAATACACAAAATTATGAAATAATTTACAACTTACAACATATGAATAATATATATACTTACCAACTCGCATCAACTATGTGTTGAGTGTCATGCTGGTTTTCCATACAATATTGAGTTCATATGGGTGAGATATTGTGGCCATGACATGTACATCCTATAAGTTTGGTTGTATGTAGTCACATGCTCCTCATACACATCATCATTGACAAATTGTATCATCCAAATATTTAGATAATGCTCTTCCAAATCTTTGAGATAATTCTTTCTTGCTTTCAGATAAAGTTAGAGGAGCTCGAGAAGGTTGACGAGCTTGAGGAATACACTGAATAGCCACATGCACATCTACAACTACATGAACTATTAGGACTGGAGAAATAGAAACTAATGAACGACCACCACTGCATGTTTGCCCACCATCCTCAAAGAACACAAGGGAGTTGTACTGATAACTTCCATGTGGACTGGAGACATTTGTAGTATATGTATTATCCAATATGTTCTACTTTCGGTGTGTGTGCAGGGGTCCATCATGTGGGAGGTAAGAAATTTGTTCGGTTTTGTTTGGATTTTGATGACAAAATGTCGGAATTAAGATCTTAAATTTTACTAGCAGAATCCAAACACTTAAATACACAGAATTATGAAATAATTTACAACTTACAACATATGAATAATATGTTTACTTACCAACTCGCATCAACTATGTTGAGTGTCATGCTGGTTTTCCATATAGCATTGAGTTCATATGGGTGAGATATTGTGGCCATGACATGTACATTCTATAATTTTGGTTGTATGTAGTCACATGCTCATACACATCATCATTGACAAATTGTATCATCCCAATATTCGGATAATGCTCTTCCAAATCTTTGAGATAATTCTTTCTTGCTTTCAGATAGAGTTGGAGGAGCTCGAGAAGGTTGACGAGCTCGAGGAATACACTGAATAGCCACGTCCACATCCACAACTACATGAACTATTAGGACTGGAGAAATAGAAACTACTGAACGACCACCACTGCATGTTTGCCCACCATCCTCAGAGAACACAAAGGAGTTGTACTGATAACTTCCATGTGGACTGGAGGCATTTGTAGTATATGTATTATCTAATATGCTCTACTTCCGGTTGTGGTGGTGGCTGATTTTGATATTTAGAATACATGTACCAATATTAAGAATGAGATCGGTAGGGTTGTGCATGTGTTTGCTCAAATAGCATATCGCCAAAGCCTAATGTTGAATGTTGAGATTGAGAATCAGAAATACTCAATGCTCCCAAATGAATCAACAATATCAGAATAATAGTCACTCTGTAGGATCATGTAGTTGTAGCCTCATGTGGTAATGCATTGATGTAGTCTTATCCGGTTTGAGTTTTCCTCCTCTGAAAAGTTTTTTCAGCCATGGGATTTTTTTTTCTGCTGGAGGAGGTGCATCCCTATCAATACGAGGACGGTCATCATTCTCATGATAAAAAATAGGAGGATATTTTGGAGAGCGCTCACCACCGCCTCCATCATTTACTCTATCATTAGACTTAGATTTGGAGTTGAAATTAGATATAGTTTTTGAAGAAGAAGAAGAATTTATGCTACCCAACTCTTCTTGCACTGCTCTATTGATTTCCATATTAGTATTTTCATGCTCAGGCTTGGACTCAAGTCTTTCAGGTGGGGTTTGATCAACATTAATATTATAATCTACTTCAAATTGCTATGCTATGTAAGGATCTGGACAACCATCTAGACTAATCAAGAATGGAATGACCTATTTCATTCATCCATTCCTCTAAAGGATCTTTTGAATCATCAACTTCTTCTATGCCTCTTATGTTTGGATGGGTTGAATGTGTATGCAGTGTCAATGAGATCATGGACAACAACAAAATCCACTTCCTTGTAGTTGACATCTCATATTGCTTTTGCCCTTAACTGCATGTTGAATTGAATATAGACATGATCTTTCAGATTGTTTGCCCCAACCTATTCCTTCTCTTTGAGTTTATCAAATTGAAAGTGTTCCAATTTCTTTCGCAGCCCCCTGCAAATGTTGTTTGAGAAAGGATGCGAACAACAACTTCTCACCAAAGCATCCAGTGCCTTCATGAATCAGTCGCAACTGCAAAAATATTCAAGATATTTAGATGATGAAACATCAAACAAGAATGGATATGCCATGACTTCATATTTGTTATTTAATCAATTTATTAATCAAATGGATACCTCATCCAACACTATTAAGCACTATTCTGTAGAGGTAATGAATTTGTTAATTATATCTCACGCAAGGAATGAGGTTTAGGCGAAATTGGCGAAATTTCGCCCAAAAATTTCGATTTCGATGGGATCTGGTACCGAAACGTGCGACTGTGTCGATTTCGATGAGTTTCGCCAAATTTCGATGATTTTGATGAATTTCGCCAAATTTCGATGAAAATTTCGATAATTGCAGTCCTTGTTGTTTTTTGAAGAGGGGCAAAGGGGGATTGGAGTTATTTCACCATTTAGTACTTATACATAGTATATTCTTATAATATATCATAATTGCATTGCATTTCCCTAATATTTGCTATTCAAATTTTTAAATACTTATGCAATGCATTTTTTTAGTTTCTGGAATGTAGACGACATGTATCCTAGTGGTGATTTATTAGACAATGAAGGTGCTAGGAAGCCAACCACACCAACAAATAATGATTTAGCTTGGAAACATTATACTAGTGTTCTTGGGACCAATGAAATGATTGACTATTGAGTCAATATCAACAACAAACTATCAACCCAAGTAAAATGTGTGGGGATGCCTTGCATATCCAATATTTGATATTATAACACAAATAAGTACATGCATGTATATAGCTCATTCTTGCAAAATTGCATAACTTAATTTCTACATTTACTCATCGAAACCCTTCATCGAAATCCTCAAGAAATTGCACAGTTCCCTTACCTCCCACATGAAGGATCACCCCCCAACCTACCCTCACATTAAATTTTATTGCATAAAACGATGCATTTAGGTGTAGAGATCATGCTTGTAAATTTCATAAATTAATTAATTCATTTTGGCGTCAAAACGGGCACGATTGCATCTATCGAAATTTTTGTCAAAATTTCAAAAAATTTCAGTTTCCATGTTGTCGAAACGGCATTGAAATCGGATACCTCATTCCTTGATCTCACAACATTCATTAGAATCACATCTAAGCCCAATTTTTGTGAGTATTGGAACCTCAGATTCAGATAGTAAGCTGTCACTAATTCCAAATAAGGAAATAGGATTTAGATTTTAGATTGAGTTACAGAGTTAGAGAAATAAGTTAAAAGAAATTAGAATTTGGAACAAAATAATTGAGTTATATACCTGCTTTTTGCAATGGATGTAAAAACATATATGTCCAACACTTGTCTACCATTGACAAGTATTGTGAATTGGACCTAGGAGCTGCTTTTTTAATATTGTCCACCATTAGTTGCATTACATCATACAAGGAAGGCATTGTTGCAACTTTTTCACCATCTACTAGCTCTAATACTTTGACAACATGTTCCATTATTCGTAACACCTTTGTAACCTTATCCCAGTATGCCCGACTGGCAATTAGTTCTTCAATTATTCTGTCAACCAGGGTGTTGTGCTCCTTCACGGAGGTCTACTCCACACCAATGAAGAGCTTCCTAAGTCTATCCCTTTTGAACTTTAATGAATAGAAGACCGAGTAATTTGTTACAAATCTAGTTACCCCTGGTCTAACTAAACCGCCTCCGCAGTACTCATGTCGCCTAATTGCATTTAACAAAAAGGAATGGTTGTAAATGAAACCCGTGATCAACCTACCATTAGTTGTCATGGATTTGATGTAATCAATTTTGTCCATATCCTTAAGAATCAGATTTATGCAGTGAGCATCACATGGTGTTTAATAGACTGGATATCTCTTCATTATACTGTCACCAACCTTCTTGAAGTTAGAGCCATTATCAATCACTATCCGCACCACATTCTCAACCCCAACTTGCCTGTTGTATGTTTTCATTAGCTTCTTGATGTACTTCTAATTCCTGACTTCACCGGAAGCATCAACAAAGTCTAGAAAAACATTCGATCCACAACAATGTGCAAGAAAGTTAATAATTTGCTTTCTGTTTCCACTAGTCCACCCATCACACATGAGTGTGACGCCATATTCAGACCACAATTGTTTTTGGTCTGGAATCTATGCTTGTATATCTTTCTTCTCATGGGGAAGAACTTGTTCATTAATTCATATGCAGTGGGGACCTTGATGCCCCTACCTGACTCCCCTATGACATCTACCATATGCTCAGATAGGGTTTATTGCAACATGTGCTGGTATACCATGAGCAAATGACTTACCCACTACCTTGCCAACCTTATTTTGCCCCAATAAACATTGCTTTTAGGGTTTTCTTTGCCTAGCATCAAGCTTCCTAACCCTGGCTCATCAAAATGCTTCAATCTCGCACTAACAGAGTGGAAAAGTGTAACAATGGTGCCTTTCTTTTATGTTGAGCATGTTTATCTTCGTCATCATCTAGGTCAACAATAGGAACATGTGCAACCCCACTTCCTCCACTTGCACCAGATGTGTAACACCCCGATTCTCATATCACATAAGCGGAAGCTAATTTTTTTACTGGGGAGTGTTACTCACATGCATGGTAATAAAAAACCCGCCTTGAGGCTCTCGAGGCTCACGCCTCTTGGCGAGGCTATCCCAAATGAGCCTCGAGGCTTACGCCTCAGTGTCCTGGACTGAGGCTTACGCCTCACAATGTCTGAGGCCCACCTCAAAGCACTGAGGCTCTGAGGCTTAGCTGAGGCGCACGCCTCAATTCTGAATGATGATGCCTTATGTTAACCACCAAATTGTCTACTTTAAAATTTATTAAAAACACTTTCTTCAAAAAATCAAAGTTCTTGTAGTTGATTGTTACTTTTCATTAATAAACATTTAATCATCATTTTCTGAGTATCATCTTTCAATCTTCATTGTTAAATTTCTCTTTATTTTCTACCTTCTCATTCACTATGTCGGTGAATTTCATATCATTGTTAACTAATTTTGGTTCCTCATTCCTACTAATTTGAAATTCTATTTGCTTCAATTTATCTATTGACATCTTTTATTCTAGTAGTATAAAGAATTGATACCTTGTTATTTTTTTACACATTTATTTTGCTATTCTGGTGGGTCCTTAGTCTCTATTATCATTATTAAGTTTCAGAAATAATTAATATTTCATATTGTTGTGCTTGTATATACATATTTTTGTTATAACACATTGATACACATAACCTATAATATATATATATATATATATATATATATATATATATATATATATATATATGTAAATACATGTATAAATTTATTTTTTATGACCGCCTCATACATATTTTGAGGCTTACGCCTCAAACGCCTTGAGGCTTATGCCTCGCCTCACTGAGACAAAAACGCCTCGTTACGCCTCACACATTTTTCAACCTTGCTCACATGATATGCAATTACAATAATGATGGATAAGAACCAATACAGACTGTGCATGAAATAAATTTTCATCATATTCTAAAATAAAACACTAATACATTGATACTACCTTATACAAATCTCATATTAAAGCTGGGACTGTGTAGATGGCACCCCACCAAGCAAAACTCCTAAAGTTGTAGCTGCATCCTCCTGTCCCGACTATCTCCTGAAATTTTGAACCTGCGGACATCTCGTCCCCAGCCATGTACTGGGAAACCTAGGTTAGAGTAAGTGGCATTGAATTTCTATTAAGATTAGCAAAAATATACATTTGTACCCCTTGTGAGTTTGTGAGTACCCCAAGAAGATGCACTTCGTAGATTTGGGATCAAGTTTGCTTAAACCAGTCTGAAGATCTTGTACAGAAGTAAGTAATTCTTAAAATTGTAGGTGGCACAATAAACAAGGGAGTTCCAAGGTATGACATTATGTGGGACTTGGTTGTTTAAGACAAACGAGGGCAGAACAGGCGGTGGAGGCAACATCATCCCGAAAAGACTTAGGTACATGATAGTGAAACATAAGAGTTCTGGCAAATTCAAGGAGATGACGATTCTTACGCTCGACAACACCATTCTGCCGAGGAGTATAAGAACAAGAGGTTTGATGAATGATGCCAAATTTTTTACAAAAAAGGGTGACAAACTATTGCATAATAGGTGGTGGAGGTAGCATCAACCCAAAAGGACTTAGATACATGATAGTGAAACATAAGAGTTCTGGCAACTTCAAGGAGATGGTGATTCTTACGCTCGGCAACACCATTCTGTTGAAGAGTATAAGAACAAGAGTTGATGAATGGTGCCAAGGTTTTTACAAAAAAGAATGATAAACTGTTGCATGAATTCAAGGGCATTTTCTGTTTGAATTTTTTTGATTGGCTTATTAAATTGAGTCATAATCTCAGCAATGAATGCAGTAATAGTATGTGCCCCATCTTTAAATAAAAACAACCGAGTAGCCCTAGAAAGGTCATCAATAAAGGTTATAAAGTAACGAAAGTCAGTTATACTTGTGACTGAACATGGTCCCCATATATCAACGTGAACAATATCAAAAACAGATTTTGAAGACAGTCATTTTTCGATGAAACACACATCGATTTTTCTTTCCAAACCGACAAGCTTCACGTTTAAACAAAGTTTCAGATACAGAAGGAATCAAATGCTTGAGCTTGGATGCTGATGGATGTCCTAATCTGTAGTGCGACCGAAGTCCTGAAACCGCCGAAGAGAGAAGAGAAGCATTCTTTGGAGCATCAAGATAGTATAAGCCGTATGGTTCCTCATAGACCAAACCAATTCTCATTCTTGTGTGGAGATCCTGAAAGACTCATCAATTAGGGTCAAAAGTAATGGAACACTGAAGTTGTTTGACAATTTTAGTGATAGAAAGGAGATTCAAAGGAAAGTGGGGAACATATAAAGTGGAACTGAGCAAGAAATTGTTTGTAGTTCCAATACTACCAACTCCATGAATTGGGGTTTGAGTGCCATCAACTACAATTACATGTGGGATAGTAGGATTCATACTAGAAAAAAAAGTTTGAATCATCAAAAATATGAGTAGAAGCACCAAAGTCAATGACCCATTTGTTTTTACCATAAGGAGCCGAGGAAGCAAAAAAAAGCAGAATCATCATCTGAGTGTGGAGTCGGAGTCTAGAGTCATTCTTGGAAAAGTTTTTCAAATTCATCTTGTACCCAATCAGCAGCAGTAGTGGACATGGTTGTATAGGCGGCCGGGCGTTCCATATGGACACCTAGGCAACCTAGGCACCCAGGTGGAGGCCCAAGCGTTTCCAAACTTTTATATACATATACATACATACATACATACATACATACATACATACATACATATATATATATATATATATATATATATATATATATATATAGAGAGAGAGAGAGAGAGAGAGAGAGAGAGAGAGAGAGAGAGAGAGAGAGAGTATTAGTTTTTTGATCTTCTTAAACATGTTGTGAATAGCTCATACGCAAAATTTGAGCACATTTAGACATTTATAGGTCCTGTTATAAAGATCGCAAAAATTATGCATTTCAAATTAGTTTCACGCGTCGATTTTGTTGCCCTTGGATAAATGACTTACACTCATCCAAATAGGCTCAAAATTTGTATGTAGCCTAGTTATAGTATGACGGTGAAGATCAACGGTTTACATTTTGCAAAAAATAGTCTTGATATGCATACACACTTGAGTGTATTTGTGCGATCTATACACGAGTGTATTCCAGCCTCTCTCTCTCTCTATACACACACACACACACACACACACACACACACACATTTTGATAGATATATCTAAATTGCATATATAGTTAAAATAATACATTCAAAAATCTGAATTTGTACTACTTTTTTAGGAGATATTTGCCATTTTCCTTTATTGGGCTTTTGTAAAGACGATTTGAGTTCATCACAAATTGATTACTCATAAATCAGAAATCAGAAATGTTAACTATATTTGGCTTTCTATTCATGAGGCAGTACATTTACAAAACAAAACAGTAGATTAATAAAGTCAAATAGTAGACAAATTAAAACAGTCATTAATACTATTCAGTAGATAAATAAATAAAAAACAGTAGATAATAAATAAAAATCAGTAGATAAATAAATACAAATCGGTAGATAAGTAAATACACATCAGTAGATAAAAAAATTCAAAACATTAGATAAGTAAATACAAATCAGTATATAAATAAATACAAAGATTAGATAAGTAAATACAAATCAGTGGATTAAAAAATTCAAAGCGTTAGATAAGTAAACTCAAAGCATTAGATAAATAAATACTAATCAGTAGATAAACAAATACAAAGCATTAGATAAAAAAGTACAACTCAGTTGATAAACAAATATAAATCGGTAGATGAACAAATAATTTTAAAAAGTAGATAAACAAATACAAAACCCTAAATTGAAATGATGTGATGAATAAAAAATCACTAGATGAACAAATCAGTAGATAAGTAAATACAAATCAGTAGATAAGTAAATACAAATCAGTAGATCAGTAAATACAAATCAGTAGATACCTAGCCATTTACGGTTCAATTAACAAGGGAAACCTCTGAACTAGGCAACTAGAAATCCTCCCTCGCAATAACATACGTTTCGTCCAGGACCGCTCCGGCGAAAAAGGGGGCGATTTAGGGCTTCCCATGCGGCACGGCTGGCTTGGGGGAGGGGCTCCAGGCTGCCGGTGAGCGCCTGCCCGCTCCCCCCGGGCCTCTCCTCCTCTCCTGGTCGCTCAGATCTAGTTCGTGGCGGTGTAGTCCAGTTTCGACTTCGCTTCTCCTGGCTTCGGCAGTGGAGCTTCGGACCTCGGATCGAACTCCTCTTCGGCAGTTGAGCCTAGCGGCGGTGGTTTCGGCTGGGGCGTAGCCTCAATGGCCTTCCGTGCTGCTTCCTCGGGCAGATTTGGCTATTTCCTCCACCGAGCTGGTCCTAGCGGCTGGTGTTCCTCCCCCTTTCCTCTGCGTGTTATGTTTTCCTTTGCTGTTTTTGTTTTTCTTAGCTGCTTGGTCGGGTGGTCTTTTTGCTTCTAGTCTGACTAGAGCACGTCTTGTTTAGCGTCCTGGCGTTTGTTCCGCCCTTCGAGAACCCTAGCCACAGGCGTTTGGTTGGTCGCGTCGTGCCTTGGTTCCTTCTTGGGTGGACGGTGGGCTCGGGCGCCCCTTGGTGCTCCAGGCAGAGGAGGAGAAAGTTGGGTTTTGGGCTTCGTGTGGGTCTTCCACCCCCTGTTCGCAGTGGTGGTCGGAAGTTGTAAAGAAGTGACACCACTTCTCTACTAAAAATTTGAACA
This sequence comes from Alisma plantago-aquatica, assembly GCA_963693085.1. Lineage (NCBI taxonomy): Eukaryota > Viridiplantae > Streptophyta > Magnoliopsida > Alismatales > Alismataceae > Alisma > Alisma plantago-aquatica. The sequence continues at coordinate 1,063,214,560 of OY856411.1, read as the reverse complement.
ATAGAACCTCCAATCCAAACACACTCAAAAGGTGTGATGGAGTGGATGTAAAATTTTTAAATCTTTATATAATGGTAATCAAAAGACCAATGTATAGCAGCGGAAGAAAATATTTGACTATTCAATTATAAAACAAAGGGTTACAAACTTAAACTTACATCACAAGGATCCATGTAGAGGGAATCTAAACCACCTCAAGATTGTCTCCAAGCTTCATCATCACAAACTAAGTCCAGGTCCACATGTCATGCATCCAAGTTCTCCACCTAGGGTTGGAAGCATACCCCGGCAAAAGAAGAAACAAAAAGAAACATCAGCAAAGGCTGGTATGTGCATACTAAAAAGCAAATTGAGCAATATAAGGAATAAGGGACATCAAAATAAAAGGCTTCCCAAGCAAGAGATAAGTATCACCCAAACGGGTATCAAGTGAAGGATCACAACAAAAAGGGATACTTGCCATAACCAACAAATAATAAGAATGTGCTATCAATATAAACATCCACTACCATGGTGGGAACAAAGCACATATCATCATCAACCTGCATGCATGTGAGATAAACATAGCCCTAGAACAATATAAACACAATTGGCGGCCAAGCACAAACTTGAACCTGATAGAGAAAGGAATACTGCCAATCTCCCAAATATATAAAATTTTGAGCATGGATTACTGCCACACTCGATTTATAGAGGAATGGTATACTGCCACCCTCCAAATAAACAATAGGGGAATACTGCCCCAAAACCAATGTAATTACACTACTCTAGTGCTACTGAATCACATAGCATGTATAATGTAGAGGCAAGTAGAAAAGTATAGTCAGAATTATCAAAGTTGCCATCACACAATGGACAACTCAATCATATAAACAAATCCACTTCAAAGTGGGCATATCAACAAGTAAACATCCACATCACAGTGGGCATATAATATCAAAAGTCCAAATTGCACCAAGGCAACAAGATAAGATTCCAAGAGAATATCTATGATCACAAGATCAATAACAAAACAAAGTAGTTCACATGAACCATGATATCAAAAGAACAAGACAATGTGTAGGCTAATGTCCAAAGGACCAAAAGAAAGAATAAAATAGGATAATTGCTCAACAAGAATAATCGGGGATGCAAACATACCTCAACTTCAGAGTCAAACGTCCAAAGACACTTCTAGGTCCAAGCCTAGGCTTCCAAAACACCTATTTAACATATATGTGAAATTAGGGTTAGGTTTATATTGATTTCATAAACCCTAAAAATCACCTTTTTATTAATATATGAATTAGGTTTCCAAAATGATGACATATTTTATATTAGGTTATTAGGATTCCAAAACATATTTTATTATATTTTTCTGACTTATAAATTATTAGTTATGATTTATACAAGTTATTATCTTATTTAATTAGATCCATTAAATCACCTCTTTAAAACTTAAGATTCAGGCGACAAAACCAATACCAAAAGAAAGCCTGCATTTTTCTGAATCCAACGAATATTTATTTGTATTTTTCTGATCATCCGATAATTAGTTATCAATTTTACAAAACTAACCAATGGAAAGCCAAGAAAAAGCCACGTCAGATTATTACTGACAAAAAAAGCACAAAAGGGAGAGAGTCGGCTGTGACTTGGACCAATGAAAAGTGGCCAAGTCATGCCATATCAGCGATGCACAGACCCACCAAACCAGGTCAAAAAGACCAAAACACCCTCGCTCGAAAAAAAAACAAACTGAAGAAAGCGGGAGGGTAGATAGGTAAAACGTCCCAGGCACATCTTCTTCCCAAGATTGTTGCGCCATGGCAGCAGCTTCTTGAGAGTGAAAAATTGGGCAAAATCGGAGCAAAGCCCAAGACAACCAATTGGAGGGGAAGGTACCTTCGGTCAGCTCCAAGAGACGTTCACGGAACGAGAAAGTCGGCGCTCGGCGCCGCCATGAGCACAACTAGGTCCAGATAGCCGCCGCCAAAGCCTGAAAGTGGGGAAGCTAAACTCGGAGTCTGTGGAAGCTGAACCAAAGTAGGCAACTAGGACCTGGGATCCCGACGGAGGCCAGGGATCAATTTCCTGGAGGTCCGATCGCCATATGTGATGAGGAGATGCCACAGAGCGGGAAACAGGGGTGGAAACAGAGAACAATGGCGGCGCCTCATGGTTTGGGATATCGGGGTATAAATACCCGAGAAACCAGGATGAGAAGGTGCGGAAAAGAATAAGGAAGGAGTGGGAGAAAGAATCGCAACAGGAAACCGGAAGGAAAGAGAGAAATCCGAGAAAAAGAATCGGAGAGGGAACCTGGTCGGCGCTTGAGAACAGGAGAAAGGAAAGAAAAGAAGAAGACGAGTCAGCAACCGAACGATTTAAATCCAACGGCCCAAGATGGGCCCGTGGTTAAGCAAGCAGAAAAAGAATCGCGTGACAAATAATCTGACAGAACCATAACCAAACAAATTCCAATTAAAATGAAACATTCACATTATTTCCCATTTCTTTCTTTCTTTAAATGAGAGTCCAAACGTTAACCAAATTAAACCAAACTTGGCAAACAAGTTAAGATAAACATGTAGATTCCAAATCTCCAATTGGATTTTACTTTTGGCAACATTAGATAGGTTATTTGATGTATTATTTGTTTCTCTTTCTTGATGCATTAATGACACATAGTTTACCCAAATTTTATGAAACTTCATCCATAAGTTAAATTAAGTGTGTTGAACACGAATTTACCATCAATTTTACATATTGGAGTTGTTTGAGCATTTATTTAATATTTTGAAGGTTCTACATATTTTCTCTCTCCTGATTTTACCTTTTAAGAAAACTTTCTCCAAATTGGATGAAAATTCACCCAAAGGCTATATTTATTATGTAGATCACGAATCTAACATTATTTTCCTCTTTTGGAGTTATTTATTATATTTATTTATTAATTACACCTTTTAGGCAAATTTCTCTCTCCTAAAATACCATATTATTTCAAGGTTGTCCAAATTAAATGAAAATTGACATGTAGGCTTAATTTTTAGGTGTAGATTACGAATTTGAAGTCTATTATTTAATTTGAGGCTTTATTACATGGGTTATATCATCTGGCCCATTAGAGGCCCATTAACCGCATTATGCATCCAATTTGGTTATTTATCATCTTAATATCACCAAATAAATTATATGACATATTAGATTACATTTTTCATGCATTTGATTATTAGGATCACTCTAACCTTAACCTTGTTTGGCTAAGTCCAAAAGGTTAAACTTCTAGGGTAGGGTTCTATATCTGGTATGTTACAGCACTCCACCCCTTAAAAAGGATTTCGTCCTCGAAATCTATAGATTCAAACATCAATCACTAAATACTCTCCACCCCTTAAAGGGTTCAACCTAACAAGTCAAACTAAACAACTTTTTTAGATCTACCCACATCTCTTAGTTGTGAAAGTTCTAGATACTTTTATTATTTATGTATCCAACTATAGTCATGCCATCTAGGGTTGAGATTTTAAGTCCTTGTGTCTCTAACCTATCAACCCTATATGATCATCCAAAAAAAGTCATAGGGTAGGTCAACTACACAATTATATCAATCCTAGTCACAAAACTAGGGTTAGATTCTAATCAAACTAGAGTTTCTCTTAATTGTGACTTAGCTCAAGAAAACATCGATAAATCTGAGAAAACTTTTGTACATATAGTAGTATAATTGAAAATAATTTTTGAAGATAAGAAACATCGCGAGGTGAAAACAAATAGTTGGCCAAAATTTAATGCGAAACCAAGTCACAATATTTCCATATGAATACTTCCTCATAACCTATTCTTGTCCCCAAACCAAACCTTATTGCACAAAAGATCATCATTGATAAATCTAAGGTCAACATCTCACTTAAAGGTAACTAACTAAGTCAAGGGTTCTAAAGGGAGATAAAATTGAAATAGTCGATTCCGACTACCATGGACTCTGATACCATGCTGTAAAGAAGTGACACCACTTCTCTACTAAAAATTTGAACAATAGAACCTCCAATCCAAATACACTCAAAAGGTGTGATGGAGTGGATGTAAAATTTTCAAATCTTTATATAATGGTAATCAAAAGACCAATGTATAGCAACGGAAGAAAATATTTGACTATTCAATTATAAAACAAAGGGTTACAAACTTAAACTTACATCACAAGGATCCATGTAGAGGGAATCTAAACCACCTCAAGATTGTCTCCAAGCTTCATCATCACAAACTAAGTCCAGGTCCACATGTCATGCATCCAAGTTCTCCACCTAGGGTTGGAAGCATACCCCGGCAAAAGAAGAAACAAAAAGAAACATCAGCAAAGGCTGGTATGTGCATACTAAAAAGCAAATTGAGCAATATAAGGAATAAGGGACATCAAAATAAAAGACTTCCCAAGCAAGAGATAAGTATCACCCAAACGGGTATCAAGTGAAGGATCACAACAAAAAGGGATACTTGCCATAACCAACAAATAATAAGAATGTGCTATCAATATAAACATCCACTACCATGGTGGGAACAAAGCACATATCATCATCAACCTGCATGCATGTGAGATAAACATAGCCCTAGAACAATATAAACACAATTGGCGGCCAAGCACAAACTTGAACCTGATAGAGAAAGGAATACTGCCAATCTCCCAAATATATAAAATTTTGAGCATGGATTACTGCCACACTCGATTTATAGAGGAATGGTATACTGCCACCCTCCAAATAAACAATAGGGGAATACTGCCCCAAAACCAATGTAATTACACTACTCTAGTGCTACTGAATCACATAGCATGTATAATGTAGAGGCAAGTAGAAAAGTATAGTCAGAATTATCAAAGTTGCCATCACACAATGGACAACTCAATCATATAAACAAATCCACTTCAAAGTGGGCATATCAACAAGTAAACATCCACATCACAGTGGGCATATAATATCAAAAGTCCAAATTGCACCAAGGCAACAAGATAAGATTCCAAGAGAATATCTATGATCACAAGATCAATAACAAAACAAAGTAGTTCACATGAACCATGATATCAAAAGAACAAGACAATGTGTAGGCTAATGTCCAAAGGACCAAAAGAAAGAATAAAATAGGATAATTGCTCAACAAGAATAATCGGGGATGCAAACATACCTCAACTTCAGAGTCAAACGTCCAAAGACACTTCTAGGTCCAAGCCTAGGCTTCCAAAACACCTATTTAACATATATGTGAAATTAGGGTTAGGTTTATATTGATTTCATAAACCCTAAAAATCACCTTTTTATTAATATATGAATTAGGTTTCCAAAATGATGACATATTTTATATTAGGTTATTAGGATTCCAAAACATATTTTATTATATTTTTCTGACTTATAAATTATTAGTTATGATTTATACAAGTTATTATCTTATTTAATTAGATCCATTAAATCACCTCTTTAAAACTTAAGATTCAGGCGACAAAACCAATACCAAAAGAAAGCCTGCATTTGTCTGAATCCAACGAATATTTATTTGTATTTTTCTGATCATCCGATAATTAGTTATCAATTTTACAAAACTAACCAATGGAAAGCCAAGAAAAAGCCACGTCAGATTATTACTGACAAAAAAAGCACAAAAGGGAGAGAGTCGGCTGTGACTTGGACCAATGAAAAGTGGCCAAGTCATGCCATATCAGCGATGCACAGACCCACCAAACCAGGTCAAAAAGACCAAAACACCCTCGCTCGAAAAAAAAACAAACTGAAGAAAGCGGGAGGGTAGATAGGTAAAACGTCCCAGGCACATCTTCTTCCCAAGATTGTTGCGCCATGGCAGCAGCTTCTTGAGAGTGAAAAATTGGGCAAAATCGGAGCAAAGCCCAAGACAACCAATTGGAGGGGAAGGTACCTTCGGTCAGCTCCAAGAGACGTTCACGGAACGAGAAAGTCGGCGCTCGGCGCCGCCATGAGCACAACTAGGTCCAGATAGCCGCCGCCAAAGCCTGAAAGTGGGGAAGCTAAACTCGGAGTCTGTGGAAGCTGAACCAAAGTAGGCAACTAGGACCTGGGATCCCGACGGAGGCCAGGGATCAATTTCCTGGAGGTCCGATCGCCATATGTGATGAGGAGATGCCACAGAGCGGGAAACAGGGGCGGAAACAGAGAACAATGGCGGCGCCTCATGGTTTGGGATATCGGGGTATAAATACCCGAGAAACCAGGATGAGAAGGTGCGGAAAAGAATAAGGAAGGAGTGGGAGAAAGAATCGCAACAGGAAACCGGAAGGAAAGAGAGAAATCTGAGAAAAAGAATCGGAGAGGGAACCTGGTCGGCGCTTGAGAACAGGAGAAAGGAAAGAAAAGAAGAAGACGAGTCAGCAACCGAACGGTTTAAATCCAACGGCCCAAGATGGGCCCGTGGTTAAGCAAGCAGAAAAAGAATCGCGTGACAAATAATCTGACAGAACCTTAACCAAACAAATTCCAATTAAAATGAAACATTCACATTATTTCCCATTTCTTTCTTTCTTTAAATGAGAGTCCAAACGTTAACCAAATTAAACCAAAGTTGGCAAACAAGTTAAGATAAACATGTAGATTCCAAATCTCCAATTGGATATTACTTTTGGCAACATTAGATAGGTTATTTGATGTATTATTTGTTTCTCTTTCTTGATGCATTAATGACACATAGTTTACCCAAATTTTATGAAACTTCATCCATAAGTTAAATTAAGTGTGTTGAACACGAATTTACCATCAATTTTACATATTGGAGTTGTTTGAGCATTTATTTAATATTTTCAAGGTTCTACATATTTTCTCTCTCCTGATTTTACCTTTTAAGAAAACTTTCTCCAAATTGGATGAAAATTCACCCAAAGGCTATATTTATTATGTAGATCACGAATCTAACATTATTTTCCTCTTTTGGAGTTATTTATTATATTTATTTATTAATTACACCTTTTAGGCAAATTTCTCTCTCCTAAAATACCATATTATTTCAAGGTTGTCCAAATTAAATGAAAATTGACATGAAGGCTTAATTTTTAGGTGTAGATTACGAATTTGAAGTCTATTATTTAATTTGAGGCTTTATTACATGGGTTATATCATCTGGCCCATTAGAGGCCCATTAACCGCATTATGCATCCTATTTGGTTATTTATCATCTTAATATCACCAAATAAATTATATGACATATTAGATTACATTTTTCATGCATTTGATTATTAGGATCACTCTAACCTTAACCTTGTTTGGCTAAGTCCAAAAGGTTAAATTTCTAGGGTAGGGTTCTATATCTGGTATGTTACAGAAGTGGTGGTGGAGTTCCCGGCACCTTCTACTCCCCGCCTTTGTACTCGCATGAGCCGTCCTTCCTCTGTATCTGCATCACTGGGGTTTGGCCTCCTTCCTGAGTCTCCTGATTGGTGCAACCTTAGTGCTCGTCGTTGGTAGTGGTTTTTCTCGTCCTTTTTTGTGGGACGTTGTGTTGTTAGGTAGGTGTTGTTGCCTTAGTGAGTTATAAGTTCTATGTTGTCGTGTGGTTTGTGTCCTCCTTTCATGTTAGGTCTTTTTCTGTTTCTTTGTTATATGGCAGCAAGTGCGAAGGTGATCACTTCTTCGGTCACTGGTTTGGAGCATATACTTTATATCAGATATAATCTCAGGTTGAAGGAATCTCTCATAAAAAGCTGTTTTGGTCAGCGATATAGAAGAGAGATCAATACATCATTGTTCTTATCACGTTCCGATATGAGTTTCTGGTTATTGTATCTGCTCTTTACTTTTTTGTGTTCGGTTGGTGTATCTCCCTTTACATGTAGATGCCGTATGGCTTTAATGTAATGAATGTTGTGTCTTTCAAAAAAAAAAATCAGTAGATACCTGAATACAAATCAGTAGATCAGTAAATACTAAATACAAATCAGTAGATACATAAATACTAATCAGTAGATAAGTAAATACAAATCAGTAGATACATAAATACAAATCAGTAGATAAGTAAATACAAATCAGTAGATAAGTAAATACTATCACTTGATAGAAATCAGTAAAATTAAAAGCTTAGTTATGTGTATTACTTCTGGGCGCCCAGATTGGGGTGGGGCTTGGGCCGCCTAGGCGCCCACCTGTACAACACAGGTAGTGGAGGCTTGGGCTGGTTTTTTCCTCGGTTTAGTCAGTAGACGCCCGATTCACCCATGTGGTGGGGTAGCCGTATTTCACCTAGCAACAATCCTCATTGTGATTATTGCGTCCACGAAAGTTACAATGACGAGCTCCAAGAGGAGGGGTGTTGCTAGGTCCATTGGAGGGCTGACCACATCCCTGTCCAAAAGGGGGGTTGACCACATCCAGGTTCCGACGAGCCAAAACGACCATATCCTCTACCACGGCTACGACTTCTGCCACGACAAAAATCTCCAAATTGTACTGGCCTGACGCCTCAGCGGAACTAGCAAGAGAAGAAGAAACAAACTATAGGTGTTGAACTCGCTTTAGGACTCTCACAATTTAGGTAGACGATCAACTGGACAAGATCTGATCCACAACTCCTGCAAAAGATGTAGGTATTCCAACGAGGAATGTAGCAATTGCAATTTATTTTGCTATTTTTGGATTTTTGTGATATCAGACGTCAGGGGATGGTACACTTTAAATTCATCCCATAAAGCACATCATTGATTATAATAATCCTCAAAGGATGTATCATTATAGAATTCTTTTTTAGCCAGATTTTTAAGGATGTCAAACACCTTTTTAGGGCTTTGTTGATGTGAGTAAACATGAGATAACTGATCCCACATGGCCTTTACGTTCGAAGTCTTAAAAGTGATTGACTTATTTTTGGTTCTGCATGTTGACCATCCAAGTATCACCCCCGAGTCGTCCTTGACCGTAGGATTGTTTTGTTTTTTCATCAACATTCTCGGCAGGAGTAGCATGTGCTTTTGTAATAAGGTGTGAGTGCTGGCCTTGGGCCTTGACGTACAACTCAAAAGAGCGTATGGTAGTTAGAACCATCCAATTTCACTGTTGTCACAAACAGTTCTTAAGTTATCATTAGAGGCCATGATGGTAATCAGTTTTGGATCAATCCACACAAGTTACCAGCTCAAAAGGGCATGAAGCATTACACAAGTTACCAATAGAAGAGTTCAGAGAGCCAAAGAATGGGCATTTAAGAACTTTAATTAATAGACCAACGTCACATCATCAATTTAGACCGACATGTGATGAAGATTGATGAAAGGGAGCAAGTCTGTCCCAAAGAACAGTGACAACATGGGAGGGTTGCACGAGTTGCAACGGGGGCGGGTTGTAGCTAGAGAGGGGGTCTGTTGGGCGGCGGGGGCGGGTGGGCTGTTATGCGGCGAGCTGCTGGGCGTGGAGGATGACTGGTGGGGGCTTGTGTGGATGGGAGGGAGGGAAGAAAGCTGGCGGGGCATGGAGGGTGGATGGCAGGGCGTGGAAGATGGATGGCAGGGCGTGGAGGATGGATGGCAAGGCGTGGAGGATGGTGAAGGGGACAACAAGGGGGGAAGAAGGATAGGCAGTGGGAGAAGAAGGAACATGAAGCAGAATGTGAGGGAGAAGGGTGGCGGCCAGGGTGGATGGGAGGGAGGAGAGAATTAGGGCGGATCAAAAAGCTCTACTACCACGTGAATAGAATAGGATTTTCTTATTGAAATAAAGAATATAAGCATAGACACCCTCCTTATATAAGATAAGAGTCTATCAACAATATGGGACAAAAGACAAGACACTTAAAAAACCACACAATCAATAAATAAAATAAATATATTAACACATAAATATGTCAACAAGGGATCACGTGTTGGCGAATTCAAGTGTTCCCCTATGAAGGGACCCGGGTTCGAACCACCAGACAAACATCTCTTGATTTAATACCCCCTGGGTGTCACACCTCCGCTACAGGTTGTTGGAATGGGGGGAATCTTTCTCTCTTAATCTCATTCATACATACATATACACATATATCTACATTGCATAATCAAAATCCATATCGAAACAAATTTTGAATCTTTTCACTCACAATGTTACACATGTAGGACCCCTCCGTCAAATACCAACATATGATGTTACTGCATAATTAGTTACATAATATTGTATCTTTACTTGGTTGTCAAAATGTGTGCTAAAATCTTGTGTGGACGAGTGAAATAATCAAAATTTCTGTTTTTAGAAAATGGCGCCAAAATTTGATATTTTCAAATGTGGTATAATGTTTGCAACATAAACTGACTAATGCGCCAGTTCAAGGTAATGCTATTGCATAGAAAAAATTTGAAAGGGGAACAACAATCTTTAAAGTAACATAACGAGAGGTTATAAGTGTAGATTTATGATCTTAACATCTTAATCAAATGTGACCCATAATAGTGCTACACAAAGGATCCATTTGGTCGATCCCAAAATGGTTGGGAATGAGGTCAGATGATGATGATGTCTTTTGAGGTAACAAATTTAGATTGGATCAGACAAAACGAAAGTACAAAACAAATTTCAGATAGGTTTGGTTTAAGAACTAGTCAATGGTTCCGTAAAAGACGTTTACAAAACCAATATGCACGGTTTGGTTTGTATCTCTAGCGGTAGTCCATATCAAACCAAACCATGCACACCCTAATGCCATTTAATGTGCTGCCTGGGCGACCTTGATCTGTGGATTCGACCAACAACAACATTCATGAGCAAGGGGAGTTCCCATCTCAAAGCACGTATTTAGAGGTAGAAGCGGACCTTGAAGACGTAATTTTTTTGAAAAGGAGAAACACTGTCCAAGTTAAAAGCTTCTCCTTGCCTATGCATATAAAGAATGCTGGTGATGATTCAAATGAAGCCGGTGCATGATGGAGGCCATCGTTGGGATGATAGAGATGACTTCCACCATGAAGATAACAGAGACTATCGTCGGGACGATGGAGATGACTCCACTGTGGAGATGATCTTACATAGACAATATCTAGACGCTGATGCTATAGGGACAATGGTGGCACCAACAACAGTGTCAAATGCAATAGCGGGGAGTAGGCTCTGCTTGACTTTTCTTCTAGGGTTGGGTAAAGGACGTATCTGTTTGGATACTATGCTAACTTTATGAAAAAACTTCCTTGTTAATATATGTTAAGCATGATTACAAGGCCTTACTAATATAAAGCAGGAATACAACATAAAGGTGATACTCACCAATGTGGGACTAACAAAGTGAGAAAGATAAAGAGAACATTAAAACAATAAAATATTTTAACACTCCCCTAAGATGGAGCATATATGTCAATCATGCCCAACTTTTTCCACCATGTTTTGAAATCTCTTCTTAAGTAGATACTTGGTGAAGATGTCAGCGATCTTCCATCCTAATGTAAGGAGTAGAAATGTGTCCAGATAAGATGGATTCTCGGACAAAATGTAAATCTACTTCTAAGTGCTTTCTACGTTCATGGAAAGTTGATTGCTTGCAATAAAGGTGACAACTTTATTGCAATCCTCTATATTTGTGCAAAAAGAATTATTTACCCAAGTACACCATTTCACATGTATGTGATCCAATTGCGCACCAAGGAACGAGGTGTGTTTTAACAACATGGAAATAGGTATATTTACTTGTACACCAATGAAAATTTGAAGAGATGCAATCCTAGTTGTTTCAACGCAAAAATGAGCGCACTAAATCACGAAAGTTTACAAGTGTAGTCCACATCCAAATGCATCGTTTTAGACTATAAAGTTATATTTAGGATGTGTGTGGGGACCTTCATGTTGGAGGCAAGGAATTTGAGTGTTTTCTGGAGATTTTGATGACATAATGTACGAATTATGCTTTGAAATTTTATCAGCACAATCCACAAAATTAAATACATACACTTATGTAATAACATCATAGAATGAATTTATAAGGGGGGGGTCCTTCGAGTGTTATCTTTGAGAGAATGTCAAGTTCAAAGAAAGACAATGCTAATATTACTATTATTAGATATTCACCACTTAATAGATACAAGTAAATTATATACACCTTGAATTAGATGCTAGTTAATTTGATGAAAGAAAAAGTCCAAATAGAATGGTGAATGTAGTGGCTGACCTCTCCTTGGCAAATGTTGCCCAACATAAGCTGCTTGATGTATTTAACTTGTCGTTCTCATCCCATATAATTTCTATAAACCTAAGCCTATTTCTCTATATGCGTCATACTAGGTTATGAAAGAAGCGTTTCTCTTGCTTTTCTTCAAAGTCAATCCATAAACCTTGACATTTGACTTCACATTTGTGAATGAAAATGGGCAATATCACTAATGTTACATCATGTCTCCCCGCCATATTTGTTACCACATGATCCTTATATGTAGTAGTGAATCCCCTCCCCACGGCTCATTCAAAATGGTGGGATAAATATAAAAGGCATAATTACCAGTACCATGCCCACAATATGCATGTTGTGAGGATGCCTCATGCTGGGATGATTTAAGAATATAGTTACCATGTCTTTGTTGTGTGATGTGTAGCAAGTGCCATATATAAACAAGTATAAGATAATAAAATTATGAAATCTATACTTTTTTTTGAAAAATCTGTCCATATTTCCGACTATGACATTTTCTTTCTTAGTATGCTAAATAATATTAGTAATTAAAACATATGTACAATAATTAGCTTATTACAAAAATGACTGCAAATAACTATATTATACTCGTAGTTAGTCGAGTATTTGGGTATGGTTTTTGTTATAATGTATATTAAGAGATAGTGTTTTAGATCTATAATCACACACTTATATTAAAAGGAAATATAAAGAAGTAAAATGGGGGATCATTGTCATTTTAAAGTGTTTTGGATGGATTTATATTTTAATTAAGATAATTGAGGCGTAAATGAGAGAAAATGGTAGAAAATACAAAACCATCCTCGATTAGGTCTCCAACTGTCAAAATCCCCTTGACCCCCCCCTTCGACTCTCAAACAACAAAAAAGGCTCATACACACCCTTGTATTAAAAAATGAGCGAGGCACCTGCTTAAGCAGTCTAGCCCATTGGCTGCTCCACAATGAAGCTAGGTGACTGCCTCGTGGAATTGAATTAAGCGTTTGCTGAGGGCCCATTCAAGCCGCTTAACTGACCGCCTTACTCTGATTTCATTTCCTAATACCCGACATCACCCTCCTTTTCATTCAAACCGGGTCAGTTTTGTCCCCACTTAGAGATATATGTCACCTATCGCTATGAATACCCCTTCTTGGTCTGACCAAGGGTTCCACATTTTTTGTTCCCCAGACCTCTGTCTTAGAGCTCCAAGACTCTGAGAGTGCTGAAGATCTCACCCCTACGTCCATTCCGTCAGTCTACCTCCATTTTTCATTGATTTATACCATCTTCCATTTACCATCTCCATCTTCCACTCATTTCCTAACCTTCATCTCCATTCATCCACACCAACTGCTGTTTGGAACGAAATTGAAGATAAAGGAAGCCAAAGAATCCATCAGATCAAGCAGGAAGACGCAAAGGACGAGATCTAGTTCATCTGGAGGCTGAGCAAGAGCCACTTCTCCTCTACAAGCTAATCTTTTCCTCTTCCTCTTTTCTTCTATTGGTCTCCTTTGTTTCTGTACAAATGATGTATCTCCATCTTTGTTTGGTGCCACTATGCTCGTCTATGGCTAGTTGAGCTCCTTTTAGGCCATGTATCCCATTTGGGCATGTCTATGTACTTCAATTCTAAGCAAGTAGTTAATATTTAGATCTAGCATGTTTTCGTTCCATCTTCTCTATTTTGGTTATGATTGTTGGTTTGGTTGATCCCTGTCTTGCATGAATTTCCGTTTTTATTAACCCCAAAAGATAAGTGGTAAAAATGGGTAGAGAAAGTAGTTTGGACCGAAATCTAATAGGACAAGGTGCAAGGGAGGATCCGCCAGGAATCTAAGGTCGGAGAGATTTGACTCTGCGCCACGAAACTGACCCAGTTTCATCCAAATTGAGCCGGTTTCACTGTAGAGCCCGTTCTTGGTCGATCCTCTGCCACTCCTAATGCTCCTGGCTGTTTTGGGACCAAAGAGGTGATCCGAGATAGTTAGGAGTGTTGGCTTGTTATCCTCGAGAGGGGTATCAGACCTTTGATGTGGTTTTAGTCATGCTTCGCGAGAACGAATGAGATGACCCCCACAAGAGTAGCTACCATAGTACATGCTGGGTTCAGCTGCTAGTTGCTTGCTAGGGTGTTTGAGGGTTGTCTACGCCCGAGAACGAGGTGCATAAACTGCCTAATTTGTGGTTACATAGCATGGAACTCCCGATTAGTAAGATTTAACAGAGTTTATTTTCTTTATTTTTCGTTGTTTGGCTTTCATTTGTTTTGTTTAGGTTGTTTTAGCTCTACACATCCATCTACCTTCCATTTTTCTTAACTAAGTAAGAGTAAAATCTTAGTGACTAAACGTCCCCATGTCCATGTGTTCGATCACGTTTCATTGCTTCGACCCCGTATTGAGTTGCGGGCGTGCCTAGGGTTTCGGGTTATAAGTCTAAAGTCCGATCACTCTTTAGGATCTGCGTTTGATATTTGCACGCAGTCCCGAGAGTGTATCGATAATTTTGTACAAAAATGCGTAGAAATTAAGAGTTTTGCTTTTTAAAGAGGGATCGCTCAAACTCCGCCTAGTGCTCAAGCGGCTACAAGGTCTTGTCCGCTAGCCTCCTTTGCATTTTAAAAACATGGACACATAAAAATTGGTCTCTGTCAGAATACCGGTAATTTCATTGAAATTTTGCAGTATTTAGTGAAATTTGGGGGTGTTTGGCAAAATCTTATGGTATATTCCGGTATACTCGTTAGTATATCGAAGCCTGCAATGGAACGGATGCACTCACTATATATCATATCCGATGGCGTGGAAATCAAATTTTGAGCGAAATTTCGTTCCTCGGCGCACACGTGCACACAGATCTATCTACATGCATTTTGCAAAAACGATTGTGCACTAGATATAGACACATAGACATACATACTGCAGTATCTAGTTGGTGGCATAGTTATGTCTCACACAAATATATATTGTTCAATACTATATACCCACATCTAAATGTGTATCGTTCACTTTCATTTTTTTGGACAACTTTGGTTGGTTAAACAAACCTCTGAATTGAATAAGTCTACTGCTGCTTATTTATATATTTTGGACAAAATGGTACTATTCCACTGAAATAAACCAAATTAGCCAGTTTGGTATGGTTCCGGATTATGCCCATCCAGAATTGTAGTATAAGAGAGCAATTTATGTGAGTGATACTTGTCCCCTATATAGTCATGTGTATTTCTCATGTTCCTATCTTATTATACAAGTCCAGTGCCTTGAGATGCAGGACTATGGAAGGCGGTCCGGTCTGTATAGAATTTAGGGGTGGTTCTCATGCAATTCAAAGGTTGTGTCAATGCCTTCTTAGCAATATACTTTGTTTCTTGCAGTTTTGGTTAGCTCATGCTTGGTATCAGTTGTGAATTTAGTTAGACTCCTACTTGATCATATGAAATCATAAGATCACCTTAAATACTTTACCTAATTGTTAACTTTAGTAGGATATATGTTTATGTGGGGGATTCATGTCTAGACCCACAGTCAAATTTCCTCTCTAGATACATTTACCTTTTATAACAAAAAGAATACTTTGAATACTTACCAGTAACAAAAAATCTTTGAAATATATAGGGATTACCATGAATATTTAGCTCTATTCAGTACTATGTGTACAAAGTACAATGTGCGCTTATAGTTATTTTTATGTAGTCAGTAAAGCATTCAATGTGATATAATGTCTAATAAGGCTCTTTGATTTTGAAAGGCATGGAAAGCAATGTCACGTTAACATTAAATTACTTGATAAAGTAATAAATGGAGGCAAATATTCATGGCAATCCGATAAAGTTCTCAAACTTATTATTAACGATAATTCTTCAGGTATTGTTTAGTTTTAAAGGCAGATTTATCTAAAGTGTACATTTTAAAATCTGTGATATTTGAAGTGGGTATTGTTCAACTTACGGAGAATTGTGGTGATATTGGGAAATACTTTTTGTTGACGGCTATCCTTTAGATATGCTGAGGTTAAATCAAATAACACTGTTGTGCCAATTGAGCATCTGAGACACAATAAGAATTAACATGAAGGTTCCCATGACGCTGAAATCTAAGAGCCTCGAGAAACATACTTTGAGCATTTACCGTTCCAGTGATTGCGTACACGTCAGTATAACGATTTCTGTATTATTTTAGTAGTAATGGACACGCATGCATTTCAAGAAGTCCCATAAAACATCCCGAGAGCTTTTACTGACGACAGATTTCATGAGTATGTACTCAAGAACTTGTATCTGAAGGTACATGATTTAAACTGTGTACATATTTTTAACTAAAGTTGGTAAATCTTATTCACTTAGAAGCTGTGGTAATTTGAGAAAGAGACTTTGTCAAGATCTATCCTATACATACGCTGATGTTAAACTATGTATATACCGTCACGATAGCAATGGTGCCAATTAAGAGCACGTGCGTGAGTACACAATTAAAGTTGACTTTACTCAACTTCCAGGTCATGGATACAGTTCATGCCATTATCATATTCATAATGTAACTAAGTTGTGACTATTGATGGAGATTTTTTTTAATGAGATATAACGAAGATGGTTTTGAAACAGATTTCCACCCCCCATGCGTGGATCCATGGTTGATGAAGTGGAGCACGTCTTGCCCAGTCTGCAAGCACGATTTGAGCTCAAGACGGAAGTAAGGAAGGAGACGCGTCCACAGTCCTCAGATTACGGTTTAAACTTACATTTGCTGGATCGCATACTTGTATACCTCCCTACCCTTTTTATATTGATGACGTTGATGTATTTACAAGTCAGTGAGGTTACTTCTTTCCATCGCGTTCGTGTATGTATATTACTAATATTATCCTCTTGTCAAGCGTATGAATATGATCCATGCTAATTTAATGTGTCGTGTTCTTTCGTTGTATTAGTATCAATACATTGATGTTGTTTTTGCAGATTCTTTTCCCAATAAATAACGGGGCATGTTTTCTACGGAAAATGCGGTACTCGAGCTTCCTTACAAGCTCAACGACGCTGAAGATTTTTTGCATTTTATAAACTCTTTATGCTTGCTACATCAGAATTTCAGTACAAGATTAGACATGGTTCTTGACCGTCTCACTTATGCGGATCTGGATTCCTCTTTTATCATGTCAACCTAACCCCATCGTATCTTGTGGCAATGAACTTCTCTGTCACTATTTTACTAAGTTGTTCTTGGTATTGTATATGAGAAATGGAGTTGATCAGGTATTCATGAATATATTCTAATGTTTAATCAGCATGTGATACTTACCAAACACCTCAAATTTGGGGTATCTATAACTGACACTCTACGTTCCTATCATGTTTTTGTTTTGCATGCTCTCCAGACAGTTTTATAGCTCAACCATTACTTTTTACCTTTACCTTTTGAAATACTAACTGGGCCTTGTGTAAACATGTATACCATCACGATGGGAGCGGACTCCTAGTCTCCGCACTCTCACTCCGCACTCTCACCTTTAGTGTCTTAATTTACAGATTGGCCCTTGTCTTGCTATATAAGAAAAGTCATTGAAAGGGTTACATGCAATTTTTACCTTTACTTTTGAAATACTAACTGGGCCTTGTGTAAACATGTATACCATCACGATGGGAGCGGACTCCTAGTCTCCGCACTCTCACAGCCTTGCTTTGTTAAACTAGAATACCAGCCATACATATTACTCCTGGGATCTATTATGTTTGGGGCTAACGGTTCTTAAAAGAGCAAGGCTGTTGTTTCATAGCTGAAGAGCCGACATGGTTGTGGAGAAAATAGGCGAGCTATTGGTCATGAGCTTGATGATACCAAAGGAACTGTTCCCATCACTATATGGTTCATACTTTACCAACATCCGGGCGATATAATATTGGAAGCCATTCTAATTTAATACAATGGAACCCACTGAGATTGCTTCACAAGCAAACATTATGATATATGTAGTCCATTATTATAAATGCAAATTAGTAAATGATTGGTTTCAAATATTGCCTCCAACAATATATCACGTTCATGTGAGACTTCTTATGTTGTAGGTTCTTTGAAAATTTCCATGTTCTAATCCGCAATCACACTAGCTATACGACTCATACACCACTTTGAATAGAGGCAAAATAAATAAGAAAAAGGGAATTGCTTCATGTAAGTATCTATGTGATACTTGTGGACTATGTACCATAGGTTATTACAAATCTACTGAAAATAATTTTTTCGTCCTTGCTTGGTTTGGCATGAAAAAAGGTATGGTTTCTACCACCCTCCTTAATCCATTTGTAAATTGGTTGCACATCCTAAAGTCTCCCTACTAGTATAAAGCTCCACATACATTGGCATAAATGTTCTTAAGGACTCTTGTGTTAGCCTTCAATGACTGTTTCTCATCTAGCACTTGCTATTGTACCACTCTTAGTTTAGTTTGATTGACTAATGAAAACAAATGTTCCTTGAAGGTTCTTTACTCTTTCATTATAATGTCTTCTTTACATGCTTTATCTTTGCAAAACAATCGATAACTTTGGGTGCTCCACCTTTCATGCATATTTTTGATCACATGTCGTCGACTTAAGTTTATGACTGTTCCTATGGGTGGGTATGGTTGGGCTTGGTTGAGTATGACCCTACTACTAGAGATTGAATGGTCCTACTACTTTGGAAAGCTTCCAAACTAGACTAGACCACTTGAAGGTGGAGACCAAAACAAGTTGAACTACTACTTTTGTAGATTGCTTTGGTTTGGTATGATCTCAGACCATACTATCTAATATTTATGGCCTCACTCTAGAAGCTAACTCATTTTTATAGAATGAATATAATGACAGAACAATCTAGTTTACATGTCTACCTACCAATGATATCTAATTTCCATCTTCCTAATTACAAGACCATGAAAAAATATTAATAAGAAATGCATGAGTTGAAGATAGAGATAACATTTAGATTTCATGTGTACTACAAATGTAGTGTAGGGTCTAGGCTCAAGGAGGGGGCTCAGTGAATAGATCTATCAAACACCTAACCAAACTTGTTAGACCTTCAAATAACATTAGAAAATAAGCGAAACAAATAATAAAAGCAAGTATTCGACAAATTGAGAATGCCACATATAAAGACAAGTGTTTCGAGTGTGTCTAGCTTGACATTTTGTATCTCCCTTACCTAGAAAGGCCAACCTCTACGATATTTAAACCTTGAGGTCCACCTTGTATTGATCTTCACAATAGCATCTACCAAGAAGACCCCTCTTTTCATATTAAGAGCAACTAGCTTCTTTTTTGGGCAAGGAGCCAATAACCTTACATAAGGGACTACCTTCCGTTACCTAGGACCGCCTGACCTACAATTTCCTTAGCCAAGGAAGAGCTTCAATCAACCTTTTAAAAGAAAGAGATGGGATGAAAGAGGAGAGATTCACAATTTACAATTAAGGCTAACTCTCTTACAATTATCTTATTCAATCATTTTGATGTAAGCAGCTGATAAAGCTCAAGGGAGTGATTAGGGGCTCTTTGAGGTAAAATTTCTCAACCATATCATATTATCCACATCGTATCTTAGAGATGCTCCAAAGTGACTTCTATGCCTAGTTGAAGGTTTCTACTAGCCAGTAGACTTCATATGGACAAATTCTAATTATTTATTGGGGAGTATGTAAGAATCCAACATATCTTCTTCCACTTTCCCTCCTATCATGACTATTTTTGCACTAACGAGAAGCCATAATGACATTACATCCAATTGAGATTCATAAGAAATTTCTTAGCCGACGTATCCTCTAGAGGCCCATGGTAGGTATAACATATTACGTTTTGGGTAGTAAATCTATTTAGAGCTATAATTCTTAATTTTATCTAACTTGAATCCATGTACAAGTTGGAGCTTTATTCAAAGTATCATTCAATCAATTAGTTCAATCATCCTATTCTCTAATATTAATTAGTCTCAGTTGAACATCTTATATCAAAATAAATTCTTCCTACTTAAGAAAATATATCCAATCTAGTCCTTGAACTTATCTTCATGAAACACTCTGGTCTCCTTTATTACAACCTTAAATATTTGAGTCTAAACACATCGAATAGACCTTTCAAGTGAGTGTAGATTATCTTGGAGGCCCTCAGCTAGGATAAACCTTAGCTGCTATCTTAACCCACTTCTTATATGACATTGAAGTATGCTCTCAACTACGTTCTCTATGAGTTAAGCATGCATGTATGACAAAATTTTAACCCTAGCTTAAAGTTTAGAATCATGATGTCCCTTTTCCAAATGATGGCCTGAATTGACTCCATTTTATTTAAGAAGGCCATGCCTTTGACCTAGAGTTATGTAAGTCTAATTTGTATGCTTGAACCCTCCTACCTGAGAATGTATACTCTTTTCTCACATTTTAGATTCCTAACTAACAAGGATTAGTTGAGGAACATAATGGAGTATTTAGTAAAGTATTTCAGAACTACATATCTCTCATATCCACAATTTGATGCCCAAGGAATCCCCTATGACATATGGATATATGCTTACTTAGATGCACTAAGTGATGCGAATGTATGCCCTTACGCTCTTTAATGGTTACAGGGACAAACAAATAGTAAAGGATCTAGATTGGGAAACCATGACCTCTTACTTATGATGAGTGGTTGATAATGTGACTCCCCATCGTCACATGATGAGGTTTGTATCCTTGATTGGACAAGTAATCATTAGGATGAACTGGTATACATTAGAGGTTTTGTACCCTATATAGATTTGTTAGAAGTTGACAATATGCTGTACAAAACCCTTTTTACCTCTCCTATGCTGTCATATATAGATGTTTTTGGCATACTCTTCTAGATGAAAAAAAAATCAATTCATGTTGGAATGAAGTAGTGCATAATAAATAGAAACATGGATCTATAATAAATTTTGGCTTGACCTACAAATCATTTTTGGCACCACTTTTTTAGATTTACAACACAATTTTTTTTGTCAAACTTATTTTCTGTTATCACACATACCTAAAAACCTTCTCTAAATTTGTTGGTGGTTTTGAGAACCAAGTCATCACTTGAGGAAATGGATAAGAATAAAGAGACCTCTTTGACACAAAACACCTAAATTAGATAAGGAACAATGAATAGTTAGATTAGACCATTAAACCCTTTACCTAGATGTGGAAACAAGGCTAAGGAGAGTCATTTGAATTGGTGGTGAAAAAATATGTTAGACAAAGAATATGATGATTTTGAGGACAAGATTCTCTTTAAGGGATAGAGTGTTGTAACATACTAAATTTTGGGTACTAAATCTCTTGTTATCTATAAAATATAATTTCCCCTAATTTGATTCCATTTACAAGTTGGAGCTTTATTCTGAGTCTCATTCAACCATTGAGTTCATTTTTCACACTTTTTGATACAAGTTAGTCTCCATTTGAAATTTTTGTGTCTAAATAAACTCTTCCTACTTATCTAAGATAAAATTCCTAATCTAGTCTCAAAACGTATTATCATGAAGCACCTTATCTCCTTTATTACAATTCTAAATATTTGAGTCTAAAAATATGAAATAGACCTTGCATGATTCGAACAATCCTTATTAGAATCAACGAAAACTATTAATGTTAATATTTGGATCATTTATGAGAATAATCAAAATTTACCATTTCAGAACCTTACTAAAAGGGTAATTTTATAATTTAATTCAATTGAAATTATGCTCATGATCAAGATTCATTGAAATCAGAGTCATATCTTAGAATATATAAAAATGGTAAGTTATATAAAATTATAAGGTTATTATCAAATATAGTAGACTTTAACAACTTATTAACGAAACTAGCCACATCTTCACATAACTGATAAACATCACTGGGGAGAAGAGGTGCCATCTTGATGCCTCCCTTTTAGGGCGTTGGGATCAAAACCCCCTCTATATCCCTGCCCTGAAGCTACAATTCCCTACGACAAAGATACATATACACTAACACAACAACCATCATATTCATATCCAAACCTACCTAAAAATAACAACTGGGATTTAGGACACCTCTTTACTTCATCGCAAACATTCAAAACATTATCTATACCTCTACTTCCTCTCCCTTTGATTAGAATACCCCTCTTTAAGCCCTAGATCCACCTCCTCAGCCTATATAGACAACCCTAAAGCCATGACGCACAAGGCACTACAAACCTTCTATGTGCAGGAGCTCGACCACCACTTGCAACTCAAAAATAGTGTCAGACAACACTCAATCGTCCCTAACATGATGTAGATGTTTCAAACTCACCTTTAACCCCCTTTAAATTTGTGCAAGGGTTCCAAACCCAAATAGCAACTTTTGTGATCTCCAACCTCCCAAGCAAGATGATCAACATCGGTGATGGTAGTTTGTAAGTTACAAACCTATGCATAATACATCATCGTTTATTAGACCATCACTGTCCCATCTCCATTTGAACTCTATAAATAAAAGGTCTAGGGAGCTCCTTCTCTCAAAGAAATTAAAAACACATGCAATTAGTGAGATTCAACCGTCACCCATGCTAGAAATTTGCTTTGCCTTTGCTGTGGGTTAGAGGAGTCGATGACCGTATAGGAAGGAACTCCACCTCACTTGGAACCTAATGTAGTAGAAGAGAAGAATAATCATCCAAACATGTAGATCACTGGTGAATGATTGTTACATAGGTTAGTTGTCATCTTCCTCCATTTTTGACTTGAGAAACTTAGTTAACTTGATCGATGAATACAATAAATTAGATAGTAACATGAAAATATGAAACATTATTATGTTAAGTACACTTGTCAATTTATCTGTACCTAAATCATATTATTATATAATTTTAGTAATATGTTAATATAGTAACAAGAAGCTTACCATTTATATGGAAACATATACGAAACACTAACATATTAAACATTAGATTTGAGTATATATTGGTTTGTTTGGGGTCAATAATTATCTAGGTTTACCCATTTGAATAACATTGCCACACTAGTAAGTATACGTTAGTGAATAGTCATTTTATAATTAGTAGTTAGGTCTCTTAAAATTCTTGATTTTAGAAAGTTAGTTAATGGTAATACACTATATTAGTGTTGATGATAATTTTAATGTTTATAGTGTGAAACATATCAATACATATACATCTGATAAGTAAATTATGAAAAAATACACATACTGTATAATAAAAAAGGAAAATTATGAAAAATTGTAGTGTCTAAAATTTTTGGGTAGTGACGATACCTTGATTTTAGATCATGAGGATGTCTATCAAAGAAAATATATTACCTCTAATAAAAAAGCACTATTCTATTATAGTATATGCTTGTGTACTAATTAACTGAAGCTAAGAAAATGGGGTTCATGCCTTTTAAATGGTGAAATATGAGAGAGATAGAGCGATTATGTATAAGAAAATTGATTTTATAAATATAGGTATGGGTGAATTTATATTGCAACAAACTTGCCCATGATGACATGTTGATTTGGACTATATTATTTTCATTCATCTAAGATGGTACTAGATCCTAACTTGTATTCATGTACATCATTGAGATTAAGTATGAGTGTATGACAACTACATGTTGAGGTATATTTGATTTAAAACCTAGATATTCCTAGTAATGGATTTTGGTAATTATTATATATCATAATAATGAACCTATTTCACCCTCATTATATGGAGCGGGACCTTGTCCACCCCTTACTATATCAAATAAGAGTCATCATCCATAAAACAAACACACACCATTTTTTTCATTGGATAAATAAATGTGATTTAATGTTTCAAAAAAATGTATATCATAGAGATCAAAGCATAGTAGAGAATAAAAATATAAAAACTATTTAAATTTACAAGATTACATAATAATCTCCCACTTGAGGGCTCACATGAAGTTAGCAAATTCAACATCTAAGTAGAGGGGATTTTAAGCTACACACAGTCTATCTTCCAAAAGTCTAACTCCACTAAGAAAAGGCATGGCCACCAAGTCAAGTCCTCCATGCCCTTCACCTTAGGGGTTGGAAGCATGCCCCACAAAAGAAAATAAAGTAGAAATTGTCAACATAAAAATACCAGTATGTGCATATAAGTAGGGATTGAAAAATACTAGGAGAAAAGGACAATAATAAGCTCTATCAAGTCATCCAACATAGAGGGAAAGATAACATCCAAGTGGGTTTAAAAGAGGACAATTTAAGGTATTCAAAAGATTTACTTGACATTTAAAAACATATGTCAACATGTGCCACATAAGCACAAAAAATAGAGGGTTCAAAACCCATAAAATTGATCAACAACTTAGCATGCAAGTGAGATAAAAAACACTAGTGTACATAAAAATTTAGTGGCAGTTAGGACAAAAACACAAAGCTTGATAGAGAATGACGCACTTCCAAACTACCATATATATATATAATTTTGGGTGGAAAGGCAGACCCTGGGAAGAAATACACACACCCTTTATATATAGTGAGAGGAAAAAACACTCTGAATGGGTAATAAAACCCCAAAACCAAAGCATTATATAACTCTAGCACTACTAAATAAAAAAAACACGTAAAGATGTAGATGTAAGTGAAAGTTGAATCATAATAAGAGTTTTCAATCAAATTGGAACATATAATAAATCCCCCACTCAAGTGGGAAAAATAGGGTTCCATTTCACAATAAGGAACAATCTAGTTCAAATCCACAAATAAGGGTTACACCATGTAATAGGATGAACAACATACATCCTTAGTGTCAAACATGCATCTCTAATAGATTAAGAAGATTAGAAGATCAATATCAACATATAACTACTCACACGAGTCAAAATCTTAGAAAAGAGAGGAACTGTACATGGTAGTATGAATGCAAGGACCAAGGTAGATAAAACATATGTGATTTCTCAATATAGTAAAGAAGGGATGAGCATACCTCATATCAAGTCTAGATATGTACAAAGTCAGTCTTAGTTCCACATCAGGGTCACAAATCACCTATTAAAAGCATATATAAACTTGGAGTTAACTTCTTATCAAATTCATAAACCCTAAAATCATCTTTTTATTATTAGTAATTTTAGTCAAAAAAACCTCTCCATCATGTAGATACCACTTTCTAGATTCCATAACATATTTTACTTTATTTTCTGACGTTTCAATTATTTGAGAAATTTCAACCAATAAAAAATCCTTAAAAACCACATATTTATATTATTAGAGTTAGGCTATGAAACCAAAACCAACGTGCACAATAGAATCTTGAAGACTTATTTTAATTAATTTTTATGAATATCTAAAGATAACTCAATTTAGTAAAACTAAACCAATAAATGAAAATCAAATGATGAATTTACGATTGCATATAGTATTACAATCGTGGCGCATGACATGATAAGGGAATAAAACTATCATTCAGAACGGGTGTGGCTTGAGATACAAAAACTATATGAAAAGACTAAACTACCCTTGTACAATCATGAAAGAATGAAAAAGACATCAAGGGCCTACCAGGGAAAACCAACAAGGGGTTCTTATACTTTGTTTTTGCAAAGAATAATGCCAATGGAGAACCAAAATAGAATTGAATCTGGTGAACAAAAGGGGAACCAATATAGAATTGAATCTCGTGAACAAATCCCTTCACTACAAGAGAGCTTCACCACTAGACTCATAAAATCCTCCAAAAGCCAGCAAGCCTAGAATCACGACCTAACAATGACTAGAGACCCCCATAGGGCTTGGCCCCATGAACAAAGTGAGGAGGGAGATAAAGAAGCAAAGAAAAACCAAAAGTAACTTAGAAAAAACAACAATTGAGTTTAGAAGGTTTCGAGGAAGGTACATGTGGTAAAGGTGAGGCCATGGGGCAAAAATCCGGATAGAACATGTGAGCTGTCCCAAGATAGTAAGAACATAGGTGAAATAGGAAAAAATAGAGTTTATCTATTCCAGGGTAATTGAAGATATAATAGATTCTTTTGGACAAGATTAAGAATTCCAAGCCTTTTCAAAGATACTCTACAATCAAAAGCCTCAAACCCAAACTAAGGACTCAAATGCAAATGTCTAAAGTTGGATAAGAATGTTTGAGGATGGAATGAGCTAAACTAACTCAGGGGATTGGTTTTATGGGGCACGAAAAAGGTCAGGGAAAGGTTTCCTAAAGGTCTGAAGGCCTTGGTTAGTGAGTAGAAGGAAATGAATATGAAAACATGGGAGAAACATCGAAAGAAGGGATTCAAGATGCGGTCTGGGCATGGATTCCACAAAAATATAGTATATATAGAGTCATTGGGTTCAAAAGGAGGCAAGGAATGTGTGGGAGAATGAATCAGTGCAAGAGAAAGAAAGCGGGGGGAGAGATTTAGGGGACAAAGCTCACTGCTATTGTTTCAGATGAGGAGGACTCCTAGTCGAGGACAACTTTGAAGCTGCATGATAAAGATCCAAGGTTCCAGATTAGACTCGAGTCCCACCAAACCATGTGACAACATGGGAAAACCAGAAAATAAACCATATGATGACCAAAACATGATATTAATAAAGCCAAAACTATAGTTTGATACATTTTAGGAATGTATACATTAGGTTTATCATATGCAATTCAAATTGGGGTAGTTGGGATCATCTAACATGGTTGAAACTTGGTACCTAGATTAATTAAGGAATGTACAATCCGAGTTGCCATTACTTTCCTCCTTTGAAGTAATTCATTATACTGTTTAATATTTTTGAGTTTAACTTATATTTTCTTTCCTAATCAAATTAAAGGCATCTAGTGTTATTCAATTGATGTGAAACTTGTCCCAAAAGCAAACTAAAACACCAAGAGTCTACATATACATTTAGTTTCTTCTTTTGAAATTATTTATTAGGTAATATATTGGATTAGGGTCAAAGGGTGTTACTCCCATATTTATTCACCAAATATACATTTATGGATACTATCTAGATATTATTTTCTTCATAGAATTATCATTGAACGATTAAATTTCCTTAAATATCACACGTACTCACACCCATTGCTCAATTCCAAATTCCTTTTAAAGATATTAAGTGATATTATGTTTCCAATTAAAAATGAACCAACTCTCTGTTATCCTTTATATCCTTTTTATGACTTAGTAATGTATTTCCCAACATATTATTAACATGTATACATGTAATCTCATTTCACTAGTATTAAATATATTAATTGAATTAGTTACCTTATAGAGAATTGACTACATAATAACATATTTATATGCATGTATTATTCCATCAAATAAAACTTCCATATATTCTTATAGGGATTTGTGAATTATACTTTATGAGTTCAGTTTATGAGTATGGGTTCTTTGCATTATATGATCTAGTATTTATTACACAAAAGTCAAGATAATTATTAATCATCAAGACTAGCCAACTTAGCAGTAATTATTGGTTATTACCATAATAATAATGTTAAGGGTGGCAAAGGACCTATCTTTTACATTATATGATTCCTAGCATATATCCTAAGAATATATAAACTACCTTACTCTGTTATCCATATTTCAACACAACTACTTACTAATTTATCCGATTTAGGTCTATATTGGTATATCTTATTCCATGTTTGGAGGTTGATTCCTAAATTTAACCCAAAGACATCTAATCCTCAAGATTATGGTTTCTAGGGCTAGGAGGTCATGTTTTAGTATATTACACTAAGGATTAAAAAGAATTACATTATATTAGAGAGATAATAATAGTTGAGAAACTAATCTAGAGAAAATGATGATATACTTGAGTGTAAAACATTGATCATATATACCCTAGATCTAACCTATATGCATCCTTTAGTTACACATATTTTCTCAAAAACTCATTCTATTGAATGTGGCGACCATCTCGCGAAAACATGATTAACTAATGAGGAAGCGAATGATTAGCAGCGGAATTATGAAAATCACTAAATATTTAAAACTTTTTAGAAAGAGATCTTTAAACCATAAAACTCTTTTATAAGAAAGCAAGATAATTGTTTACAACATGGTTCACTATTACATACATTCATTGCCCTATTATCTGTACAAGGCAAGATACAAAATCTCGAGGCCTTAAGCCAAAAACCTCAGACCTACTGACTCCTAGGACCTGAGGGTACAGAGACGAAATAAGACATACTAACTACAAGACTTGACAGTCAGTATCTCCACCTGAGATTCACTGCTGTTCCTGATGATGTTGTTGTTGTTGTTGCTCATCCCTAGATGAATTCCTTCGTCCTCGACGTCTACCTAAACAGTTGAATCCCACGGGGGTGAGCCAATTGAATAATTGTCCCAGCGAGATTTATAACTCTCTGCCAGAAGCTTTGTTATTGCAATAAGGAATAACAGTAAGTAGTATAATTATTAACATTTAACAGTAGGTTTAATGTCAAGTAAAACACCATTTCAATTATAACTTATTTGGATATCAAAGCATATCTCATTAAAGAATATGGAGAACATGTATACTAGTTATTTAACTAGAACATTATAAATAATGTAACATCAATCATTGTTTCTCGTAGTTCAACCTAAGCAGTTATGCTACACGGCTGCTTATATTTTCCAAACATTATTATGCCCTGCGGAGATGAGGTATACCGCTCATACTCCAACCGACCATTATGAAATCGCATCCGTACCATACATAGGTCATCAAAAGAGCTGGATTCTTATGACCTCATCTTCCTCAGTCAGTAAGAGGATTTACTTGCAGGACATCTTGTGTCTCTGTTGTGATAGCTATCCAGGGTATTCTGGTAACTTCGCTATAGAGTCACAGTGGCATTCTGTACTCTCTTCGTCATCGAGGGATCTCTTGTTTATCTCTCATCGATGCGGCATTGTTGATTCCCTCGGGAGATTGGTGGTACATCATCCCGGCATAGACATGTAATGAAGGATTGATGGGTTAAGATACATCCTACATCAATTCCTACATTAGGACGTAAGGATATTCATGTCCATAATCCCCCATATACTCAAAAGTATATGTTCCAGGAGTTCCCTTAGGAAAACCTGTTTCACCATCATTTGGTCTCTGACAATGATGGATCTATGGTTAGGGCTCTACATGATATGATTATACTTGATTAGTTAGGTACATTTCACCATTCTTTTAGCATCAAGCATGTTTCCAAGCATTTAACTATTAAATCACTGCTATAAAAGAAGAATACTAAATGTATCAATTCTAACTCACATCAGTTATTAAATGGATATCAATTCTTAATAATCTCATCATAAGTCATCTAATCAGCATGACCTTGATGTTACTCATGGCTCTTACATCCTATCAATCTCATATGATGCCACTTAAACTAGGCAACATAGTATGTCACTATTCATAAAGCTAATAACATGCTTTTAATGAATATGATATCATAACCCTTACCTGGCTATGATTATTTCTTGCTAACCACCTGCATGATTAGTATAATTGAGGATATGCATATATATAACAATATTAACATCATACCAAAACTACTCAATTCCTTCATAGAATACCACAGCTGTGCTTCCTTGCACGGTCGTGCAAGGGCAAGCTACCACGGGCGTGCTCCTTAGCACGGGCGTGCCGAGAATCAACATATCGCCATTGATTTCTAGGGTTTGGATTAAATCACTTCCACCTAGGGTTATTGAACCTCTTAGCTCACAAGGCATAAAGATTCCTCATATTACAACTTGTAATTAGGGTTTCATACCCAAAGGCATAATCCTAAATTACTCCATTTATTAGATCACCCTAAATTAGGGTTTACTATTCACATTACATGTTATTACCCTAGAATTAGGGTTTACTATTCACTTCATAGTGAATTGAGCTCATAACATCATCATGTATGAAAATTATCATCATTAATGCCCTCAAATTAGGTTAAGATTCATTAATCATTATAATTAGGATTTCCATGATCTTACTTTGATGGATCATACCCTAATCATGTACATTCTTACATATTGAAGGTATGTTACTTGATTCTCATTCATATTAGGAGCCTTATCTCTCTTCTCACTACTAGATGATGTTTACATCACTCTAGGTTAGATTAGGTCAAGTCATCTTTGATTAACATAGATTAAGACATCCCATTATAATCAATAGGGTTTTGCTTAATCAAGAGTTGTTATCTACTTGAACCCTTCAAGGGTACATTGGTAATGTTCACCATTAACCATAACATGGGTCAAGCTACTAATTACTTAGCCCCTTAATATCTTTAAGTATCATTAGGGTTTAGGTTAAAAAACCATTGAACCATCTAAGCCTTCAAAGCATTAAGCAATCTTAACCCTAAAAGTCCCCAGACGATTTCACACTTCAACCTCCAAACGGTCTTAAGACCGTTTGGAAGAGTTGACCGTTTGGTTATGGTTGACTTCAAGACCGCATGACACTTAAGACCGTTTGCTCTTAAATGGTCTTGAAACCATTTCAACATGTTGACCGGTTGGACATGGTTGACTTTGAAACCGTTTGAATTTAAACGAACTTGAAACCGCATGAATCTAAAAGACCTTGAGATTGTTTGAGCCCAAACGGTCTTGAGACCGTTTGGTACAAAAATCTCAAAACCGTATGGACCTAAAAAGTGTATCAACACTTGCAATCGATTAGGGTTTTCAAGGTTGAACCCTTCAATTGACCTCTATATGTTAATCACTTATCAATTGAGCCAATTAGGGTTATCCTTAACCAATTTGACACTCAATTGACCCTCAATTGATAGCCAAATAGGGTTGGAGCCAATTAAATTGGGGTTTATAATCGATCAACCATCAATGTCCATCAACATGAGTCTAAATGAAGTTGAACCCATCAATTAACATCCAATTGGGCCATGACTTGGCCCAAACGGTCTTAGGATCATTTGGACATCCTCCAAACGGTCTTGAGACCGTTTTCCCAAAGTCTCATCAAAATATAAGTCAACTAATTAAGGTTTGGATCATTGGATTGATCACCAAATCAGCAATTGATTACACTTTAACTTAGTAACATTGGATCATCAATTGCTTAACCATACTCACCCCTAGACCTCCAAATGGTCTTGAGTGACCTCCAAACGGTCTTGAGACCGTTTGTATGAGCTCCAAACGGTCTTGAGACCGTTTGGCTCAACCAAACCTTGGATTCTAGTGAAAAGTCATTAGGGTTTGAGCTATTGAATTGATCATCAAATCAACACTTAATTGCAAAGTGATTTGGTACCTTTAGACCTTCAATTGGTCAACTATACTTAACCCCAGACCTCCAAACGGTCTTGGGTGGTCCCCAAACGGTCTTGAGACCGTTTGGGTGATTCCCAAATGGTTTTGAAACCGTTTGGGTCAATCAACCCAAAACATCAACTTATTTCAATGCAAAACCAACACTTAGCCGACTAGGGTTAATACCATATTTTTTTTCCTTCAAACAATTAACCATATCCAACCATAGACCTCAAAACGGTCTTGGGTGACCTCCAAACGGTCTTGAGTCCGTTTGGGTGATCCCCAAACGGTTTTGAAACCGTTTGGGCTAAATAACCCAAAAAAATCAAATTAATCAAGTTGAAAATCAACACTTATTCCAATTAGGGTTTTCCTAATTGATTAGCCTTCAACTCATGATTCCTTTGGAATTAAACCCTAAAATTTGGTGAGTTATTAACCAAAATAATTATGAACAGGAATCTCAAAGGGTCAAAGCTTGTTCAACGCACTCAAACGGTTATGAAACCGTTTTCCCAAAAAGGTCAAGTTAATCAGGTTGGAAATCAGCACTTAATCCGATTAGGTTTACCTAATTGATTAGCCTTCAACTCATGCTTCCTTGGGAGTTAACCTATAAAATTTGGTGAGTTATTAACCAAAATAATTATGAACAGGAATCTCAAACGGTAAACCCTTGGTCAACTCAACCAAATGGTCTTGGAGACCATTTTCTCCAACCGACCTTGTGAAACCGTTTGCCCTTCAAGCGGTTTTGCAAACCCCCAAATGCTTTTGCAAACCATTTGGCCAAAGGGTGCAAGACCATTTGCAAAAGTAACATTGGTATTCACGCCCCCTTCTTCTACCTCTAGATCCAGGTATGTTCTTCATGGTTTTAGTTGCAAGAAAGCAAGGAAGGATGGGGGAAAGAAGAACACACTACTTTTGCAAGAAAGAAAGATGCATAACAAAGTTTTTAAGGGTTTAGAGTTATAAAACCCGCCTTAGAACCAGCTCTAGAGCTCCAAGATTAGAAGATTTAATGGTGTCTTGAGCTCCACAGGTCGTCCAAGGTTTCTTCTTCAAGAATTGGTTGGAAAGGATGGCTAGAAAGAAGAACTAAGTAAGAAAAGCTAGCAAACCAACCTTATATCATGTTTTCCTCCATGAATCCGAGCTAGAAGATAACCAAAGCTTACCCAACTTTACTTGGAAGTTCTCCCCTGCTCCTGAGATCCTTCCTTAGTTGGCCACAGCAAGAGATAAGTAAAGAGAGAAAGGGAAACGATCCCTTGGTTGTAAAAGAAAGGTGTATATATACTTTGGGCATGTTTTCAAGATAAGGACAATCTTTTCTTCTATTTCTCATATGGGTCCTTATCTCCTTCTTGGACACGCCCCTCCTTTCTATATTTAAGCAAAACCCCTTTCTTAACCAAATCCTAATAAAAAGGAAGCCAAACATCCTACTAAGTTGCACACATACAAAAGGGTCATTATACTTACAACTTGGTTATTTAGTTACAAGGGTTATCCTTCTTATTTGATTATTCAAATGAAGCACCCCCTTCATCATTTTTACTTTAATTGATTCGAAGAGTCATTAAAGATACTCTAGAAGGTATAT
This sequence comes from Alisma plantago-aquatica, assembly GCA_963693085.1. NCBI lineage: Eukaryota > Viridiplantae > Streptophyta > Magnoliopsida > Alismatales > Alismataceae > Alisma > Alisma plantago-aquatica. The sequence goes on along the minus strand of OY856411.1, from coordinate 1,063,181,605 downwards.
TTTACATGTTGCACCCCATGTTTTGGGTAAATTGCACTTTACACCAAAACTAGGGACTAAAGCACAAGGATTGCTCCACAAGCTGCCTTTTGGTGCCCAAGCTTGGAGAATCCATAATACTTCATAAAATTCATTCTTATGATGTATTATAATCAGAGGAACATCTAAACATGTGTAATTTGCAAGTTAACTCCTTTAATTGGGTAATTTACACATAAGTCCACTTTTAACAAAACAATATTACAATATTGTTTAAAAGGACAGAAAGGGAAATATATGTCCCTCAGGGGCTTTAATTACATTATCAACAGATGACCACAAGAATTTAATCACATGATTAAGAAAAACACCTGGGGTTAGTTCATAACCCAGGCCAGGGAAGTTACAAATTATAAACCCCTAACAAGGATTTTGCCCCCGAAATCCCAGAAAGAAAAGGGAAAGCAGATATTACTTAAGTATTATACCATTATGTCTTCAAGTGACATTTCGTTATTATGGAACATCATAGAGTTTTGTTCAATACATAGTTACTCCACACAAACTTTTCATGGAAAGATTCATATGGAACATATACTCTCATGTTCCTTAGTTAGATCAACATTTCTTAAGATCACAATTATACGCTGTCATTTATTTGAGACTATATAAGTCCTTTCACACCTTGATTGTGTTATCATATCTGATAACACCATATTAACTTTCCTTATTATTTGCACTAATTTTCTCATTAGTTGTACATTCTCTTATCATAGGGAAAATTTACTTATCAATCAAGGACTTATTTGATAGATATCTTGGAGAAAGATATGTTTATGAAAAAAAACATAAACCCCTAACAAGTTATGTTCATAATATTTTACATGTTTACTTTGATTCCATTGTTGACTATTCCAGGTAATCAACATAATTCATCAGATATATTATTACATTCTTATCTTGTTACCTATTACATGTGTTATCAACATATTACATCTTATCTTCCTTTCATCTTGGAACATTACTTATTACATATTTTCTCACCTTGGAACCAAAGTCCAAGATAAACTGACACTTTTATAAGTACTCATTACATAAACATCTTTATATTATGCACATCAAGTGTCCTAAAACCCACTTGATTGCCATGTTCCTAGTAGGAAAGAGAATAAGGAATCATATTATTTCATGTATTTTTCAACCATTCATGAAACATTTACCTCTCATCTCATCCTCAGTTCCTTGTTCTAGCATAGGAATTTTTATAAGGATGATTACATGACATTGTTCCTTTCCTTGTTATTATCTAACATATTCATGAAGGTCTTATGGTCTCATCACATTTTCACATCATGGGGAGAATCTTTATTATTATTCTTACAACTTTACTGGACAGGGTTAACCTCCCTTATTCCCATATTTCTTATTTCATGATACTCATTAGATTATCTTAGAATGACTACTTGATCAGAGAAACCAAAAAGATAACAATCTAAGAGTTTCTATATTTACTTTATCATCAGCAATTGTATACCTGGCCAGGGTATATAAATACTGAGATAAGGTAATATGCACTTGTATATACCATATTCCTTCTCTTTTCTTATCATTATAAGTATAAGTATTAATATTACTGAATTCTCTATCCAGACCAATTCTTTCATACCTCATCTTTCTTATGGAGGTAATCATGTAACATGAAACATCTATTTTATACAACATTATAAGTCCTTATAGGACTAATCAAGAAAAGTTCAATCAATTACTTTCTCAGTTTTGTCCAAGAGATCATAAAAAGACATATAAGAATAACATTTATTTCGTTTAACCTGTCATGACTCGAGGATTATTCATTGTCTCAGGCTGATTCTGCCTCAGAGGTTGATTTGCCATAACATTTCCGGCTGGGCAATCTCTTACCAAATGCCCTACCTGTCCACATTGATAGCAAGTTCTGAGTTCCCAATGTGGTCTAAAGGGTTCCTTACCCTTTCTGGATAACCATTGCCTTGGTGTACTAGGTCCTGGTTGTGTTGGTGACAACAGAAACTTCTTCCTTTTGGAACTACCAGGTCTCTGCTCCTGGGTTTGGATAGGCCTTTTCTCAATTCTTCCTTTATATTTCTTTTCTGGACAATTAGGTCTAATATGTCCAGGTTTCCTACACCTATGGCAGATCCTCATTTCTAGTTGTATTATAACCCCTACATTACTATATATTGATTCAATAGGATGAGCTTGAGCACATACTCGTTCTAAGTTCAGAACTTCATCATTTACCATTGCTTCAACCTGCTGTTGTGGGTTACATATTCTGTTGATATCCAAAACATCATCATTAGGAGCTGGTAACCTAGGTTGCATTGCTAGTGCTTGATCCACTAGATACATCATGGTTGCCCTAAATTCTCCAACAGTGATTCCTAAGGAAGAATTCGTTATCATGGTTGGATTAGCTAGGGGGATCTCAGGTAATTGTCCCTCTCTTGCTTGCTCCTCTGCACCTCTTCTTGGTGTAGCATTGTTGCTCTCTACAACAAACTCCTGGTCCGATCCAGTCATCTTCAAGTTCTTCAACTCCTATTTGAGCAGAAGATACCGTCAGATACACTGGATGACACTTAGAACAGAGTCTACTACCTTAGTCCTATGTCTCTGTAGACTCAGCGAACCTAGAGCTCTGATACCACTAAATTGTGGTGACCGTATCACGAAAATAGGATTAACTAATGCATAAGCGAATGATTAGCAGTGGAATTATGAAAATCACTAAAGATTTAAAACTTTTTAGAAAGAGATCTTTAAACCATAAAACTCTTTTATAAGAAAGCAAGATAATTGTTTACAACATGGTTCACTATTACATACATCCATTGCCCTGTTATCTGTACAAGGCAAGATACAAAATCTCGAGGCCTTAAGCCAAAAACCTCAGACCTACTGACTCCTAGGACTTGAGAGTATAGAGATGACATAATACATACTAACTACAAGACTAGACAGTCAGTATCTCCACCTAGGATTCACTGCTGTTCCTGATGCTGTTGCTGCTGTTGTTGCTCATCCCTAGATGAATTCCTTCATCCTCGACGTCTACCTAAAAAGTTGAATCCCACGGGGGTGAGACAATTGAATAATTGTCCCAGCGAGAGTTATAACTCTCTGCCAGAAGCTTTGTTATTGCAATAAGGAATAACAGTAAGTAGTATAATTATTAACATTTAACAGCAGGTTTAATGTCAAGTAAAGCAACATTTCAATTACAACTTAATTGGATATCAAAGCATATCTCATTAAAGAATATGGAGAACATTTATACTAGTTATTTAACTAGAACATTATAAACAATGTAACATCAATCATTGTTTCTCATAGTTCAACCTAAGCAGTTATGTTACACGGCTGATTATATTTTCCAAACATTATTATGCCCTGCGGAGATGAGGTATACCGCTCATACTCCAACCGACCATTACGAAATCGCGTCGGTACCATACATAGGTTATCAAAAGAGCCAGATTCTTATGACCTTATCTTCCCCAGTCAGTAAGAGGATTTACTTGTAGGACATCTTGTGTCTCTCTTGTGATAGCTATCCAGGGTATTCTGGAAACTTCACTATAGAGTCACAGTGGCGTTCTGTACTCTCTTCGTCATCGATGGATCTCTTGTTTATCTCTCATCGATGCGACATTGTTGATTCCCTCGGGAGATTGGTGGTACATCATCCCGACATAGACATGTAATGAAGGATTGATAGGTTAAAGATACATCCTACATCAATTCCTACATTAGGACGTAAGGATATTCACGTCCATAATCCCCCATATACTCAAAAGTATATGTTCCAGGAGTTCCCTTAGGAAAATCTGTTTCACCATCATTTGGTCTCTGATAATGATGGATCTATGGTCAGGGATCTACATGATATGATTATACTTGATTAGTTAGGCACATTTCAGCATTCTTTTAGCATCAAGCATGTTTCCAAGCATTTAACTATTAAATCACTGCTATAAAAGAAGAATACTAAATGTATCAATTCTAACTCACATCAGTTATCAAATGGATATCAATTCTTAATCATCTCATCATAAGTCATCTAATCAGCATGACCTTGATGTTACTCACGACTCTTATAGCCTATCAATCTCATATGATGCCACTTAAACTAGGCAACATAGTATGTCACTATTCATAAAGCTAATAACATGCTTTTAATGAATATGATATCATAACCCTTACCTGGATATGATTATTTCTTGCTAACCACCTGCATGATTAGTATAATTGAGGATATGCATATATATAACAATATTAACATCATACCAAAACTACTCAATTCCTTCATAGAATACCACGGCCGTGCTTCCTTGCACGGTCATGCAAGGGCAAGCTACCACGGCCGTGCTCCTTAGCATGAGCGTGCTGAGAATCAGCATATCACCATTGATTTCTAGGGTTTGGATTAAATCACTTCCACCTAGGGTTATTGAACCTCTTAGGTCACAAGGCATAACGATTCCTCATATTACAAATTGTAATTAGGGTTTCATACCCAAAGGCATAACCCTGAATTACTCCATTTATCAGATCACCCTAAATTAGGGTTTACTATTCACATTACATGTTATTACCCTAGAATTAGGGTTTAATATTCACTTCATAGTGAATTGATCTCATAGCATCATCATGTATGAAAATTATCATCATTGATGCCCTCAAATTAGGTTAAGATTCATTAATCATTATAATTAGGATTTCCATGATCCTACTTTGATGGATCATACCCTAATCATGTACATTCTTACATATTGAAGGTATGTTAATTGATTCTCATTCATATTAGGAGCCTTCTCTCTCTTCTCACTACTAGATGATGTTTACATCACTCTAGGTTAGATTAGGTCACGTCATCTTTGATTAACATATATTAAGACATCCCATTATAATCAATAGGGTTTTGCTTAATCAAGAGTTGTTATCTAGTTGAACCCTTCAAGGGTACATTGGTAATGTTCACCATTAACCATAACATGGGTCAAGCTACTAATTACTTAGCCCCTTAATATCTTTAAGTATCATTAGGGTTTAGGTTAAAAAACCATTGAACCATCTAAGCCTTCAAAGCATTAAGCAATCTTAACCCTAAAAGTCCCCAAACGATTTCACACTTCAACCTCCAAACGGTCTTAAGACCGTTTGGAAGAGTTGACCATTTGGTTATGGTTGACTTCAAGACCGCATGACACTCAAGACCGTTTGCTCTTAAATGGTCTTGAAACCGTTTCAACATGTTGACCGGTTGGACATGGTTGACTTTGAAACCATTTGAATTTAAACGACCTTGAAACCGCATGAATCTAAACGACCTTGAGATTGTTTGAGCCCAAACGGTCTTGAGACCATTTGGATTCAAACGATCTTGAGACCGTTTGGTCCCAAATGTTCTTGAGACCGTTTGGTCCAAACATCTCAAAACCGTATGGACCTAAAAAGTGTATCAACACTTGCAATCGATTAGGGTTTTCAAGGTTGAACCCTTCAATTGGCCTCATATATGTTAATCACTTATCAATTGAGACAATTAGGGTTATCCTTAACCAATTGGACACTCAATTGACCCTAAATTGATAGCCAAATAGGGTTGGATCCAATTGAATTAGGGTTTATAATCGATCAACCATCAATGTCCATCAACATGAGTCTAAATGAAGTTGAACCCATCAATTGACATCCAATTGGGCCATGACTTCGCCCAAACGGTCTTAGGATCATTTGGACATCCTCCAAATGGTCTTGAGACCGTTTTCCCAAAGTCTCATCAAAATCTAAGTCAATTAATTGAGGTTTGGATCATTGGATTGATCACCAAATCAGCAATTGATTACACTTTAACTTAATAACATTGGATCATCAATTGCTTAACCATACTCACCCCTAGACCTCCAAACGGTCTTGAGTGACATCCAAACGGTCTTGAGACCATTTGGATGAGCTCCAAATGGTCTTGGGACCGTTTGGATCAACCAAACCTTGGATTCTAGTGAAAAGTCATTAGGGTTTGAGCTATTGAATTGATCATCAAATCAACACTTAATTGCAAAGTGGTTTGGTACCTGTAGACCTTCAATTGGTCAACTATACTTAACCCCAGACCTTAAAACGGTCTTGGGTGGTCCCCAAATGGTATTGAGACCATTTGGGTGATTCCCAAACGGTTTTGAAACCGTTTGGGTCAATCAACCCAAAACATCAACTTATTTCAATGCAAAACCAACACTTAGCCGACTAGGGTTAATACGATATCTTTTGTCCTTCAAACAATTAACCATATCCAACCATAGACCTCAAAACGGTATTGGGTGACCTCAAAATGGTCTTGAGACCGTTTGGGTGATCCCCAAATGGTTTTGAAACCGTTTGGGCTAAATAACTAAAAAAAATCAAATTAATCAAGTTGAAAATCAACACTTATTCCAATTAGGGTTTTCCTAATTGATAGCTTTCAACTCATGATTCCTTTGGAATTAACCCCTCAAATTTGGTGAGTTATTAAACAAAATAATTATGAGCAGGAATCTCAAACGGTCAATGCTTGGTCAGCGCACTCAAATGGTTATGAAACCGTTTGCCCAAAAAGGTCAAGTTAATCAGGTTGGAAATCAGCACTTAATCCGATTAGGTTTACCTAATTGATTAGCCTTCCACTCATGATTCCTTGGGAGTTAACCTATCAAATGTGGTGAGTTATTAACCAAAATAATTATGAACAGGAATCTCAAACAGTCAAACCTTGGTCAACTCAACCAAACGGTCTTGGAGACCGTTTGCTCCAACCGACATTGTGAAACCGTTTGCCCTTCAAAAGGTTTTGCAAACCCCCAAACGGTTTTGCAAACCGTTTGGCCAAAGGGTGCAAGACCGTTTGCTAAAGTAACAGTGGTATTCACGCCCCCTTCTTCTACCTCCAGATCCAGGTCTGTTCTTCATGGTTTTAGTTGCAAGAAAGCAAGGAAGGATGGGGGAAAGAAGAACAAACGACTTTTGCAAGAAAGAAAGATGCATAACAAAGTTTTTAAAGGTTTAGAGTTATAAAACCTGCCTTAGAACCAGATCTAGAGATCCAAGCTTCGAAGATTTAATGGTGTCTTGATCTCCACAGGTCGTCCAAGGTTTCTTCTTCAAGAATTGGTTGGAAAGGATGGCTAGAAAGAAGAACTAAGTAATAAAAGCTAGCAAACCAACCTTATATCATGTTTTCCTCCATGAATCCGAGCTAGAAGATAACCAAAGCTTACCCAACTTTACTTGGCCGTTCTCCCCTGCTCCTGAGCTCCTTCCTTAGTCAGCCACAGCAAGAGATAAGTGAAGAGAGAAAGGGAAACGATCCCTTGGTTGTAAAAGAAAGGTGTATATATACTTTGGGCATGTTTTCAAGATAAGAACAATCTTTTCTTCTATTTCTCATATGGGCCCTTCTCTCCTTATTGGCCACGCCCCTCCTTTCTATACTTAAGAAAAACTCCTTTATTAACCAAAGCCTAATAAAAAGGAAGCCAAACATCCTACTAAGTTGCACACATACAAAAGGGTCATTATACTTACAACTTGGTTATTTAGTTACAAGGGTTATCCTTCTTATTTGATTATTCAAATGAAGCGCCCCTTCATCATTTTTACTTTAATTGATGCCAAGAGTCATTAAAGATACTCTAGAAGGTATATTTTACATGTTGCACCCCATGTTTTGGGTAAATTGCACTTTACACCAAAACTAGGGTTTAAAGCACAAGGATTGCTCCACAAGCTGCCTTTTGGTGCCCAAGCTTGGAGAATCCATAATACTTCATAAAATTCATTCTTATGATGTATTATCATCTGAGGAACATATAAACATGTGCAATTTTCAAGTTAACCCCTTTAATTGGGTAATTTGCACATAAGTCCACTTTTAACAAAACAATATTACAATATTGTTTACAAGGACAGAAAGGGAAATATATGTCCCTGAGGGGCTTTAATTACATTATCAACAGGTGACCACAAGAATTTAATCACATGATTAAGAAAAACACTTGGGGTTAGTTCATAACCCAGGCCAGGGATGTTACAAATTATAAACCCCTAACAAGGATTTCGCCCCCGAAATCCCAGAAAGAAAAGGGAAAGCAAATATTACTTAAGCATTATACCATTATGTCTTCAAGTGACATTTCGTTATTATGGAACATCATAGAGTTTTGTTCAATACATAGTTACTCCACACAAACTTTTCATGGAAAGATTCATATGGAACATATACTATCATGTTCCTTAGTTATATCAACATTTCTTAAGATCACAATTATACTATGTCATTTATTTGAGACTGTATAAGTCCTTTCATACCTTGATTGTGTTATCATATCTGATAACACCATATTAACTTTCCTTATTATTTGAACTAATTCTCTCATTAGCTGTACATTCTCTTATCATAGGGAAAAGTTACTTATCAATCAAGGACTTATTTGATAGATATCTTGGAGAAAGATATGTTTATGAAAAAAAAACATAAACCCCTAACAAGTTATGTTCATAATATTTTATATGTTTACTTTGATTCCATTGTTGACTATTCCAGGTAATCAACATAATTCATCAGATATATTATTACATTCTTATCTTGTTACCTATTACATGTGTTATTAACATATTACATCGTATCTTCCTTTCATCTTGGAACATTACTTATTACATATTTTCTCACCTTGGAACCAAAGTCCAAGATAAATTGACACTTTTATAAGTACTCATTACATAAACATCTTTATATTATGCACATCAAGTGTCCTAAAACCCACTTGATTGCCATGTTCCTAGTAGGAAAGAGAATAAGGAATCATATTATTTCATGTATTTTCAACCATTCATGAAACATTTACCTCTCATCTCATCCTCAGTTCCTTGTTCTAGCATAGGAATTTTTATAAGGATGATTACATGACATTGTTCCTTTCCTTGTTATTATCTAACATATTCATGAAGGTCTTATGGTCTCATCACATTTTCACATCATGGGGAGAATCTTTATTATTATTCTTACAACTTTACTGGACATGGTTAACCTCCCTTATTCCCATATTTCTTATTTCATGATACTCATTAGATTATCTCAGAATGACTACTTGATCAGAGAAACCAAAAAGATAACAATCTAAGAGTTTCTATATTTACTTAATCATCAGGAATTGTATACCTCGCCAGGGTATATAAATACTGAGATAAGGTAATATGCACTTGTATATACCATATTCCTTCTCTTTTCTTATCATTATAAGTATAAGTATTAATCTTACTGAATTCTCTATCCAGACCAATTCTTAAATACCTCATCTTTCTTATGGAGGTAAGCATGTAACATGAAACATCTATTTTATACAACATTATAAGTCATTATAGGACTAATCAAGAAAAGTTCAATCAATTACTTTCTCAGTTTTGTCCAAGAGATCATAAAAAGACATATAAGAATAACATTTATTTCGTTTAACCTGTCATGACTCGAGGATTATTCATTGTCTCAGGCTGATTCTGCCTCAGAGGTTGATTTGCCATAACATTTCCGGATGGGCAATCTCTTACCAGATGCCTACCTATCCACATTGATAGCAAGTTCTGAGTTCCCGATGTGGTCTAAAGGGTTCCTTACCCTTTCTGGATAACCATTGCCTTGGTGTACTAGGTCCTGGTTGTGTTGGTGACACCAGAAAATTCTTCCTTTTGGAACTGCCAGGTCTCTGCTCCTAGGTTTGGATAGGCCTTTTCTCAATTCTTCCTTTATATTTCTTTTCTGGACAATTAGGTCTGATATGTCCAGGTTTCTTGCACCTATGGCAGATCCTAGTTTCTGGTTGTATTATAACCCCTACATTACTATATATATTGATTCAACAGGCTGAGGTTGAGCACAAACTCGTTCTAAGTTCAGAACTTCATCATTTACCATTGCTTCAACCTGCTGTTGTGGGTTACATATTCTGTTGATATCCAAAACATCATCATTAGGAGCTGGTAACCTAGGTTGCATTGCTAGTGCTTGATCCACTAGATACATCATGGTTGCCCTAAATTCTCCAACAGTGATTCCTAAGGAAGAATTCCTTATCATGGTTGGATTAGCTAGGGGGATCTCAGGTAATTGTCCCTCTCTTGCTTGCTCCTCTGCACCTCTTCTTGGTGTAGCATTGTTGCTCTCTACAACAAACTCCTGGTCCGATCCAGTCATCTTCAAGTTCTTCTCCTCCTATGTGAGCAGAAGATACCGTCAGATACACTGGATGACACTTAGAACAGACTCTACTACCTTAGTCCTATGTCTCTGTAGACTCAGTGAACCTAGAGCTCTGATACCACTAAATTTTGGCGACCGTCTCGCGAAAATAGGATTAACTAATGCAGAAGCGAATGATTAGCAGTGGAATTATGAAAATCACTAAAGATTTAAAACTTTTTAGAAAGAGATCTTTAAACCATAAAACTCTTTTATAAGAAAGAAAGATAATTGTTTACAACATGGTTCACTATTACATACATCCATTGCCCTGTTATCTGTACAAGGCAAGATTCCTCATATTAAATCACTTCCACCTTGGGTTATTGAACCTCTTAGCTCACAAGGAATAACGATTCCTCATATTACAACTTGTAATTAGGGTTTCATACCCAAAGGCATAACCCTGAATTACTCCATTTATCAGATCACCCTAAATTAGGGTTTACTATTCACATTACATGTTATTACCCTAGAATTAGGGTTTACTATTCACTTCATAGTGAATTGAGCTCATAGCATCATCATGTATGAAAATTATCATCATTGATGCCCTCAAATTAGGTTAAGATTCATTGATCATTATAATTAGGATTTCCATGATCTTACTTTGATGGATCATATCCTAATCATGTACATTCTTACATATTGAAGGTATGTTACTTGATTCTCATTCATATTAGGAGCCTTCTCTCTCTTCTCACTACTAGATGATGTTTACATCACTCTAGGTTAGATTAGGTCAAGTCATCTTTCATTAACATAGATTAAGACATCCCATTATAATCAATAGGGTTTTGCTTAATCAAGAGTTGTTATCTACTTGAACCCTTCAAGGGTACATTGGTAATGTTCACCATTAACCATAACATGGGTCAAGCTACTAATTACTTAGCCCATTAATATCTTTAAGTATCTTAGGGTTTAGGTTAAAAAACCATTGAACCATCTAAGCCTTCAAAGCATTAAGCAATCTTAACCCTAAAAGTCCCCAAATGATTTCACACTTCAACCTCCAAACGGTCTTAAGACGGTTTGGAAGAGTTGACCATTTGGTTATGGTTGACTTCAAGACCGCATGACACTCAAGACCGTTTGCTCTTAAACGGTCTTGAAACCGTTTCAACATGTTGACCGGTTGGACATGGTTGACTTTGAAACCATTTGAATTTAAACGACCTAGAAACCGCATGAATCTAAACGACCTTGAGATTGTTTGAGCCCAAACGGTCTTGAGACCATTTGGATTCAAACGATCTTGAGACCGTTTGGTCCCAAACGGTCTTGAGACCGTTTGGATTCAAACGTTCTTGATACCGTTTGGATTCAAATGGTATTGAGACCGTTTGGTCCAAACATCTCAAAACCGTATGGACCTAAAAAGTGTATCAACACTTGCAATCGATTAGGGTTTTCAAGGTTGAACCCTTCAATTGACCTCATATATGTTAATCACTTATCAATTGAGCCAATTAGGGTTATCCTTAACCAATTGGACACTCAATTGACCCTCAATTGATAGCCAAATAGGGTTGTAGCCAATTGAATTAGGGTTTATAATCGATCAACCATCAATGTCCATCAACATGAGTCTAAATGAAGTTGAACCCATCAATTGACATCCAATTGGGCCATGACTTGGCCCAAACGGTCTTAGGATCATTTGGACATCCTCCAAACGGTCTTGAGACCGTTTTCCCAAAGTCTAATCAAAATATAAGTCAATTAATTAAGTTTTGGATCATTGGATTGATCACCAAATCAGCAATTGATTACACTTTAACTTAGTAACATTGGATCATCAATTGCTTAACCATACTCACCCCTAGACCTCCAAATGGTCTTGAGTGACCTCCAAATGGTCTTGAGACCGTTTGGATGAGCTCCAAACGTTCTTGAGACCGTTTGGCTCAACCAAACCTTGGATTCTAGTGAAACGTCATTAGGGTTTGAGCTATTGAATTGATCATCAAATCAACACTTAATTGCAAAGTGATTTTGTACCTTTAGACCTTCAATTGGTCAACTATACTTAACCCCAGACCTACAAACGGTCTTGGGTGGTCCCCAAACGGTCTTGAGACCGTTTGGGTGATTCCCAAATGGTTTTGAAACCGTTTGGGTCAATCAACCCAAAACATCAACTTATTTCAATGCAAAACCAACACTTAGCCGACTAGGGTTAATACGATATCGTTTGTCCTTCAAACAATTAACCATATCCAACCATAGACCTCAAAACGGTCTTGGGTGACCTCCAAGAGGTCTTGAGACCGTTCGGGTGATCCCCAAATGGTTTTGAAACCGTTTGGGCTAAATAACCCAAAAAAATCAAATTAATCAAGTTGAAAATCAACACTTATTCCAATTAGGGTTTGCCTAATTGATTAGCCTTCAACTCATGATTACTTTGGAATTAACCCCTCAAATTTGGTGAGTTATTAACCAAAATAATTATGAGCAGGAATCTCAAACGGTCAATGCTTGGTCAATGCACTCAAATGGTTATGAAACCGTTTGCCCAAAAAGGTCAAGTTAATCAGGTTGGAAATCAGCACTTAATCCGATTAGGTTTACCTAATTGATTAGCCTTCCACTCATGATTCCTTGGGAGTTAACCTATAAAATTTGGTGAGTTATTAACCAAAATAATTTTGAACAGGAATCTCAAACGGTCAACCCTTGTTCAACTCAACCAAATGGTCTTGGAGACCGTTTGCTCCAACCGACATTGTGAAACCGTTTGCTCTTCAAACGGTTTTGCAAACCGTTTGGCCAAAGGGTGCAAGACCGTTTGCTAAAGTAACATTGGTATTCACGCCCCCTTCTTATACCTCCAGATCCAGGTCTGTTCTTCATGGTTTTAGTTGCAAGAAAGCAAGGAAGGATGAGGGAAAGAAGAACAAACTACTTTTGCAAGAAAGAAAGATGCATAACAAAGTTTTTAAGGGTTTAGAGTTATAAAACCCGCCTTAGAACCAGCTCTAGAGCTCCAAGCTTCGAAGATTTAATGGTGTCTTGATCTACACAGGTCGTCCAAGGTTTCTTATTCAAGAATTGGTTGGAAAGGATGGCTAGAAAGAAGAACTAAGTAAGAAAAGCTAGCAAACCAACCTTATATCATGTTTTCCTCCATGAATCCGAGCTAGAAGATAACCAAAGCTTACCCAACTTTACTTGTCCATTCTACCCTGCTCCTGAGCTCCTTCCTTAGTTGGTCACAACAAGAGATAAGTGAAGAGAGAAAGGGAAATAATCCCTTGGTTGTAAAAGAAAGGTGTATATATACTTTGGGCATGTTTTCAAGATAAGGACAATCTTTTCTTCTATTTCTCATATGGGTCCTTCTTTCCTTCTTGGCCACGCCCCTCCTTTCTATACTTAAGCAAAACTCCTTTCTTAACCAAAGCCTAATAAAAAGGAAGCCAAACATCCTACTAAGTTGCACACATACAAAAGGGTCATTATACTTACAACTTGGTTATTTAGTTACAAGGGTTATCCTTCTTATTTGATAATTCAAATGAAGCGCCCCCTTCATCATTTTTACTTTAATTGATGCCAAGAGTCATTAAAAATACTATAGAAGGTATATTTTACATGTTGCACCCCATGTTTTGGGTAAATTGCACTTTACACCAAAACTAGGGTTTAAAGTACAAGGATTGCTCCACAAGCTGCCTTTTGGTGCCCAAGCTTGGAGAATCCATAATACTTCATAAAATTCATTCTTATGATGTATTATCATCATAGGAACATATAAACATGTACAATTTGCAAGTTAACCCCTTTAATTGGGTAATTTGCACATAAGTCCACTTTTAACAAAATAATATTACAATATTGTTTAAAAGGACAGAAAGGGAAATATATGTCCCTCAGGGGCTTTAATTACATTATCAACAGATGACCACAAGCATTTAATCACATGATTAAGAAAAACACCTGGGGTTAGTTCATAACCTAGGTCAGGGATGTTACATTGAATATGTGTGACCTTGGTTATATTATGATCAATCTAGTATCATTTAGTTATTTTTTTAGGGAAGTCAGTAGGCTCTTTTATTCAACCCTCCCTCCTCTTGTAGGCATAAAACTAAGATTTAATACATTGTCAGCTATGAAATGTAACTTGGTAGGACTCCTACCATTATAGAGGGGATAGGGGAGAGGATGACCCACATGGTTGATAGGAGGGTCCGTATAGGTACGACCTTCCTTATAGTTTTTTAGGTGGTGTTTGGACAGAGCATCGACCAACATGTTATGCTCTCTAGGGAGATTAATAATATGTAACTCTAGGTTCTTATTGAGAATATTATGAATGGAATGGATCCAAGTGCTAAAGGCTGGGAATTTCTTTGGAGGCCCATCAATAGCTTTAATATCTTTGGAGCTATTAGTAATAATAGATGCATGTCCCACTATAGCTTTAGTATGGATTCTTAGAGAAAAATCTATTGCCCGTATTTCATCTTCTGTCACTGATTCAACATGGATGCGTATAGCTGATCCTCCGATCCATATCCTATTCTCATTCAGTGTAGTCATAGCGATAGACACCTCCTTGCCTTTGATAGCAGCGTCTACATACACAATATTGTGTTCATTAGGCACACCGGTTGCATCATTGTCATCCTCAATATGATGGTATTTAACCTGAGAATTCTTACGTCTTCCCTTAGAGATGTTGGTGCAGAGGTTGTCTATTTGAACAAGTTGCTTAGCGATACTAACATGAGTGTTATCAAACACCGTGCTATTCCTTGCTTTCCAAATGGTCCAGTAGGTGACAGTAAAGCGGATAATGTATGCCTCCTTTCCTTGCAGATGGTTCGTGAGCCACTGTTGAATAGAGGTATTGAGCGAATTGACTTTGTTGTTGATGTTCATCTTAAACCAGATTTCTCTTGCGTATGGGTAGAACAACAGAGCGTGGAGAGTATCTTCCTCTTATGCCTCACATATAGGATAGATGGCACTGTCAGTGAAGGTTTGTTGCTTGCGTCTCCCATTAGTCATAATTGCTTCATGAGCTACGAGCCAGATGAACACCTTAATTTTACTAGGTATCTACAACTTCCATATAGTAGGCCAAGTATTGTTGATAGGGTACTGGATGTCAGCATGGATAATATCATAAGTGGAGGAAGTGGTGTAGTATCCACTCTCATCGTGTAGCCAGCTCCATGTATCTTCTCCTTTGCTACCAACTGGTACAGGAAGGTCGATGATACGATCGACACAGTAATATGGAAGATAGTTAAGAAGGAAATCCTTATCCCAATTGCCATCAAGGTTACATAAGCATCCAACTGTGAGGTTGAGAACTTGATTACAAATAGGCGTGGAGTAGTGTGATTGCAATTCTCTATAACTTGGAAACCAGTAGTCCGTCCACACTAAGGTGGAATCACCATTGTTGATCATTTTAATACAGTTATCTTTGACAAAGTGCAACCCTGACTGAACGCTTCTCCAGAAGGGTGTCGCTCGGCTATGAGAATGCTCATTGAATCTCTTGTACTTTTGGTTCAGTCCCTTGACCCAGAGAGTATTTTTATTGTTTAGAAGCTTCCATGAATTTTTCCAGATGAGAGCTTTGTTCCAATATGCCATGGATTTGATTACCAAACCACCATTATTGGTGCTAGTGCAAACTTTATTCCATGCAACCAAGGACAATGGATTTGCATTTTGACATCTGCCCCAAATGAACTTGCAAATGATCCTGTCGATTTTAGTGCAAATAGATTTCAAAATTGTAGCCGTTTGCATAACATAGGTAGGTAGGGAAGTCAGCACTGATTTAGCCAGACATATTTACCCTTCCATGGAGAGAGTTTTTGCTGTCCAACCATTAACCCTTGCCTCCATACGGTTGGCAAGAAAAGAATAAGTTTTCTTATTGACTCTTTTATGTAGGAGAGGGACACCCAAATATTTATTGAAATCATCAGTTTCCATGATCCCGCTGGCCCTATAGATTGCCGACCTGGTTGCTCTATTGACAGAGGAAGCAAATTTTTTTCTTCGATTTATCAATGGAGATCTTTTGCCCTGAAGCTTCTTCAAACATCTTAAAGCACTGGTTGATAGTAGAGATTTGTTCTAGGGATGCTTTGGAAAAGATGACTATGTCATCTACAAAGTTAATGTGAGATATATGCAGACCCTATTGGGAGAGCTTAATAGGGGTGCATTTCTTGGCTTCGACGTAGTGCTTGATTAGTTGAGTCAGGCGTTCCATGCAAAGGACAAATAAGTAATGGGACAGTGGGTCTCCTTGCTAGAGACCTCTAGACGTCTTGAAGGCAAGAAGCAATTCACCATTGAAGATGACACTTATGCTACCCATAGAGAGGGACTTTAGAATGTAGGATTTAATATTGGGAGGCTAGGTCATCTGGTTGAGTGTGTGCTCAATGAATTTCCAAGACATCCGATCATAAGCCTTCGAAAGGTCGACCTTTATAGGCATATAGGGGATACTAGATTTGTGCCTGAGATTATGGATGATCTTCTGGACAATAATGATATTGTCGGCTATGCATATGCCGGGTATGAAGCTGGATTGATCATGCGACACCCATTGAACAATATGTTTTTTTACTCTTACAACAATGACTTTGGATGCCAATTTGAGACATATGTTTTTTAGTGTAATGGTTCTGCGCTGGCTTTTGCTGGTAGGGTGCTTCACTTTAGGTACAATGCTTACATCTGCCATAATGTCTGAATGTTGTTGCCATTAAGCATACTTCTGATAGAAAGAAGAATAGGATTCCTGAGACACTTCCAGTTTGATTTGATGAAGTACATATCAGTTCCATTGGGGCCTACAACTTTGAAAGGGTCTACTACCTTAATGATTTGCTAGACTTCATTTTTAGTAGCTACAACACCGAGGTTCCTAAGCTGCCTCGGTTGTAGGTGCTTAAAATTTTCCGGAATGCTATCCAAAGCTGTTATAGTTGGGGAATGGTTCTCTGTAAATATCTCTTCAAAGTGGTTGGACACTAGTATCTTGAGATCATATACATTCTCCAGCCACTCTCCTTGGTTATTGTGTAGGCTTCTGATGTTATTAATTCTTCTTCTGTTGTTGACATAAGTATGATAAAATCTCGTGTTGTTGTCCCCCTCAACGAGCCAGTTGAGGTGGCTCTTCTGCTTCTAATCTTTCTCTTCTCTTGCAAGGATCTCTTCAAGCTTGCTTTCAAGATTCAGGCATTCACGATCATACTCCTCAATGTAGTTTCGTTTTAGCATACGTTGCAGATGGGTTATTCTAGAGATGAGTTTTTTCTTGGCTTTGCCATAGATATGTCTGGTGTTGGTGTCCCACTTTGATATGTGGAGTTTTTCTTGTTGAAGTGCAGTATGAAACTGAACATTGGGGTTCCAGTGAAGTTCAAGAAGATTGCGGAAGTTTGGGTCTTTGTTCCATGATGCTCAAGTTTTGAATCTTGCGGGTTGTATCGGGGCATAAGAATTAAGCATAGCTATTGGACTGTGGTCTGAGCTGAACCGAGGTAAATTTTCATAGATGAAGGTGGGATACTTTTGTATCCACTCCCTATTGGCCAAATCTCTGCCGATTCTTTCATGGAGGAGGCCTTCCTTATAAGTAAACGCATAGCCTGTGCTATCGAGGTCGGTGAGGCTGGCTTGAAGGATGGTATTGCTGAACTGTGCTGCTTCGACTACATTAAATCTGTTGCTGCCCAGTTTCTAATTAGGATTGAGCATACAGTTGAAGTCCCCCAGAGTGATCCAAGGCATGGTGATGGACTAACTCAGCCGAATCAAATGTTCCCAGAGAATAGGGTGTCCCCTGGGGCTAGGTGAAGTGTAGACGAAGGTACAAAAGGCGTTATTGTCAATGCAACAGTGTATAAAGTATTTGTGACTTTGAAGGATCTGTACATCACACTCGTCTTCATTCCAGAGAATCCAAATCCCTCCTGAGAAACCATTGGCCTCTACTCTATGAGAGCTAGAGAAACCAATGTATTTAATGGCACTTTGTGCTTCTTTACCAGAGATATGAGGTTCAGATATAGAAACAAGCTTGACTTTATGTTTAGCCACGAGGTGTTTGAGGAATTGCCTGGCCTTCTTCTTGCCAACACCCCTAATGTTCCAAGCTATTGTATTAATCATAAAGAAAGAGAGGGGTTTATTTGGAGGAGGAAGTGCCTCCCTTGCTAACTTCAGAGCCTCTTCTCATTCTATTCCTTGTTACATATGGACTATGTGGGCTACCTGTGCGTAGTTGGTTTTCCTTTTCTTTGGCTTTCCTACTAGGAAGTTCTGGTTTCTTCACCCCTTCACTGGATTTGCTGCTATCTATAATAATTTCACCTTTCTTATTAGTGCTAGGGACATCTGTATTCTTTTCTGCAGTGGAATCATCTGGTCTGCCAGTGATGACTTCATTGCCCATAGGTTTAACCACTGTGTGAGTGGGTATAGGGTTGGGTTGGGATGATGCTTCCTGCCTGGGTTGGCCTTCATCATTTACAGGTAGTCTTTGGTCTGCGATTATCCTCTTGAGTGGTTGGCTGTGATTGATCGTCGTTCTTATCCTCTGCAACAATGATAATTCCTTCTTCATCCTCATCTAGGGCTTGGAATTAGTTTGCCGAGCCCTTAGTCTGGTTTTTCTTTGGGTTTTCTTTGTTACGTTGTGGCCTTCGAGCAATGACGTTTATCCCATAATAGGCTTGCCATTTCTCTTCCTCCTCCATCCATCAGACTCCTACATCATCCTCGGATGGGTCAGTGTTAGGTTTTGCAGGTTCTTTATCGGGTCCCTTGCTGTCATCCGCATCGTGTCCAAGCTTCCCGCACTTGAGACACATGATCATAAGTGATTCATATTCAATCTTGTATTCACGACCATTAATCAAAATTGTCAGTTGGATAGGCTTAGATGTTTCAATTTCAATAGCCAGCCTCCAAACCTACTTCTAGTGCGA
The DNA here is from genome assembly GCA_963693085.1 of Alisma plantago-aquatica. NCBI lineage: Eukaryota > Viridiplantae > Streptophyta > Magnoliopsida > Alismatales > Alismataceae > Alisma > Alisma plantago-aquatica. Next base: position 1,063,162,327 of record OY856411.1, on the reverse strand, counting down.
TTAGTAGAGTGATCATCGACTCTCATAAGCCGCCCAACAACATCACCTATTCTCTGGAACATTTCTGATTGTAGTAAAGGATCATGAGTCCAATGACTCAAATCCATGTTACTAGATGGCTTGGGAGGCCCTTAGAAGGTTTGAAGTACCCATCCCAAGGCTAAAATACAAGAAAACTGCCAAACAAGGACCACGACCCCTTTGTTAGGGAATTTTCTTGGTCCAGTCTGTGGTAAAATTGCACCATGTAATGTTGCTCAACAAGTTTATAGAGTTCAAAGTGACCCACTGGTTTCTAGAGCAGCTTTAGTCTTTCAACCATGGTTAGGAATCCCACATGTATGTCGATGAGTTTTACAATGACTGTGTATTTGAAAGGCTTGCTCATTATTTCTTCCGCTTCAGGGGCTACGTAGATTTCAGGGAATCCTCTCTCATAGACAAGTTCGATGTCTTCAGGGTTGATGATCTCCTCCAGTTCGTCGTCTATAAAGAAAGGAGTTGTTGCTGCACCACCGCCATTGCCTATACATCTTGTTTGAAGGATTTCGTCTTGGCTGATGGCACGTCGTTTGGTAGGAAAGGGTTGCCATCATGGTGTGTGCTCTGGTCCACCTCCATCTGGTTAGTATCTTCCATCTTCTCATTAGGGTTTCCCCTTTTCATCTCCTTATACGTGAGGTTGATACCAACCTTTTACAGACTCACTTGACCCGCTGATCTGGTTGAGTTAGAGGCTGGTATGGATCTAGGATCCTTGTTTCTTGTCCCCCCACTGTCGTCTTCTAGGTTTGTTCGCAAATCGCCTGTTGCACCCCCCGACACTCCCCTCATTTGGAGTCATTTTCTTAGTCTCATTTAGTTATTGCATAGTCATACGCATAGTAATAAATCTGAATTACATTTCTAGTTACCACAATCCTACCCTTCATTTAGGATATGTGTAATTTAGAGGTGTAAACCATAACCCAACATTAAGTGACAAAACTTAGTTTTAGATATGCATTTGAATATAATATGGTAAGTGGTGGACTTATATGTATTGCTTCTAATTTGAGAAGGACGAAAAGTGAATTTTACCCCTAGAAATAGGGTTAGTCATAAAAAAAACAAGTATGTTCATCTTCCCTATTTTTAATTTTAGTGACTCAAAAACCTAATTTCCTTAGTGAGGCATAAATACTAATTTGATTCCTATTTGAATATATTTTGGAATTCCTACTAAAGGTCCTCATTATAATATATTTTCTCTCTTCTAGTAAATATGAACTGTTGAATTTTTATCTTCGGTACTTTGAGCCTATTTCCTATGATATGAGTGCTCACATCCCTTTGTATATGAAATGATTTAAAAAATTATTATTTCCATTATTTGTGCATGTATGATTGCAGGATAATGTAATATATAGTAGTGGTGCTTCTAGACAACTATATATTTAGGAACTAGGATGTTATTCCCCTTCCTGAAACAAGGATTGTGTTCCCCTTCCACGTTTTTATTAGGCGCTAAGGTTTTAGTGCTTATTCCCTAGATTAGATGTTGGTGTCTTAGACTACTTTAGATAGATTTAGTTTGCCTAATATCTACATGAATTTATTTATATGTTTACAATTTTAAATTGATTTTATAGGGAAATGAATTCATATTTATTTTCATCTTCATTAATGCCTCACTACTTTTGGCATCATCATTCTTATTTACTTTTTCTTAAACTCGCATAATTGTTCATAGCCCTATTTTTTCTAGAAACACATTTACATCTATACTTGAGTCATATAATGTCCAAGTAATGTTTATCTTGCACATACATGTAATTTTCTAACACATACCTTTTCCTTATTTCTTTCTCTTCTGGAAGTTGTTCCAAGACAATCCATATGTAGATGATTTAGAGGACATGACTCATGAGAAACATGTACAAGGAATATAGACTTGGATGATAGATTTGATTACCAGATTGCCCTGTGCAATGGTCCCTTGTATAAATTAGATGATTCAGAGGACATGACTCACGATAAACATGTACAATGAATATATACTTGGAGGATAGCTTCGATTACCAAATTGCCCTGTGCAATGACCCCTTGTATAAATTAGATGATTTAAAGGACATGACTCATGAGAAACATGTATAAGGAATATATACTTGGAGGACAACTTTGATTACCATATTTCCCTGTGCAATGGTCCCTTGTATAAATTAGATGATTTAGAGGACATGACTCATGTGAAACATGTATAAGTATTATATACTTTGAGGATAGCTTTGATTACCAGATTTTCCTATGCAATGGTCCCTTGTATAAACTAGACCCTTTTCCTTTTTGTATGCCACCTTATGGTGAGCAATAACATAGATAATATCATATAGAACTTTTATAGTCTAATCTCCCACCACTTTATAATTATACTACTTTTGTGTATCAAACCTTTGAGATATGAAATAACTGTTTCCATCATACTTTTTTGTGTTCTTGGTTTGGATGAAGTTTCTTCACTAATTAAATAATCAACGAAGATTCCCTACTATACCACTCATTATAATAGGTTCATCGTCTAAATTTTCTCCTATGAAATCTCAAATAGTGACACTACCTACCTCTTAGCCTTTTTTTCCCTCAACTAAGTATCTAGGGAAAGAAAGTTATCCAACATAGTTATTTAGAAATAGCTCAATTTTGTAGTTGCCTGATTTTCCTTAGGGAAAAATTAACCAACATAGGTGTTTGTGTAGGGTTTTTCTGAATATCCCAAAGTGCATCATAATCCATTCCAATTAAATATATTACAAGTTTGAGCTTAATTACAAGTCATGTAATCAACTAAATGATTCACACCAAAGATATACATAGATTTATGTCTATTCTTCAATCTTGGATCTCTATGCATCACTTAACTTAGATTTGCAATTCAAGGATTTGTTTTGGGTAATTGAAGAATGTCTATTCATTCTAAAATAATATCAATAGAATCATTAGACATACACGAGTGGTATGGTGATGTCATCATGAAAATATGGACAATTCAGACTATGGAGTCAATAATTTCCCCCCTTTTGAAAATGACATACCATTCTAGGATATATTTAAAACATGAAAATTGAGGCTTCATGCCTTTGAATAAATGTATTTGTTATTGCTTGAGTTGACAAGCTCCACCTAAGCTTATGCTTTAAAACCTATTTACTAGTTCTCTAAGGGTAATATAATGCTTCAAAGCTATGTATCTAACACGACACATGCATCTTGTTCTATCATAATTCAATCCAGTCAAATAATTATGCAATTTGAAAACATTCAACATATCCATATCCAAACCAATACCCCCCTTCTAATATTAAAAGTGGGATAGGGGGGGTGAGAGAAAGAGAAAATGGATGGAACAAGTAATGAATATCTTATATAAGTTCAAACTTATAATTGTACAGTGCAACCATGAAGCATAATCAAAATATGCAAGTATGTACCACAACAAAAAGGATTTGACATGCTATAGAATTTTTTGGGTTACATTTAAAATAAAATGTGGGTAAAATCATAGGAAATATAACAAAACACATAAATGACTTCTTTTCAAATCAATTCGATGCCTCAGACTTAAGCACCATTTATATACATCTTTTAAATCACACAATATATACATTTTTGAAGAACACTAAGACTAGATATTCTATCTATTCATAGAGGCAAGCCTAGTCTTCATCATTTTCTCAATGTGAGGGATATGCTGATAATATACATGTTTATCCTCCTAATAATCACCCTCAATATCTTCACAATCAACTATATCACCATCACATTTTTCTTCTTCTTATTCTTTTTCTTCACCATCATCTTCTTCCATAGCCCATCTTTCAAAACTTGAAACTTAGGCAATTTCTCATTGATGATTTGTTGTATCTTGAAACCATGGTCCACAAGAACCTGTGCCTCATGGTAAGTAGGAACATACACCCAATTATAGCCAGAAAAGGGTGCCCAGATTTGGATTAGCATATAGGCTACAACCTATGACTAACAAAGTGAACATCTTATTATGGAATTGGACCAAATGATGTATGATAAAAAAAATAGAGGAGGATGAATAGGAGGTGAGGTATTACTGATCATATTCTTATGAGGAATAATCAATAAATGAAGAGAAGGGTGTTAGTATACACCTAGATAAGAATGATATGAATATGTTAAACCAAGGTTCATGTTTTGCATCATGTAGGATAGGACTTAATGAGATGGGACATGGATTGGTGGAGGTATCCACTGACTTGTACAAAGTAATTGTGCTAATGCATCCTATAAACCACCTATGCTTATTGGAAATTGAGTATTCATCTTGATTGGGTGGAAGGTTTTAGGTGTGTGGTGGTGGTTGGGTAGCCGGTGGTGGTCAGGATGAGCTAGTATCAACATTGCAAGAAAATGAAGAGGATGGACAACTTCTAAAAAATGACTTCTTGACTGAGGACTCACTTATCAATATTCCCTTTTGTTTAGGTCTATAACTAAGATCAATGAAAAGTTATTTTCAAGTAGATCTAAAAAATACCGTAGATTAACTTAGACAATCTCATGTATTTCAAATTGGACTGCCACAATCATAGGATATCATATTAATTTGGAAATTATAAGGGGATAAGAGTGGATTTGTTCCATTTTAGATTCACATAAAACTCATATACAACTTGTTTTATATGGTTGTTATAACACATCTTGCTTGAGAAGGGATAATCATTCTTGTGATAATTAAAGGTTTCATAAATACATAGCTCAGTTAACCCACTATAGTCATAATCTCTAAAGGAGAAAGGATATTTGAAGATCACATATGTTTACCTCTTAATGACTTGAGAATTCATAAAGGGAACACTTTCAAAAGATATGGTTCTAGAGGAGGCAAGGGGTGGATTAGCTTGCCTTTCCTCACTTGGGTTTGTCTTGAGATGTTGTATTCTCCTCTTGAATGCATTCACCATGGTGAAGTGGGAAAGAGGATCTAGAAGTGAATAACTAGGGTTGGGGAAGGAGAGTAGGAGGTGGTAAGAGACCAAGGAGGCAAATATTATCTAAAATGTGTGGGTATAGTAGGGCGGTTGAACTAAGATATTAAAAACTTAAAGAAAATTTTCTAGACCTTAACATTTCTAATAAGATAAGTGAAGGTAAGTGCCACAATTGAAGGTAAGTGCATAGAGTGGTTCTGGGTTGAAATCAAATAGTTCCATAGGTGGAACCATATGATTTTTAAACCTTGAGTACCACCTTGATCTGATCTCTAAATGAGCATAAACTAAGAATACATCTTGCTTTAGATTAGGAGTCACTAGCTTCTTTTTTTGGAAATGAGCCAATAACCTTCCCTAAGGGACAAATTTTCCCTTACCTAGTGTAGACTGCCCTACACCATCCTTAGACAAGGAAGAGATTCAACCAACCTTTCAGAAGAAGGAGATTGGGAGAAAGAGGAGATGTTCACAAATGGAAATTAGGACAAACTCTATTATATGTATCCTATTCACTAAAATTGATGTAATCAAGTGATCAAGCTCAAGGCAGTTATGAAGGGCTCTTTGAGGCACTTTCTCTAAATTACATCATACAAGCAACTTGGGAACCTTGGCTAGCTCCCAAATGACTCTTACTTATAGTGAAGGGTGCCTACTAGTCAATAGCTTGATTGGAATGACTTTTATCCATTTTAGGGGATTATTTAGAAATCAAATGGATCTATCTCTACTTTGACTCATACTCTCTAGTGAGTAATTGATCACTCTAAAAAATCTACAACTATAATATCGTCAACCATATTTAGTCAAGAAATACTCAATTGATGTCTATTCATTGATGTGCCAAGGTAGATCACTTGACTATGTTTTTTCTTTGAGATCTAAGTCAATGGAAGTACATGGCCCTTAGATCTTTTGAATGCTGACTAAGATTATTCTAAACAAACTTAACCAATGCAAGTATTCAAAATTTTCTTCACAATCAAGTCAGTTGAGTTTCTTTTGGGAAACTTGACCACCGATATGGCATGCTTAGGTTATTTGCAAATAATCAAATGTGCATCAATATTCACTAAAATTACATAAAATACATATTTGAGATTAATTACAAGTCAGACAACCAATACAAGTGGCATATAGTATAGTTATATGAAGAATTCTATTTATTCTTGAATCTTGGATCTTTGTGCATCGCTTAAGTTGATTTCTCCATTTACATGGTTTGCAATTTTGGGAAAATTGGAGGGTGCCGATTCAATCTGATACAATCTTAAAAGAAATATTAGATAAACATTAATGAAATGGTTAAGACATCATCAAAATATGAGTAATGTAAACTACACAGTCAACATTTTCCCCATTTATGAAGATGACAAACCATTCTCAATATGAAAATAAAAAAATTGAATTTTCATACCTTTGAATTCATGATGACTTGAAAATTGGAATGAACAAGCTTCCTTCAATTCATTCTTTCAATATTGTTGATTAGTTACCAAAATGTAACACAAATCTTGAGAGATACATTTCTCACACTACGTGTGGCTCATGATTCTATTGCAATTCAATCTATTAAAAGACATATATACTTTAAATACCACTAAATACATCCATATTCACACCAATATTTCTATAGTATTCTCCCCTTTGTAATATGAGTAAGTGTGTGCCTGTGGGATATTGGAGCAAGTAAAAATGCTTGTTTAAGAAATTAAGATTAAACCATCCAAACATGTAACTGGACAACCCAATACACAATTATACAAAGTATCATCAAAATATGAAAGTATATAACTCAGGATAATAAAGTTCCCAATCTAAATTTAAAAGTTGAGTAAATGGTAAATCAATCAAGATAGAACCACAAAACATTGAAGACACAACATAAAAAAATAGTTCACATGAAATACATGACTCAATTTAATATTATAATACAAGTTATAAAATGCATATGTCAAGGTCACTAAAATATAGATCTAGTAATCATCAATGAGATCACAATATTCATCTACATGTTCTGAGTGGGGGGCATTATATTTGAATTATTTCTTCACATAACCATATACCTCAATACGATCTATGGTATCACCTTTGCCTTATTCACAATCATCATTTCATGTTCTTCTTCCACGTATACATCTTCCTAGGGATGAGACTTGAACCATTGCTCATTGATCATTGATCAAGTCATGAGATCATAGTCTACAAGAGCTTAGGCCTTCTAGTATGTTAGACTAGATTCTCAGTCATATCCAACAAGGATTGTAGGGAGCAGTAGGGATGAAACAACCAATGCATGTGTGGATCATCCTGACTTAGATCAGAAGGAAATGATGGAACACCAATACAAGAAGTAGAGGTGGTATGGTGGGATGTAGTCTAGTACTAACCATATACATATGAAGCACAATCAATAGAAGGAGAGAATGTTTGGTTGGAACCTAGTTATGTAGAACACGTAGAGGTGCAACTAAGGGTCATATGTTGCATCTTGTGGTAAACATCACTAGGAAGATTGGAAGTGGCTTGATGCAGGTAGCCAGTGACTCGTTCATAAGTAATGGAGCTGGATGTATCATATATCCCATCATTTGAACACTAGATAAAAAATTCATCACAACTGGTTTGGAAATTAGATATGTGAGGTGGTAGTTGGGTAATGGTGGAGGTTGATAAGAGTTGGATCTTGGGATAGGGGTAGAATAGGTGGAGTAACACATACTAACAAAAGATTTCTTCACATATTTGGCACTAAATATACCTTTTCAATTTGGTGAGTATCAAATATTTTCAAGTAGGTATTTTTTAGTTACAAGCTAAAAGTAACCACAAAAGACATTTGGATAGAGAGGGCATGTTTTGGTGGTATCTTGGACAACATCAAAGCATTTCATGTGGTGCAAAATGTATTTTCCCCCATTCACCCTAACTTTACACTTCAAACAAATGAAAATGACAATTATGTTTTAAAGATTTTCATTTGATTGCATTCAGGTTGTAGGTTGGAAATTACATTTTTTGCTACGACTCACACCATTTAGGTAAGGAAGGAGGATAGTAGGGTCCCACTATTATAGTAGGGAGAATTAAGTCTCTTCATTCCATTGTGCACACTATAATATTCATAATAGAATATTAATTCTTGTAAGATTATCATTTTTTGAGGTCTATCACATTAACATACACTCTCATCCAATCAGAGGAACCGATAAAGGAAGTAAAACATTATTTTGAAATATGCTTAAAGATTTGGAGCCTAACACCAACAACCATAGATGAAATAATTAATTCAATTTATTTTGAGGGAATAAAAGATGTTTAATCACATGATTATAATTAAAAAATTACTCCACATATTGTTCATTTTAGAGATAATTTTGATGAGACATTGATAAGAAGTTGTAGCATAAAGATAATTATCTTTAGAGATTTATTTGATGCCTAAATCATTCAATTTGAAGTCATAATATGCTTTAAACATGAAAGTATGACTTGAGTATGGATGAATGTGTTGTCATTAAAGGAAACCTTCCTATTATTTTATGGGGGCATATGTGCTAGTCTCTCCTCCATAGAGTTAGCAGTAGGAGTATTCTTCTTCTATTTAGTAGGTTCATCATAAGAGAATAGAAAACCCAGAGAACAGAAAACTAGGATGAGTGATGGTAATTTTATGGTAGAAAACATATCAAAGTTAGGTATTAGAGTAAGGAAAGGGTAGAGGTTGAAGGGGAGTGCCAACAAGTTGTATGCTTGTAAAGCTCTCAAGCTTCTCCTTTCCCAACCCCCTTTCTCAAAGATCTTGTTGGTGAAAGCTTCTCCAAGTGAAGGAGAAGGTGTAAGCTTCTTCAAGCTGTAGAAGAAGGTGCATAAAGCTTCTTCGAGTGAAGGAGGAAGACAAGGTGGAAGATCCAAGGAGCTGAGTGGATAAATCCTTCAAGGAAGAAGACTCGATGCAAAAAGGGTATCTCCTTGGTGAAGGCATCCGGTTGCTTGCAAGAGTGGGTAAGACCTTGGTGAGGTAGAAGACTAGATCTTGGATAGGTAATACCTTGTTTGTAAGGTTGTTGGATACCTTGACCTCAAAAGGAAGCTAGGTATCCTTGTACCGGAAAAGGAAGGTCATATGTTGTAACTCTTACAAGTGAATATAAAGAGTAGACATGGTTAAGAAATCCTAGAGCTTGACCTCTCTAGGTAGTGAACTGACTCTCTCCTAGTTTGGAGAGTGGAACCACTCTAAAATAGCTTATTCAATTGGTTACTTCTTTTTATCTCATCCTTGCTATGCATGTTTAGATTGCCATCAATTTGACTATTTACAATTATGCCTAGTTGAAGTAAATTGAAGGTCTAACTAATTTTGTGCATTTTGAATGTCTATTCCCCACCCCCTCTAGAGACCTCCAATCCAACAAGTGGTGTCAGAGAGATGGTCTTCTATGACACATATCCCACGAGACAAGAAGGTGGGTGACAACTTACTTGGGTCCCTCAACCTAGAGGGAGGCTTCTCCATGAGACCCCCGATCTTCCAAGGCACCAATTTCCTCTATTGGAAACATGGGATGTAGTTCTACGTTCAAGGAATGAATTATGGCATGTGGTAGGTGATGATTGCACCCTACAAGGAGCCAATGAGTGATGTATCTACTTGGGATGAAGCTCACTCAAGAAGGCACAACTCAATGCCAAAGCAATAAGCATCATCTATGCTTCCCTCACTTCCTCTGAGTTCAACCGAATCTCAACTTGGGGCACAGTCCATTAGATTTAGAACAAGTTGTGCATTACTATGAAGGCACACAACAAGTCGAAGAGTCAAAGATCTACATGCTCAATGGACATCTTGAGAACTTCAAGATGGGCAAGAAGGAAAGAGTTGTCAATATGTACACAAGGCTCAACACCATCATCAATGGGCTGGTTGCTTTGGTCACACCTTAGATAGAGGGACTATCAACTCCAAAATCCTAAGGTCTCTTCCCAAGAGGTGGGAACCCAAGGTGAGTTCAATTGAATAATTTAGAAGTCTTGGTGACTTACCCACCGAGGAGCTCACTGGAAACCTTCAAGCTCATGAGTTAAGGCTAGACAAATAAGAAGAATATGATAAGTAAGAGGAGAAGGAATCAAAGAAGATCAAATATAATGCCTTCAAAGCTCAAGTGGAGGAAATGATTCTCCAACAAAAACTTGCTTTCTGGTCCTCATCATCCTCAAGTGAAGATCATGGCCCTAGTTATCATGAAGCAAACTACTCCAAGGGCAAGCACTTCAAGGGAAAGTCTTCCTCATCCTCAAATCCTAGATGATATGAATGTGGTGGACAAGAGGGTCACTACAAGAGTGAATGCCCAAAGGCCATGAAGGCGTACCACAAGAGCTAGCAGACACAAGAAGAAGAATGACTATAAGAAGGAAGGCAAGTACAAGAGGAAGGATAAGAAGGATAAGAGGGGAAAAGATGCAACTCATGCGGATTGTGAAGAATCCTCTTCAAGTGGTTCAAGATCCTATGAAGGAGAATGCAATATTAAACTCATGGCCTCCACAAGTGAAGACATTGGTGAGGTAAGTGAGGTAAGATTGCATGAGTTATCCAAAGAACTCTTATTGACATGATAAATTCTTCTCATTCATCTTATGTCGAATGCAAGTCTAAAAAGAAAAGGCTAGGAAAGATCATTGATGATTTGTATGCTAAAATAAACATTCTTGATCAAAATGAGAAGCTGCATCTTGATAGCATCGATTCCTTGCAAGGGTAGTTTCTTAACCTTGAGCTCTAATAAAATGGAGTTGAAGTAGAGAATGGTATCTACCTTAAGAACATTAATAGTCTCAAGGAAGAAAACTAAGCACTAGTAGATAAGCTTGCTTTACTTAAAACTAAAAATGATGATCTTAAACTTGCTTGTGATGCTACTAAAGATGAGAATAGAGTCTATCTTCATGAGCTTGTTTTGCTTAGAACTGAAAATGCTAGCACTACAACAAATGTTACATTTCACGGCATTAAATTTCGGCATTTTCTAAACAAGTTTTCGGTAATCCAATTTGCATACTCACACGGGTTTTTTTATCACCGCATTATCCCAACTGCCTCTCTCTATCGCACGTTCTCTTTCCCCTTTCCCCTTCTCTCGCGCGTTCCCTCTCTTGCGCTCCCCTGACGACGCCGGCCCCCTTCTCCCATCCTTGCGCTCTTTGTGCTCCACCGCATGCGCCATTCGTGATATAAATCTCCTAGCCGCACGCAATCTGCTTCGTCCAGTCTCTACACGGGCTCTCCACTCGCGCCGAATTCCTCTCTCACGATCTCCCCCCTCTTTAAGCGCTGGTGCGACGGGTACGAGAATCATGGTGCCTGGCTGTAGGTTTGGCTACGGCAGTGACTCAATCAAGCCTGACTGTGGCTAGCTCCCGCTGCTGGTTTTGCTACGGCGGTGAATTAGGCCCTAAATCTGGATGCGGTTGGCTCTGAAGGTACACAATCTCTCCCCCTATGATAATTGGACACCGAGCCCTACCCCATCGTGCTCAGCGATTAAAACAGTGTGCGAGGCGGCCACTGAAGCGCCCGCTTTAGCGTCCAACCCACTGGTCCGCGTCAAAACATGCCTGAACGGAAAAATAACATTTGTCACTGAGGTGGGTAGTTTGCAGTGCTTTTGTGGGCCTCCGACCGCTTTAGCGGGATGCGATTCATCGGCTGGAGTGGACGCTTCTGAGTTACACGACCCCGCGACCCCTCAAAGCCCAAAATCCCCAAATAGCTAGACCCCCGACTCATCTTCTCTATTCCCAATCGGAACACTATGAGACTTCTACTGTTCTACAGCCGTATCATGAAGTCCCGATGAGGATTCCCGACGAGGATAGGACTCCTCGACTCCTAGTCCTAAGCCGTTGTCATCCCCTGTGCTCTTATGAGAGCGCGACTCCCTCTGTATCTTCTAATCCCCTCCTCATATCACTTTCTTTTCATCTCCTCCACAATGACGGAAGGATTGCTAATGGGTTTCTCAGCGGCAATCTTGGAGTCAACAGCCTCATCAGACTTTGTCATCATCTCCTCCACAGTGACAGAAGGATTCTCAGAGGGCTTCTTAGCGGCAGTTCTGGAGTCAAGGGGGGAGGCGGAAAGCAAGGTGCTTCAGTGCTAGGCTACGCGGTGGCCGTCCATGAGTCCAGGCGATGGTTTCTCAGTGGATTGTTCTCTACCCACAACAGTTCATGTATGTTTTGTATTCTCTTCTTCATTGCTCTGTCTTCCGCTCCCCTCACACTCCACTAGGTTGCTAGTTGTTAATTGTTAATGGTTGCAACATGCAGCAGTAATCGTTTCCTTCTTCTTGTCTAATCCTTTCAACGTTTGAAGGTTGTAATAATCTACAACGTTGATTTCCATCAGTTCATTTCAACTACCGCTTGATTTTCAGTTGTAGGTTGTTAACCTTGATTTTCTGAATTGTTGCAATGCAAAGTCATAGAACTCCATTTTCTTCCACATGAACGTGTACCAGACTGGTACTACCAGTACAAATAATCTCTTTTTTATCAGTTATCACTTATCACAATGCAAAAAAACACCGTATACATCTTTTATAATTTGTTAAACATCAGTAATTCAGTAGTATACTAAAATTAAAATACTTTATCAGTACCAAATTAGTAGTATACCATGCATCTTTCATCCTGCAATGTATTAGTCAATTGACGACATAGGAAAATAAACAACAATATCATTATACAAGTTATATCATTACATGTCTAATTAATTAGGAATGAATGTACCGACTACTGAATATTGAAGAGGAAATTTATTCAATAGTATACACCATTTGCTTTATCATAACTGATTCTGTACTATCTCAGTACTGCAATTATATATTACGTATTATATCTACAATTGTATATCACATATTGTTAAGTAATTACTAATTACTTAACAACGTAGGCAAACAAACATCAATAGCATTATATGTAATAAGGTATTTTATATACCGTGTATGCTTACATGACTATTCTAATTAATTACTAATTAGAAATGAATCTACTGAATACTTATTATTCTTTTTCCTTTTACAAATTAGTATGATTGGTGGTGATCACAATTGAAGTTTTTTTTCTTCTTATCTTGTAAACATTTAATTTTGTTACTAGGAACTATTTTCATCTATGAAATTTATTTGCAGCCGTGAAGAGTTACTCAAAATACTTGATTTTTTTGTTGATCTATGAAAGTACAAATATATCTTATTGTTGGTAGTATGGTAATCAAAATTTTTTTATAAATTAATTTTAAACAACGTCAACCGCTTTTTCAAAAAGCACCCGCTTTGGTCCGCTTCAAAACCCGCTTCCCGCTTTCCGCTTCCCGCTTCAAAGGAGGCAATCCGCACGCTTCGTGCTTTCCATAACACAGCCTCTACCTCTCACCCTCTTCTCCCCCAGATCCCTCAGTCTATCCCTCTCGCCATTTTCTCCTTGCTTCATAGTTCTAATGGAATCCCTACGATATGGAAGGAAGGGGTTCGACCGAAGCAGACAAAATGGAATCCCTACGATATGGGTTTAGGCCTTTTGATTTAATCTGGGTTCTGACGATTGGATTGAAGGAGATGCCAACCTCTCTGTTCTAATGTAGGCGGCGGCGGTGGCAGAATCCGCAGTCTATATACTAGACGTATAGGGAGGAGCGGTTGGGAAACCCGATTTGCAGAATAGCAACACGCACAATAGAACAGAGCAGCTTCCGTCTATTGCTATAGGGCCACGCACTAGAAACCTCTATAGCTGCGAACTAGCTGTGTGTAATATGATGACTAGGAATCTACTCCAAGTCAAAACTAGAAATTGGACATGCTTCTTAGGTAGTTTTGTGCCCTCTGATCGATTTCACATAGTATTCATAGTTCATGTTTCTCATGACAATTATGTAAGATATTTTGAGGGTATTTGGTATTAGTATGTTAAGTGTAATTTTATTCTTTTTCAATCTGTTCAGAATAGTTTATTCCACATTGCATGACTGGAGAGACTATTCTCTTTTCTAAAGCACACATAGACATAGAAACATGTTCACAAATCAAAATTAACTACTTACAAAAAAATTTAGCAGTCTTGTACAATCCTCGCTTCCTTTTTATGATGGCCTTGATTGTTCCACCAGCTTTTCACATCATAGGGACTGGTAATCTGTGGTCACATACTATACACCACATTGGTCTTTCAACTGTAGACTGGCTTCATTTCCTTATTGTTGTGAAGTATTCTGCATGAATTCTTGCATTTATCAGTCAACTGTTATGAAACCACCATATTAATCTTCATGTACTAGATGCAATAAAAGATAACACTTTATTAATCTACAGTCAAAGAAACACAACAATCTAATTATTCAAAAGTTTGTATTTCCAACCTGAGCAGATCAATTCCAATGGTTCTATAGTTTGTCAGTATAGAAGCCCTTAAGAGCTGAACCTTAAATTGCAGCGGTCTTCATTCTCATTGTATATATGTAGGAGCAACGCAATCCTCTTTTTACTTAAAACACCATTCTCATTATAATAATTCTTGTACAATATTTTGGTTCTCCATCATATCGTTACATGGATGTTCATTTACAACGGTCAAAATAATACTGTCTTCAAGTCTAGGCATGGAAGAACATCTTTTGCATCTACATTCGTCTACCAATCCTAGGTTTCATCTGAACGTAGGATAGGAAACAAAATGACCAATCCCTTGCATATACCTTCCTGCCTTTGTCCTTCTCATATCTTTTCTTAGTCCTTTCCAGCAAACCAAAGGAGGACTCATAGTATGTGGATTATTCAACATGTGGTAATCATTCACATGTTTTGGAAATGATAATGATGCTTTGGTACCTTTTTCTTGACAGGCTGATGGTGATTTTACTTTTTCTTGAACTGGAGATGATCACTTCTATTCGTTGACTGAAAAAGGCAAGTACATGCTGACCTCGACTTGGGACACAATATATTTATTGATTCGGTTTCATATTTATATTATTAGTTTTGTTAAAATAAATCATGGATGGATGAGAAAGATTGTTAATATTTTATTTGGTCGAAAATGTTGCTAACATTATGTGTTCTATTTGTAACATGTGTGATAGGCCAATACTATTTTTTTGTTGTCTATACATGTATGATACGTTCTATCCTGCTGATGCTCAGACTATTCAGTCAAAATAATTCATTGGGCTTCTACTTGAAGGTACACATATCCAATACCCAAAAACAAAGCATGTCTCTATCTTCATATTTTTATGTTTATCTTTACTAAGATTATTAATCTAATTCTGAATGGAGATTTGTATGTTTGTTCTTCTTTATTGGTATGAGAAAAAACATGCAAGTCCAATAGTTTTTAAATGTGTCAATGTTAGTAACATAATCACAGTCTTAAGTATTCTTAATTGCTTGTCGGTTGAAAACTATCATAATTATCTTGGATTTGTATGGGATAAGGCATCTGTTGAGTTGATCGGCTTGCCAATCTTATTATTATTCTCAATAAGAAATCTAGAACATTGTCACTGATGAATTTAATACAAGACTATCACATTCGTCTCCTTGATTACATCTGAGACTCAATCTGTGATAAAAATCATCGGTGGAAGTTCTTGCCAAGCCTGAGTTACCCCTCATACTGATTTTTCTTAGTTCCATTTCAATTTATTTTTATTCCCATTTAAAAGATATAAACAATCATCATTCATATATATATCATGATGTCACCCATGCTGCTAAAAGCATCCAATTGATTCATGGCTTGACACATCTCTATATTAACATTATTTTCCTTAGAAGGAAATGTGTGCACTTGCCATTGTTCACTTCTCCTTAAACCATACTAGGCTAGTTGCTTCCTTTTACTTGGTATCCCTTTTACTACGATGGTTAGACCCTTATAAGGATTAAAATAGTTAACATTGTTTAATAAAAAAATAGAATATGATTTAGAAGGAGTCAATACATTAGTGATCTAGACTAATTTTCTAGAGCTATCAATGCTTCTTCCGATTACAACTTCATATGTTGAAAAAGTGTCTTCATGATGTAAATACTAAATGTTGTCTATAATATGATGAATGCTGAGTAACTCAAAGATGATTTGGTGAACTAGGTTAAAAGATGGAGGTTATTATGCAAAGAATAACAAATATGTCACCTTGAAAAGCTTTATAGCACCGTATTTTTTTTAAGAAAACACATTCTTACACAACTCGTTATGTATGTCTCAATCACTGATATAAAATATATTTATCAAAAAAAGTATAGGCTAGTAACATTGTGGCTCTAGAAAACTATATTTATATTTTGTGTTTTACTCATTTAAAAATCCTACCACCTACTAGGATTTGGTGGTTCCCTCGAGTTCGACCATATCTCCTTCTTTCTTGCCTTTCTAATATTATTTATTAAAATGATTCATAAGATGCCATACTTCTAGGAAGCTACTATTTCAATTTAATTGTTTTGTTTTTCATTTCCACAAACTATTCTCGAGATCAATTTTCTACTAAACTACTGATTTCTACCATAACAATTCATCTATATTTGGGGTAAAGCCAAATGATATGTCCTTATTTTTCAACCAAGCTTCAATAATTTTATTTCTATCATTATATTCTCATTTCTTCATTGTCTAGTACTTGATATGAAATAGAAATGATCCAAAGATGATATAGAATCATGACGATCATAGTCCAAAGCATTTGATACACAATATGTGTTGTAAGAACCCTATCCTAACTTGGGAAGATAAATCATAGGCCTAGGGCAATGCAAACATATATACAATCTCATAGATTTTATATTTGAGTATACTAAAATTTAATTGACCCTAGATCAAATTTATTTCCTGGAAAGAATAAGATGGAGTAGTTGTAGGCTCTATGAAGACTTGCTTTGCATTTATTCTCTCTTCGGATATGACAACATGTGATATGTAGAGAGGTGATGTTGTGTAGGTCACAACTCGTGTAGCTAGATTCTTCCTACTTCCCTCCACTAGTTTGACCAAAAATGCACCTGATTTTCCCTAATCAGGCCTGATTAGGTACTAAATAAGATCTATTTTTTCTTCTTCTACTAAATCCTATGCGAGATATTATATTTAGTCAAACCTGATTTGGTATAATTAATATCTAATTTATTCCGTAGGTGTTTCTAGGCATTTTTCATAAAGATATAGTCTAATTTAACACATAAATAATTAATTATTTCAAATATATACACTACTTTGTACATTTCTTTCGGCTACCCTAAATCTTAATCAATAATAATGTGAACTATATTACGCCTCACATGATCGACAATAACCAAATTTGCCCTAATTTGTGTATTTTGTAGTAAATTAAACCTAATTGTACCTAAATCAGACTTAATTTTACATAATATGACCTAAGCAGAGTTAACTTCCCCTAATTTTTTCTATATTGTCTGAAATGAGACTAATTTAGACCTAAGTTAACCTAATTTTCCTTATTTATGTCGAAGTCAGACTTAATTTGCCGTAACATGACCTAAGAATTGCTACCTTTCCTTGATCTGCCCCATATTCACGTAATGTGAGACCTAATTTTGGTAAAATTAGACATAATTTGCCCAGAACAAACCTATTTTCCCCAAACTATAAGTGTTTTACCAAAATTACACCTTATTTTCCATAAATAGACATAAGTTTCCCTATTTAGACCTAATTTGTCTTAAACCAGATCTCTTTCCACCTATGAGTAGCCTATTTTCTACCAGATAAAATTTCTAAGAGATTTTAAAAGGTAGTTCATTCAATAATATATGATCTTTGAATTTGCTGCAATAAAATATATGATTGATTGTATATTATGAATTTGTTCTCTAATAAAAATTCTCCCTATTCAATTTAGTGACTTGCGATTTTGATTTTTAAGCATTGCATGGTTTATAATGAAAAGGAGATCTATTCAACCTAGGGAATTGAGTGAGTGTTATTTAAAATTTGTACATGTTTGAATACATATGAAAGTTTGGATTACCTATTGTTGTATACTTGTTTACCTTATACATTGAATGTTATATGCACTCCTTTTTTTCCTAGTGTTATGCTAACCAAGATTTGGTATTTATGTAACATTTATAAAAAAATCATTGGGTAACATTTTTTTTTAAAATTTAGTTAATTGTAGCTTGTATCTTTGTAGGATTCAAATGTCTGGAATAGATAAGAGTTGGATGAAAAATAAAAATAGGTTATCAACAGAATAAAGAAATGGTGTTGAAGAATTTATTCAATTTGCATCTCAAAATGTAGAAGTTGATGGATTAATACCTTGTCCTTGCATTAAATGTAACAATGGTAGTTGCAAGACAAAGGATGAGGTGTCAACTGATCTGATAGTTAATGGCATAACTGAGTGCTACACATGTTGGGTAGCACATGATGAATCAATTCATGTAGATTATCACAATGATAGTGATAATGGCCATGATGAGGATGATGATGTTGAGGATGAGGCTGATGATGTAGAGGGGATGATAAGGGATGGGCTAGGATTTCCTGATAACCATGTTCCAACATTCGATGAAATTGATTACAACTATGAAATTGATGAGTTGAGTGATGAACTTAAGACATTTTGTAGGCTGATGAAAGATGCAAAGGAACCACTTTATGATGGTTGTGAAGGATACTCAAAATTATCATTCACCATGACATTACTATAACTAAAGGGGTTTCATGGAATGAGCAATAATCTTTTTAATAGTTTGATTACATTGTTATCAAAGGCATTCAAGGATTGTCGGTTGCCAAAATCTTTTTATGATGCAAGAAAGTATATTACTGACCTTGGACTTGACTACATAAAAATAGATGTTTGTAAATAACATTGCATGCTGTTTTGGAAGGATCGAAAGAAAGAAGATCTATGTTTAAAATGTGGCACTAGTAGGTGGAAGTATAGCTCTATTGACTACTCAACCAAGGATAAGACTACAAAAAGGAATAAACTTAAGTTAGTCAAAAAGGTTTCTGTTAAGACTTTATGGTACTTTCCACTAATCCCAAGGTTAAAATGGCTGTACATGTTCTATCAAATAGCTTCAGAGATGAGATGGCATCAAGAAAAGTGCATAAATGATGGTAAGCTACGACACCCAGCTGATGCTGAAGAGTGGAAAAGATTTGATGAGATGCATCCATCTTTTTCTGGAGACCCTCGCAATGTTAGGCTTGGATTGGCTTCTGATGGACTTAATCCATATGGGAATATGAGTAATTCTTATAGCATATGGCCTGTTATCCTCGTTCCATATAATTTGCCTCCATGGCTTTGTATGAAACAAGATTATCTTATTTTATCCATGATCATTCCTGGGAAGAAGTCTCCTACCTACAAGATTGATGTCTACTTACAACCATTGATAGAGGAGTTAAAGGAGTTATGGGATGCATGAGTTGAAACTTATGATGCTGTTTCAAAACAAAATTTTAAAATGCATGCTTCTCTATTATGGACAATTAATGATTTCCCTACTTATGGATATTTGTCTAGATGGACCACCCAAGGCGAGTTAGCATGTCCTTCTTGTCACAAGGATACATGGTCTCTCAGATTGAAACATGGGGGGAAATTTTGTTATATGGGGCATCGTAGATTCTTACCAGAAAATCATAGATGGCGGTGCAATGAGCATGTGTTTGATGGGAAACAAGAACCACAACCTCATCCTCAAGAACTATCTGGGGAAGATGCTTTGAATCAACTACATGACATCTTTGAAACAAATCTGGGAAAGAGAAAGAAAAAAAGTTCAAAAAAAAAGCCCTCTCATGCTTGGAAGAAAAAAAACATTTTTTTTAACTTCCTTATTGGAAGAGTCTTCATCTTCGCCATAATCTTGATGTAATGCACATTGAGATAGCTTAATTGGAACGATTATGGATATTGATGAGAAGACTAAGGATAATTCAAAAGCTTGTAAAGACTTAAAAGATATGAATATAAGGCAGGAGCTTCTCCCAAAAATTGTAAATGGAAAGCTAGAAGTCCCTATACCATGTTTTACTTTAGCATCAGAGGAAAAAAAGTTTTTTTGTGAATTCTTAAAAGAAATCAAATTTCCAGATGGGCTGTGCTCAAATATTTCTAGATGTGTGAATGTTGATGAGCGTATAATTTCTGGTATGAAATCTCATGATTTTCATATATTTTTGCAAAAAATCCTTCCTCTTGCAACACGTGGAATCTTTCCAAAGGATGTATCTGAGATATTAATTGAGCTTAGTATATCATTTAAGGAGTTGTGCTCTAAGGTTTTGGGGGTAGAAGATCTAAAGAGGTTGGAAAATCATATTACTATTACACTATGTAAAATGGAGCAGATATTTGTACCATCATTCTTCGATATAATGGTACACCTTCCTATTCGCCTAGCAAATCAAGCAATTCTTGGAGGCCCTGTGCAATACAAATGGATGTATCTGATTGAGAGGTGATTACAAGTACATATTAGTTTGTTTTTAATTTTACTTGTATATTTTTAATTTTCCTTTCTTGTGTAGGTTTCTTCGAACATTGAAGTCATATGTGCGGAATAAAAATCGACCAGAAGGTTCAATAGCTGAGATGTATATCACCAATGAATGCTTGTTTTTTTGCTCAAGATACATGAAGGAGAATGACACTAGATTTAATCATCCACGATACCATGATAATAGAGAGATAACAATTTCATCTCAATTTACAATTTTCAAATATATTGGAAAAATATTATCAGTAGGCACCACCATTAGTCTTACTGTTAATGAATGGCCACAAGCTCACAAGTATTTTCTTGAAAATTCAGATGCAATATTACCATTTATAAGGTAAATTATATTTATTTAACTATACTTTTTCTTGACATGATGTTAAGTCTTACAATTTTATAATAAATATTTTTTTAGTGAGCACAAACAACTAATCCAAGATATGGGTGTTCACAACATCGAGGTGCATCATAAAAAATTCTTCTTTGAGTGGTTGGAGAGTCGGGTGAGCATTTAAAGTACTCTCAACAAATTTAAAATTGAAGTATAACATTGTCATTAATGTGTGTTTGTCTATTATGATAGGTGGTTGAATTACATAAACATGGCAAAGTGGATGATGAACTTCTAAGTTTAGTTCACGGTCCTGATAAAGAGGTGTTATCTTTGATGGGTCTAGACATAAATGGATTACGATTTCATACTGAAGATCGTGACAATAGGTTAACAATACAAAGCAGTGGTATTCTTGTTAAGGTAGACTCAACCAACAAACCATTTATCTATTATGGTGTTTTGAGTGAAATCTTAGAGTTGAGATACACTGGTGGAAGACGAGCTCACATTTTTAGGTGTGAGTGGTGGGACATGCATAATGAATGAAGAGGGTTTAAGCGGAACAAATATGGTCTTGTTAGTTTAAATACAAAACGCAAGTTGAAAACCAATGAACCATTTATTCTAGCATGCAAAGCAGAATAATGCTTTTATGTCCGTGACCTTTCCAGAAGTAATTGGATTGTTGCTATTGAATCACCACCACGCGACTGGTACAATGTGACACATGGAGATGAAGGAGATGAAGGTAGTATTGATGATGAAAGTGCATTTCAAGAAAACACATCAAATTTATCTACATTTTCATCATTCCCCTCAGATACATTTGATGTTTGTCATTGGAAGAGACATGATGTAGTGAAACTTTGTGCATGAAAGCTGCGAAGAAAAAAGGATTGCTTGAAAAAGATGGACACAATATATGGGAGACAATGAACTGAATTCATAATCCTTTTAATTTGTATTTTCCTTATAGACTATGATTAATTTTACTAAGTTCTATCTGAACATTGATAGATGCCATTTGATTGATAATGTATTAGCATCTGAGTATAGATGTTTCCTTTGATTGCTTCTTTTGATATTTTCTTGGATTATTATTCTTTTTAAATAATTTGGTGAGACACATGTAGGAAATATAGTCAATCTATCTAGTGCCCAGACCCAATTTGCAGGTAACTATGAGATGCTAATGGTTGACCATTGTAGCAAGACCCAACGTAAGTAATGTTTGCTCCATTTTTAACAATGTTTCAATTGAATCCCATGCATAACTTGCTAAATTTTTATTATGCAGAGTCAAAAAAGAAGAAAGACCTGGATCACCATGGTATAAGTTATATTGAAGGGTCGACCAACAATGTATCACATAGAAATTTAGGTATATCCATTATTGATTTCTTCACTAGAAAAATCCATGCAAAAGTGTTGTGATTTAATATATTTATTTGTTGTCTCTATATGTAGGTTTTTCTAAGGAGCTAAGCAGTACCACAAAGGCGGTTCAAAGTAGATCTTTTAGTGGGACATAACATCAACCACTTGATAAAGACTGTAATTATTTATATCAAAGCTTTTATGGTAATGGTCTTGTCTCAGTTTTGTGTCATTTTATGTTTATTGGATTTATAAAACAATTGTGGCAGCATCCCTTAAACCCATGGGAGAAAGTCCCATCCAAAATCCTCAAGACAAGAATGTAGATGTTACGAATGATGATTTTCTACAACAAATTCAAAACTATGGTGACTTTTTGAAGCACAGGATGAATGGTAGCTTGTTTTTTAATAATGCAACATTTAGTATTTAGCCTCCAAACTTAGTAATCTGCTGCTTGGTATTTGAGTTGATTTATTCTATTGTTTTTAGACAAATCTATTGAAGAGATTGTGAAAAAACATGCACATATGGTGATGGCTGGTCCATGGAATTCTTCCAACAAGAATCTAGGTAGAGTTTTTAAAGAAATTAATACATAATGTTTCTATGTATATAATAGTATAACACTATGTTCATGAAATGCAGTTAAAATTAGCAACAATATTCAAAATCCTCATCAAATTGAAAAATTTGGTGTCGCAAAAGAAAAAGATGGGCCACCAAACAATGTGGATGTTTCTCAACTTGACAAGAACGTTAGAGCACTCCCTAATGCACACATTAAAAAAATATCAGTAATATTTATGTTTTTATTTTCTTATATATGTGTCTTCTTATCATATATATTCATACATATTGATATAGTTCATGATATTTGTTGTTACAATTTGTAGGGGAGGGATTGATTGCACTTAATGTTCCTGTAGGTTACAAGGAGGAGGATGATGTTTCGGTGAGGCGGACGAACACTGGAAAGAGGATATTGAGGCCACAAAGTATTGATAGTTCTCAGCAGGTCGTTAAATCAGTTTAGAGTATGATGAAAAATAATCCTGGTGACGGTTAGACATTGGGTATACATATATAATGAATACTAGCTTATATTTACATAATTTAATAACTATGTTTTCATGATTTGTAGTTAAAATTAGCAACAAAGCATGCAATCCACATCCACTTGGATGTTTAGGTGTTGTGAAAGAAAAAAGTTGGGCAATGAACAATGACAATGCTTCTCTAGATGACAAGCAACACAAAGTGCCGCTTAATGAAAAATCTAGGAAAGATCAAGGTAATTTCCTACCATGTTTGTTGTTCACATACTTACCTATACATAGATTCCTACATAAATGTATATGTATATATTTATATATTCTGTAATGTGTGGAAGCACAATTTCAAGTGCCTCCTAATTCACAAGCTAGAAAAGATCAAGGTAGTTTTCTACCATGTTTGCTTTTCACATATTTTTCTACCACTTTAATATATTCAAAGTAAAATATTTCTAAATGTATTAAAGTTCAATATTATGAAGGGGGGTTGACCATGGACAATGTTCTTGAAGATCACATCGAGGATGAGGGTGGTTCACTAAGGCAGAGAAACAATAGAAAGAGGGTTTTGCGGCCTCAAGATCTCCAAAAGAACTCTGAACAAGCTGCTGAAATAATTCAGAGTTGAACCAACATGAATTCTGGTGAGGATTAGACCTTTGGTATGAAAAAGTAATGAAAGTATGCACAATGTTTTAGCATTGTTTCTGTTGGAAACAACAGATGGTACCACCTCTATTTATATAGTGCTTTTGTTGTTTTATTCTTATATGTTGTCTGTTGGTATATGTTGATCGTAGATTCTCATTATGTTTGTGATTCTTATTCTAGAAGACTAGAAGTAGGTTCCTTTACTTCATACTGCCTTTTGTATGGAAAATAGATGGGACTCGAAAGCCTTCTCTATTTTGATATCCACCACAATAATTGTTATCTTTTACCTCTTCTTCTTCCTTGAATCAAAATCTACTTTATCCATCTCCCCATTGAGATTTCCCACCATCCCAAGTATCTTTTCCACAGTAAGTTTTCTTTCAATCTTTTGTCTATAATCAAGAACAGATTTTTCTTTATGTTAGTAATCTTCTTTGATGCTACTCACTTGACTTGAAGACTCATTTTCAAGGTTATATCTCTACACCACTCTATTTTCATGATTTGTAGTTAAAATTAGCAACAAAGCATGCAATCCACATCCACTTGGACGTTTAGGTGCTATGAAAGAAAAGAGTTGGGCAATGAACAATGACAACGCTTCTCTAGATGACAAGCAATACAAAGTGCCGCTTAATAAAAATCTAGGAAAGATCAAGGTAATTTCCTACCATCCTTGTTGTTCACATACTTACCTATACATAGATTCCTACATATATGTATATGTATATATTTATATAGTCTGTAATGTGTGGCAGCACAATTTCAAGTTCCTCCTAATTCACAACCTAGAAAAGATCAAGGTAGTTTTCTACCATGTTTGCTTTTCACATATTTTTCTGCCACTTTAATATATTCAATGTAAAATATTTCAAAATGTATTATAGTTCAATATGATGAAGGGGGGTTGACCATGGACAATGTTCTTGAAGATCACATCGAGGATGAGGGTGTTTCACTAAGACAGAGAAACAATAGAAAGAGGGTTTTGCAGCCTCAAGATCTCCAAAAGCACTCTGAACAAGCTGCTGAAATAATTCAGAGTCGAACCAACATGAATTCTGGTGAGGATTAGACCTTTGGTATGAAAAAGTAATGAAAGTATGCACAATGTTTTAGCATTGTTTCTGTTGGAAACAACAGATGGTACGACCTCTATTTATATAGTGCTTTTGTTGTTTTAATCTTATATGTTGTCTGTTGGTATATGTTGATCGTAGATTCTCATTATGTTTGTGATTCTTATTCTAGAAGACTAGAAGTAGGTTCCTTTACTTCATAATGCCTTTTGTATGGAAAATAGATGGGACTTGAAAGCCTTCTCTATTTTGATATCCACCACAATAATTGTTATCTTTTACCTCTTCTTCTTCCTTGAATCAAAATCTACTTTATCCATCTCCCCATTGAGATTTCCCACCATCCCAAGTATCTTTTCCACAGTAAGTTTTCTTTCAATCTTTTGTCTATAATCAAGAACAGATTTTTCTTTATGTTAGTAATCTTCTTTGATGCTACTCACTTGACTTGAAGACTCATTTTCAAGGTCATATCTCTACACCACTCTATTTTCATGATTTGTAGTTAAAATTAGCAACAAAGCATGCAATCCACATCCACTTGGATGTTTAGGTGCTGTGAAAGAAAAAAGTTGGGCAATGAACAATAAATGCCCCTCTTAGTTATTCAAGGTGGAGTCGCATGCCTATTGAAAAGAAGGAGAAGATGCTCAAATTAATTCAGGTTTAGTTCAATTGCTATGTGTTTATGTTATGGAATAATCAATGTTTCATTTCTCAAATTCACCTTATTATTTTGTAGGATGATTTTATCATTCACAATGTTGATTTATTGCCTGAGGAAAATGATCTAAGGGCATGTTCGTTGTACAAATCAATGGGAAAGTCTTGGTGTGAATTTAAAATTGAATTGTTTAAGAAATACGAGACATACGCCACTGATGAAGAAGCTCTCAAAAACTGTCCTTCCAATGTAACAAAATCTGATTGGGAGTTTCTAATAAAAATTATTGGAGAAGTAAATACTTCCAGGTAGATATAAAGTAATTTTTTGAGTTTATTTATTGTTGCACACTCAATTTTATTAGGAGTTTTCTTTAATAGAATTTTCACTATGTTTACATTTCTATTCGTTGAACCTACTTTTTTGTTCTCAAGGATGCTAGGACCCGTAACAAGATAAGCCGTTCTAAATAGTCAATGCTACAATGTACTGGGAGGACTCCATTTAGTGTTGTAGAACACGAAGAAGTATGTAATATAGTTTATGTTTTCTATTTTTTTAATCTAAATTAATTTTATTTCTTGAATCTATAGACTAACAAGAACAATGGAGTTGTGCCATCTCGATTGACAATGTTTGAATTGACTTGAACAAAAAAAGACAAGAAGCTTGTGGATGCTGTTGCTGAAGAAAAGATGGTAAGCATGATTCTTATGTTTCCATCAAATACACTGACCTATATAACACTGAATTTGCAAAATTACTATTTTAACAATATAAAATATTGCTTAGGAACAAATCACACAGTTAGTGTCTTAGCGTGAACAAGGAACAATTGAACTGGGTGATGAAGAGATATGCTTGAGGGTCTTCGGACCTGAAAGACCATGACATATACGTATGTGAGGAAGTTCAGTTGGTGGTCAAAGATATAGAAATCTTACACATGCAAAAGAAATTGAGAAATATAAGAAAGAAACAAATGATGCACGAGCTAGAGCTGAACAAGTAGAAAAACTAGCAGCTGAGGCCAAAACTAGAGCTGACATGGCTAATCAGAAAGCTGAGAAAGCTTACCTTTACATTAGAAAGTTATTCAATGTACTAAAGTCCAGTGCGAATGAAGATCTTATGGAGTTTGACAACCTTGATGATGAGGTACTACAAAAATGTATTAAAAATTATCTAATCATAGATCTTATTAACAACATTGTGTATTTACAGGATTTGGAGTATGATGGCAGTCCATGAAACTCATGGATTGAAGAGATTCAACTTGAAATGCAAAATGCATGCATGAAGCCTAGTAGATGTTTTTGTAATGTTCTTTAAGACAAAGCATAGATAAATAGATAATGGTTTTTATTCAGATTTGAAATAGAGTAAACTCACTATTTATATGGTTTATCCTTATGTATGTTTTTTTAAACTATATGTAGTCTTTGTTCATCCAGATATTGTTGTTGTGGTTTTTGCTTTCTCAAAGTTTTGAAAATCCTTTATTTCCTATAATCATCCACCATGCATTGTTTTACTATTTAAATTCTTTGGATAACAGATGCATGGATTGTTTTTCATAGATGCACACTCATGTAACCCAGACCTTCATTGTGAAGCAACTGTTTTGGTTATCTATAGAAATACGCATCTTCTAGTGGTGTTTTTATTTCAATACTATGCAAATGAAAGGTTGCTTTCTATTGATCTCAGTGATGACTTGGATTTTCTTCATTTGGTGTACTTTATATGGGTATAACCTTCACAAAAATTTGAATTATCTTGTACTTGATTCCTTTCAAATGTGGATTTCCAAGGTGTATTATTTATACTTGGTATTATCTTGCATGTGTCTATTTTTGTGCTACTCATCTTGATAATGAATCCTCTCTAGGAATGCTACCTATTGTAGACAAACTAGCTACTTTAGTCATGGTGTTTGACTTGAACGTTGTATGTCCTTTTTCTCTATGTATCATACATTTAGCATCCAATTTAATGCTAATTTATTTCTGTTTTACTTTATTAGTATTTAGTGCTGATTTATGCACCTAAACTTGTATAGTTTATGCAGTTTTGATCATTTACCACATTGAAAACATGGATTACTGCAATTGTAATCCTATACTTTTTACCTACCATGTATTGGAAATAATGTTGATCTCTTATTTGGTCATTTAGCTCATGATGAATACAGACAGTGGCTGCCAAAAGTTCGAATATTTTCAACCTAGGATACAATATGTACATGCATATTTATCTAACATTAGGAGACGAAGTATGTCATTAGAAGCTAATGTATTTATTGATGTGGCAATTTATTCCACTACTAATGTCATGTCTAACCAATAAACCAATATGGTTAACATACTTTAAAGGCTTCTGCTTGTTGGTCATTCTTGTTGTACTGATGTTCACTCACATGATACAGTCATTGGCGGCTAATCTTGAAGTTGCAACATTAGGTTTTGTTTGGTTGGATCATTAGGTCCAAGAGTGAACCTTATTCTTCATTTATACACACTGACTACTTCAAAATTGAGTAAGAAGTTATTGAAGGTAAATTCTATTTTGTTGTCATTGTAAATTATGAGTTTCTTGTACACCTTGTTTTCATTTACAGCCACGAAAATTAGTTTTGGATCCACGGTTTGGTATTAGTCTTATGTGTAGCATGATTAATGGAGGCGCAACTAGTGACAGCCACATCACTCCTTACAACACATCACCATTGTCCACCTTGCTCTCGAGTCCATTGAAGGTCTGTTGTGGTGTTTTAACTACCCTAATTCCTAAGGATTAATGAGGATCATCCCCAACCACAACCTCAATGGTCTAAGCATAGTCAATACATCCTAATTAATCGAGGTAATCATTTGTAACTTGTATGAGCTATTGTGTCCTAAAATCCAAGCATGCTTCCCTGCACCTACTGTTTCCTTGTGATTGGCTGTTGAGAGTCACTAGCATGTTGATATAGGCCATGGAAGGCTGCTAGAAATGCTTCCTCTATTTCACACCCATTTTGATGTTGTTCATCTCCCCTCTCTTTCACACTGATTTCCTACCTTCATATTTAGTCTTCTTATCGACATGTTTTGTAAAAGCTTGTTATTTCATACTTTTCTTGGTGTCTAGTTAGACCTTCCCACCACTTGGAGTGTTGGAGTGTGATGGGAGTCCATAAAGCTCAGAGAATGATGAGATTCATCTTTAAATTGAAAATTGCATGCATAGAGCCTCATAAACACCATTTCTTATTATTGTTCATGCCAATGTAAAGATACATAGGAACATTTTCTTTTTAGATTATGAATGAAGTAAATGAATTGTGTATGTGGATACGAGACATTTATCTATATAGTGCTTTTGTTGTCTCTTGGTATATGTTGACTGTTGATTCTCGTTATGTCTGTGTTTCTTATTCTAGAAGACTAGAACTAGGTTTCATTACTGCATATTGCCATTTGTATGATAAATAGATGGGACTTGAAAGCCTGCCCTATTTTGATCTCCCCAATGAGATTTCCCACCATCTCAAGTAATTTTTTTTCATAGTAAGTTTCCTTTCAATCTTTTATCTATAATCTAGAACAGAATTTTGTTTGTATTAGTAATCTTCTATGGATGTGATGTTCTTGTGGAGCCTTGTTTGAGACTTAGGTTGGTCAGGTTTTTCTATCTATAATGAAATCGTCCCTTTCAATTTTCTTTGCACGAGGTCCATATATTAGGTTTCCTAGAAAATCTCAGCATTAACACATCATTTATGCATTGTTTGCACTTGGTGCATATTCTTCATCACAGTTCTGTCCACATTTTTGTTGCAGAAGTTGGATGGTGGTTGGATAATGTAAAGGGTGCCCATAAAAAGCATATCTCTTCAATGAAATTTAGATGATTTGTTTCTAGTATTGTTATAAATGTTCTATATATCCAGACAGTTTGTTTGCAGACTTCAACTCCTTGATCTATTCAATTCATGTGATTGATTTTTGCACCTATTATATTTATCAATCAAGTCGTGTCTTCTATTTTCAGGTGATGTTGTGGTATTGTTTGCCCATGTCGCGCGCTATTCTAACATCGGATGGCGTAACAGGCACCGTATATTCCCAGATGCGTAGCCATTTTTGCGCCTACGAACCGATCCCCTCCTCCCTCTATCTGCTCACAGTCGCACGCAGCGTAACTACACTCATTTCCACCTCCTGAGAACTCTGAACCAGCAACTCCCTTCTCCAGTTTTTGTTGGTACCTGCAGCAGAGGAGTGCAGCTCTGTTGAAGCTGTGTTGAGGTGATGGCGAGCTGCCCAGCTGTGGATACACCCTTGGCACTACTACTGGGCTCTGCGGCTGTCTTCTTCCTCATACACACAGGTAGAAAACCCATTCAAAGGTTGACCCGAGATTGGCGTAGCTAGATGATGGACGGATGCCACCTAAAAATATCATTTTTTGTCTTCTTTCTTTCTCTTAGCCTGCGCGAACGACCCTTTAGATCCAAATGGGTGCATTACCATCAGGTGGGACGTCATGGCGTGGAGAGATGACCTATCAGGATATGATGTATGTTTATTCTTGATCGATCCCCTCATCTTGCCCGCCATATCCTTAATTTCTAGTTTTATTATTTGCGCTTTGATTGTCACTGGTGGTGGAAGGATTGGGTTTGGGTATAGTTCCAGTCACGTCACGTGCTTGATGACCTTCATCACCATAGCTATAACCATACCTCATGGCAAGCACAATCAGAAATGTTAGACCAGAGTCTTGCTGCGTAGTCACCATTTGATTCTTACTGTTGACCTTACCTTTTTGTTCCTAGGTTCATTGCGTACCTAGAAGGTGCTCACTCCTTCATAGTAAAAGGAAGAAGGCATGAAGGTAGATAGATAGGAAATTGCTGGAAGCATCTATTGCTGTGTAGCCTGATCTTCAGGCTAAAGTTGCTGAGGTGATTGTTTCTTGGAGAAGTACAAACGTAGGCAATATTGTTGACGTTGGTATACTTCATTTGATTATTCTTCTTGCAGATGGTTCATCTAACGTTTGGGGACTTCCTATTTTCTTCTGCCTATCTCTCGTTCTATTGCGGTTTCATTTTCTGTACGTATATCATAACGACTAGTACTGCTACACAGGTGTTCCTCTTCGGGGTGCAGGTGACGTCGTGGACAAACAACCAAGGCAAGGAGCTGCTCTTTTTCAGCAAGAAGGTACCCAACTTCCACCAGCTTCTCAAATCCACCGGCTCACAGAGACATAGTAGGATGTAATGTATGTATTGTTTTCATCTGCACAGGCAAGAAAGCTCAATGTTGAATGTGGTAAGCGGAGTAAATATGCAGCCAAATAGAACATGGCGCGGCGAAGTGCACTGACAACCATCATGAAATTCCCAGCAGCTACCAATTTCGGGAAACAACTAATGATCAAAGATGGAATGCAAGAACCTCGCTAGTCTTTGCAACCACATGATGTATTCTATACATTCAATTGCAGTTTCTATGAATGAGATGTTGTGTTTAACTTGTTATCTATTCAACGAGAAAAATGATGTCTGCATATGTATAGGATACATTGAAGGAGTCTTGTATTGTTTTATCATATTACGATGTTGTACATTGAAAACATGTATTATTAATGTGAGTATAACCATGTTTATCTAGAAGAAAACAGTTGTATCAAAATTTTCCCAAGAATGAATAAATTATTTTTATACTAGTCTGATTTGTATTAACATTAATATATATATTAATTTGATTTGAAGTCAAGTGACATAGTCACTACATATTTGAGTTTCAGTATCATTTTTATGCATATGGTTAACTCCGGCATTAGTGACATGCCGTGTTTGGTGTTATTCGCCAGCAATTTTGCGATGACCTGCGACATTTATATAGTGCCGGTTTGATGCCACAATGACATCTTAAAAAAGCCAGAAAAATCATTCAACAACATGTCTTAAAAATGCCAATAAAATCTTTACACGGAAGATCTAAAAAATGCCCGTAAAACATTGAAACGACACGTCTTTCCACGACATACTTATGAATTTTAAAAATATGTCGGAAAAAAATATTGCCAACATAATTTTGATACCTCATCGGCATATTTCTATGCCGGTAAAATCAATATTTGTTGTTGTGTAGATTGCTTGCTCAAGTTAATGATCTATCTTCTAGACCTTTATTGCCTAGTAATGAATATACTAGTCTTACTTTAGAGAAATATTCTTATCTTACTAAAGCCCTCTATTTGGAGGTTGACTTACTTCACACACAAGATGATCTTGCTAGTCTATCTTCTATTATCATTAATCTTAGTGATGATAATCACAAACTAAGAGCTTCCTTGCAGAAATTCCTAAAGGGGAAGAAGTTCCTAAATGAAGTTCTAGATCACTCTACCAAACAAGATGGTAGAAGTGGTTTAGAATATGTATGGGGAGCTCCAAAGAGAAAAACAAGGTAAATGGTAAGAATAATAGAAAGGGGCCTCCTATCTCCCATGGAGAGTCCTCTGGCTCTAAGAACCCTATGATTTGTCTTCATTGCAAGAGTGATGACCATTACTCTACTTATTGTACTTATAGAGAGAAGGGGGTCAACCCAAAGATTAAATGGATCCCCAAGCTAACACTAGATCTCAAAGTTTGAGTTGGGGACCAACATCTTCCTTTCTTGTAGGTAAAAGGAAAATAGATTGTTGATAGTGGTTGCTCAAAGAATATGACATGTGAAATCAACCATTTCAATCAATTCACAAAGAAGAAAGGAGGGTCGATTACTTTTGGTGACAACAACAAAGGTAAGGTGATAGGTGAGGGTGATGTAGGATGATTGACTATGCATAAAGAATGTGCTTCTTGTGGATGACCTACATCAAAATTTATTAAGTGTTAATCAACTTTGTGATAATGGTTGTCTTGTTCTTTTTACCTCACTTGAATGCTTGCTTCTAGATTCCCTCTCCTACAATGTCATATATAAGGGAACTAGAAATGGTAATCTATATATTATTGTGCTTGACTCTGTTAAGCCTATTGTTGGTAGATGTCTTGTTTCCAATTAGAATGATATTTCTTTATGGCACCGTAGGCTTAGCCATGTAAATATGCATCAAATGAAGCAGTTTAGCAAAAAGGATTTGTTGAAGGGACTTCCTGAATTGGATTTTGAAAAGGATGAGGAATGCCAACCTTGTACCCAAGGAAAGCAAACTAAGTCTTCATTCAAATCCAAAGGAGTCCTTAGCACCAAAAGAGTTCTTGAGCTTCTTTACATTGATCTATTTGGACCAATACATACACAATCGCTTCGTGGTAGAAAGTATTGTCTTGTGATTGTCGATGATTTTTATCGATATACTTGGACCTTATTTCTTGTTTCAAAAAGTGATACTCTCGATGTTTTCTTGACTTTTTGCAAATGAGTTGAAAATGAAGCTTCTTGCTGGATCGTTTCTATCCATAGTGATCATGGGGGAGAATTTGAAAAATGATTTGTCTGAACGGTTTTGTGAGGAATCCATGTATGCGCTTAACTTTTCTTCACCTCAAACACCTCAAAAACATGGGGTTGTAGAGAGAAAAAATAGGTAAATATAGGAAATGGATAGGACTATGATTCTATAGTAAAACACTCCAAAAAAGTTTTGGGCCAAAGCCGTTAGTACTGCATATTTTGTGCAAAGCTAAGTTTCTACTCACCATTCCTTAAAGAAAACCCCCTATGAGCTATGGCGTGGTAGAACGCCTTGCGTTGATTTCTTTTGTATTTTTGGTTGTCCTTGTTTTGTTTTAAATATCAAGGATTCCCTTGACAAGTTTGATCCAAAGTCTTACAAGGCTTTCTTTCTTGGCTATAGACTACTAGCAAGGCTTATAGAGTATTTAACATTGAATTGTGTAAAGTAGAAGAATTTATCAATGTTATATTTTTTGAGACTAACCCCTCTACTTCCAAGAATATTTCCAATGATGATGTTGCAGATGAGGTGATTCCTTATTTAAAAGAACTCAACATTGTTGACAAAGGAAAAGAGGTGTTAGGTGATGAAGAAGAAAAAGAAGAAGAAAATAAGGATCCAACCCCCTACTTTGCAAAGCATCATCCTAAAGAGCTCATCATAGGCAATCCTTTTGAAAGGGTGAAGATATGGGCTACCTACAACAAAGAACAAGTAGACAACACCTTCATCGCCCAGCTTGAGGCAAAAGATGTCAAATAAGCTCTCAAGGATGATGAATGGATCCTAGCCATGCAAGAAGAGTTGGAACAGTTTGAGAAGAACTGAGTGTGGACTCTTGTGCCAAGACCA
The DNA here is from genome assembly GCA_963693085.1 of Alisma plantago-aquatica. Classification (NCBI taxonomy): domain Eukaryota; kingdom Viridiplantae; phylum Streptophyta; class Magnoliopsida; order Alismatales; family Alismataceae; genus Alisma; species Alisma plantago-aquatica. The sequence continues at coordinate 1,063,128,288 of OY856411.1, read as the reverse complement.
AGTGATAGAAAGATCATTGGCACCAATTGGGTTTACCACAACAAGCTTGATGAAAATGAAGAAGTGGTAAGAAACAAATAAAGGTTAGTTGCTCAAGGATGCAATCAATAAGAAGGTATATATTTTTATGAAACATATCCACTTGTAGATATACTTGAGTCAATTAGAATGATGTTTCATATTTCTAGTCACAAGAATTTTCTACTTTATCAAATGGATGTTAAAAGTGCATTTTTGGATGGTACAATTGAGGAGGAAGTATATGTTGCTCAACCTCCAGGTTTTGAACATGATAACCTGCCTAACCATGTTTATTTGTTACAAAAATATCTCTATGGTGTCAAACAAGCACCTTGAGCTTGATGTCAGAAACTAACGAACTTTTTTCTAGACAATGGCTATATCATGGGCAAATTTGATTCTACCTTGTTTTTAAAACATGCTTCTAACAATTTCTTGATCATTCAAATTTATGTTAATGATTTGAATTTTGGCGGGACTAATCTTGATATTTACAAGGAGTTTAGTTTTCTTATGCAGAGTGAGTTCAAGATGAGCATGACGGGGGAGCTTACATTCTTCCTTGGCTTTCAAATCAAACAAACAAAAGATGGGAACTTCATCAACCAAGGCAAGTACACCAGTTAACTACTTAAGTTCTTTGGGATGGATAACACCAAGACAATGACACCCCCATGTCAAACACCTCCAAGATTGACAAAGATGAGTAAGGAGAAAAGGTAGATGAGAAGATATATTGAGGTATGATTGGAAGTTTACTTTATTTAGCTACCTCTAGACCTGATATAATGTTTAATGTTGGCTTATGTACTCACTTTCAATCAAGTCCTAGGAAATCACATCTTATAGCAGTTAAGAGGATTTTGAGGTATCTAGAAAAAATACAAAATTTTGGACTATGATATCCCAAGTCAAGGGACTTTACTATTACTGCTTATAGTGATGCTGATTACATAGTGTGACAAAGTGGAATTTTACATAAGTATGATGAAATTTCTATTTTACCCTCATTATACTCACTCGTGATCCTCAATTATTTTTCTTGTCTTCATAATCATTATCGAGACTCAAATCCAAAATATGGTGATCAATGTGGATTTTATACACATGATAACACCTTAAATGTGATAAATTGATCACTTTGTCCAAAGAAGAAAATTTGTCTATCAAACTTCGTTTTCTGGTTCTCAAACTTTTTTTAAAGGTTCTCCACATTTTTATGAAGTTGTGATCCAAATTTGAGAACAATTGGACATTCCTACGATTTTCTATGGATTATTTAAGTTAATGTGTTGAAAACCATTAGTTTTGTCTTTTAATTGACCTTTTTCCATGTCAGCGATCCAAGGCAAGGATCCGAGGGCGATACCAGCCTTTGGATCTGCCTCTCATGGATCCCATCCCGATCCAGTGGCTATAGACTTGTCTTCTACCTCCGGCCATCAGCGGGGAGGAGTAATGACGATGTAAAGCGGAAATCATCCCTTATACTACCTGATTTGAAATTCCAATCAAGAGGGAATGCTCGTCTCGCAAATTCAAACTGATTGAATCCTATTTTGACCACCGTTCATGCTATATACAACCTCTAAAATGATCTTCTCACCTCCTGTTCCCACTCTGGCGGCCATAGCTAGGGCCCTGATCTGATCTAGCCTAACCCTAGCCCTCAAGCCTATAAAATGATCCCCTAAGGGGCGCCGACACCCCACATTGCTAGAACGAGCATCTTGCTCACTATTTTGTCCCCGGGAACCCCTTATCTTCCTTGACTTCACCTGCTTCTACAAACGGTGCCGCCATAGGGCCGCCTTGGGCGATACTGTTGCTCGCCCCTCTCCTCCTCATTTAGTCCCCCCATCGGGTTCGCAGGGCCGAGACAAGATCGATCGGCACCTCAGCTGCGTCCTTTTCCCTCTCTTACTTCCAAACACCCCCCACTCTGGGGAGCCCACCGCCCTTCTTTCTAGACTCACGAGGGTGTGCTACATGAGAGAAGAAGGGTCCCAGACCGGCCGGTCCAGGAAAAGGAGCTCCTGTCTAACACTCAACTGAACCGAGGTCTGAACCAAGAAATCAAGTGATCGAACCAGCCATTTTAGCCTCTGAACCGGACCACCAAGAAAGGAGGCTGCCTCGCCTATGTGGACAAATCTCGGTCATCCTTTACACATCAAATGGTCCTCTTTTTTTCCGATGAAAGGTATTTTGCCTCCTCTCTGCTCGAAATTGCAGCAAATGATCAGATCTTGTTTTAATTGTAGAAAATAGATCCTAGCTTCCAAAATTATGAACAAGTAGTCTATATTGATCAGAAAAATCTAGTGAATTGATTAAAAATACTTTGGAAACATGATTCCAAACTATTCTGACTGATATATCTTAATCTTGATCTATTTCTTATATAATTGGTCTAAATGACTCTATTTATGGTTAATCTTGACTAAACACTAAAAACCCTAATTCTTGACTCTAATGTTCAAATTAAGACTCTAAAATCATAATTGACCCATTAATGATCTAGATTTATATTTGTTGACCTGATGTTAATCTTGCAAATCCTTGAAATACATTTGACCCATCAAACTGATCATGAATCCCAATTATGCTAATCGATATTGATTATGGTCTAGAAATTTGATGATAACTTGAAGGATGACTCAAATATTGATGATAATAATTAGGGTTAGAAAATATATTCCTAAAATACCTAGGTAGATCATCCATCCTCGAATATGCTTAACACTTGAGTAAATATTGAAATCTTGATATAATGTTGACTCTAAATGAATGATCTACCTTAGGGATGAATAGGATTGGAAAACCCTAATCTGGTGTACTTAGTATTGGTCTATAATATGATCTTGAACCTTGATCCATATCTTGATTGATCTAGGAACTACTTCAGACCCTGATCTTCTACTCTTGATGATTTATACTCAAAATCTTCGGTGAAAGGTACGCTATTATATAACTCCTCCTTGATCGTATTGAAGATACTTTTATGTATCTCTTGACCGTATGCTTAGCTATTTACTTGGATGAGCTACTGTTCCCTATGATTAGTCTTCTGTTTTTTTCTATACTATATTTTTAAAAACATGAAAACATAAATTGCATGCCCATTATGACTGCCTGTATATTGATAATGATGATGATATTGATAATGTTGATAATGTTGATATTGAGTGCAAAAACCCCCTCATTTGGAAGTGGGACTTGTACATTGGCCTCCTATGTTCCTATGGTGAGAAGGAGCCTAGTGACCTTCCCCATCGCGTTGGGGTAATAGAGTCACACAAATTATATAAGCATGCTTCTATAATTACAACATAATGGGAACTCGTAATAAAATTTGAATTGCTTGAAAAACTTGTCGAATAAATGTTGATTTTGTAAATTGCTTGTTATTCTTTTGAATATAAGTCCTGCCAAGTATACTATTTTGTTATAAACCATTTTTCTTGATTTTGATAGCGTACCGTGCAATTGCATGATTGTGTCTCGATTTTCTTGATTTTTAGGCAATATAAATGGAATATTGAATAAGATCGCTTCCACACTTATACACTCTGATGACAAAGATAAATCAGATATATCTCCATATTGGGTTAGTTTGTTCTTTTATTATCTAGTTTTTGAGTTATTTATTTCTTATTGTATATGTAGTGTGTTAGATCTTACGGGGCCAATCAGGGACGGATGCTTCAATCCTTTTTCTACTATTTCGACAGTAGGACTGGGATTGGGGTAAGAACAGTTCCGTGATAGATTGTATCAGAGCCTACACACTCCCATATACTTTAAGTAAATAATTTCTCAAGTCTCTTACACCCAAGAAACCCTAAAGTTCATAATGGTGAAAATTGAGGTGTCTAGGCTCGGGGTCCTGACATAATTTCTCCTATCCGTCTTCAAAGTGGCTGAGATCCCCCACTCTACCTAGCCTTAATTGATCCAAAACTGGACCTAAAGGTTCTCTTGTGAATCCCTAGAGAGTCTTCTAGCATCTCATCTCTTCTTTAAGGATTACCCAAGCCACCCATGTAGATGAAGATTAGGTAGTCTTCTCATCCCATCATGTGGTCCTTCTCATGACCTTTTACCACTTGATGTCTCGATTATGGGTAGCTTATGCATGGGAAAAATGAATATCGCTAAATCTTGAGAGTTGATACCATACTCTGACCTGAATTTTAAAACTCGATTTTGATCAATTAATTTTGAAATCAAATAATCATGTTTGACCCCTAATATCATGAACACTCAATTTTGACTATGTTTGAGGTTATGATATGGAGAAATAAGGATGACTTATACCTTATACCTTATTGTTGATAAGGTCCCTATTTGATTAAACCCATGTTGCCCCATTATTGATTAAACCTCAAACATAGTTAAGCAAACTCATATCCTATTTTATACACACCTTGACTATGCTATTAAATGACTAAGTCTAGGACTCACAAAACCATGATGTAAGACTATGATGCAAAAAGCAGTTTCTCTATTGACTATTGATGCCTTTTGCAACTTGATTTTGATATGATGATTATGGGCATAGATTTTGCACTATTATGATCTAAATCCTCGAATGCCCAATTTAAATCCTCGATTTTCAAATGATATCACTACCTTGATCATGAAAGGAAAGGAATACAAACATTAACTTGACTTTGTAAAACATGGATCTTGAATTTTTGATCTCATGACATTATGGAATATGATTTAATATTTGATACTCTCCCTATTTGAATAAGCTCAGTTGATAATGACTAATGTTGGTAATGTGCCAGATTAGGGTGGTAGTTGACTCATGAATCCCCTAACCTAGGTCACATCCCTATTATGACTACCTCTAAGTTTTCATCCTTTTGATTATTTAGACTTTGGAAAGGTATCCCCTTTCACCTTATTTTTACTGGTTGACCTAAGCCTAATAAGTTAAACCCATGGTTGATACTCAATCTTAAATATTTATTTAATAATGACTTTGACATATGGCAATATTGACTATAGATTGTGGTTGACTTCCTAGATAGACTTAGGTCTATATCATTCATCAACCTTGGAAACCATGATAATGAAATCTTGACATGTTGATCAAATATTGCTTGAATATTGTTGCTAGAAATTGAGTATAGATGAGTGATATCCCCTAAGGTCTAAACAGGAATATTAACCCTAGCTTTGGAATATCTATACATATGATCAAATTTTGGATCTATGACTTTTGGTGTCTAAAATCTTGACTCTTGATATTGATTATATAATTGTAACCCACGATTATCAAATCTCAACAATGATACGAATCCTATGATCACACTATTTGGACATTGAGATATATGACTAATGACTTCAACATCCCAAATCCTAAATTTTTTTAAATGATGACTATTTTTGAATCTCTCAATTTATGAATTAGGGTTTAGCTCTCATTAGGACTAGGGTGGGACCTTCCCATTGATTTTGAGCTTGAAATAGTGATATTGAAAGTATGATGTTGTCTCAAAATGTTGAAATATGAAACCTCAAATCATGGATGTGTAGCCCCACCTAGGCCAACGTAGAAGCTAAGACCCTGAGATTTTGGGATTGAAAGTTATCTTGTACACTTGATTCAAAGACTCTATTTGTTTGACCTAAAATATGATCTCTCCAAATGTGTGACCAATAGGATGCTTTCCATATTTGGTACTCATATGACGACCTTGGAAAATATATGTGCTGATCTTGATACTCATTTGCTTGATGATGAAATGGTGATAGTACCAATTTGATTATGATATGGAACATGGAATCCCAATTGTGATTATTGGATTACTTGAAATTTGAGGACATGATTTTGATTTTATACTTGAGGATACCCCAATATTTGCGGAAATGAATTAGGTTGAATAATATCAATTTTTGAGGATATTTTTAAATTTTGGGGACAAAATTCCTTTTAAGGAGGGAAGGATGTGACAAAGTGGAATTTTACATAAGTATGATGAAATTGATATTTTACCCTCGTTATACTCACTCATGATCCTAAATTGTTTTTCTTGTCTTCATAATAATTATTGAGACTCAAATCCAAAATATGGTGATCAATGTGGATTTTATACACATTATAACACCTTAAATGTGATAAATTGATCACTTTGTCCAAAGAAGAAAATTTGTCCATCAAACTTCGTTTTCTGGTTCTCAAACTTTTTCTAAAGGTTCTCCACATTTTTGTGAAGTTGTGGTCCAAATTTGAGAACCATTGGGCATTCTTACGATTTTCTATGGATTATTGAAGTTAATGTGTTGAAAACCATTAGTTTTGCCTTTTAATTGACCTTTTTCCATGTCAACGATCCAAGGCAAGGATCCGGGGGCGATCCCAGCCTTTGGATCTGCCTCTCATGGATCCTAGCCCGATCCAGTGGCTATAGACTCGTCTTCTACCTCCCGCAATCAGTGGGGAGGAGTAATGACGATGGAAAGCGACAATCATCCCTTATACTACCCGATTTGAAATTCCAATTGAGAGGGAACGCTCTTCTCGCAAATTCAAACTGATTGAATCCTATTTGACCACCGTTCATTCTATATACATCTGCCAAAATGAGCTTCTCGCCTCCTGTTCCCACTCCAGCGGCCATAGCTAGGCCCCAGATCTGATCTAGCCTAACCCTAGCCCTCAAGCCTATAAAATGATCCCCTAAGGGGCGCCGACACCCCACATTGCTAGAACGAGCATCATGCTCACTGTTTTGTCCCCAGGCACCCCTTAAATTCCCTAACTTCACATGCTTCTACAAACGGCGCCACCACAGGGCCACCTTGGGTGATACTTTTTCTCACCCCTCTCCTCCTCATTTAGTCCCCCCATCGGGTTCGTAGGGCCGAGACAAGCTCGACCGGCACCTCACCTGCATCCTTTTCCCTCTCCTTCTTCCAAACACGCCCACTCCGGTGAGTCCACCACCCTTCTTTCTAGACTCACGAGGGTGTACTATGTGAGAGAAGAAGGGTCCTAGACCGGCCGGTCCAGGAAAATGAGCTGCTGTCTAACACTCAGCTGAACCGAGGTCTGAACCAAGAAATCAAGTGATCAAACCAGCCATTTTAGCCTCTGAACCGGACTGCCAAGCAAGGAGACTGCCTCGCCTATGTGGACAAATCTCAGTCATCCTTTACACATCAAATGGTCCTCTTTTTTTTTCTTCGATGAAAGGTATTTTGCCTCCTCTCTGCTCGAAATTGTAGTAAATGATCAAATCTTGTTTTAATTGTAGAAAATAGATCCTAGCTCCAAATATTATGAACAAGTAGTCTATATTGATTAGAAAAATCTAGTGAATCTATTAAAAATACTTTGGAATCCTGATTCCAAACTATTCTCACTGATATATCTTAATATTGATCTATTTCTTATATAATTGGTCTAAATGACTTTATTTATGGTTAATCTTGACTAAACACTGAAAACCCTAATTCTTGACTCTAATGTTCAAATTGAGGCTCTAAAATCATAATTGACCCATTAATGATCTAGATTTATATTTGTTGACCTGATGTTAATCTTGCAAATCCTTGAAATACATTTGACCCATCAAACTGATCATGAATCCCAATTATGCTAATTGATCTTGATTATGGTCTAGAAATTTGATGATAACTTGAATGATGACTCAAATATTGATGATAATAATTAGTGTTACACCCTGATCTCACAATTTCCTCAAATCATGAGATTAGGGTGTAAGATAGGATTTATATGCAACACAAAGAACACCCTTAACTTTTTTTTCTTTTTTTTTTCTTTAAAACTCTTGTTTCCCCGCATTGAACCACATATCATCTTAACAAAGGAATCTGAACATTTCTTTTACTAACCAGACTTCAATAGTAAAGATACATGTATAAGCATTCACAATGTCTTTCACACATTATGCACATGAAACTTGCTAATTAGCATACATATCAAGAGGAACAATATTACACATTGTAATTACAACTCTCTCTCTAAACTCTTACTAAGGACCTAGAGTGACAAGGATCGACTGACTCAACTAATCTCGTACTTGACTCCTGTGGCAGGTCTACACTGATGCTCTAACCATCTTCAAGTCCACACGATTAACCCTAAAAATGTTTGAGTAGAGGGGTGAGCCTACTCGCTCAGTGAATGAGTACTTCATGGAAACAGACTAATGCACTAATGTGATTACAGATATAATTTGAGTAAATGATATGAAATTTAACAACAATAAATACTACAATGAGCAGTTCTAAAACAATATAATTGAAATAACAAAGAATGTAAATATTGCATCCAAAGAATAACTACTAGAAGACTATGCTTCTAGTCTTCCTTAACTCTTTCATTTATAAAGAACTCTGTGAACCTATGTGATCATATTTTAGGTTATGCCCTGATCTATGCAGTGTACTCTGCATAGAGACTCGCAGTGCACTACGACCACACCGTACAAGACTTAGCGACACACCCGGGAAATGCTAAGTCTGACGCCAGCCCTGTTCTTCTACAGGACCACAGGCTCTCCGGCCTACAGGCTCTCCGGCCTCAATGCACTACTCCGAGTGCTCTAGACTCCTCCTCTAACCTGAGTACACAGGCGGAGAGTCTCACTGGGTTACCACCGTGACTACGCACAGATTAATGTTGAATAACCCCTATTTTCTCCAGTGCCACCGTGACTCCGCACGGATTATTGTTGAACACTGCCTCTCTTTCCTCGTGCCACCATGACTCCACACGGTTGATGTTGGACACGAGTTTCACCCCTAAGGCACAGACCTCCCAAAGGGGTTCTACGGTGTTCAGGGCACCTAAGTCTAACATTAACATTATAGGTACATTTTAAACAGAAATCATAATTCATTTAACATTTCTCACAAGGCTCACACGGCCTGCCATATCATATCATAAGAAGCATCATAACTCATGTATTCAACATATATCATGTCTCAGTAACATCCCTTTCTAGGGCATGTCATATCTCATCACCTGCAATTTATGAGATATGTATTGAAAATAAGAAGTCCTGCAGTATGCAGATATCAACTCAGAGAGAACAAGCATATAAAGTTAAATGCACTAGAAACATACAATTCAACAATTAAGCATCACCACATCTCATATCGAAACCTTTCATATCACCTTAACATGATTCATTGAACACCCTATCCTTAGGGTTTAATTTGCCTTATTCATTCATCACATGCCATCATCCTACTCTTAGGGTTTCATTTGCCTCATCACTTGTCACATGGCTCTCATAAGGATTTCATAGGATATAAGCATTTACTACATAAAGATTGTTTCCAACAAATCATATACATTCAATATAGATGTGAAACCATGGAAATTTAACTAAATTTAGGTTTTCCATACCATTCACTGAGATATCAGGTATCGAGAATAGAATTCAATTAAGATAACCCATGAGGTACATCCTAACCACTTATAGGATTACTAGTCCCTTTTCAATAAGGTTGAAACTCTAGTGGTGTCTCAATTAGGTTAAACCCTAATCACATCATTTGATATAAATCTGAAAAGCACTCTCACTAGGAAGTGTTGTATACGTTTATGATATGAATCTACCATTAAGGAGTCATTCAAACAGAGAAAAAATCCATAACATATCAATTTGCAACAACTTAAATCAAACGGACACATTCAGGATTGAGAATCACATGCTAAGCATTTAGGGATTTAGGTGCTATAATCAAATTCGTGCATTACACTGTTTGAAGGAAGAACCCACTCACCCTAAGGTGTGAAAACACCTCACAACTGCAGCTCAACTCAGGGAATCTCGAATTCCTATCAAATCCCTAGCAAATCTCCCAATTCTTCTTCCATTCAACTCGGAAACCTTGAAAATGAGGGATTATGAAGAAAGGGTGAGAAAAGAGGGAATTTCGACATCATTTTGGATCAAATCAGAGCATGGATGGAATCTTGACATGAGAGAGAAGATTCACCATAAAATTCTATGCAAAGGATCCAAACTTACTTGATTTCACCATTCTTGGGACCGCATAACCCTAATTCAGCAATTCCTCCTCTTTCTCCACTCAAGCCCTAACTCTCCCTCTCTCTCTAGATTTTCGTTTCTCTGGAGTGAATGATGAAGAATGAGAGCTGTGTGTGTGTGTGATTGCTCATATAGACCATTTGAGCTGCATATTGACCCAACACTCAACTTTAATTATATTGGCTGAATATTCAGTTATACAAAAGTTACTGTCATTCGTTTATTTCAGAGACCAAACATTATCCAACAATTATGGGAATTTAGCACGTTGTTTATAATTGATCTATAAAGCTTAAAATAAAATTTGAGATCATTTGGAGTTACCAATAAATAATTAAAAATAGAACAGTGCACTGCTATATTACAGTCTGCAGAATATTCGGCCGAGTTTGTCCTGCACAGAACTCGACCGACACCCTTACTGTAGAGATCAAAAGTCATCCAAAAATTATGCCAATTTAACAGAGTGTCTAAAACTGTGTTTTTCAAGCACAGTTAAAATTTGAGATCAATTGGATATACCAATAAAAAGATAAAATTCAATTACCACACTACTGTATAATTCTGGAAATGTGATCGGTCGAGTTTGAAACTCGGCCGATAAACAGGTCAGAGCATTCTTCAAAAATTCTGATATTTTCCAATGTTGTTCACATTTTATATATCCAAATCATATCCAAGTTTTAAGTAAATCAGAGTTACACATAAAATAATAAAAATCATTTAGTGAGACATTCTACTTATCAAATTCTGTATTCATGTATCATCAAAACCCTATATTGGGCCGATTAGGGTTTATGTTTCTCAAACCCTAATTCACAAGACAAAAGAACATTTAGACTTCTTATCATAGTTAAAACATCCTAATTGTGTTATCGTCATTAATTAGATTTTAAGAATGATTATTCCAATTAATCTTTGCAATTGTCTAGGTAAACCCTAGTTTACCAATTAAGCTCAGATGGGGTCGTAACAATTAGGGTTAGCAAATATATTCCTAAAATACCTAGGTAGATCATCCATCCTCAAATATTCTTAACACTTGAGTAAATATTGAAATCTTGATATAATGTTGACTCTAAATGAATGATCTACCTTAGGGATGAATAGGATTGGAAAACCCTAATCTGGTGTACTTGGTATTGGTCTATAATATGATCTTGACCCTCGATCCATATCTTTATTGATCTAGGAACTACTTGAGACCCTAATCTTCTACTCTTGATGATTTATACTCAAAATCTTCGGTGAAAGGTACACTATTATATAACTCCTCCTTGATCGTATTGAAGATACTTTTATGTATCTCTTGACCGTATGCTTAGCTATTTACTTGGATGAGCTACTGTTCCCTATGATTAGTCTTCTGTTTTTCTATACTATAGTTTGAAAAACATGAAAACATAAATTGCATGCCCATTATGACTGCCCGTATATTGATAATGATGATGATATTGATAATGTTGATACTGAGTGCAACAACCCCCTCATTTGGAGGTGGGACTTGTACATTGGCCTCCTATGTTCCTATGGTGAGAAGGAGCCTAGCGACCTTCCCCATCACATTGGGGTAATAGAGTCACACAAATTATATAAGCATGCTTCTCGAATTACAGCATAATGGGAACTCATAATAAAAGTTGAATTGCTTGAAAAACTTGTTGAATAAATGTTGATTTTGTAAATTGCTTCTTATTCTTTTGAATATAAGTCCTGCCAAGTATACTATTTTGTTATAAACCATTTTTCTTGATTTTGATAGCGTACCGTACAATTGCATGATTGTGTCTCGATTTTCTTGATTTTTAGGAAATACAAATGGAATATTGAATAAGATCGCTTCCGCACTTATACACTTTGATGACAAAGATAAATCAGATATATCTCCATATTGGGTTAGTTTGTTCTTTTATTATCCAGTTTTTGAGTTATTTATTTCTTATTGTATATGCCAATGTGTTAGATCTTACGGGGCCACTCAGGGACATATGCTTCAATCCTTTTTCTACTATTTCGACAGTAGGATTGGGATTGGGGTAAGAATAGTTCCGTGACACATAAGTTGTTTGATGGATAGAAAGTGCACAAGTGGCACTTGATTCTTCCTAGGACATGCCTAGTTTCTTGGTTCTCTAAGAAACAAGGCACTATGACACTTTCAACAACCGAGGTTGAATACATTACGACTGGAAGTTGTTGTGCCCACGTTCTATGTATGAAGCAAATGCTCCAAGAATTTAACATTCATTTTGATGCTTCTCCTATCTATTTTGATAATACTAGTGCAATTAACTTATCTTACAATCCAATATTGCGTAATAGAGCTAAACATATATAGGTCCGTCAGCACTTTCTTTGTGACCACATTGCCAAGAAGGGTATTTATATCACACATGTGGATACAGAAAGTTAGTTTTCGAACATTTTCACTAAACCTCTAGCTAGAGAGAAATTTTCTTTTATTGGATCAAAATTTCTTATAACTTCTCTTGATGATATTGACATTCCTTGTAGATAGTTGTTATCTTACCTATATGTTTCTTTCTTAAAATTGATTATCTCTTGCTTGCGATGTGCTATAGTTGTCTTGTTCTCATGACTTGTTTCGCTTATTTTGGGTATTTTTTACAAATGAATATCTTATCACAAAATAGTACCCTATGATGAGTGAAATGTGCCTCAATATGTCTAAAATGCATAATAAATTAAAGAAATAAATTTAATTTGCACTCTAGAGGCTAGGAATTAAAATTTCATCTAATTGGACAAACTACTGATCGGTCGAATTCCAAACTTGACCGATCCCTTGGACGAGGTCATGTGAAAATGCTGATCGGTCGAGTTTCCAAATCTCAGAATTCGACTGACAGACAGGTTGGACCAAACTTAAAAGGGGTATTGGCAGACTTTTCTCCCTCTCAACTAGAGAAAATTCGACCAAGCTCGACCTCCAGGCCTCTTGACCTCCAACCCTAGGTACACACACCCTCTCCCTTGCCTTGTTTAGCCTTCCTTGCCTCTTCTTACACCCACCTAGGTGGCTAGACAACCTATTGGTGAGGTTCTCTCCTTCTCTCAGTTGTTTTTTCTTCTCAACCCGTATCCATGCCTTCAAACCAATGGAAGAGAGCTTTCCCAGGTGGAGCGACCTCGTCTTCATCCAATCCGCACCTCCTATCCTTTAATGGCACCTTCTTTGTCTCCTATGAAGCCCTAAATTACTATAAAAAGCTCCTTCCTAGGAACCCTTTCCCATTTAGAGATATGTTTGAGCCTCATCTCACCACGACGATGGTTATCAAGGAGGTTGCAGAGTTGTTCTCTTCTCATCACCTAGGTGCGCTATGTGTAGAAATCTTATGCTTCCACAATTCCATAACTAGCACTAAGGTGGTCCATGAGTTCTATGCAAATCTCAAATGGAACCATGACACAATAGTGCCACCTCCTAATACTCAAGTTATTCTCACTTACATGATTTCTAGTACAAAATTAACTATCTCTAAAGATTCCTTGAATGTCTTCTTTAATGGAACTGAGATTACCGACACTTGGAGAGCTGATTATGTTGACTATTACGACTTGCTTGACTATGAGGACTTCTACAAAAGCTTTGAACTTACTCTCCCTGGTATTCACAAGTTTTGTAAGAAGCCTCAGGTACGCTATAGGAAGAAGTCAACCTTGCCATACTCTTTCCTAGATCTGAAAAACTATCTGACTGCTTTGGTTGTTAACTACAATGTTCATCTGAAGAAAGACCAAATGAAAATTGTAGAAAACATAGATGTGATAATGTACTATCTTTTAAAGAATATAGGAGTCAAGTTGTCTCGATACATTCCACACCACGTGACCTACTTTGAATCTAGGAAGAACACCCATGCTACCCACCCGCTGCCCTTCCTTGATATGTGGTCTTTTTGATTTTGCCACTCAAAAATCCATTTTCCACGATCTTCATTTAAAATCAAGTCAAAAAAGTGTTTGTATCAGTGAGACTATGATCAAGAAGATCTTCCTCCCTACCTCTCCTACCACTCCTGGAGCCTCTACCTCTACCCAAGAACTTCCACCTCCACCACCACCCTGACGTGACCATGCCTCTTTCTCAGTGTCAAATGAAGCCCTTATGGGTTACATGATATACCAATAAGCGTATAACCTTCAGGTTCAGGATCACCTCCACCAGCACCTATGCCAGATCATGTCTACCATGAACCCATCCTGTATTGATCCCTACCCCTCCTACCAACTATACCCAGGTGGTGACTATGCTTCTTATGCATACAATCACTTCTACTGTGTCCCTCCACCTGCTACTGATGGTGGACCTGGTCCTTCCCCTGGTGTGCTTACTCTGCTAGCTCTGCCTACTGGCTGTGCTACCACCTTACTTGCTAGTCTTGGGACTTATGCTCCCTCCTTTGAGAAAGAAAATGACTTACATGCTTATGGCATGTCATGGGCTGAGAAGAATGCTAGATGGCCCCATCATGGTTTTGGTCCTCCTACTGACGAGGAGACACTTCACCAAACTACTAAGGATGAGACTGATGGTGCTGAAACCATCGAGGATGATGATTTTGAGGATGGTTCTGATGATGGCTTCATTGGTTCCTCTGGCGATGAATGTGATGCTGCTACTGTCTCTGTTGCACTTTTCGACGATGACGAGGACTTCCAGGCTAATGATGATACTGATGATGACCCTGTTGACATAAATAGCATGGACATAGCTTAGATGTTTTAGTTCTTTAGTTTTTAGGTACTGATAATATCAAATTTTTAGACTATTTTGTACTAAGACATTTGGGTACTGTATCTGAGGCATACTATTTTATTATCTTGCTATTTTATGACTATATTTTATGAGTTTTTTTGTATGATATTCCATATTTTGATTATGACACTGATTGATTGTTTCTCTATGTTTTGTCTCTATTTGATGTGTGCTTTATTTGGTTGATTGCTTTAGCCAGTGCTTGTGGAGAAGACCTATGTTTTTTAGCTCTTCTACCACCCTGACTTTTTGTGATGACAAAGGGGGATAAGTGATCTCAACCATATTGTTTTATTGCTTATATGATCATTTTCTTGTCAAATATCTACATATCATGTGACTTGATAGAGGATCATATAGTATGTATATGTGCTATGGTTACTTGTAAAAAGACTAACCATGTAGGATTAGATAAGCATGAATTGAGGGGGAGAAATTCACATTGTTCATTCATGTATCCCCTTGCAATTCACAAGGTAAGCATTTTAACTCTCACATACGTTTTAATATGTTGAGGAATGGTTTGTCATTGTCAAAAAGGGGGAGAATTTTGACCTCAGTGTTACACATTGTCTATATTTTGATAATGACTTAACCATTCCATTCATATGTATCTAGTATGTCTGTTTGATATTGATTTTAGGCATTAGGTACATGAAAAGGATCAAATCGATCAAGCCCTAACTTGTTTTGGTTTAAGTAAAAAGCAATGCAAATGCACATTTTTTGAAATCACTCCAAATCACCTCAGATTATTTTTGTAATCGTTTGTATTGATGATATGACTTGTAACTAAGATGTGAAAAAATAGGGACACTTAATTCTAACGTTTGATCACTTAAAATTCATTTTGTAAAATTCATTATAGGTTGTTCATCGGTCAAGTTACAAACTCAACCGATCCTTAATGGATTTTTAAGATGACTTCAATCGGTCAAGTTTTACAAACATAGAACTCAACCGATCCCTCTACAGACCAAAATGAATTTAAGTAGATCGGTCGAGTTTCCACCAGGACAAACTCGACTGATGGTTTAAATTTGCTTTGTTGCATAGTGTGATCAGTCGAGTTATCTTTGTTGAAACTCGACAGAATGCATTGTACGGAAAACATTGAAAAAGTAAATCTAATCATTGGAGTGTAAAAAATTCAAAATTATATATGTTGTAACCTTTGAAATGGCTAGAAAACATTCATAAGTGTTCCCACACTCTAGTGGACACCCTGAGCTATAAATAGGACCTCTTGGAGTTCATTCCAATATTGCTCCTTCATGCTATTCAAGCTCCTTGCTATAGTTGAGTGCATTCAGTCCACTTGAACCCCTTTCTCTCTCTTGATTACACTTCATTTTGTCATTATGAGTTTGATAGGATTTGTGTGAGGGAGCTGCCTCATTGTATGCTTGTAAAGCTCTCAGGATTCTCCTTTCCCAACTTCATTATCAAAGATCTTATTGGTTAAAGCTTCTCCAAGTCAAGGAGAAGGTGCAAGCTTATTCAAGCTATAGAAGAAGGTGCATAAAGCTTCTCCAAGTGAAGGAGGAGGACAAGGCAGAAGATCCAAGGAGCTGAGTGGGTAAATCCTACAAGGCAAAAGACTTGGTGTAAGAAGGGCATCTCCTTGGTGAAGGCATCCAACTGCTTGCAAAGTGGGTAAGACCTTGGTGAGGTAGAAGACTAGATCTTGGATAGGTAAGACCTTGTTTGTATAGTTTTTGGCTCCCTTGACCTCAAAGGGAAGCTGGGTACCTTGTCCTGAAAAAGGAAAGTCATATGTTTGTAACTCTTAAGAGTATATAAAAAGAGTAGTCGTGGTTAAGAAATTGTGGAGCTTGACCTCTCTAGGTAGTGGACTGACTCTTCCTAGTTTAGAGAGTGGAATTACTCTAAAACTGCTTGTTCAATTGGTTTCCTCAATTTCTCTCATCCTTGCTATGCATGTTTAGGTTGCCATCAAAGTAGCTATTTGTAATTATGCCTAATTGAAGTAAATTGAAGGTCTAACTATTTTGTGCAAGTTTTGAAGCGTTATTCACCTCCCCCTCTAGATCCATCCAATCCAACAAGGTCCTTACCTGAGAAGAGCTAAGTTAAGAGGGATATGATCAAGTGAAGGCTATTGTATAAATTTAAAGTACAATAATTTAGATCGAGTTTGTGAAATGAAAACTCGAACAATGGAAGCTATTGTGTATCCTTGGCATGATACATTGGCAAGATTTTACCCGAACAAAATCAATTGAAGAACATTGTTGTCTGTATTCATGAATTTTCAAAAACTAATTTATAGGTCCTAAAAATATATAAATATGAGATTGATATGTTTATTATATTTATTAATGCACTTTTAAGACATAATTTTTAATATTTTAACCACAAAATGTAAATCCCATTTTGCATGAATTGTGCAAAATACACACACAAATGGTCATTTCACATATAAAACAATCAAATTTGATCCAAGAAAGCATGTTAGAGGCATGCAATGGATTGACTAGGGGAGATAAAATCATCATTAAGACAAAGGATACACTTCTCATTTAATAGAGTAAAATTATTCCTAGGAAGAGGTTTCTTAAGATATCTACAAGTTGATTTTCTGTGTCCACATATGTGATATAAATATGTTTTCTAACAATTCATTCATTAAGAAAATGGTGGAGGACCTCTATATTCTTTGCACTACTATGCAATGTTGGATTTTTAGATAAACTGATTGCACTAGTACTATCACTATATTTTGGTGAATCATCAAAATATATCCTAGAATTAGATTGCATTTGCTTCATCTATATGAGGTTGGCACAAAATATACCCATCAATATGGATTGAGCCTTGTCTATTGAGAATGCCACCATGCTTTTCTTCTTGCAAAATAAGGACACGAGGCATTATCCTAGGAGAAAGAAAGTTCCACTTCTACTATTACTATCAATTAACTAGACAAAATAATCACTATCATTCTATGTTATTGTAGTGAAAACATTTGACTTAGGGTACCATGTACCAAAATTTGGGGGTTTTGTCCGGATACCTAAGAATATTTTTCACCACAATAAGATGTAAAATATTTTTCACCAAAATAAGATGTAGTTTTATAGGGAATGATTGGAATAGGGTACAAATTACTATGATAAACATTATATTTGGTGTAGATTTTAGTTAAATATAATAAGCTACCAATCATACCTCTACAAGGCTTCTCATCGATTTTATTGCCTTCTTCATAACTGTACAGTTTTCCATGTTGTATATGGGAGTATTAATTGGTTTGCACTTCATCCCAAAGTGTTTGATGAGGTAATTGGTGTACTTTATTAGGTTAATGAATTTCCCATATTTAGTTTTTTCTAATCTGGGATCCTAAGAGATGAGAGTTTTATAAGATCACAATTAGTACTAGCACCATTATAAGTATCCTATTCATTCAAATTGAGATAAGCAAGTAATAAAGCTCAATGGAGTTATTAAGGTCTCTTTGAGGAAACTCTCTCAACTATAGAAGATTGGCCATGTTGTAAACAAGATATGCTCTTAAGTCACTCCTATTTATAGTTGAGGGTTCCTACTAGTATTACACTTGATTACTATGATTTCTATTCATTTTAGGGGGAATAGGTAGGAATCCGATAGATCTTTTTAAATTCATTACACACCTCTAATGACTATATTCGTACTAAAAATATCTACAACAATATAGTTGGCTTATATTCACCAATAATTTCTTGGCCAACATGTATCCATTGGAGTCTCAAGGTAGGCCATTCGACTGAAAATTTTCCTCAGGATCTTGATCGATGACACTACCTACCTCTGGTCTGCTTGTTGACTGGATAAATTTCTAGGGCAAAGAACTTGTCAAACATAGGTATTTAGGAATTCCTCAATAGTTTGATCAGTTGAGATCCCTCAAGGAAAACTCAGTTGACACATGTATATGTTTGGGATATTTCTAAATATCCCAAAGTGCATTCTAACATGTTCTAAATATTCATGTTACAAATTTAAGCTTAATTACAAGTATTAATATCGATATAAATGTTTTATATCAGAAATATACATATATTTATCTTTATTCTTCAATATCAAATCTTTGTGCATGCCTTGAATTATCTAATGATGGGGTTTGTAATTTGGGTCAATTTGAGAGTGTCCATTTGATCTGATTATTTCAATGGAAGTATTATACACACATAACTGGAATGGTGAAATTATCATAAAAATACGTACATTGTAATCTGTGGAGTCAAAATACAGACAAGACAAAATTGCATTACAATATAACCTAAAGGATGCACGAATATAAGCAAAGTACCAATACAAGAGAAAAAGGAAGGGGGAGGTCCATAAACGTGACCATTGCACATGAAAGAGATTACATATGTTGATCTGGGGAAAGGAGGATGACTATCAATCTTAACTTTAGAACATACTATTATATTCTTTAAATTTTAAGACAACCTAAGTTTGGTAAATGGTGAATTATTATTACTAAGTATTGTATATGTTGTTTGAAATACTTTTGAATGATTGGCTCTCAAAATTATTATACTGGTGGTATTTTGAGTTATTTGAAATGAGTTTAACAAAAACCAAGTTACATGGAATTCTTATTTAGTTTTATTTTCATTCTAGGATAAGTGACATTTTGGTATTTTTTGGTGGCTTATAGAATATTTTATTACACAAAGGAATAAATAAAAGCATTGGAAAATATGTTATTTCTGTGGATAGATCTTTAATGATACTTAGTAGTATTAATGACAAATACAACTTCAATACATATCAGATTGGGAGAATCAACTAGTCCATCATACATTTCAATTTTGTCGAATTTTATCTCCAAAGGAAATTTACATTATAAGGAGATACTTGTCAATTTTTTGGAATTTGGAGCTTTAGTCTGCAAGTTATGAAACTTAATCAATTTTCCGCTTCCCTTTAATGGGTTGTAGTTTTTCTTTCTTAGGATTATCCTTTTTGTTTCCTTTTTTCCAACTCCCCCTCTAGGGATGCCTTTTTGCTCCCCTCTCTAAGTTACCATTTTGACTTCCTTTTTAGGAATTCTACCATTTCCCTTTTAGGGTTTCCATTTTTGCTTCCCTCTTAGGGTTGTCATTTTTGCTTCTTTTTTTGGGTTTTTACTGCTTCCCTTTAGGGTTGGAATTTTTTCTTCCCTTTTAGATTTGAATTTTTGTCTTCCTTTTTAGGGTTTTAGTTTTTGCTTCCTTTTTAGGGTTTTTATTGCTTTGCTTTTATTATTGCTTTTGCTTCATTCTGATGTTTTCTTCCACATCCCTTTTAGGGTTTTTGTTTTTGATTACTTTTTAGGGTTTTCCATCTACTACCCTTTTATGTTTTTTTCCTCTTTAATTTTTCCTCTTTGGTTCCTAATTTGTTATAAAATTATAACAAAAGCAAACATTAAATAGAAGAAAACAAAAAAGAAAGAAAATGAAAGGGGAGAGAATGATAAGAAGATTCTCCTATAGTTACCAAGATAATTCTTTCCTTACATTTACATGATCGTTTGCATGTTTGGTTTGTTTTTGGAGGGGGATGAATATTTCATGTTCAAATGGGGGTTTCCCACTTGCTTATAATATCATTTCATTTATCATGGAGTTACTTCAGAAAACAAAAAGTCCGTACACTTGCACTTCGCACACCTTTAAACCCATGCATATATAAAACAAGTGACAACATTACATTGGATCCTTGGATGAGACATTGGAGTGTTAGTAAAGATATAAGCAAAAAAAGTTCTGAACGTCCAAAGGCCTTGAGTACACCCCCTCTCCAACACTAACAAGTGATTATATCATCGAGGTCACGAGGTTTATGGGAGTAATACCCATATCTGCTGAAACTATGTTACCCTCACACCGAGTGCCATAACATCATACATAAGCTAAGAACAAAACCCTCCATTAGTTGTCATGCTTGAGTGAAGACATAACTAATATCTAAACTCATGGGCTAAAAGGGGGGGGAGTTTGATCTTCTACATATGCAAGTTAAGATTATTAATTGATTCACATGTTTCTAAGATTCATGCTTTCCTCTATGATCTAAGATTGTTTGGTGCTTCATGCTTTAAGATTGTAATCATCTTGCATAGATTTCTCATACTTTAGAAACCTCTCCATGTGTAGAGAAACAATCTAAAACAATCTCATCAACAATCTCCAACAATATCATCAATGACCTCAGCCAACGATCTCATAAAAAATATCCAAAAATATCATCAACAACATGAAGCCAACAATTTCATCAATAATATTGAATGATTGCAACAATCGCAAATAAAAAAAATCATCAACCGTCCCCAAGAAGTTTCATCAAATAATCTCATGCAAACAATATGTAACATACCCAAAATTAGACTTATAGCTTACGCTCCATTTTCTTAGGCCGTTTTTGATTATGTTAGTATAATATCATTTTGCCTAAATTATATACATATTTGGGGTAGTTGGAGTCGAAAAATATAAATTTTTAGTAAAAATCCCACTATATGAGTTCTTTAGGATAAATAAATTTGTAAAGTTTTTATTTGGGGATTAATTGTATAAACTCACCAATTAAATAGTTTTGACCATAATTTGATAATAAAAAAATCCTAATCTTCATGACTGAAGGAAAATATATAAACATGATATGATATTTAAAATTTAATAAAAAGAAAAATAATACATAAAATAACTACTTATCACATTGGTAGAGAAATAAAATAACATACATTTTTGATATGAATCTTCATTTTTGATATAAAAAAGGGAAGAATCAATTAACCTTGCTATAATTAACCAATGTATTAATTGGGTCAAAACTATATGATCTATTTAAATTTCTATGTAATGTCTCCACGATTACTTCCTCTTTGACACTTGTTGTGCATCTCTGCACTTGCATCACATAGGAAGCTATCAACTGGTTCCCCCACATCCTTCCTTCACCTTCTCTTCCCTTCTAACCCTCTTATGTATATCTCCTCTTATTTCTCTCCCCTATCCTTTCATCCAAGGAACCCCACCACCACCTAAACCATTGAACTAACCAAGAATCACATTTATGATCTTATTCAATACACTATGTTGTGATCCATGATGAAGACAACCTACATGCATCACAAAGAAGTCATTTGGAATCCAATTCCCTCAAAAGCCAACCAGAAGTCGACATTCGTGCATCCGTCCCACTCAAGCCCTTCTCAACTCCTGATCATTTGGTCCTCCTTTAACGTTGTCAGACATCACTATGTCAAAACTCCATCTTTCACCTTATAAGAAGTTTTACCCCTCGATAGGCAACATGTCTATGATCTCCACTGCCATCTCCACCATCGAGATCCAACACAATGCTGCCTCATGACTTAACTCCGTGACTTCCAGTTCTACCAACGCCAAGACCTCACCAAAAATGCTCCATATCTTCCGCGATATTGAAGATCCTCCATAGAACTACTAACAACCTAAAGAGGAAGAAAATCCCTCTTATCTATTGTTGATCATGTGGATGATTAAAGCTTCAACTATAGGAGTTGAAGACACGATGATGTCATCACTACCTCCTCAAACCCATCTAATTTCTATAAGTGACCTTACAACCAAACCATATATATCCAGGTGCAACCATGAATGCCAACCTACAACAAACCACCTGACCACCAATGAGCATCACCTTTCCATGCACACACAACAACTACTTTCAAGTCAAGGAGAGTGATCATGTACATTGGTCCTAACCCTTAAGGTTTGTTTCCTATAACTCCTTTATTCATAAATGCAAGTAATGGGTTTGATGATTGTAATAACTAGGATAATACATCAAGTAATATGGATAATCATAGTAAGTATCTAGATATCTCAATCCTCTAACTCCATCACATATATAGATAGGTAATCATACATGTATATTGTAGAGTAATAATATATGTACCTTTTGATTAAGTGATATCTTTGTAATTTAAAATTATGACAATTTAGATTAAAAGATAATATCATAGTTGATAGAGGTTAGGTACTAACAAGACTGTTAGAATCTACAACATGTGAAGTTAAAATATCTATTTAGCCAGTCTAATACATACATTATTATATTAAGAGGAGTGATGAAGTGCGGTATAAGATAGACTCTGATAAATACAAATAGTAGCTATGTGGATTATATACTTGACCTTAGCTGCTTAAATTTCAACCATATGTGTATACAACAAGATTACAAAATAGGAGTATTGCTTATTATTACCCACACACATACATATGTATAACCTAGACATACTTAGACCTAGATGTCTAAAGATGAATATTAGAAGTAAAGTAGACATCTAATGGACCAAATGATCACTTAAGAATATTGAAAACAATAATATGCCATTAAGTGATCAGAACTAGGATAAGAATGATATATATATTTATACTAGGAATGTGTACAAGGTTTAGGTCACACTATCCCCCAATTGGAAAATGAAATGATAATAAATAAGCAACCTTTTCATTTTGAGAGAATTTTCCAAACAAAAAATCATTATATATCATTCCTCATTAATCAATAAAGTACAACTAGCATGACTTCATTTAGCTATTCATATGTATATTTACAATGTTCATATAATGGTTGAATCTTCATGTTATACACAAGGCTATGCATACAAAAAATCATGATAAGCTAGAAAATACAAAGGAAAACTAGAGGTTTGTCCCATGACCCTAATACAAGAACAATCTAGACATTGTGCATCATGTAAGGACTTCATCTATCTGAGTCAGCTACTTGACATGAGAAGAGGGATCACTAGCTTGTTCCTTGTCTTCAAAACCTAAAAAAAATCATTGGCTTGTTAACACATCCGTGTCCTTTCTGGGTAGGTAGGGCCTATATACTCTCTACCTCATTCTAACCTTGGTACCAAGATAGGGATAAATCACATATCACAAATAAAGGTTTTTGGCATTTCACTGGGGGTTCACCCCTAACATAAAATTTCAACCAAAAACAAGGTTGGGGTCTCGCTTCTACCTATGTGGAGCATCAACTAACCTCAAACTAAAAGAAGGTTGGGGTCTGGCTTCCACCTATGTGGAACTTTCCCTAACCTCCCACAATTAGCCCTCTAGGTCTAATCTACTCTAGGTCTCCACCGCTTGAGCTTCACCCTAAGTGTGAATGACTCGTGTCATTCTAGTATATATATGAGGATGGATCATGGTGTCTAAGAAACCTATCTAAATCAAACAATTTTCTCTTTCTTATTATGTCTATTGATAGTTTAGTTTTGGAAAGAAGGCTTATTGAAACCTATATATAGACCCTTATCCTATCACAAAGGTTTTCTATAAATTGTAGTTACCACCAGAGCTACAACAATTACACAATTTGTTTCATGTTTTAATGCTAAGGAAGTGTCACCTAGAAACAACTCATGTTCTATAGGCTATAGATGTACACTTAGAAAATTTGGTCTCTTTCCAACCAAATCAAAACATAGTCTTTTAAAATCCATTGGGCAACTTCTATGGTGACTAAGGGAGAACCTTGGTGAAGGAGGTTGAACAAAACTATTTTCCTCATAATTTTTGGTTGAAGCCTTGAAGGCATCCACCCTCTTCTTGGATTTAAGGTTGATTCCGACTACATTTTTGATTACTTATTTATTTCACTTATCTTTCCCTCTGTTCATATTTATTTTTAGAGAAAAACATTCATTTTTGTTTCCCCCTTGTTTCTTCTTTTCTTCATGGCCATTTTTTGAACGAAAAAAGGCTGATTTGAGAACAAAAATTACTGGAAGATGGTGATATCGTGCTTCTCTAGCTAGATTTCAATTTTCTTCTCTTCCAAAGAAATGTGAGTGGATGTCTTTTCATTTAGGAGGTGATTCTACCTTCGTTTTCTTCCTTGTTTGCCTAAAACTTGTATGCACATGCGAATACGATGATGAGTGAAGTAAAAATTAAACATGTCATGGTATGTTTCTCTTCATTTTCACTTGGTCAAACTACTTATCTTATTAAAAATAGACAAGATCTTAGTGTTGTATCTATATGCACACTTGATTACTACTGATTTTGCTTAAAATGAATAAAGCATGGAATTTAATAGATAACAACCAATCACTTATGATGAACTAATTAATTAGACAACATAAATAGTATAGAAAAAAATCTTAACATGCAATAAACATCATAATTTATCTTTCTTTATTATATTTTCCCTAGATTGACCTGACATATACCTAGCCATCTAGACATCATCAAGGTATTTTCATGTGCACAATTGCACCGTCCATTCCTTAGGATTTATCAGTCTACCCTAAGACAAATGCACATCCATATCTACTACTGGATAGGTAGAACCTATAGCCTCTCTACCTCTTTTCCACCTTGGTACCAAACTATGTTCAATCCCATATCATAAATAAGAAACTTTCTTATTTCAATGGGATTCACCCCTAACTTAATATATCAACTGAAAACATAGAACCACAATAATAAATAGTTGGGGTCAACTGTGTTCAACAATAATATTTAACTAATAATATGTTAACATTCAAAAGCACAACACCACAATAATGAATAATTGATAGCTCAAGAAGAATTAGTTCAATAGCATTCAATCGCATTCAAGCATTAACATGAAAAAAATATATCATACAAATATGTAACCTTCCACCAAGGCATCAAGTATTAAGGAAACCCCTTTTTCTCAAGGCTCTCACAAGCTATTACTGCGACAAAGTATAAGATAAATTTAGCAAGTGATAAACTTGGTTTAGGCATTCATAAGCTTACTTTCAGCCATAACTTCTCAAGAACATGAGATTAATACCATGACTAGCAATGAAAAAATCATATCTATCATGTTTTTTTACATTTCATGGGATGGATACTCCTCTAAAAGTTTGATTTGAAAGATAAAAGATGGGAAATTCCATGATTTTTTTATTTTAAGTAAAATCAATAGTAATCAAGTGTGCATATAGATATAATACTAAGTTCTTGTTTGTTTTTAATAATATCAACAATCAGACCAACTAAAAATGAAGAGAGACATACCAGACAGATCTAATTTCATATTTCACTCATCATCATTTTCACACATGTGCATACAACAAGTAGTTCTAGGAAAATAACGAAAGTATAAGCACCCGGTAAACACCTTAATTTAGAATAGTATAATTTGAAATCTAGCAATAAAAGCATGATTACGCTTTCTTTCAACACGTTTATTCTCATATCAACCTCTTTTGTTCATTAAATGGCCATGGAGAAAATAAAAAAGGGAAAATATAAATCAAAGTTTTCTCCAAAAAATGAAGTACACAAAGGGAAAGGAAAATAAAACCAATATGTAATCAATGATCTTAGCATTAAGTATAAGATTGGAAGCCTTCAACCAGAAATGTATAAGAAAATAGTTTTGTTCAATTACCTTGACCAAGATTTGCCCTTGGTTGCCATAGAAATTGTCCTATAGATCTCCAAAGATTCTATTTATGGTTTTGTTGGAAAGAGGATAAAAAAAATACAAATCCATAAAACCAAATTTCATTTTGTATATCAAAATTCATACCTTTTTGCATGATTGGTCTTGAACAGTGGCGCTGCTCGCAACCTTCTGTTCGTGTGTTAGCTACTAACTGCTCAATATATGCATACATAAAATGAAATACCATCCTCATTTTAATGCCAATTTTATCCTTTCTTTTTTCATCATATTCATAATGCAAATATCTACAAGCATGCAATACAAGTGTAACAATATCAAACAATAATTATTCTATAAATTTTGTTACTCAGTTTTTGAGTATGAAAAACCTCTCCATTGTGTGTTTTGTTATCTTTTTGTCTCTAATAAGGTTCTAAATTTTAAACTAGGCATACCCTTTTTCATGATTGGTCTTGAACAATGACGCCGTTTGCCACTCACCACCTTCTGTTCATGTATTAGCTACTGACTGCTAAATACATGCATACTAAAAATGCAATAACATCCTCATTTTAACTCCAATATTATCCTTTCTTTTTTCCATAGATTCATAATGCAATTCTCCGCAAGCATGCAATAGAAGTGTAACAATATCCAACCATAGTTTTTCTATAAATTTTTTACTTGCGTTTTGAGTATGAAAAGCCTCTCCATTATGTGTTTTGTTCTCTTTTTCACTCTAGTAAGTTTTTAAATTTTAAATTAGGCTTAAGACACATGCATTTTACTAAATTATTAGTGTCTATTCATTCACATCATCAACTTATAATATTTGAGTTAACTAGATGAGAGGATATTTATACTAGTGATAGTGACTAATCTAAGATTTAGGAATAAGTTGAGTTTAGGATATTACAATTAATCTGCAAAAAAACCCCTTATACAAAAATCTTCTTGAGATTGTGTGCTTATTTTCATTAGCCTACGCCATGTCAAAAGACTGCTGAAATCATCTCTCTAGACATCTTACACTTCAAAAATCTTTCAAAGATCTTCTATTGTAATGATATTAAAAACTTTTCAATGGGAAGAAGAAAACTATAATCAAGGATGATTTCTTGTATTACAAACTGTGTGTATCACATTATACTCTTATAAGAGAATGAACCTCAATACACAAAAAATTATACTAAGAAGGAATGTTTTACAATGATAAGGAGAATCTATAATGAAAGGGGAAATCTATAACAATGGGTGACATTTTGCTACAACCTAGATGTATCACATTCTTCTCTCCAAGATAATGGACCTTTGTACAGTAAAAGTTGAAATAATAAGAAAATTTTGTAAGGAGAATAGAAGAACTATAATAAGTAGGAGAAAAGTTTAACCAAAAATTATATTCTATAATACTAGATAGATGTATATATCATATTTTACTCTCTAAGAGAACGAACCTAATTACATAATCAACTAAAATAAGAAGGAATGTTTTGTAAACATGGTTGTTAGTTTGTAATATATAAGTTGAAATTATACTTAGTTAGAGTTTTTATACAACTACAACCAACACAATGCAGATCCACCCAATTAGAGTACAATTATTCCAATAAGACACAAACAAAAACCAAATCTCACTCAATTCCCTAATAGAAGAAATAGTTGGACACAATACAAAAACAAAACACCAATAACAACAAAAACACTACACTATAGAACCACTCCAACAACAAAGAAGTAGATGGATCTAACAAGTCTTCAACATCAGTACCACAAAACAAACACTTTGTCAAATTCCACATTGTTACAAATCCAAAAACAACAACATTACAAATATCCAAAAGTAAAGGAACACTTTTTCAGCTTTGATAACATAAGAAATCTTCATAAGTAAATGAACACTATTTCAGCTACAATAGTAGTGGAAAAAGGAGCTTCTAAAAGGAGTCCTACTTAGTCCCAAGACAACTACAAAATTCAAAGAAAAAATAAACAATGATAGATAGTTGCACTAGATATTTTTAAAAACCGATAAGATACACATACCTATTTTTGTGAGACAATTTTGACTATCATGATTAACAACATACTACAATCCACTCTTACATTACCTCCCCATAGATAGAAAATTTAAATACCAAACTTATACTATACATTATTCCCTGTAACTCTGCATTTACTTTTGCAAATATTAAGCACATGATTATTGGCATTAGAAGAAAATTCTATACTAGAGTTTGTAACACCATAATAAGAATTTTTTTATTTCCAAAAGCTCCTTTTGCAAAGCAAGATGCATTCTGTGATAGATATCTATATATTCATTACTAAAAGCTATTTTGCATGCCTATACCAACTAAATGGTCTTCCTGGTAGATGAAATTCATACAAATACTTTGACAAAAACCAAAGGTTGGTATCAATACCCCTTCCCCCACCTCAATGGTATATATGGATCTTGAAGAAGACAAATATCACAATTGTTCACAAATGCAAGGATGTACCAACAAAGGATGCCTTTGGATTCCAACATGAAACAATTATAGGATATTAGATGAATCCTGCTTCAATACATAAGGGAAACTAGATCAACCAACAAGATAGACCTCAAACACATAATGATCAAAAGTTTCCTTCACATTATACACTAGACATCCAAGTACCTCAGATTGAAAGATATCAAAAGTAGACTTTGTATAGATACCTCACATTTTCTCTTCCAAAGGCCAAAATGAAGCTCAGGGCATATTCTGTACTGATAATTAAAATCCATGCATTTTCTATCTCCTACACATGAGAAAGTGTATTTTCCATGTTGCAAGTAAACTAAAAAAGAGCCTTCCTTCTATTCACAAAACTTCTAATAAATTAATTCAAACTCTCACTCTTTAAGTGCTTCTCGTATCAACAAAAAATCAATCATGCATAAATAGGGAACCTACTCCCGCTAAAGAAAATACTCATCACAAAGTCAAGGATTAGACAACTACCCATTTCCTTCAATTATAGAACTCCACCTATCATCAAACTTGTCTGTATCTACGTTCTAGACACAATCATTTAAAACACAAAATATGTGATCCTTATTAGGAATCCCACCAAGTTTGGAAGGAAGTTTTTGCATAATGTGCAAGCTACAAATATGAAGTTTGCATGAAGATAAAACAATAATAATAACATCGTGCATAGCTGGATCCCCATCAACTATAATGGAAACAAGCTCTTTATCAAAACCTAACATATTCTACTTGAATATCCATATAAAGGAATCATATTTATCATATGACATCATCAAATATTAATGTTTTGCAATTGTGATCAACACCAACAAACATGACAAAAAACATTAAGTACTTATTGGTAAGGTAAGTGGTATCAAATATGATGACATCTCTAGATAGTGCACAATCATCAACTGAAACAACACTAGTCCAAAATAACTGTGTCAAACAACCATTATGATCTGAGTGATACACATAAAATAATTTTCAATAGTTTAAAGTTTGCAAACAATTCAAAAACCATGTTAACATCAAGATTATCTATCTCCTTTCTCTTCCTATGGCGATGATCATGAACTTGTCTGCTTGTAAATGTCAACTTGTCATAACCACCAACATTAGATGCTAACAATGAGAGCTAACTAGCATTGGTATATTGGCCTGAATCATAGAAGAAATCATGTCTTTTTGACTCTAGTCAAGTGATATTTTAAGTAACAAATGTGAGTAGTATCAACAAGTTCATGAGTGTAATACTCATGAAGGACATGAACAACCCATATGGAGAGATTGTTCAACGTTAATTGAATCATGGATGTGCACCCACGCCTTCTTGTTGAAATTTTACATTTCTTGGACAGTTTCTCATGTACATTACGAACGACATTGCAAACAAAAATCTATATACAATGAGATCCCTTATAATTCCTAAATTGAACTTTCTTATCAAAAACCAAATCCTTTATTAGAAAAACCTTAGCATGTTCTCAATAATGATTCTCATCTTTCCTTACACTAAAACCAATAAACCACAAAATCTATAATAAAAGGCTAATTTACCATTATCGAATTTCCAGAATCAAGACCAATCCTAGCGTACATCAACTCCAAAAATGATTTCACAGCCAATAGATGAAGACAAAATATGTTAGCATCATTTTTAGTCATATTAACGCTACGATCATTATCAAGACTACCATCTATAATAACATTAACCACACAAAAAACCCTACACAATAACATTTAAAAATAGATACAATAAATCAAAACGTGATACGAACACTAAGGGACCAACATAAACATTAGTATGGACTATAACAAGAAAGTAGTATAGTGTACTAGATTCATAATAACTATACATGACAACATTGTATTGTATTGGAGCCTATTAGATAGTAAATGAAATTAGTGTTTTGTAATGGAGCCACACAGACAGTATAAGAAATAGTGTATTGTCATGGAACCACACATACAATGAACAAAAATAGTGTTTTGTATCAGAGTCACACATATACTAGATGAAAGAAGTTTATTGTATTGGATCCACATACATAGTAAATCGAAGCATGATATTATGATGGAGACAACATATAGTAAAAGATTAGCATAGTGTTGTAACCCCATAACAATTCATATTTTGGGCATTTGATCACATATTTCAATCTCAAAACCAACTTTCATAAATCCTCCATCATAAGTACACTTATCATGCAAATTGATATGAACATGTTTATTCATCGGCTACAATGTAAATAGGATAAAATATCTCATCACGTATCTTGGGCTACCTCTATCAACTCATCCATTACCAAATCATGCTAGAATCCCATAACCACGACATTACAAAAAAGACTATCATATTGGAAAAAACATACTCTGAGCATACATATACAACTTACCCTCATCAATTCATCGCTCACTCCCATAATCACAAACTACACAGTTGTATACCGTCCAAAATTATTAAAATATAAATCCATATATAAGAATTTCTATGGGGGGCACTACTGAAAAACTACACCTGGTTAACTGGGACAATTTGCAAACCCAAACAAATAGTGGGAAGGGGTATTATCAACACTAGACTAGACATATGCTGCCTCATACAGAAAATCAATGCCACTATATGCTCCAATAAATCAACCATATGGAGATAACTTATATTGGACAATTATTAGAGACAATAAATCCATGACACAACATTAGGAAAAAAGACTATCTTCCTTATGGTGTCATCTTGTCAAGACTCTATATTGTACATAATAATATCAATGCACGACCACACTCATTTAAACACAAACTTTTGGACAAACCCATGTCTCCACAAATGTAACATCAACAACATGAAACTCCAACTCCACATTTCTCCCAACATTAATAAATCATAACTGATAAAGCTTTAGTCTTATTGAACTCAAATAGAAAAAAATCATTCAAAAGATTATCTATGAACACTTCAACAACACATAGATCAATACCATTAATAAGAGTCTATCATCAAACAAGTCTAACCACATTTTCTATAAATGTAACAAAAGCTACACATCCAAACCATCATATGACAACTTCATTCATCTTGGCATCACTTTCAAATACAAATAGAAATCATGCCATTTAAAATGTCCATCCAAATTCCTTATTCTTATATGGCTCATAGGTCATAAGAAAACAGTGACATGTGAAAATTGGAATATAAGAGGTTTTATAGGATCCACTGTATACTTTCTTTGTAAATACTCACAAGAATCCATATAATTTTTTTCTTTTAGTGTGAAGTTGAAAACACTTTTGCCACAAATACACATCTCTGGACATTTTCATAACATCAGAGAGAGAACAATCAACAATATCTTTTATATCAAGCCCTAACAGTCAACCATTATGCACCCTCACATTCTTTTATTAACAACTTTTTAGCACGTTTGGAAATAAATGAAATAAAAGTTGTTTGAAAATAAAGAAAGACCCATTAATATTACTATCACCGACACCAAAACTTATATGATGAGATTGTCTCCTATTATAGATGATGTAGGTATTGGAGCAATTATCATGAGGCAAAAGACACAAAAATAATGTTGCTCAGGGATAACGATATATGTCATAACTCTTATTTATTAAAGAAAATCCTAGAGAACCAAAATGAAGAATGAAGAGACTATCTTTACTCAATAGATGACCAATAAAATCTATTTCACTCTATGTTTATGTGATTCACAACTATACAGTCTGACACTAGATCTAAGAAGTGTCTCCCACATTATCCTAGGACTTTGATGCTTCCCTACACTTTGTGGGTTTGGTACCTCTAATACCTCTATCATAAAGATCTAACCTCTATGTTTCTTTAGACACACAAATGAAATTTTGTATCTATTTACATATATCTAATGACATATTTGTGATAAACATAGTATCATAACAGATAAGAACAAACAATATCCCATACATGAAAAAATAATTAAGTCAAATGTAAAATCATATGTAAATCTAAGAAGATGTTGATATGTGAACATCACTAAATACTACTTTCCTTTATCCTACCCTACCATACCCATTGTCATAGGGCATATGGATAAACCTAAATAAGTTTATGGATGAGAAGATTACACACATTGATGTGAATAATAACACATGGATGAGAAGAGTACCGTATAGGGGAATTGATTTACTAATACACAAATGGTTGTAGTGTTTATTTTTTAAGTCATGTAATGTCAACTAGAAAGCTGCACATAGTTTGGAAACTCTACAATATCAAGGCTACAATGTATGTTATAACTATTAAAAAATTTGACACAAAAAACAACATTAGCTGTAAAAGTTAATGACTCTTAACATAAAAAAAAATTCAGGTCAGTTTCTGGACCTGACACAACAAAATCTAGATAATCACTTTTTTCATTTCTGATGAGGTATATAGCCTCAAATTTTCACAAAAACCAACACCACAAACTACAACTTATAAAAATATTTTTGTGAACTATTGTAGCATCAATTTTCTTATACAAAACTAACATCGATGTTGAAGCCTCAGTATTTTTATCCAAATCCAATGCCACCAACTGCATCTTATTAGTTTGTCTCTGCATATGACTATAGAGTCAGTTCTTATACAAAACAAACTCTACAATGTTGTAGCTTGAGTTTTCTAATCTAAAGTTGATGCCACAAGCTACATCTTATCAGTAGAATCCTATATATAATTGTAGCATTTGTTTCCCTAAAAAAACAATGTTGTTGATTTGTAGACTCAACTTTTTATCTTGTAACAACTGACACTACAATTATGGTTTTTTACTGAAGAAAAACATGTTAAACATTTTCTATTCTGTATATCATCTACAATTTGCAAACAAACAATAAAAATACATACCAACTAAAATTTATTACTTCATTTTAGATTCACTTACCTTTATACAAATTGACCAAACCATACACATTCATTTTTGTTTACATGATACATTCATCAAAAAATTATATAACTTCATTTTCATGATTCATTCATCACCAAAAAATACATATATTTTCTTCCATTCTCAAGATCCACTTTTTGAATCATATGTATTCACAAATCATGCTTTATACACATATCATATATGCATTCACATAATCTATATCATTCACACACATTTGGAATGCATAAAATATTATATTAAATTTACATGAAATAGTTTATTTACATGTCGGTCAAATACAAAGAAAATTAGTAATGTAGAGTTTTAAACTACAAAATTAGTCAAATACAAAGTTTTCTTCTTTTAGAAAAGTATCCACCCACTCCTCTCAGATGGCATAAAGGAATTCCAATGTTTAAGTCTAGTTGTCAAAGATCCTTAAAAGAAATGTATATAAGTATATGATAATATTTATATTGAATGAAGACAATTTAGTTTAAATTGTGATGTTATGATCCTAGTATTTATTACCTTTTGTATATTTCGAATTTCTTATGATGATATCTTGACAATGACATCCATATAATTTGTAAACTAGTATCCAAATACTAAATCATTATTATATATAGGACACAAAAATTAGTATTTATATGAAAAATTAACAAATTACTATAAGAAGACTTGCGATAAAATGTTTAGCCACCAAACTACCTTGAAATTTTTCCAAGTTATTAACTTCAATTTCGAATCTGTTTGTACCTATTCTTCATGGAATGCTTTTATATCGCTACAAGTCAAATAGATCAGATAAATGACTAAGTAGACATATCATGATGAAGCCACATTAATTAGTATGTTCACATCTGGATATTTATGCTTACTCCACAATTGGTAATTTTAGTGTGTCTTCCTGTGATGTTATACCACAAATTGTTAAGATAATACATAGTCATTAGCTTGGCACAATCACCAACAATCCATAATGCCTGACTTTGAGCAAGAACAAAGCAAAAAAACAAAGTTATATCATGAAGGATAATTTAAAAGTCCAAATAATAAGTTAAGAAATAGAATTACATAATGAATATGCACACTATATTGGATGGATCTAGAATAATGATCTTTCTGGCACTAGAAAAAAACTTGAACTAAGATGAGAAGTATTCAACTACAAAATCATGCTCTCTCTCCACATGCAAATTATAAGAAAAACTAGGAATCATAAATGCTTACTTGAAAATTCAAAGTTTCCTCATAAATAATTGTAACTAGAAATGCCATATAGCCCTTCCTGTGAGGAGTGTCAGCAAAAATAATGGGGTATGTATTGCTGGATGGCAATGTGGTCCTGAATCAGGGTAGTAAATTCAAATTGGAAGTGGTTCTCGAACATTGGAGCAATCCATACTAGGGGAGTAAATTTATACTGGGAGGAAACATCAAAGTTGGATTTATTTCCCAACACCAAATCAAGGAGGTAGGAAACTACATAGTCATTAAAATGATGCAATGACAAATCCAATGGTTGTGACGACATGATTCATCCATTGTTAGGAATGATGTCTCATAGAGAAAAAGATAACCTAAATAATAGAACTTCCACTTTACTTAAAGTCTACATCCATGGTAACAAATTTCACCACCTATGTGGAAATTGAATTCAACCCTATACATATAAATGTAAGTAAATATATTTATACATATATATATATATATATATATATATATATATATATATATATGAATATGTATATATGTGCACCTTCGATAGTAGCTTGGTAAGGTTCTATAAACTCGACTTGTCTAGCATGTGCACCTTCGATAGTAGATAACCTAAATTGATGTTATATATCACCACCTATGTAGATATGCATATATATACATGTACATATGTATATATACATATATATACATGTACATATGTATATATACATGTATAACATCCCTACCACTTGGGAGCAGCTTGGCAAGGTTCTATAAACTTGACTTGTCTAGCATGTGCACCTTCGATAGTAGCCAACCATCTTATCAGATATAGAGGATCAGATCATTGCCGATATTGATTTCTTTTGCGATGCTACTATTAGTCACAACCATGCTTTTTCTTTAATATGCAACTTCCACATACAAATTACTTGAACACCATATCTGAGGATTGGGACATGGAGTGGTGGGGCTAACTCTTGTTTAGATTTTTCTCTAAGTTGAAAAACCTTAGGAAAACTCTAAATTTTTTTAATCATAATACCTTTTGGAAGGTTGCCCAAAAGAAGCATGACCTTGAGGATTTGGTCCAAAAACTGCAAGTAGATTATGACAAACCCCTGATTCATATAGTAAAAGATTGTTATTAGAAGCTGATAAGGACCTAGACGACATTCTCAGTCAAGAAGAGGCCATATGGAGATTGAAAGACAAGATATACTAGATAGAAGAGGGTGAGGGTAATAACAAAATTTAGCATTCTATATTCAAAGGTAGGAGATGAAAAAGGCATGTATCCCACATATTAAAGACTAATGATAGCTTGACATCTAATCATGACATCAAATCCCATGAGACTGACTCATTTATTGAGTTATTCTATTCCCCCACTATTTCCCATGGTGACACTAGGTGGGAAAATTTCTTGTACCTCATCCTTGATAGTCTTTGTATAGATGATAACTTCCTTCTGACTGCACACTACGAAAAATATGGTCTTTAACTACAAAAAAAATTTGTAGCGAAAACCCCAAAATTTGTAGCTAAAAGCTTTGGCTACATTTATCCTTACATTTAGAATATGAAGCTAATACCCATGTAGCTAATTGTTTAGGCTACACTTTTCAAAGTTGTAGTTAGTTATTCCTCTGGCTACAAATTCATATGTAACCCTAATTGTAGGTAAAAAAATGTCCTTACACATAAAAATGTAGTTTTCATTGTAGCTAAATATATGACTACAATTAAATTTGTAGCTATGATATGTAGGGAGAGATGACATTGGTTACAATTTGTATATGTAGTTTATGTATAGCAAAAATTAGCACTTACTACACATGTAATTATAGCTAGTGTGAAGTGAAAGACACCATGTACTACACATACACATGTAGTAAGAGACATTATGTATATATCTAGTCAGTCTCTTGCCAATAGAGGGGTTCTCAAAAAGAAAAAAGATGAATGTTAATCAACATCGAGTTGTGCTTACAATGTCAACAATGATACTTTTATTTATATTTGAACAATGAGTACACATGGGGAGGACATTAACCTGGCCCCTGTTTTACAATATGCATAGAAAAAAGATACATGTATAAAATATCTTCTTCTGACTGTCTCTATCCACTGTAGACTCTATATGCCACATGATCTTGTACATCTTCTTCTATCTTGATTTTTATTTTGTATTAATTATGCCACTTGTATCGTCAAAGAATATGATAACATTGATAAACTCATAAGAAGAGAAAGACTGCTAAGGTATTGCTCTTCTTGATTGAAAATAGAGAACTTCTCCGTGCTCTGCTTCTAATTGACCGTAGGAAGCTCATGTAGTTGATATTGATATGCATGGAGATTCTTGAAAGACAAATAATTCTCATCAACAATTGGCAATTCCACCCAGTCACCAAGTTTGAGGTTTCCATATATCTCCACACATATTTTGTGAATTTGAGACTATATATTGGATAATTCCTTCGTCCTCTCTTCCTTTTGTTGTGGCAGTTGTTCCTGTACAAGAGATATGGCAGCCAACTATAACTTAATCTGCAGTAACATAATTTGTATTATGTGGGTGAAAGTAAGAGAGTATGACATTAATTTTGAGAACATGACGTGTACTGGAACAAACCAATGAAATTATTGCATAGTTTACCTTTCACATGTACATGAACAACAATTTATGATACTCCAATCAAGGTTATGTAATGGGTTATTTTGTCTAGGATGAAGATGCAATACGAAGGCCTTCTCTACAATCATTCTTGGCATCAAATAACATGACCTGCAAAAAAGGTCATAATGAATCATCAAGTTGCCTTGCTAACTTCTCAAAACACCTAGACTATGAATCATTGCACCTTCTCAATGATTTAACTAAGACTTCTAGTAAATGTGTTACCTTTATTGTACTAGGTCTTCCATTTGACATGGAGTTACCTACTGCAATAGGGATGTTAGAGAAGTAGAGTAGAACCCTTATAAATTGTTTACTAGATACTAGAGTAATTAAATAACATTGCAGTTGGAATTATTATTACGAAGGATTTTGTACTGGTTAAAATAATCCATTGTTTACAACCAATTACTAGACCAATTATCATGTATAAAACTTTTAAAGAATAAGCCCATAATATGTATGTGATTTATTGCAGTAACAATCCAATGACATACCAAGAAACTCCACAATCATTTCTACAGTACTGGGTTCTAACTAAACTCAAGGGGCTGCTCATTTAGAACTTATTCAAACTGTCTTGCTGCTTGGAAGTCGTGAAATGAATCTAGTTTCTGCAATATTCAACCAGAAATATTGTTGATAGCAACTGATTTTAAATACTGTACAAAACAACTCAAGTCCTTGAACTATAAGTTTCTAATTGGAACCGGAAGCCTTCTTATTGTAATAGAACATGTTGGGTCCCTCTGGCTTTTGGCACCATGAAAGCAAACACTAAAGCGGCTTGCTTTCTTGGTAATAGGGTTACCAACTTCAACTTAATATTCAGAAATTATAAAAGAGAGGAAAAAAGACCAAACAAGTTGCACATCTTTATCATAGTATGTCAAAGGGAGCGTATTATCTTTCAGAGTATCTGTAGGAAGATCACAATAAAAACAAATTTAAGAAACATTAGTTTGACAAATTCTAATGAAAGGAAATTTCTGTCATGTCCTTTCTACTAATTAATAGAACTGAACTCGTTCATGGTCGTTATGTATATTTCAGTGGAAAGAACACTACACCTATATTTTAACAAAGGTTGCATAACTTTATGGTCTCCTTAAGAAATATGAAAATGGTTCATGCTTAATTACTAAAAGACATAGGGAAGAGAATCCTCATATGTTGGGCCAATACGTCTATAACTTTCAAATCACTGAACGGATTTACACAATTCTTGTAGCTTTACGTTCTTTATTAACCACAGTGTGCCAAGGAATAGTGCAGTCTTCTTGTTCAACTATGATCCCACACATCCAGCTACTCCACCAGATGGGGAAGGTGGATAAAACTTCAAATTGATGTTGCCATCTACCACTCACAGGACACAAAAAGAAGAAACGTTTTGGGTCCTCTAAAATCCCACAATACCATGACTGTTCTTCTATGTAGCACTAAGCACATTTGTAACATTCTCACAACAGTCCGATTTCAACAGAAATTCCATTATGTAGTTATGTACTCGACTAGAATTGCTAGTCCCCATCTTGATTTCCGGATGCCTCCCACACAATATATTTGAAGAACATGTACTTAATGTGTGTGGAACAAGTCTGGCATCATGATATATCTCTTTATCAAACTCATGGGCTCTGCCCACAACAAGGAATTTCAAGGCCCACGGGAGGAAGGACCATCAAAAATACAATAGGCTTTAGATATATTGAGTTGAATGCAAGTGATACTTGTAAACGCCACTACCAAAACTTATCACTTACTCACGAGCAAGAAATGTGTTTTTAGTTGTCACTTATCAGTCCTGTTGAATATGTACATTTATGTTATGATATAATCTTCAGTACATTGCCATCCATCCAGCTGTTACCTTAGAAACTATTTCCCACCTCCTCCAATGGCCGACTCAGAAACAACTTTCACCTTAGCCAAAAAGGACTTCAACTGCTCCTCCAAACGCTGGTCTGCAGTTTTAGTATGGACATAATCGCGGGTGCTTCTCTTTATAGCATGGAGAGGTCTTCTTGTTAATTTTTGTACACGCCCTTCGGTCCAACTACAGATTTCCATCATGATGACAAAATGATGCCTTTGATATAACTATGTGGATCTGCCAATATGACGACACAGGCAGATTGTCATTGCTGAAGCACTTTGGTTTCTTTTGTTCAGTTTCTTGCAGTTGACTCTGCTAACATTTTTCAAGACTGAACTGAATCTTTACCGTTTTTTTTCACTCAGTGAACAGTTTTGTTTTGCTCATACATTGTTGTACACCTCACAAGGCAATCTGCCCTCATTCTACAGTTTTTTTGCTCATACATTGTTGTACACTTCCATACTACCCATCTCTACTATAAAGTAATATTGTCTGTATGTCTCCATGAAACTCACTAACAACACTTATCCTAAAGAAATCATACACATAAACACATCACATATTCAACTAAAGGCCTTCAAATCTTCACAAGGCAGTAATACTCGGTTAAGATTGATACAACTCATGTTGGGTGCAATCACCATCATGTTGTCCAAAGTTTAGCCCCTCTCAGTTGAGATTGATACAACTCATCCTCCCTAAGTTTTGTGAAAAGATCACAACACAGTTGTCTTGTAGCATACTCATCTCTCCAATTCAAGACAATTATATTTAGTCCCTTTTTACAGAGATTCGTATATCATTTTTATGACTCAATGCAACCCCCCTCAAAGTAAAGCCTTGTAACCCACAAACTTCCTACATATATTATAGAGATCAATGCAACACCCCTTTTGAAGCCATCAAAGGTCCTGGGGCTCACCTTTTTTCTCACACTCACTCAAGAATCCATCATCAAGCTGTAATGGTCCACATGGATTCCCTTTCTCCTCACCTTACACAGATGATACTGCCTGACACAACATCATCGTCTATT
Organism: Alisma plantago-aquatica; assembly: GCA_963693085.1. Classification (NCBI taxonomy): domain Eukaryota; kingdom Viridiplantae; phylum Streptophyta; class Magnoliopsida; order Alismatales; family Alismataceae; genus Alisma; species Alisma plantago-aquatica. The sequence continues at coordinate 1,063,087,805 of OY856411.1, read as the reverse complement.
GTTTCATAATGGATGACTTGCAACCCCAGCTCAATTGAATCACGTAGCATTGCCTATCACCAACAATCCACATGAAGTCTATGCATGTTTATTAAGGATTTCATATAATATCTCTTCCATCACATCCTCATTCCTTCTAATTTTGTACACTATACTAAATCTTTTTTCTTCTCCTCTATTTGTACTTCTCCTGTTTATTATTGTTGCTTTTGATGTAGAAATCAATCAATGGAATTGGGTTCAAGTTGGGATAGTTGGGGAAGCAAGAAACCTACTCGAACTAGTAGGAAAGCAAAATATAACACTAAATAGTAGCATAGATAAAGCAGGGGAAATAAAATGACTAGCATAGAAACACTAAGCATATTATGACACTCTCTCAATAAAACAATAGCATGATCAGACCACCCTATCTAGACAAGCTGAGTATCTTAATTGACAAACTAGTGAACTGGCCTAGAATTTTCATATAGAACAAGATTCATTAGTCACTCCAAATCTGGATAATATATAAGTAGTATTAGATTATCAATTTCCAGTCCTGGACTCAGAATGCGACATTCTTGGTTTTGGAAGTCACTCATGTGATTTAGAAACACTCTTGTACCTCTTGTACACTTTCATATTGGTAATTTGGTACTGGAGATAATATTTCTATATGGCTCGATCCATGGGTGAATAGCCAGTTACTCAAAGACATTATTGGCACTGGACTATCCTCATCAACAACTAATGATGGTGTATTCCTTATACCTGAGGCATTGAAATAATGAAAAGGATTCCTCCAGTATTTATGAATATATCTGGATCCCTTGACTAAGAGTGAAGCTACCACATGATGAATGTGTCGTGGTCATTCCTTGCTGTTCTTATTGTTGGAAGTAACATCCATAAGTATTAGAGATCAAATACTGATTGAAACATTTTGAAGCTCAATATTGAAGAATGATAATGCATTAAGTTGATAAAAGAAGGTGTATCATATTATGTATGATGTGTAAGCATGAAAAAATATATAAATCTAAAGAAAACCTTTCATAAGGAATGATTTATCACTCTAATAATGTTCTCAAGCATATGAGACATTAGTGATTGCAGCTTAATGACAAGTAGCCAACACTATTCTATCTTAACAATCAAACCAAGGAACTTTGGTAACTGTTTTAAAAAACTATGTATGATGGTGGATTCATGACCTATTCACTTAACCTCCTATTTTAGTAGAGTTCGCACATGGGAAAAACAAAATGGTTGATAGCTGGAATGATTATTAGCATTAAACTCATAGACAAAGTTAGGAACAAACAAGATGAAGCAACATATAACTTAGTATACCTAATGATGCAAAAGACTGAGGAGCTTGTGTAGTGCTGGTTCAGCTGTAAGTTCACACTTTTATCATCACAAATCCCCTGCAGATGCTACTAAAATATGAAGAAGCATCATACCATAAGACACATGATCCTTCAAATCAAAAAATACCCTGCATATCATCCCAGGACACCCATTGTTGGCCTACCTGGTTCATATTCCATACACAATGGCATACATCTTGGGGGGAGTTGTAGCCATAATCTCCACAAAGCTTCCATTACTTGTTCTGTATTCTCAGAAACTTCAATGCCCTATTAACTATTTTCTTTTAATGGACATTCCATAAAGACTTAAGCATAAACGAATTTGCAAGTAGGTGCTTGAAGATGACTCAAGCAATTAATCTTACAGTCACTTGTAGGGCAATGACATGGTCTGCGTTTACTGCAGATCATGCTAATCACAAGACATTTCTTAGTAGTAGAAGACAATGACATCTAAACGAAGACAATCAGATAAAAATGAATTTTCAAAGAAAGAAGGAAGAATAGAAATTTCATAAATGAAAACATCAATAAGTCAGATTATTAAGCAGTATGTATCTTAATTGAGACCTCACATCACGGACTAACTAGAAAACAACCTAAGCATTGTACTTCTTGCTGTGCATATTGAGTACTTGGACAAACACAGAAAGATGATTGGTTGTTGAACGCCGTCAGTTTCAATTTTGGTAAGTAAAAATAGAAATATGTCGTGTTCTTGGCTCTAAGAATCATGCTATGTGTTGATTAAACAATATGTGGGATTCAAGAAAAAACACAGGAAAAACCACTTCTTACCTAGTAGTGAATGTTTAGGATTTTTAACCACCTCTCCACGGTTCTATGTCTGTCCATAGTCAAAGATAATAATACAGTATCCTCATCAGAATAAAAAGTAGGGAAATCATGTTCTTCACTTGCGTCATCTGTCAGTCCATTCATCGCACACACACTATGTTCCTTAACTGCAATATGCTTCAAATGTAGTTCCCCCAACTCGAGGACTCTTACTCTATATTCAATTGTTTTCATAACATGATTATTTTAACATGTTTACTCTCAGTTTATTTCGTATGAAATGACAAATACCTAAAGATCAACGACGTACTTGAGCATTATGATGCCTTACCACCTTCGTTAGTAGGCTTCCACTTGGCCGTTGTTAAGGGAATTTGAAAATAAATTGGTGCTTTCAAGGATCCCTAAGCCCACTTTCAGTTTTTGCAACATATTTGTAAGTTTCGTATTGCTTGATAAGCATGGACTGGAATCTATTTCTCATAATTTCAGTAATATTGAATTACACAGGTAGTAAGTTGGGTGCATGTTTTAATGGCCCCTACATCACTTGAAATCATTTATGGTTCAAGAAAAGACTAGATAGGCTTGTATTCTATATTCAAATAGAGATCCTTAGACTCTATAAAATAATAGAGAAGCTAATAAGGTTGGTTTCGATATACATGTTTCACTCATTGCTAAAACAGAGGAGAAATACCCTCTTTAGAAGTTTAGAATTTTGTGAAGGGGGAGTTTTTGTGAAGGCACATTCCTGGGTTTGAAGGCGCCTCCAAAAAGGGGGTGTGCAAGCATACATGAAGTTATATACACTCATTTCGTAATCAAAGGTGAAAACAAATTCAAACAGGATAGCAAAAACATATTGTTTACCGAGAACCTTGATGACGATAGTGCTAGAATTGTTAGTAATTTACTCAGAGCATATATATAGTAATATACATTTAAGACTGTCTGCAAATCAATCAATCCATTAGAAAGGAATCTTAGATTTAATATAGGAATTTACCAACCTAAAGCACTTTTATCTATTTAATAATGAAGTACCAACACAGAATGGTATTCTGTCGTGCTTCTGGTATCTCTTCACAAACTTCTCCTAAGTGTCCTCCTGTCTTCTGAAACAACTAATGATGCTAAGTTCAAATAGAGTCATATGTAAAAGAATTTAACACTCCAACAACCTCTGTTCACTATGATGCTAAGTTCAAATAGAGTCATATGTATAAGAATTTAGCACTCCTCATCCATATCTTTTAGATTCTATTACCATGGAGTTTTTACATCCATTTTAGCACTTGTGGTTGTTTGAAAAACTATAAAAATAAAGAACTAATGATATCCAAGGTAGGCTATTAAGTATAGAGTACAAAGGGAATGACTCTAAAATTATCAGCATCCAACTAGGATGCAGAGAAGTTGTAATGATGAAATCAAGATGAAAAGCTAGATTTTTAATTGAATCTAGAAAGTAATGACAAGAACATTACTTAGTCTATGAGTGGATGCTAGTATGTGTAGGATTTCAATATTTAATAAGATTCTACATTGGCATACAATGAATAAGAAAAATGAGATGTAAATCCAAAGCAATATCAACTGAACTACAATAAAACTTCATTACAGATTTTTGTTAATCCAGGAATAGGAATGCCTTATCAAAACGAGGCTCAACTTGGAGTAAACGTAAGACGGAAAATACAAAGAATCCAAACCAAGGCAAAGAGAGGTTGTATTCTCCAAAATATTTACATACTCTGTTAACACTGACGAGTCTGTCTCAAGGGGTATATCAATGAACCCAAACCTATTAACCAGTAGCAGACATGTTCTAGCTACTTCAGATTATGCTACTTCATTTGATATGGTGCAAGGGGTACAATACTCTACTGTGGAACACCAATCTATCAAATTCTTTGGTTTTTACATATATATGAGGTCTTCATCGGGTCATTTTCATCAAATGGAACATGCCTCTAGAAGAAGCCTTCATGGTAATAGGAGAAACACATCAAATGACTCAGTAAAAACCAGACATAGGATAGATCAACCATGAGATAGAAACCAGCAAAGTAGAGAATGGTACATGCAACAATGTTGTTCATTAGGTTGCAATAATGCATGCATTAGTGGTCACCCACGAATTCAATGGTCCCATTTCATGTTGTGCACGTGTGGTGCCAATGATAGCAATGAATGTGAGCATGAGTTTAGTCCTTGTCAGCAATGGTAATGATAGGTGGTTCCAGTTTCATTGTTTGTCTTAGGTGGTGGAGCATTTCATTTTTTGGGAGGGGGGCAATAGTCACTTTTATGTTAGACTTTCTTTGTGTGATTGGCTAGACTTCCCTTGGTTTGGGAACCTCTGGGTGTTGTATTATGCATAACATGTTATATCATATAGATATATTATGCATTCTATTAAACACAATAAATTATTTATATGTTTTCTAGAATAAAAACTACCTAAAGAACCTGGGGAGGTAATCTACTGGGGAGGGGTGCTAGTGAACAGAGCAGTGGGAATCAATAGGCATGGTAGAATTAACCCATGCATGAGGTGCTAGGGCAGGAAAAGGTGGAAGTAGTTTCTATCAGTTTTTATACATAGTTTTGGCAGACTAATATGTTAACAACTCATGTGGACTTTGTAATGTTTCTATACATTATAGAAAATTTTACTATGTACAATTTCCTAATAAGCAACATGATCATACACGATGCATATATATGTCTTATTTCCCCCATATTTTTCTCATGTGGGGGTACAAAATGCTTCAATGGTTACTCCTACAATGTTCCATCCAAACCCATAAAAATCTCTACACAGACCATGTGGTCAACACTACTATCAAATCATGTATATGGACTTGGCTTAGATAATCTATCAGTGCAATTGGTTTCTCCTGCAATGCTAAGTAATCAAGCTGCATCATCCATGTATCTATTTGTGGAGTATAAATCCAAGAAAAAGTCATTATGGTAACCACAACATCAGCCCAATGTCGAGTCCACAATAGAAGCAAGCAACAAGACATTCATATTTTGGAGTCAAAAGAAATGCTACTAGGAAGAATGAACTACTTTAAATAGGGTAAACGACCCTTTAAGCTAAGTGTATCATCGTGAACCAGAAAAAATGAGAAACCCCTAGATCTATATAACAAGGTCGTCTTTGGTAACAAAGCATTCAAATCATGAAGTATAATTTCAAAATTGAATCAAACATGTAGAATGCTCATATAGGAAATTGAATACGCATCATTACAAGAAAATATAAGCTTATGCATTTTACCAAGCATTAAGCTATTGATTAAGGATATCTATAGAAATATAATAGACTTGTGAAGTTGCAATACATGAGGTCACCAGTGTATTTTATAAGAGAGATATAAATAAAATGCTATACAGGAAAATGGAGGAGTCAAATGTACTTCTATATATGTGCCCAACTTATTGTTTCCATGTGTGTTGTGATTTACTTCCTTGGAAAAACACATGAAGTGGGTTCAATGTCCAGAGATAAAATGTAAGCACGTAAGAATTGCTCTGAAATATGCTGATGAATATGGAAAAATGTAACTAGACTCACTTTGAAGTTGAACTAAAAATCAACTTCAATTTTGAGGTTGGAAATTGTACCTCCAATACTCAACTCAGTACAAACTTTTGTATGTTTGATAGGATGTTGTAAATAGGGGGACATCATAAGTGAAAGAGTAGTGGGTAAAGAGAGTCTGACTGGTAGAGAAGGTGGCATTGCTCAGACTGAGTTGGAATAAAGAGAATCATCACATTAAACTCATTATTGTGACTGCAGATTAGAAACTGGTGAGAATGATATGAAAATTAGGAAACATAAGTAAGCCTAATATATAATCACATAAGTATAAATAATAATTTTAAGTCCTAAATTAATATCAGTTCAAGTCTAATAATACTTGCATGGAGAGGGAAGTCCGAATGATAATTCCTTTTAGTTGCCAATAAAGAGACGATGAACTTCAAAATATACAACAATAAGAGGTGGATGCATTGATGATAGTGGAGTTGATGTGGTGGTTATCGATAGCTCTTATGATGTGCATTCTGAGAAGAGTTTTCCTACTCATAGTAATACTTTTGGAAATAACATGTACCTCACCTATCCTCTGAATAGGGTGTGACAAATTTTTTCTTCTACATCTTCCACTTGTCTCTAATACATTCATCAAGAGGCCTGACCCATACATCATCCATTGGCCTCGATTTATCATCAGGTTACTACCTTTGATTTCATGGGTTATGATGGCATATCTGATTCAAGCATGGACTATTATAAATCAAAAGGTTCCTCATGGGTTCCACATGACATTGGCTTCACAGGGTTGCATCCTGAATTGGTAGCTACCAAGAAGATAGGGTCAATCAAGAACGTCAAATACAACAAAGAGAAAGTAAAAGGGAAGAAGCCCACAATGAAAAATGATACTATTTTTTAAGGAAAAAGAGAACGAATTGCAAGATGATTCTAAGCTCATCTCTCCTAGAAGTTTCTCTCATATGGATGTCTCTCCTTATCAGGAGACTGTAACTTCTAATCATTGTTCAAGGGAACCTATAATGTCATCGGATGGTTGGGCACCTGACCACAACCATGTTGTTCTGAATTTTCACAGCCACTATTTTGCAATAGTGATGGAAAATATTGTTTCTACAAAATAGGGCATGATTATTAATGAATGTCGCATGAATCTTGAACAAAATCATGGTGTTGGGAATGATTTAAATGCAACATTTAATACTCTATTTAGTGTTCAAATTTAACCTGATTTCAAACCTTATATTAGATCTCAGATATATGCAACTAAGACCATTGTCGGTGTTAATTTGGAAAGTATGTGATGTGACAAGAAACACAAATGTTACAAATAGCTTAGATACTACCAAGTCAGTACATATAAATCCCTTGTTACACCTTTCTCTAGACCAAAGCATAGTACTTCATCAAATTTTGCATTCTCTAATTCACCTTCCTACCGGGCTTTCGTATTGTTATCCAAGAACCATAACAAATAATATGACAAAATTTGATCCAGTTTCAATCATTTATAGTCTGAATGAAAAGTTCCTTTCTAACTCCAATGAACTTCACTAATCCTTATAATTCTAAGTGAATAAACATCACACAACTAAGTTCAGATGTTAGTGTTCCATCAATATTTATTGGTGAAGAGAAAAAGTTTGAGAACTAGATTGTAGAAAAATAATTAGTATTGAAACCATTGGGCTAGTGTATGTTGTGACTACTCGTAAGGTTGTAATAACAAGGATACAATTCATATTTGAGTTGTTTCGTTTCATAAAACTTCATAAAAAAGGACATCCAACTGCCATCGAAGATACAAAATTATTCAACCAACAACATTTAATCAGTAAAGAATAACTTACAAAGTAAGATACTAAATTCTCATACTACAAGCTCTAGATGACAAAGTTTACAATTATGTCCAATGTATAACGCCAATATGAGAAAACTTGAAAGGTCAGCCAATCTGTATGTCATGCAAAAATCGTTTACCCAATTAAAACTTAGATCAGGGATATTGGAAACATTAAAGGGAAGGGCATACAACAAGCATATTTGAACATTAAGCTCGTATCCATGTTCATTGATCCGCACTGGATTTTTGTTGCCAACAAATTGTTGGCATCGTGATCATTTAAATCCTAGTTTTTTTCCTTAAAACACCACTTAGAAATATGATTTGTCTCTACACCATAAGAGGACGCCATATCAATTATCTCATTTCAGGATTTAATGGATGCTATTATGGTAACAAAAAAGTTGACTAGAGTAACTATGGAAATTTTTGAATTGCAAACAAACACGATAAGTAACTACGTGAAACAAGGTAGAACACATAACATTAAAAATTGTCACATAATTAAACAAACACTGATTATCACCCTGTGAAGTGGTATTTTATACACTACAAGGATTTTATACAGAAGCATTTGCAAGATTGAAGATAAAAATTGACCTACAGTAGCAAGTCTAAACTAGGTTACAAATACCTATAAAGAGATTCACAGTGATTTTGGAAAACATGATACAGCATGTGAGGAAAAAGTGTAGGTGCTCAAACCTTAGTATTAACCATTTCTATAAGAGATTCACAGATATATCCTCCTGCAATATACTATTTCGATTTGTAACCAATTAACAATATTGTTGCTTACTTAAACCAAACCAGATTCACATGAGAAAAGGCATCGTTTTTCATCAAATAAGTGCATTGTGTGAATGTATTTACCACTCAAGCATCTTCTTATGATCAAATGAGGGGTTTCCATTCGAGTTGCAGGTGGGACATTTTCCTTGAGGACCTTGAATCTGGCATATGTTGACGTTGCTAATGTAGAGGAAGCTATCTCAGAGCTGTGGGTGTGGCTGACCTTCCTATTTGATTTCCTCATAGATCTATGCCATTTTAGGAACTCCTCTCCTCCGTGATGGTTCTAGAAAAGGGGAGGTGGCTGGGTTGGGAAGTAAGAGAAGGGGGTCCAGGGGAGAGAGAGCGACCAGGTCAAGGTTTGTTTGGGGGGGGGGGGCAGAGGGAGAAGAAAGTGAGGCAGAGATAAAACCATGAGGGGGTGTCGGGGGGAGGGAGTAGATGGATACTACAGAGCATAGGCGTAATAGGAACCCATTTTGGAAAAGGGAGTACTAACCACGCCAATAGTTGGAGGAGTAGCGCGCGGTGAACTTGAAATTTTTGGGCGTGTTGGTTATATGATAGCGGAGAGGGTTGGGTAGAAAATTTGTAGCGGATGGATATATGTAGTCAAGTTTGTACTTATTATAAATTTCTACAAATACTTTAGTTATATTTATAAAAATTGTAAAGAGAAGTGTTTTAGCTACAAATATAATATATATAGTTAAACAATATGTAGCTAAATCAACTTTTTTTTGTAGTGGCATCTCATTTAGAGGATGAGATTGTTGCTACTATGAATATGATAGATAAAGACTCCACTCATGGCCCCAATGAATTTTCTATTGGTTTTTATTAAGCTATGTGGCATATGATTAGGTGGATGATTTCCTTCATATATCTAGATTTTTCTTCAACGCCATTATTCTAGAATTTCTTTAATACCCAAAGTTGAGTACGTACATAATATGCTGAAGGATTCTAGTCTAATATTAGTTGAAAATTCATTTCTTCACATTAGTAATGTGTACACACATTATATAATATAAGGTTAGTCAGAGAGGACCACACACACACACACACACATAGACAGACACACACACACACACACACACACACACACACACATATATATATATATATATATATTCATTTGGTTATAATACAAGGTTCATCAAGAAATCCAATGCCATAGTTTGGGATAACCAATGCATCAAACCTTTTTGGTGTCTTAGACTTATTCCACCTTATTGGGATCTAGACAAACTCCCTTCTTAGAGATGAAATGTCCAAGAAAAGACACCTCTGATAGCCAAAACTCACACTTGTTAAACATCAATTGCAAACAATGGTCTCAATAGCTCCAACATCTGACAAAGATGTTTTTCACATTATTGAATGTCTCTGGAGTATATCAGATATCATCTATAAACAATACCATTTATTGATCCATATACAACCTAAACACTCTGTTCATTAGATCTATAAATGTTATTGGTGCATTGGTTATCCCAAACGAAATAATCACAAATTCATAACGACCTTACCTACTATGAAAATCATTTTTAAGTATGTCATATACCATGATCCCCAATTGGTGATGCTATGATCTTAGATCTATCTTGAAAAACATTCTAGCACCTCTTAACTAGTCAAATAGATCATCTCTCTTGACAATGGGCACTTGTTCTTCATTGTGACCTTGTTCAACTACTTGTAGTCTAAGAAAAGCATCATAGAACCACCCTTCTTATTCACAAACAACATTTGACCACCTCAAGGGTGGTTCTTGGTCATATGAATCTCTTCTCCAACAACTTCTAAAGATACTTCTTCAAATTCTTCATCTTAGTAAGAGCCGTCCTATAAGGTATTTGTGCTATGGGGAACAAAATGGATCTTAAAATCAATCTCTTGTGGTGGTGGAACACCAAGAAACTCATCAAGTAAGACATCCTCAAACTCATTCACCATGGGTTCATCCTTGATACCAGGACTCCTCACCTTGGTATCTACCATGTGCGCCAAGAAAGCCTCACAACCATGTCTCATCAACTTATCCTCTATCACTACAAACATTTGACATGTAGGATGAATATTCCTATATGTTTGGAAAGTCCAAGAGATATCACCATCATGAAACCTCACATCTTTAGAAATGTAATCCAAACAACCTTGTACTTATCTAAGGTATCCATTACTAGGATCCCATCTAATCGATGCATATCAAATGTCCTAAAATCTACTCAAATGTTGGGTCTACAAAAACAAAGATCACAAGATGGACACATCTCCTACAAAATGACATAACTAACTAAAGGGTTTCTAATAAGAGATGATTAGTTATACTAAAAACAAGAAAGTTACAACTATTTATCACCTCTCTAGTTATAAATGAGTGTATCACACCCAATTCAACTAAATATATACATAGTTAGACATAGACAAATCAGAATGGAAAAGTTCCATATGAACTATCCTGACTCATGGGTTGATCACTCCTTTCAGATGGCTCATAACATAGAATCAAGTAGTTTCCCATTGACGTCCTCGACCTTGACTTATGCCTACTACACCAGAAGACCCAACCTAAGAAGTCTACACACTTACTATAGCACTACAATTGAATTATTGCAATGAGCCATGTTGGCTCTTCCTCAATTTCGACATCACTTCTTGGTTCCTATGTTGGCAAGACCACTCGACATGTGCAACATGTCCACACTTGAAATAAGTCCATGTATCATACTATGGCGTAGATGGACATGTTGTAGACATCAAGAAATATTTGCCCCATCTAGTAGAAAACCACAACCTTTTCCCTTGCTGAAAGACCATTAGGAAAATACTTTGGACTTCATCTCAGAAACTATCGACCTTTGTTGTGACTACTTATCCTACCACTGTTGCTATGGTGTAGAAAACTCTAATTTTTATAACTACATGAAAAACTATACCTTGAACTGAGTTGATCCCCCCTCACATTGTTATTTTTTAGGTTCACTCTCTATCCTCCTCACCGCCTCCATAAAGGTGGAGAACTTCTCACACACTCTAAAGATGATGTCGTCTGTGCCAAATCAACGTTAATTCCCTTATCAAATCTCCATATCCACTCCTTACCCGCCACTTCCATGTGAGGAAAAAACCTCAATAGCTCCATAAACCTCACCTCCTAGTAAGTCACATACCATGATCCTTGCTGAAACCATTCGAACTGATCCATCTTCTTCTATAAATATGACTCAAGAAAGTAATTGTTGGTATGTATGCCCATAGATCAAGACATATGATGATTGTAATGGGATAATTTGTAAATGATTTGAATAATAATAAAGGCAATTTCCGATCTATATGTTTAAACTGTTTCTGAGATGATGGTGTAACATGATAGATGTCTAAATAATGGTTTTACTCAATGACGTATGCTTTTAGGTTCAGGACCTAAACGATGAGATCATACGAATGATAAGAGTATACATTCTTGTTTAGTCCCTAGTCGGTTGTTATTGTGGAAATAACCATAGACATCAATAACATTGAAGACTAGATTGTGTGTTGGTTGATGACAGAATCTCATTAGTCATGATATAGTGATATCAAACCAAGCACATAGATACTTGTTAGAGAACAAGGTAACGAACAGACCCACCGTGAGAGTGACACATGGAACCATGACGTGGTAGTCACAGTCAGCTCTCACAGTTATGGTGGTGAGTGTGATTCTTTGACCTGAAATCACTACACTCAACACATGTCATTGGGTACACTTTGACATCATCAAACACAGTCCTAAAACATGGGTTGTTATAAATGTGATGATTGGGTGGCTTTGACACATGGGGCTTTTGAGGGGTGAGTGATAGATATGGGATTTGTCCCTCCTGAGGGAGTTTGATGTCCTTGGCCACTTGATGAGTAGGATTGAGAAAGGCATGCACATGCACGTGTGAATCAATATGTGATATTGATGTCACACACATCTCACCCTGTATGCTCTGAGATCAAGGAAATGAATGAACGTTGATAGGATGACTGTTCCATGCCTCGAGTTCATTCAGGATATCAGTGACAAAGGAATTATACATTCACTATAACACCATTCACGGATTGTAGGATTGAAAGTTGTTCTCCAACTTTCTATTTCACTTGGGTAGCATTGATGTGTGACTAGGCACCGCTCTTTTCTTGTGAAGTCATAAGTGTTATGGACTTTCACTGTCAACGTGAAATAGACCTGTAGGGTCACACACATAGGATTTAACCTGGAATAGGAGTTTGTCCACAAACATGTTTAGATTGATTACTAAAGGAGTTTCATAGTTCAATTAAACACTCAATCAATTGATAGCTCAATATCATAGTGTTCAAGGTGTTGGACTGATTGATTAGAGTATCAAATTGATTGAAACTGTGATTGACTAATTCTGCACAATCTGCACTCCCAACCGATTGGCTCGTGTGATGAACCGATCGGCTGAGCTTGGTGAACTGATCGGCTCAACTGGTGAGTCGATCGGCTCATGCACATGGTGAAACGATTGCTTCAAGTGTTGAAATGGTCGGTTCAAATGATGCAACCGAGCAAGTTGGGAAAGTAGGATTGGTGAGAAATTTCCTTTCGTTTCACTTGCCCAATTTGATTGGAACAAGGATTGGTATTTAATACCAATTAGAAACAAAAGAAGAAAAGTCAATCTGAAACTGATCAGCACCACGAACCGACCGGTTCAGAAGTGAACCGATCAACTCATGGGTTCCAACCGATCGGTTGAGGTGTCAACCGACCGGCTCAGATCCCCAACCGACCATTTCAATTGTGAAACGATCGGTTCAGGTTATGCAGTTGGTTGTTTTGTGGAAAATCTCAAACCCTTCTACTCCTGCTTTAGTCCCGCATTGCCCGGGATAGAGAACCCTGTCCCATGACCCTCCTATATATATAGGGGTATTGGGGGCTTCTCAAAGTACAACCCACTGCAACCAGTTGCTCTATGAAGTTGTCATTCTCTCTGGTTTTGGTAACCGAGAGAGCCCGAGCAAGTGCTACCCAATAAGGGAGGCACAACAAGGGAAGACAACTGCAGAAAGCGACTGGTGGCAGGAGAGTGTGTTGGCGACTAGTACGGCAATAGGAGGGTGCGACTCCTTCCGATTCCTTATGGGACAAGGAGATAAGAGTTCCAAGCAGTCCGTGTGGACGAATGTAGAGGCGAGAGACCTCTGTCGCTCGGAGGATAACTGTCAATCTCGACAGTCCCGGTGAGACCAGGAGTCTTCAGTCCCGGTGCGACCAGGAGCTGCACAAACACCGTCCAAGATCAGAGGTGAAGACCGTGCAAGGCGCGAGGTACTGTCGTCGAGCAAGCCTCGGGACAAGGTATGCATCAACAAACCATCTTTCCTATTGTATATACGTTGACGCGATTCCTTTTGTTCTGGGTTTTGGGGAGAAATTTTTTTGTTTCTGCTGCTTCTCTGCCTCCTCTAAAACCCAACAGTGGTATCAGAGCCACATCAACTGCTCTATATTTTAGGATTATTGATATGATCGATTTTAGTTTGTCACCTTTATTTATTGCATACGATGTGAATAAAATTGGCTTTATGCATGTCCAATCCACAAATCCCAAATATACATATATAATATGTAACATTAATGCATTCGATATGCGTCGTCCTTAAACGAGTTTTTTGGTGGATGTTTAGCATGGTTATGGCCTATAAACCCTATATCTGTGTGTGGTTGTATGTGGTTGCTTGCATCTTGGTCTGCGCACCGATTCCCTTTCTCTCATTCCTGATGTAACTCGAAATAATTCGAGATTTCTTTTCCTAGATTTGCTCCCCCCGAATGTAACTCAAGGTTTCACAATTCAATTGTAAATTGGAAAGATTTTATTTCTTATTATGTCAAAGAACGGTGGACGACCTGAGACGATCGGTTCAAGGCATGAACTGATCGGTTGGTGTTCCAGACGATCAGTTCAAGGAGCGAAACGAGCTGGTGGCGACCTGAGGAGATGCACGACGACCAGTGAACTGATCAGCTGGAGGCGGCAGTCGATCAGCTGGTGGCACCCGAACAACCAACTTGATGGCGAGCTGATCAGTCATGGAGATGAGCTGATCAAACCCAGAAAGGAAGGCACATATTACATCTTGTACAGGTTGCATGTGATGTAGACCTAGATGACCGTAATTCCTCTTGGCTCGAGGAGTCACAATAGGATGTCCATAATCATTGCTTTTATCATTTCACATGTTTTCTGTGGGATATAGCATGTATATGATACATACTATATATTGTGGTGATTGGATATGTATATGTATATAAAAACCAAATCCCTCATTAAATATTAAGTTTTAGATGCCTTCCAAATGCGACACATGTGAAAAGCTTGATCAACCAAGTGTGGGCACGCCTTAGCGTGGTGCACCGTCTATCTCGTGGAAGCGTGAAGGATGAATGTGTGGGTTTGCCCTAGCAGGGTGCATATTCATCGTGTTGGCTTTGGGTCGGACTTAACAAGGTGACCTAGATAGGATCTAGCACCTTGAGGCATGGAGATGATCATGGCAAGGAGTTGCATGTGACATCTTTCAAGAGTTTCATATGATGCAATTGGCAAGAGTTGCCTACTTGGGAGATCTAAGTTGTGGGTGACAGCCCTAGCTGGTCCATGGCTCAAAGGATTTCAGGATCTTGACCCACTAGAAGATTGTACACTGCAATCTTCCGAATTGATGGTGAGGGCTGTCAATTTGAATGAAAATAGTGGGAGCGGTAATTAATTAAAGTCCTAATTAATTATCGTAAAATTTATTCAAATCAAATCAAAAGGAGTTTTGACAAAATGCAATTTTCTCTTGTAGAATGGCAAAGGAATCATCTTTTAAAATGGGCATATTAATTGAGAATAATTTCCATAAATGGTTGAGGACTGTGAGAAGTGTTCTGCACAATCCAGATATACTAGGAGCCTTTGAATCCACTCTATGTACGCTTAATGCGTTGGTGAAGAAGAAAGAAAGTTCATTGATAGAGATCAATGGAACGAAAGGTGAGGGAGAGAAGGGTTCTCTCGCCAAACCAATTTATTCTACATGGAGAGGATGGAAGGAATGATGGAAGAAGAAGTCAGAGATAGAGATCTCTACTTCTGGTGTATACGTGATAGAGATTAACTTTACTACTTTTTCGTCATGGGTACTTGATACTGGATGCATATCTCACATTTGTTCAAATGTGAAGGATCTTAAGAGAAGTAGGCCTTTAGGGAAAGGCGGGGTTGAACTATGTGTTGCTAATGGGGCAAGGGTTGCCGCCAGTGCCGTAGGAACCTATGAGTTAACTCTACCAAGTGGGATAATAATAGAGTTGAAGAACTGCTATTATGTACCTGCCATAAATAGGATTATCATTTCCATCTCTTGTTTGGACAAAGATGGATTTGAATTTCTAATTAAGAATGGAAAATGTTCCATTTCTAAAGATGGGATCTTTTATGGTAGTGCCCCAATATCTTATGGTCTATAGTTGATAGACTTGGAGACAAGTGTATACAATGTAAACACCAAAAAGCAAAAACTCAACGACTCAAACAAAACATATCTTTGGCATTGTCGTCTAGGGCACATAAATGAGAAGTGTATTTCTAGACTCCATAAAGATGGTTATCTAGACTCTTTTGATTATGAATCAATAGAGACATGTGAATCTTGTTTATTGGGAAAGATGACCAAGACTCCCTTTTTAGGTAAAAGTGAGAGAGCTAGTGATCTATTAGGACTCATACATACTGATGTATGTGGGCCTTTTAGAACTAATGCCAGAAATGGGTGTCAGTACTTCATTACCTTCACTGATGATTTCACTAGGTATGGCTATGTGTACCTGATGAAGCATAAGTCAGAAACCCTTGAAAGGTTCAAGGATTTCATGAATGAAGTACAGAACCAACTTGGTAAAAGTATTAAGGCATTTCGATCTGATCGAGGTGGAGAATATTTAAGCCAGGAGTTTGAGGACCTTCTGCGAGCCTGTGGTATTGTATCACAATGGACTCCGCCTGGAACACCACATCATAATGGTGTGTCTAAAAGAAGGAATCACACATTGTTGGATATGGTGCGATCAATGATGAGTTTTGTTGATCTTCTGATTTCCTTCTGGGGTCATGCTCTTGAAACCGCCGCATTTACACTTAACTGTGTACCATCTAAATTGGTTCAAAAGACACCATATGAGATATGGTACGAGAAGCGTCCCGATTTGTCTTTTCTAAAGATTTGGGCTTGTGAGTCTTATGTTAGGAAAATGTTTCCTGATAAGCTTGGACCCAAATCCGATAAATGTTATTTTGTTGGATACCCCAAGGAAACGAGGGGATATTATCTATACCATCCTACTGACAACAAAGTGTTTGTTGCCAGGACAGCTGTGTTCCTAGAGAAGGAATTTATTTCCAAAGAAAGTAGTGGGTGGAAAATAGAGCTTGAAGAAGTTCAAGCCCAACAAGAAAACATAGAACCGATAGATGTACAAGAGGAAAATGGAGATTCACAAGGTGTTGTGGGATCTCATTCTCCTCTGGTAACACAAGGACCTCATAGATCTAGTAGGACCCGCCTTGAACCTGAGAGGTTTGGATACCTTGTGACTCAAGAAGGTGGTGAGTTGATCATAGATGATGATCCAACTACCTACATAGAGGCTATGGAGGGACTAGATTATGAGAAATGGCTTGAAGCCATGAGATCTGAGATGGAATCCATGTACTCCAACAAAGTATGGACTTTGGTGGAACCACCCGAAGGGGTAAAATGCATAGGGTGCAAGTGGGCCTTTAAGAAAAAGACCAACATGGATGGCAATGTGCAAACTTATAAAGGAAGATTGGTTGTGGAGGGATTTCAACAAGTTCAAGGTGTTGACTATGACGAAATCTTTTCTCCAGTTGCCATGATTAAGTCCATCAGGATCATGCTTGCTATTGCAGATTATTATGACTATGAGATTTGGCAGATGGATGTTAAAACCACATTCCTTAACGGGAATATAAATGAGGATGTGTACATGACACAGCCTGAAGGTTTTATAGATCCAAAGAATGCCAATAAAGTCTGTAAGCTGCAAAGGTCAATCTATGGATTGAAGCAAGCATCTCGAAGTTGGAATCTTCAATTTGATGAGGAAGTCAAAGTGTTTGGCTTTATTCAAAATGAAGATGAACCTTGTGTGTACAAGAAGGTTAGTGGGAGCTCGAACACATTCCTCATATTGTATGTGGATGACATATTTTTAATGGGAAATGATGTCTTAGCCTTAGAGAAGGTAAATACTTGGCTTGGGAATACTTTCTCAATGAAGGACTTAGGAGAAGCATCCTACATTCTAGGAATTAAGATCTATAGAGATAGATCTAGAAGGCTTCTCAGACTAAGTCAGAGCACATACATTGACAAAGTGCTGAAGCGGTTCAGCATGGAGAACTCAAAGAGAGGTAACATCCCCATGCTACATGGAGTCACCGTCTCTAGAGGTCAATGTCCTCAATCTTGTGAAGAGAGGGAGCGTATGAATGGGATCCCATATGCATCAGCCATCAGATCCATCATGTACGCTATGTTGTGCACACGCCCAGATGTCTAGTATGCTCTCAGCATGACGATCAGGTACCAGTTAGATCCCGGGGATGATCACTGGACAGCCGTAAAGAACATCCTCAAGTACTTGCGAAGGACTAAGGATCAGTTTCTTGTTTACAGCAGTGAGGAAGAGCTGGTTGTAAAGGGTTACACTGATGCAAGCTTCCAAACCGATAAAGATGATTACAAATCGTAGTCAGGATTTGTATTTTGCCTTAATAATGGAGTTGTGAGCTGGAAGAGTTCCAAGCAAGAAACATTTTTTGATTCTACTATAGAGGTCGAGTATATTGCTGCTTCACATGCAACAAAGGAGGCTGTGTGGATCAGAAAGTTCATTTCTGAACTTGGTGTAGTTCCCAGTAGCTGTGATGCAATTGAGCTTTATTGTGACAATAATGGAGCTATTGCATAAGCTAAGGAACCCAGATCACATCAGCGGTCCAAGCACATACTGCGACACTTCCATCTCATACAAGAGATTGTACAGCGAGGAGATGTGAAGATTTGCAAAGTACCAACTGAAGACAACATAGCTGATCCACTGACTAATTCCCTTTCTCAGTAGAAGTATGATGGTCATGCTAGGTCACAAGGACTGAGGTTCCTTGGTGACTGGATCTAAGTGCAAGTGGGAGTCTTTTGGTATGTATGCCCATAGAGCAAGTCATATGATGATTGTAATGGGATACTTTGTAAATGATTTGAATAATAATAAAGGCAATTTCTGATCTATATGTTTAAACTGTTTCTGAGATGATGGTGTAACATGATAGATGTCTAAAGAATGGTTTTACTCAATGACGTATGCTTTTAGGTTCAGGACCTAAATGATGAGATCATACGAATGATAAGAGTATACATTCTTGTTTAGTCCCTAGTCGGTTGTTATTGTGGAAATAACCATAGACATCAATAACACTAAAGACTAGATTGTGTGTTGGTTGATGACAAAATCTCATTAGTCATGATATAGTGATATCAAACCAAGCACATATGTACTTGTTAGAGAACAAGGTACCGAACAGACCCACCGTGAGAGTGACACATGGAACCATGACTTGGTAGTCACAGTCAACTCTCCCAGTGATGCCGGTGAGTGCGATTCTTTGACCTAAAATCACTACACTCAACACATGTCGTTGGGTACACTTTGACATCATCAAACGCAGTCCTGAAACATGGGTTGTTATAAAGGTGATGATTGGGTGGCTTTGACACATGGGGCTTTTGAGGGGTGAGAGATAGATATGGGATTTGTCCCTCCTGAGGGAGTTTGATGTCCTTGTCCACTTGATGAGTAGGATTGAGAAAGGCATGCACATGCATGTGTGAATCAATATGTGATATTGATGTCACACACATCTCACCCAGTGTGCTCTGAGATCAAGGAAATGAATGAACGTTGACAGGATGACTGTTCCATGCCTCGAGTTCATTCAGGATATCAGTGACAAATGAATTATACATTCACTGTAACACCATTCACGGATTGTAAGATTGAAAGTTGTTCTCCAACTTTCTATTTCACTTGGGTAGCACTGATGTGTGACTAGGCACCACTCTTTTCTTGTGAAGTCATAAGTGTTATGGACTTTCACTGCCAACATGAAATCGACCTGTAGGGTCACACACATAGGATTTATCCTGGAATAGGAGTTTGTCCACAAACATGTTTATATTGATTACTAAAGGAGTTTAGTAGTTAAATTAAACACTCAATCAATTGATAGCTCAGTATCATAGTGTTCAAGGTGTTGGACTGATTGATTAGAGTATCAGATTGATTGAAACTGTGATTGACTGATTCTGCACAATCTGCACTCCCAACCGATCAGCTCATGTGATGAACCGATCGGATGAGCTTGGTGAACCGGTCGGCTCAACTGGTGAGTCGATCGGCTCATGCACAGGGTGAAATGATTGCTTCAAGTGTTGAAACGATCGGTTCAACTGATGCAACCGAGCAAGTTGGGAAAGTTGGATTGGTAAGAAATTTCCTTTCGTTTCACTTGCCCAATTTGATTGGAACAAGGATTGGTATTTGATACCAATTAGAAACAAAAGAAGAAAAGTCAATCGGGAACTGATCAGGACCACAAACCGACCGGTTCAGAAGTGAACCGATCGGCTCATGGGTCCCAACCAATCGGTTGAGGTGTCAACCGACCGGCTCAGATCCCCAACTGACCGTTTCAGTTGTGAAACGATCGGTTCAGGTTACACAGTTGGTTGTTTTTGTGGAAAATATCGAACCCTTCTACTCCTTCTTTAGTCCCGCATTGCCCGGGATAGAGAACCCTGTCCCATGACCCTCCTATATATATAGGGGTATTGAGGGCTTCTCAAAGTACAACCCAGTGTAACCAGTTGCTCTGTGAAGTTGTCGTTCTCTCTGGTTTTGGTAACCGAGAGAGCCCGAGCAAGTGCTACCCGATAAGGGAGGCACAACAAGGGAAGACAACTGTAGAAAGCGACTGGTGGTAGGAGAGTGTGATGGCGACTAGTACGCCAACAGGAGGGTGCAACTGCTTCCGATTCCTTGTGGGATAAGGATATTGGAGTTCCAAGCAGTCCGTGTGGATGACTGCAGAGGCGGGAGACCTCTGTCGCTCAGAGGACAACTGTCAATCCTGATAGTCCCGGTGAGACCAGGAGTCTTCAGTCCCGGTGTGACCAGGAGCTGCACAGACACTGTCCAAGACCGGAGGTAAAGACCACACAAGGTGTGAGATACTGTCGCTGAGAAAGCCTCGGGACAAGGTATGCATCCACAAACCATCTTTCCTATTGTATAGGCGTTGATGCGATTCCTTTTGTTCTGGGTTTTGGGGAGAATTTTTTTTGTTTCCGTTGCTTCTCTGCCTCTTCTAAAACCCAACAGTAATCACTCACAAACTCCTGCCAAAACATAGCCCAACTGATCAATTCACCTATACTCTCCTCCTCCTCAAACCCACTATTGGATGTAACCACCCTTCCCTACAAGGTAGATGCATGCTTAACTTTGTCCTTTTTAGTGACTTTATCCTTTTTAGTCGTCTAGAGCTCATCAACATCATATCTACATCTGTTCGATCCTCTGTGACTGCATACTTAGTGTCACCCATGTGCTTCAACCTCTCCAAGGTCTTTCCCAGACCCTAAAACTCGACATTTGGGATAGGTAATCTTGGTGGAGGTACATGTGTCTTGTTATCTAGATGTGTGACCGTCTATGTTAACTGTCCAGAAATAGATTGGAAAGCTAGATCAACTAAGGTTGTAGGATCCAAATAGTTCTAGATGGGCTTCTTCGTCCAAGTCTCAAGTACTCCACCCAACGATACCCTCTACCTAATGCCACCTCTAGGAACCATGCAACGACTTTCTGTGTGTTCTGTATGTTCTCTTAACATATCTACATAACCATATTCCATGGTTAGATATGTCAAATGCGTAAGAAGTGACACAACAATCAAAGTCCTATGTCCATGTAGACTCATCAATCCTAAAGCTATGATACCACCAAAATATGGCAACCCACCACACCGAACGATACAAAAATTAAACACTAAGCGACATTAATAATCATCATTACCAAATAGGTAGAAATAGATACATAATATTGTTTTTGAACATTTCCATACCAATAATTTTGCAAAGGTCCAAACTTGACATATATGTATATCATATAGCTATACAAGGAGTTCAATGACCTCATACACACCATTTATACAAAAAGTGTCATTCCAAATATTTACAATAATAAACTATGCAAGACACAAAACCAAAACCACAAGTTGAGATATGTCATATCAAATCCCCCTTCCCAAACATGAGAGTATAGAGACCACTCTAGGACTCTAACTAGAACTACACCAACCTCCGATGTCTACTCTTTTCCAAACTGAGGATCTTGTCCACTAAAGGTGTGGCCGTGCTATTGGTCACCTAAAAGATATGGAAAATGATGAGGTAAGACCCCAAGTCCCAGTGATGTGAAATAACACCTGATACATTTGTTTCTTACAAACATGTTATGTAATTAGATCAATTAAGGAAGATAATATAACAAGTACAAGAACTATTCAGAGTCTACATAGTGAATAGATACTGATGCACATATAGATAAATGGACATATACATGTGTGATGCACAAATGATACTAGTAGAAAAAGGAAAACAATCACATCATACAATGTGATTCGTCAACTAACCTTAAACATATATACCACACGGTTGAATCATATATATAAGCCCTAGGTAATTTGAGGTGCACTACTCAAACTACTAGTTGAAACAAAGTTGCAATTAGTCACATATAAGATCATAAGATGTCTCAAATCCTAAAGATATACTCCCCTTAGCCAGTACAAGTAACAAACTATAGTAGAACAATGACCCAACCTACCAATAGGGCAACAACAATTATCCCAATATAAACTTGGTCCGTCCTGGGCACGTAGGCCATATAACTAGAAATAAAGGTATAACACCCTCAAATACGAGTGATGTATGGATCCACTCTCTATTAAATAAATCTGATACACAACCTCAAGTGCTCTATATAACCTTGAAATCTATATGACAGAGATAAAAATTCCCCCATCTGCGTATATTCAACATTATTGTTGGCTAAATGGACATCTAAAAATCCCTTTGTTTTGATTATGACAAACATTTCATTCTTATTAATCTAACGAGCTACTTGAGTGTGCAGGATGACAAAGTAGCAAGGGAAAATCCAAGAGATTACTTAGTTATATTTTCATGCAATGTAATCAATGTTGTAAAACTTGTACAAATATATAATGTACAAGTACTTAGAATTGCATGTAAATCAAGCGTTAGATTTTCCCTAGCCAAACACCATAGTTAGACATGTCATCCCATTTAATTAGGATCACCTTTGCACACTCACACATATAATTAATGCTTAAATTGAAACCTTGAAACAGGATCATTCTCGGTCGACAAACTCCTCGACCGAGACACTCTCGGTCGACAATCTTCTCGACCGAGAAAGATCCAAAGTAGCCGTTAGACACAACAAACAAGTTAGTTGGTAGTTGAAGAAAGACGTTGCAAATCACTTGTTCCAGAGAGCCTGTCGGTCGACAAAAGTTCGACCGAGTAGGTGTCTCGGTCGACCATTTGTCGACCGAGATGGTCTCTGACAGCAACTGTAGAATAAAGTAATTAGCCGTTGTTAAAGCAACAACTTTGTACCTAACGGCTAGTTAAGCACTTAGAAACCCCTAGAAGTTGTCTAGAACGTCCTTAAGCATACTTAGGCCATTCCTATAAATAGGACAAGCCATAGGACACTAGAATCAACTTGTTACACTTGAGAATACACTTGAGCATACTTGAGCAATCTATTGCAAGCAATTTGAGCACTGTGATCATTTGTCTACATTCTCCTTAACTCAATTGCGTGTCCTATAGGCTAGATTCTCCTATCCACAGCAATAAAAAATTCACCCACTTGGCTAGGAGATCTATATGCTTGATCTAGGCATATCAAGCCTTGGGCTTAAAGGATAAGTTGTAATTTCCTTTTTCTTTCTTGTTCCTTTTTATCTTTTGTACTCTCCTTGCTACTCCTAGGGTTGGAGGCTGTGGATTGGAGAGGGTTGACTTCTTAGGTGGAGAAGGGGACTTCAAGCTACTTCAAGAAGGCTATCGCAAGGGAAGCTACTTCAGAAGGCTGGTGCAACGGGAGTTGGTGCATCTACTTCAAGGGAAGGCTGCTTCAAGGTTGGCGATTACTTCTAGGTGAAGGCTGCTTGAAGGGTTTGGGAAAAGAGATTGTATTTTATGTAAATTCCTTGAGAGGTAATAAAATAAATTTCTTTTCAAATCCCGGTTGGGTAAGCAACCGGGTAGTGGACTGACGGCTATAGTATTTGCTATAGTTGGAACCACTCTAAACCTTGTGTCTCCTTGTCCAATATTTTCATTGTGGTTGTTTGAGTTCAAAATTGTTAAATTTTCTATAAAACTCTATTCACCCCCCTCTAGTAGTTTTCAATTGGTATCATAGCGAGGCTTCAAGGAACCCTAACAAGGTCTTGAAGAAATGGGTGATGGAATGCTCAACAACCTCAACATTGAAGGGACTCTTGTTGCTAGGCCGCCGGCATTCGATGGAACAAACTACCAATACTGGAAGAGAAGGATGTAGTTCTACTTCCAAGGCGTCAACTGGGATCTATGGAGAATGGTATCTACTCCTTATGAATTCCCTCAAAATGACTTTGCGGAATGGGATGCAAACACGGTAAAACAGGCCCAAATGAACGCAAAAGCTGTAAGCATTTTATATTGTTCTATTTCTGTAGGAGAATTTAATAGAATATCAAATTGTGATAAAGCGTATGATATTCAGCATAGATTGTCCATCACTTATGAGGGTACAGCCCAAGTCAAAAATTCCAAAATTAGTCTGCTTAAAACAAAGCTTGAACATTTTCGTATGGATCCAAATGAATCTATTAGTGAAATGTATTCAAAATTCTCTACTATTGTTAATGGTTTAAGTGCCTTAGGAAAACCTGTCCTTGAGGAAGATCAGGTATCAAAAATTCTTCGATCACTTCCTCCAAAGTACAAGCCAAAGGTGACAGCCATTGCAGAAGCAAACGACCTCACTCGCCTCAAAATGGAACAACTCATTGGTAATTTAGAAGCTCATGAAGCAGATCTAGAAGAGGAAGAAAGAAGAGAACGTGAACACCAAAGTGGGAAGAAGAAGGATGTGGCTCTCAAAGCCTCAAAAGTTGTCACACAAGAAAGTGAGGAGTCAAGTGAAGAAGAAGAAGAAGCCTTAATCGTCAACGGTAAAAAGTACAAAAGGTTTAAATCTAACAAAATTTCTAGTTCCTCAACTCCCAGGTGCTTTGAATGTGGGAAGAAAGGGCATTTCAAAAATGAATGCCCCAAAGCAAAGAAGGGAAAGAAAAGCTCACATAAGAAGAAAGGAGAAAACGCCTATAAAGCTGCCTGGGATGAGTCAAGTGACAGTGAAAGCGGAGAAGAGGTGGAATGTCTAATGGCAAGAGAAGAAAATGAAGACTCTCAAGAGGAATGGGTAGTTGACAGTGGTTTCTCCAAACATATGACCGGGAACAAGGACGCATTTCAAACTTTTGAAGAAAAGAAAAGTGGAACGGTCACCTTTGGAGACAATGGTAAGGGCAAAATCGTTGGAATAGGTAATGTTGGAACAAATCTCGAAATTAAAAATGTTCTACTTGTTGATGGATTGCATCATAATTTAATAAGTGTAAGTCAACTATGTGATAGTGGTTATGATGTGTTATTTAACAAAACCTGCTGCAAATTATTGATAGAAAACACTACAAATGTCATTTATGAAGGAAATAGAGTTGGAAATCTTTATATCCTTAAACCAAACTCTATGAAATCAGTAGTAGGTAAATGCTTGCTTGCAAATGAAAATACCTTACAACTATGGCATAAAAAGCTGGGACATGCTAGTTCACATGCTATTAAAAAGTTAGTGAAATATGATCTTGTTTGTGGATTACCTGCTTTGTCTTTTGATCAAGTTGAAAACTGTGAACCCTGCACAATGGGAAAGCAAACCAAAACATCTTTTAAATCAAAACATGTACTTAGCACCAGTAGATCCTTAGAATTAATTCATATGGACTTATTTGGACCAATGAGGACACAATCTATTGGTGGTAAACGATACTGTTTTGTTATTGTTGATGACTATAGTAGATATACATGGGTACATTTTATTGCAACTAAAGATGATACTATTCATGTCTTTATGCAATTTTGTTCCAAGATTGAAAATCTTTTACAACATAAAATATGTACCATTAGAAGTGATCATGGTGGCAAATTTGAGAATCATACATTTGAAACCTTTTGTACATCTCAAGGGTATACTCATAATTTTTCTGCTCCACGTACCCCACAACAAAATGGTATAGTTGAACGGAAAAATCGATCCCTACAGGAAATGGCTAGGACCATGATGCTTGAACACAACACACCTAAAACCTTTTGGGCTGAAGCTGTAAACACTGCTTGTTATGTGCTTAATAGAGTAACTGTTCACTCTCATTTGAAGAAAACTCCATATGAAATATTACACTCTATGAAACCTAGAGTTGACTATTTTCATACTTTTGGTTCCACATGCTACATTTTAAATACCAAAGATGATAGAGACAAGTTTGATTCTAAATCACACAAAGCATTCTTCTTGGGATATTCCACTTCTAGCAAAGCCTTTAGAGTATATAACACTATCTCTAGAAAAGTTGAGGAATCCATTCATGTTTCTTTTCATGAAGAATCGAAGTCTGAAAATCTAGATATCATTGATCTCACTAATCAATTCGAAAATATAATCATGGTCTTTGTTCTCGATTTCAATCCCAACCTATGCAATCTCATTTTCTAGCGGTTAAAAGAATTCTTCGATATCTAGCTGGTACTACTTGTTTTGGTTTATGGTATCCAAAAGGACAATCCCTGGATTTTAAAGCATATACTGATGCGGATTATGCTGGTTGTCGACTTGATCGCAAAAGTACTAGTGGTGGATGTTTCTTATTAGGGAGAGCCTTAGTATCTTGGTTTAGCAAGAAACAAAATACGGTTGCCCTATCTACAACTGAAGCTGAATATATGGTAGCCGGGTCTTGTTGTGCTCAAGTGCTTTATATGCAACAGGTATTAAGCGATTATGGTTTTAATCTTTCATCTACACCTATTTTTTGTGACAACACGAGCGCCATAAACTTAGCACACAATCCTATTTTACACAGCCGGGCAAAACACATTGAAATCCGTCATCACTTCTTAAGGGATCACATCTCAAAGCATCATGTTTCCCTTCATCATGTTGATACGGAAAATCAATTGGCTGATATTTTTACAAAACCGCTTCCACTAGATCAATTCAACAACATTAGGAAGCAATTGCTTATTACTCCTTTGGAAGATGTTTTCTTTGATATCTGCGGTTCTTAAAACAAATACGTTTACTTGTTTCATTTTGGCTTTTCAATGGACATCTTTTTCATTCTATTTGACGGGATATCTAATTAAGGGGGAGTTTTTATCAAAACGGTTATCTAATTAAGGGGGAGTTTTTATTAAAACGGTTATCTTTTTGAAATGACAAAGGGGGAGAGATATATAAAACTATAACTTAGTATTTATGAAAAACTCAATCAATGAGTTTCATAAATATACTCTTGGCTTTACATTGAAAGTTGCTACATTCCCAAAATGAACTGGAATTCATGTTCCATAATTCATTGGGAATAATAAGAACACATTTTATAAACAAGAGGAAAAGATACATAAGGCAATCTAAAGGTATGAAATTCATATGTTTTATATTTATTTTGGAAATGTTTGTCATCTTCAAAAAGGGGGAGATTGTTGGCTAAATGGACATCTAAAAATCCCTTTGTTTTGATTATGACAAACATTTCATTCTTATTAATCTAACGAGCTACTTGAGTGTGCAGGATGACAAAGTAGCAAGGGAAAATCCAAGAGCTTACTTAGTTATATTTTCATGCAATGTAATCAATGTTGTAAAACTTGTACAAATATATAATGTACAAGTACTTAGAATTGCATGTAAATCAAGCGTTAGATTTTCCCTAGCCAAACACCATAGTTAGACATGTCATCCCATTTAATTAGGATCACCTTTGCACACTCACACATATAATTAATGCTTAAATTGAAACCTTGAAACAGGATCATTCTCGGTCGACAAACTCCTCGACCGAGACACTCTCGGTCGACAATCTTCTCGACCGAGAAAGATCCAAAGTAGCCGTTAGACACAACAAACAAGTTAGTTGGTAGTTGAAGAAAGACGTTGCAAATCACTTGTTCCAGAGAGCCAGTCGGTCGACAAAAGTTTGACCGAGTAGGTGTCTCGGTCGACCATTTGTCGACCGAGATGGTCTCTGACAGCAACTGCAGAATAAAGTAATTAGCCGTTGTTAAAGAAACAACTTTGTACCTAACAGCTAGTTAAGCACTTAGAAACCCCTAGAAGTTGTCTAGAACGTCCTTAAGCATACTTAGGCCATTCCTATAAATAGGACAAGCCATAGGACACTAGAATCAACTTGTTACACTTGAGAATACACTTGAGCATACTTGAGCAATCTATTGCAAGCAATTTGAGCACTGTGATCATTTGTCTACATTCTCCTTAGCTCAATTTCGTGTCCTATAGGCTAGATTCTCCTATCCACAGCAATCAAAAGTTCACACACTTGGCTAGGAGATCTATATGCTTGATCTAGGCATATCAAGCCTTGGGCTTAAAGGATAAGTTGTAATTTCCTTTTTCTTTCTTGTTCCTTTTTATCTTTTGTACTCTCCTTGCTACTCCTAGGGTTGGAGGCTGCGGATTGGAGAGGGTTGACTTCTCAGGTGGAGAAGGGGACTTCAAGCTACTTCAAGAAGGCTATCGTAAGGGAAGCTACTTCAGAAGGCTGGTGCAACGGGAGTTGGTGCATCTACTTCAAGGGAAGGCTGCTTCAAGGTTGGCGATTACTTCTAGGTGAAGGCTGCTTGAAGGGTTTGGGAAAAGAGATTGTATTTTATGTAAATTCCTTGAGAGGTAATAAAATAAATTTCTTTTCAAATCCCGGTTGGGTAAGCAACCGGGTAGTGGACTGACGGCTATAGTATTTGCTATAGTTGGAACCACTCTAAACCTTGTGTCTCCTTGTCCAATATTTTCATTGTGGTTGTTTGAGTTCAAAATTGTTAAATTTTCTATAAAACTCTATTCACCCCCCCCCCTCTAGTAGTTTTCAATTATATGACTCCAAGATCCTTCTCAAAATTACAATTGTTATAGGGAATACTCATTTCTAAATCCAACAAGTTTTGACCCCAAGATAGTTTTACAGCCACAAGACACTACATGATTAGGTTTACACTTGATTAATTAACTCAATTACTCATTTTTGACTACATCAATCAAGTTACATATAAAACACCTAGATTTTTTTTGTGAAATAAATCATGTACTACAACTTTAGAAGATATAAAACATATAAAAGAGTACCAAGTTCCTCAATATTGGTATACCTAACCATCCTTGGCCATAAAGAGGACTAAACCATCAAATTTAGATACATAAAAACCCAATTTGTCATTAAGACCATAATGGGGATAATTTATCATTAGAATCTCATAACCATCTAAATTATTGCACATAGCTTATTAAGACATCAAAAAGATAGAACTTAAAATTAATCTTAAGACTTCATTCGAATACAAAATTTATGCTATTTTCAAGATTTTGGAATAGAAAAACCAAACTAAGCATAGCTGAGATACCTTTGATAATAGGATTTTGTATAACCAAAATTGAGCAGAATAATGGCTAGTAAAAGGGTTCAATATCATTATATAACATTCTTGAAATATCAAGGATGTATATGTGTTTCATTCTCCCATTGAATGGCATAAAAACCCATCAAAATTGACATTTTTAGAGCACTTTAACACATATTACGAAATTGTAGTCCATATATGATCGAATGAGAACAAGATTAACATCAGAGAATAAACATGAAAAAATTCATATTCCTGTCTTACTTACAAAAACAAGCCATTAAAGATCATATTTTGAATAATAATGGATTTTAGAGAAAGTTTAACATTATGTATATAACCATTAGGTAAGAAATGCATCAAAAACTATATCATTTGCCTCATATGTGTGAAAAATAAAGTCAACACAAGAAACTATTAAATCAACACCAAAGATCCGATCTTTACCCTCGAAAAGCTCCAAGAAAACCCCTTCTCCAAAAAAATAAGATGTATCTAGAATAAAGGGAGAAGAAATTGAAGTTTTTTTAACTATATGCACAAGTTCTCAACATGGAACACCATTGGTTTTGGCCATGGTGAAGGAAGAAGGGGAGAACAAAACAAAAAGGGACTTACAAGACGATCTTTCATGTAGGAGGTAAGGAATTAAGCCATTAAGGCTTGATTTGTCCTAGGTGAGTTATCCAAGGTATGAAACAATATGCATCCATGAACTTGTAAGATTTTTGTCGGCCAACAAACTTCTCATCTATCTTCAGAGTATCCTTTTTAGTCACTAGTAGAAGCATGGGGTTTGGAAAAAGGATCATTATGTGGGTGTGGGGAGGGGTATCTATAGGTGGCATGGAAGGGAGAACAAATGGCCCAAGACAATATTTCCATGGGTCAAAAGGGCCTAGTTCCTCGTAGGTTTACATGCAGTGAAACACTATTGGTTTGTGTCAGTTCATGCTTCCAGATTTTCCACCGGTCAATGTCTCTATCATCTCATCAATTTATTGATGTCCAGTATTTTCATCAGTTGTCCTTAACTGGACCTTTATGGATTTTTGATCATGTTCTTTTATCGTTCAATGAGTTAGTGTTTCATCGGTTCATAGAATAATTGTTGTGCTCGGTCTATAGGATGAAATTCCATCAGCCAAAAATCCCATATATTCATAGTTAGCTGATATTCATTGGTCACACCCATCCCTCTCGTCAAGTTCGTCGGCCATTAGTCATTTCTTTTTACTAGTTAGGGTACGTGTTTTGTACGTGTTCAAATTGTCCACTTGATGTTTTTCATAGTTAACTTTTTTATCTGACTTAGTTTGGATAACATTTTGTTCCTTTTGAAAAAAAGATGATACATATTAAAAAAATATACATTACTTCTTACATTATTAGGAATCGAAGAACAATGACTTGTATGTTTAAGATTAATTAAACAAAGTGTTGATGTATAAGTTGCACTTAAAATTAACAAATGGTTTCTAAAAAATGTACAAACAAAGTATAATTTGAGTGAGTATGGTAATGACAATCAAATACCATTAAACTAAATAGCTATTTTTAATGTGAATTGCTCTAGCATCCCATGATGTAACCAAATAATGTCATTGAATTTCAAATGTAGTTGATAATACTATTGAGAAAACCAAATGTCTGCAATGGGTGGCTAATATCACGTGTCAATTTTCTTGTTCTAGACATCATTTCTTTTTATTTAAATGACCGCATACACAAATGACCATGTTCTTTCTAGATTTGATGATAACCTCATTATCTATGATAAAGTATGTAATTAATGTTTTGTGTGATTGCAGTGTGCCTTTGTCTAAGAGGGGTTCCTTGACACCAAAAAAGGTTATTAGAACTTTTCTATATGTTATTTCTCAGTAACAATAAATTACTTATTGTTTGTGGTATATAGGTATCCATTTCACCTTTGATTCTAGAACACATACGACTTTTATAAGCATCTCATTCAACAACGTTTATAAGTCTAACGCAACCATGTCATACAATTTTTCATGCACATGTTAATGGTATATATAAAGTTATTAAGAAAAAATGCATTTGCATGATAAAATTAAAAGGGATTATGTAATTTTTGAATAATACAAAACAAGCTTTTAGGAGGGGTGGTATCTACAAATGATTAACCATCGTTAGAGTTGAGTACTTTACCCAACTGGTTTGGAGAATTGGTCATGTTTAAAAATGAAAATCATATATCAATTCATTTATAGTAGTTTGTACATCATTTTGTTGATGAGAGATACAAAGAATAACTTGTATCATACTTATATATTAATATTCATTCATGCTCATTTTATAGTTCTATAACTACAAAATAACATGTCACCCACTGTTCTCTATTCATAACTTTATTTCCACCATTATAACTATAATCATTTATAAATTGATTGTGTTTAACTTAGCTTGGTAAAGTATGTAGACAAAAAATGTATCATCTTGTCATTCTAGATAAGGAGTCCTAAGTCATTTAGAGGAAAATATAATTCCATGTCTTTTATACATTGATAATATTTGCATGCCAAGGACATGATAATAAGTATTACACATATCACTACACAATATGAAAGAAGGATACACATTGCAAAATAAAAAGAAATTGAATTCAATTAGACACCAAACACTAAATTTCTATCCTAATCACGAATATGAATTACTTGTAATTAAATAATAGTCATTATTTTAGTTAAAATTGTATTTCTTTGTGAGAAATGGCAAGTGGTAATAGATATTATAAAATATTATTGGACATAATTATTTATGCATGTAGCATCAAATTTAGGAAATATTACAATGACCATTTTTAATAGAAAAACTAGTTTGCTTGGTATTTGATTTTTAGCATTCATTTGATCATTGAAATATGTCCTATTATATTCTACTTGGTTATTATAGCTTGCAAGAAATGCGAATTTAATCTATATTACACTTAATGTAAAGGATTCACTATCAATGATACTTTTCATGATCTAGAAATGATAACAAAATGTACAGATTGAATAGTATATTCTTTTCTTGCAACTAAATAAACATATTGAACCTCAATGAGATATGTAGCATTAATGAAAACAAATAAATCAATTACTCAATTGCAATCCTTCATGTTAATGAAATCAAGTGCAAGGTAGACATATATGAATATGAAATCTTGTCCTCACTAATTAAACAAAGATGAATAACTTGCACACTTAGTTATTTATAACATTTTGTATTGAATTCAAACAAGTTTGAAAAATATTTTATTGAGATATTAACAACTACAATACATTAGATTATTATCATGATGATGAATTGAACTATGATTCTTACATTTACATCTTTACATAACTATTACATCTCAAAATATGTGAATCATAATTTTATTGTGAGCCCATCGAGTATTCTCAAACATTTGAAATATCCACATAAATAATTATCTTCAAACATAAAATTATATATAAAACCACTTTTCCTTATTTCATAAGAAATAAGTAATTCATTCTAAAAAATATAGAGTAAAACTTAATTCTAGAACAAAGTGTATATTATAGAATGACTTGTCTATTTTTATTACGTAATTGATTTCTTACTTTTAGTTGATTAATAATTTAGGAAAAAAAGCATCATCATCATCATCATCATCATCATCGTAGTAGTAGTAGTTGTAGAAGAATTCGATAACAAACCTAAAAGCATTACTATTTTAACTATGTCAAAACATATTTACTACTAAATTGCCAATATATGCACCGACATCATTTGTTTATAATTCGGGGGTACCACTTTTATGTTAGTATAAAAAGGAGAACCAAGTCTATATGAAATATTTGGAATATTTTGGAAGTGACATTTTATATCATTTTATATGGAATTTATTTACTTATAACGATATTATTATTAAATTCAAAAAAGTATGTGATGTATGTGCAGTTTTAGAAATAGAATTTCAATATAATCAGCTATATACGAAAATTTTCCTGATATTTATAATATTTTATTAAAAAAGATGACTTGAAAACATTCTTTCCACAACCTAAAGTAATTTTGCATTTGTTGTTGTTTCCTAACATTAGAGGTAAATGTGTACCGTGATGGTAATATAAAATTCTAAACGGGTATGTTCGTAAAATATAAAGTTGTTGTTCACGTTGCATTGATGAACATGCCTCCTGCTCCTATGATTATAGCATCCAATTATTTTTTTAATTAATCAACTTTTGTCTCTAGTGATCGATTACTTGTTTGATTGAACATTTCATCCAATAATTACTTTCTTTTCTTTTATCCTTAACTTCAATCTCGTCGGTAATACTCTCCTAACTATAGTACATGTATTCTCAATTAGACTTGTTAACTTATCTCACTACAACATTTTGACTTTTTGAATAATTTGACGTCAAGTTTATTTGAGTTGTCAAGTCAAGCATTGTAATTTACATCATGTGAGGGTTGTATATTTTACAAATAGAAATCAGTTTAACGGAACACCCCAACTAAAGTTGTTGCTACAGTCAACATCTAATATTAGTTGGCAATTCATTCCAGATACCTTAACTACAATCGGTTGCAACATCTAAATGTACAACTAATCAGTAAACACCTTAAGTCAAGTGCTAAAACTTTTACAACGAGGGGCTACGACCCTTGATGTCAAAATGAAAGGGTACATGAACATGAGTAGAAGACTTTTATCCCTCTTCACCTCCAAAGGTGATTTGAAAAGCGCAACTCTCTAACGTCGTGTTCTGGAATGCCTATCGACATCGATGGGAACTTCAAAGGCTATATGCATCGCAACCGGTGGGTACGCCTGCTACCTGTGAGAACGGCAGTGCCGCAATGGTATCATATTTGGGATGATGCCGCCTGAAGAGCCACCTCTCAGTACACAAGGTCTGTGTTGACCTTAGTGGGGTATGGGTCGAGTGCTTTGACTCATACATCTTTCATTATTCCTCTCAGTACACAAGGTCTGTGTTGACCTTAGTGGGGTATGGGTCGACGAGTGCTTTGACTCATACATCTTTCATTATTTCCCCGACGAAAATCAAGTCGAGAATTCTTTCCTCCATGAGTGTGACGACGGTGGGTACCCGTCCATGCATCGGAACTTCTTCGCAGACTCTCATCACCACAGTTACGTGTACGGAGGACTGTGATTTTGGGGCTATTTGATACGGAAATTGATTGAACGAATAGAACTTCCACATCGGGAAACTAGTTAAAGCGTACAGTCGGTCGGCCTGCACGATGAGTACTATTTCGAAGGCGGCCGCTGAGTTTCGAACCCAAGTCCCTTTATAAAGGGACACTGTGTCGAACTATCTGAACCACTCCTCCCCGGCTAGTCCTTGTATTTAGAATGGTAGAATAGTAGATAGTAGATTTCTTGTACATGTAAAAAAAGCCATTGATTGGAGTTTTTTCGCTCTCGTTAGTTGACCGAGTAAACTTCATCAGCCAATTCAATTCAACAAACTGATGAAAAGCCATTGGTAGTAGAATAACGTTTGATCGGTGTTGATTTTTTCTTTTTGAAAGGGGAGGAGTATTTCATTTATTTATGTTTGTCAATCTGCCTGGACAGAAACCGGAGTATTAAGGACCATTACAAATATGGGTTAGGGAACCAACGCAAGCCTCTTTAGCCATTAAATAAGCTAGTTGGTGTCCGGCCTCTTTACATGCACATATGAAATACTCAAGAAATTTCCCCAAGCTCACGTAGATCATGAACGAAAATACCAACAGTCCCCGGTTTTCATCATCTTTGTTAGCGCCATTGATAATCTGCAGAGTCCGACTCCACTACTACATTCTAAAAACCTACGTTGGCTGCGCAGTACGCAACCCAGCATGCAGCTTCAGCTTCCACCACCATCGAATCAATTGAGTAGTGATTCCTTGTCTGACCAGTAAGCATCAGCGCCCCCTGGCATCTCGGACCACGAAGCCCGAACCGGTAGGGTAGTCTCTCCTCCAGCTGCGTCTACATTCAACTTCTCCTTATTCTCTAGAGGTCTCGTCCATGTGTCCCTGCCACATTTGAGGTGTAGTTTTGTTGATATCCACTTATCTATTGTACTTTTTGTAATTGACGATGAGTGAGAGATAATCAGGAAGTAAAATGTTCAATTTGGATGAATCAATATTGAAAATATTTTCATTTCGTCTCGATCAATTCATCCAACATCTCATTATATTTTTTTAAGTTTTTGTGGTGGGAGTTTTTCATTGGTAGTTAATTCAAATAGCCATCAGTTGGTGCACACTTCAACCACCACCATTAGTATACTACACTAGGCTAATGTAAGGGATTAGTATCCCATGCAATAAAGTTCAAAAGCATCCAAACAAATAAAAATATAAATTATTTTGAAAATATACACCTAGTAAATTTGTATTTAGACCCTCAAAATGGAAAAATTTACGTATAAGCGTACAAATGCGCATAAAGTTGCAAAATAGAGCAATCAAAGTGCGAGTTGGCCCGATTTTGAATTGAACTTTATTAGTTGATATTAAAATATAAATAATGTTTGATTATGGAACTAAGCACCCAATTAACACAAATAATTATGTTTAAGAATCAAGCAAGGTCAAGGGCCTTACACTTGCTAGGATTCTCAATAACCAAATGGTTGAGCTCATTCCTAGGATGATTTCAAATAAGAAGGGTGTTATGTCAAGGGGAGAGATATTTTACATCATATATGATTGACCTAGGAGTTGGTTTGTGACATTAACAAAGGGGAAATGTTCATAATGTGGTGATGAAATATTATATGCACAAACCTACAATAGGGTTGATTGGGCTTTCCTATCTCAATTTGGTATGATGCCATTTCTTGTTGGTATATGTTTTAGTTTACTTAACGACACATGAATGAGTGTCATGATCAATGAATTGACTTCAATTCTTTTGAATGTTCAAAGGCCTCAAATAGGGTGAATCTCTATCACAATCCCTATTCATTCATTTTGAAGAAACACTTTGTTGGTGAGTTATGAAGGCATCGACTAATGGATAAATTGAGAGGTAAAGGGTGATGGTCCTGCTATTGTGCTCTACATTGATGTCATTGTTTTGTTTTCAAAATCCATCTCCCCCTCTACATTTGGTTGAGTACATTATCCCAAGCAAATAAACAAAAACTAGGATTCATGTGTGATTCTCAAGATGCTAATATCATCACAAGGATCTCTACTATCATTTGAATTTGATTTTTTATTGATTCTTTTAATTATCTTGGCATACCTGTTTCAAAAGGAAAGATCAACGATTCAACATTTTGAGTTCCTCCTTGATAAAGTCAAAGCTAAGGTGGCATCTTCGAAAGTGAATTGCCTCTCTTTTGTTGGTTGTAAGCTTCTCATTTCTCATTATCTTTCATAAGTATCTTTGTATTCCTTATCTTCTAACCATGCACCAACTAGCATTCTTAAAGGAATAAGTTCCATGGTCCCCCCTTCCTATGTTGAGCTAGAGAGAACAATTGATATAGGTCCTAGGTTGCATGGGATCTGATCAGTTGTTCAATTGTGAATGATGGTTTTGGCCTCCCCCCTTCAATTGATGACTAAACCATACATATATAAGGTATCTCAAAAATTTCTAATGGAAGACTCTATTTGGGAAGATTTCTACAAATTGATGTATGGTAGACCCTACCAACATCACATTAGTGGTTCTCCTGCTTACTGATGTAGTAATTATTGCACATCAAATTCCCTAGAAATGGAATCGTTAAGTTTTACCTAAACCAAATGTATGACAATCCCACCTACAAATGGAAGCATTTTATCATAGTATATCTCAAGATCAAATCCAAAGGAGAATTTATTTAAGAATGATTTGATCAAAATAACCACACAAGAACTAGTATTTAACCCAAGAATTGATCTTTGGTTTGATTAAAGTAAGATTGAAATAGCACAAGGGTTGAATCAAGGTTGTATATATGAATGGATGAAGACCTAGGGTGGATGGGTGTCATGACTGTTACTACCCCAATTTTGCATATGTTTTCATAATTGAAATGTAATATTTTTATGAATATGGACTTAATTGAAAAGGTTGTATGCTTTTCTTCAAAGAAGGGATTTCTTTGCAAATCTCCCTTTTGATAGGGATTTCATGGTTCCTATTATTAGATTAATCCAATAGTGGATATAAAAGAGAAGAAAGGAGGAAAAGTCCAAATATTAGAAAAAGGTGCAAGATAATGAATTTTAAGCAAAGTATTTATGAGATTTACATAGAAATCTCTAGAAAGTGGCATTAATGGCCACAATTGAGTAAATTTCGTTTATTTGTGATTTCTAATGGAAGAAATAGGAAAAGAGGAAAAAGGAAACAAAATATAAAGAGAAATCCTTGAAAAGAAATCTTTTAATAAAGAAATAAGTAAGATAATAAGAAATAATGGATGTGGATGCATCTAGAAAGGTATTAACCATCCTTAAAAAGGAATTTCAAAATATTAGGATTTCTTGGAATCCAAGGAGTCCCAATATAGAAGAATAAAGAGAAAATAGGTGTTTTAATACATAATATGTGACTTATAGGTACTTGACTTGCATATGAAGAAAAAGGGTTTTTCCTTTCGAGTTTTGGTCTCAAACTTCATACAATGGTAGATTAAGTCATAAAGACTTTCTCCTAAATTTTATTGAAAAAGAATAAACGAGGAGATTGTTATTGATTTTATGAGTTTTCTTAAAGTGAAAGAATAATCATCCATTTGCATTAAATGTCACAATTTTATTTGGAATAGTAATCTTGGGCCTAGCCCATGCGCATGTCACACGGATTGTGGGGCATTGGATTCAGATCCAACGATGATCCCTTTGTCTCCTAGCTCGCGATAGATTAGGAAGGTGGCGAACAGAGGGAAGGATCTTCCAAAGCATTTTTCTCACGATTTAATGCACGAGTGAACTCAGAAACTTAGCCATCAAGTTTGGGAGTCTTGGACAAATCGAACAACCCTGGGTTTTGGGGTGTTTCGTGGTGAGAATAGGGAATCCCCAATTCTCAGGGTGGGTGATGGATTCCCTATATAAGGGGGGGTGACTCATGGCACCAGCAAACTCCCAAGAAACCTTCACGAGACCGGACGAAGCCCACGATCACGCTCGTGCCTCCAATAGGCACTTTGGTCGTGATCTGCACCTTTGCCTTGAAGCAGAAGTCGCCAGAGATAGGCAGAGTTGCCCCGACAATAGGAGAGACACCTACGTCCAATTGAAGGTCTCGTTGAGTTTGCAAGATCGAGGCAGAGCTACTGGTGGTCTCGGTTTATGCGTAGGTGCAATGGGGAGTAGAGTCAACCATCAGGTTGACCATCTGTTCGCAAGGAGCAGTGAACGGAGGTTGAAGAAGGTCGATTGGTGTTTTACCAAAATACCCCGACTCCCCTTCAGTGCAGGTAAGGGCAATGTTGTCCTTTAGTTGTTTTGATCGCGGGTGAGGTGTGTAGCTGAGAATCATTGGATCCAGCGTGGTCCAGCGGATCATCAATCACACGACCAACATTTTTCTAAAAATAGAAGATAATTCAATATAATGTCTTTTCTTGCAAAATTCGTAGAAATTTCTAGGGAGCTCTGATGGATAAACTTAATGTATGAAATTTGATCAAAAAAATGCAAGGAATCCATTAAAAATAGTTTTAGAGCCTAATTCCTCTTACAATTCGAAAAGCAGTTGAAGTTGTCAACTTTAATGCATTAATGATTAAGAAACCCTAATCTATGATGATTAATGAATTGGGAAGGGTTATTTAGATGTTTAAAGATGATGTTAACCCGTTGATTATAAAAAGGACACATTAGATATAAAAGGATGATCTTTATGTGTAATTTGATTAATTTAGGGTTCCATGTACATGAATATGCTTTGATAGGCCTTGAAACCCTAACTTTGGTAATTATAACCCTTGATGGCTTTAATTGTTCAAATCCATGAATAAAGCTGAGATATGATGATTCTAAGATATTTTGGGTATAAAAGTTTCTAATTGTAGATAAATACCCTTAATATGGTAATTAGGGTTTTCTAATGGATAAATGTGGAATTAGTGATAAATAGAGTTCATATATGAATTGAACTATAATGAAATATGAGTTGCCAATTTGAAAGAAACCAAAGATGATAATTGTGCCTATGTTGTTGAAATTAGGGTTTGTGAACTAAAAGAGCATTAAAAGTGATAAATGCATTATGGAGGCTAAAACCCTAATAAAACCCTAAAGTTGGCCTAGAAATCCTAGGGTAGAATCCAAGTCAATCTTGAGAGTGTTTTGGATAAAACAATAACACTTGGATGTTATGCATTAATTTCAGGATATTGTTGATTGCTTGATTGAATGTTCTTGATTATTAATGCATGGACATCAAGTTACTTTGGATCAGGTATGTGGTTACGCTTATGGTTAAATCACTTTAGTTTCACAGTGATTCACGAATGTTTTATCAGTTGTCTGGAAATAACTGCTTGGATGACTTTTAAACTATAAAGTGACTATGACTATCACCATAAATATATATACATAACTAGCTCAGATCCTGGGCCTCCTCTGTGGCTTTACTAATGATGAAAAGGATGACCTAGTACATGGTCTACCTATTAGGTAGGACCATCAGGTTATCATGAGTCAAGGATTGGGCTACCTATGGGTAGTGCCATGTGACTCTTTAGCATATCTAGAGTTAGGGATTGGGCTACCTATGGGTAGTGCCATGTGACTCTTTAGCATATCATGAGTTAGTGATTGGGCAACCTATGGGTAGTGCCATGTGACTCTTCGACCCTAGGTATTGATCTACCTGTTAGGTAGGATCATGGGGGTCAGTTGGGATCTACCATATGAGAGGTAGCATCCATGTCCACTGCAGGGACAACACAGAGGTTAGGGTATGTATGTATGTATTGAGTAGTTATTTTTAAATTGTAAAGTTTTCTTGCTAAACCATAATTGCTTGCAATATGTTGTTATAGATAATTGCCTGATTATTGTTTCCCCCACCTACCAACATATTCATTTATGCTGACTGATGTTTTATTTGTTGGTGTTTTAGGTACAAATTGAAAAGGACAAATAGTAAAGTGGAATATTGTGAAATTAAGAAATAAAGTGCAAGGAGGATTAGATAGAATAGAGTTCAGAGGTGGATAGAAGTTAGATATCCAAGATTTTGAAAAAAACATATGCAACGTTTTATTTTTACTCTAGCTTTCAGTATAGTCATGGTAGAATTTAATAATTATTACTGATTATTTATCGAACCTTTGATCTGAGAAATTGGGATAACGGATCTAACCTCTTGGTCTCCCTTAATTGGGGGTTATCAGGAGACGGGGTCATTACAATATGTGTTCTCTTCTGGTAACAAATATCTTTGTGCAACTATACGCCTTTTCTTATATTTTGTTTAATGCTGCCAAGTATTAGTTTTATCTTATTGCCAAGATATGATGAGAGAGAAATCTTTTAATAAAGATATAAGTAAGATAATGAGAAATAATGGATGTGGATGCATCTAGAAGGATAATAAGCATCCTTAAAAGGAATTTCAAAATATTAGGATTTCTTGGGATCCAAGGAGTCCCAATATAGAAGAAGAAAGAGAAAATAAGTGTTTTAATACATAATATGTGCCTTATAGGTACTTGATTTGCATATGATGAAAAAGGGTTTTTTCCTTTTGAGTTTTTGTCTCAAACTACAATGGTAGATTAAGTCATAATAGACTTTCTCCTAAAATTTTATTGAAAAAGGATAAATGAGGACAAAGTTATTGATTTTATGAGTTTGCTTAAAGTGAAAGAATAATCATCGATTTGCATTAAATGTCATAATATTATTTGGAATAGGAATCTTGGGCCTAGCACATGCGCATGTCATGCACATTGCGGGCCGTTGGATTTAGATCCAACGATGATCCCTTTGTCACCTAGCTTGCGACAGATTAGGAAGGTGGTGAATAGAGGGAAGGATCTTCCAAAGCATTTTTCTCATGATTTAATGCATGAGTGAACTCGGAAACTTGGCCATCAAGTTTGGGAGTCTTGGACGGATTGAACAACCTTGGGTTTCGGGGGGTTTCGGGGTTAGAACAGGGAATCCCCAATTCTCAGGGTTGGCGATGGATACCCTATATAAGGGGGTGTGACTCATGGCACCAACAAACTCCCAAGAAACCTTCACGAGACCAGAAGAAGCCCACGATCACGCTCGTGCCTCCAATAGGCACTTTAGTCGTGATCTGCACCTTCACCTTGAAGCAGAAGTCACCGAATATAGGCAGAGTTGCCCCGTCAATAGGAGATCCACCTACGTCTGATTGAAGGTCTCGTCAAGTTTGTGAGATCGAGGTGGAGCTACTAGTGGTCTCGGTTCATGCGCAGGTGCAATAGGGAGCAAAGTCAACCATCAGGTTGACCATCTGTTCACAAGGAGCAACGAACAGAGGTTGAAGAAGGTCGACTGGTGTTTTACCAAAATACCCCGACCACCCTTCAGAGAAAGTAAGGGTAATGTTGTCCTTTAGTTGTTTTTATCGTGGGTGAGGCACGTAGCTGAGAATCGTTGGATCCATCATGGTCTAGCGGATCATCAATCACATGGCCAACAATTTTCTAAAAATAGCAGATAATTCAATATAATGTCTTTTCTTGCAAAATTCATAGAAATTGCTAGGGAGATCTGATGGATAAACTTAATGTATGAAATTTGATCAAAACATGTAAGGAATCCATTAAAAATTGTTTTAGAGCCTAATTCCTCTTGCAATTCGAAAAGTAGTTGAAGTTGTCAACTTTAATGCATTAATGATTAAGAAACCCTATTCTATGATGATTAATGAATTGGGAAGGGTTATTTAGATGTTTAAAGCTGATGTTAACCTATTGATTATAAAAAGGACATATTAGATCTAAAATTATGATCTTTATGCGTAATTTGATTAATTTAGGGTTCCATGTACATGAATATGCTTTAATAGGCCTTGAAATCCTAACTTTGGTAATTATGACCCTTAATGGTTTTAATTGTTCAAATCCATGAATAAAGCTGAGATATGATGATTCTAAGCTATTTTGAGTATAAAAGTTTCTAATTGTGGATAAATAACCTTAATATGGTCATTAGGGTTTTCTAATGGATAAATGTGGAATTAGTGTTAAATAGAGTTCATATATGAATTGAACTATAATGAAATATGAGTTGTCAATTTGAAAGAAACCAAAGATGATAATTGTGCCTATGATGTTGAAATTAGGGTTTGTGAACTAAAAGAGAATTAAAAGTGATAAATGCATTATGGAGGCTAAAACCCTAATAAAACCCTAAAGTTGGCCTAGAAATCCTAGGGTGGAATCCAAGTCAATCTTGAGAGTGTTTTGGATAAAACAATGACACTTGGATGTTATGCATTAATTTCAGGATATTATTGATTGCTTGATTGAATGTTCTTGATTATTAATGCTTGGACATCAAGTTACTCTAGATCAGGTATGTGGTTATACTTTTGGTTAAATTGCTTCAGTTTCACGGTGATTCATGAATGTTTTATTGGTTGCCTGAAAATAACTACTTGGATGACTTTTATTTAATGCAACTATAAAGTGACTATGACTATCACTATAAATATGTGTATGTAACTAGCTCAGATCCTGGTCCGCCTCTGTGGCTTTGCTAATGATGAAAAGGATGACCTAGTACATGGTCTACCTGTTAGGTAGGACCGTTAGGTTATCATGAGTTAGGGATTGGGCTACCTATGGGTAGTGCCATTCGACTCTTTAGCATATCAAGAGTTAGGGATCGGGCTACCTATGGGTAGTGACATGCGACTCTTTAGAATATCATGAGTTAGTGATTGGGCAACCTATGGGTAGTGCCATGCGACTCTTTGACCCTAGGTATTGATCTACCTATAAGGTAGGATCATGGGGGTCAGTTGGGATCTACCATATGAGAGGTAGCATCCATGTCCACTGTAGGGACAACACAGAGGTTAGGGTTTGTATGGATTGAGTAGTTATGTTTAAAATGTAAAGTTTGCTTGCTAAACCATAATTGCTTGCAATATGTTGTTACAGATAATTGCCTAATTATTGTTTCCCCCACATACTGACATATTCATTTATGATGACTGACATTTTGTTTGTCGGCATTTTAGGTACAAATTGAAAAGGACATACAGTAAAGTGGCATATTGTGAAATTAAGAAATAAAGTGCAAGGAGTATTAGTTAGAATAGAGTTCAGAGGTGGATAGAAGTTATATATCCAAGATTTTG
The DNA here is from genome assembly GCA_963693085.1 of Alisma plantago-aquatica. NCBI lineage: Eukaryota > Viridiplantae > Streptophyta > Magnoliopsida > Alismatales > Alismataceae > Alisma > Alisma plantago-aquatica. The sequence continues at coordinate 1,063,044,138 of OY856411.1, read as the reverse complement.
AAATAAAAAAGGTATGCTAAATTTTATTTTTACTCCAACTTTCAGTATAGACATGGTAGAATTTAATAATTATTATCGATTATTCGTCAAACCTTTGATCTGGGAAATTGGGATAACGACTCTGACCTCTTAGTCTCCCTTAATTGGGGGTTACCAGGAGGTGGGGTCGTTACAATGACACTACCTATCATTAACTCTCTCACTGCATCATAAACACTATGAACACAAAAATGTTGACACACGTTAAATCCCCTTTTCATCACTAGAATTAAAACTACACAAGTAGTACTTTAAGCTTGTTGTCACGTTACATAGAAATAATCTACCTATCACCTATGGAAAACACATGTCCAAAATTCTCATCAATGGTTTAGCATGAATCCTAGATATTAGGTTCAAAATTTCTACATCTAATATGTGATAAACATGCAGAACAATTCGCAAAATAAGTTTTTCAATCAATAAAAATTGATCCATAACAAGTGACATTCATACAAACATAATAAACAATAGAAAAGAGAAAAATTGGGTAGTGGATCTACTCCCTAGATTCTAGCAAGAGGACAACTCACTCATCACATCAGTAACAAAATTAACAGTGGAAGAAGGGACAAAACCATCATCACAATAGACAATAAAGGAGAAGTTGTGATATTTAGATGCCCACATTCAAGGTCAAGGTCGATGGATGACAACACAATAAAAAGTTTCTCCTTGACATTCATCTTAGAATGTATGGGGGTGTTATCTTCCTTCTTAATAGTTGGCATCAATTTTCTATAAGGAAGGAGAAGTAGATTGATTAAAAATACAACTAAAACTAGGATGAATATCCATTCATTAAATAACCCCAAACTTAAACTTGCTCATCCTCAAGTAATAAAAAGTTTGAAATGGTTGCCAAATGAATACTTTCAACCCGTGCAAATGCCTCACCTTCACATCATGTTTATCTCCCTACCACCTAATATAGCTAAGAAACCAAAACTCCTAAGATCATACAACACATCTATCCATGCCTTTGTTTCCAATTTTTATTCAAAACACTTAATCAACACTATCCCTAATACCAAGAATGTCTAAGAGGTTTATGAAAGTTTAGAGAATCTCACAGAACAACAAGTAAGCATCTAATCTGACACAGAGGTGCATAAAAAGGATATGAATATGAGACATTCATTATATCCCTAGGTGGAAAATGGAGAGGAGTGCGTAGAAGGAAGATGTGAATCCCTTCTCTATTTTATTTGAGATCGCATTTACCATTTGATGATCCCTCTATATACTGGAAATGAGAAGTGCTCCCTTTATCATTCTGTAGACCTTGATTCTTTTGGTGACCACACGGTGCACTGCTAGATCCATCCATGATTCAAGTTCCATCATGATGTTGTTCGAGATGCCCTCTTTGACATTATTTCTCATACTAGGATAAAAACCTTAGAAGGCTCCAATTTCCTTTCTAGGGACACGTCATGATGGTCTCCACGCTCAGTGACCTACTGAGATATTGTTATTTGATTGGACCTATGGAAAGTATACTTGTGTTGATCTTACTGGTGTCTCTCCATTGACTAGGAATATTTCAAATAACTTGAAATTTGGTCAAGAACCTTCTAATGCAGCCACACTTAAAGTCCACAAACATGGGGCTGCATGTAAAGCAAATCATCATCTTTTCCTTCCCTTTGCCTTTGATATCTTTGGTGTACTTTTTTATGGATCGATTTCCCTCCTATAGTGCATAGAACATATCATAAACCATCATCTACTTCTTTAGATTTTGTCTTTAGATCATTGGGCATTTCCATACAAGAAGGATTGGAAGCCCAACTTATAGCTTGAGCCTCTGCGAAGGCATTTCTCTAAATATACGAATATATATATATATATATATATATATATATATATATATATATATATATATATATATATATCATAAGACATTGAATAAAGGAAACATTTAAATATTATTTATTTAGGTGTATTTTTATAAATGATGATTGTTAAATTTATATGCAAATACATATTTTGCAACAACTTTTTTTGTGCATATTGGCATCTTTTCTTTGTGGTGATATGCCCCTATTACTTAGAGAGGGGTATGGAAGAAGTGGATTGAGTAGGGAGGGGGTATGTCACCCAGAACTTAGAGTTTTGCATACAACATTTTAATTTTTTGGTGTATGGAAGGCAAGAAGATGGAATAAGAAGTGTATAAGAGGGGTTAGGTCAACATGCAGCTTGATTTACAATTCAATGCATAAACTTGTTCTCTTAGTCTCACTACACTAGGATAGTGACATGATAAATGAAAAGTGATTATTTAATTTTTTTCACTAGTTAGTTTGAAGAACGATGTATTTGATCTCTACCAGATCTTAAAATACTTGCCATCTTTTTCAAGGAAACATGAGTTTGGATTCCTAGGCATGGTGATTTCTGGCCATTCTCTATGATAGAATTGGTGACTGTAAAGTTTCTCTTCGAACAAAGGGGAGTTTAGTGATGATATCATGCATGGATGAAAATAGGAAATTTGAATATTCATTAGACTATGAGATAGTTTTCTCTCCGTTATGAGAATTGTGCTAGTTAGACCATGAGCCATGGTTGTTCTCCATTAAGAAAAAGTCATTCACCAACAATCAAAATTGTTAGAACTTGTGATCTTGTCTTAAGATGCACTAACTAACTAATCCAATATGATGTAAAATGGGAAAAGAACTAAAAAAAGTAATACTTGGTTTTCCTTCTGAGAAGAGCCTTTGCTTAATGTCGAATAGCTTGATCCCTTAAGTTCAGTCATAAGATGTAGGAGGAAGGAGTGTGAGAAGGTGGTTGGACTACATATCGTCTATTGCAAAGCAGCACTTGAGATGCTCACAATCATCTTTGAATTCATAAATCTTATCACTCTAAATTATAACTATGTACTCCATGAGGGAAGATGTGATGCTAAAGGGACCCAACCATCATGTTCAAAGCTTTTCTGGAAAAAGAAGAAGACAAGAGTTGTGTAGTAATACTTGATTTCTGACCTACAAATCTTACCTCTTTAGGCAAACTTCATGCCACATATTTGTGTTCTCCTTGTAAATATGTGCATTCTCATATGCAGTTAGTTGTATCTATTCTAATTCTTGTAGGGTAATCAATCAAATTCTTTTACTACATGGAGATCAAAGTTGAGTTATTTGATGGCCCATCGAGCCTTGTGTACAAGCTCTACTGGTGGGTGACAAGACTTCTCCTAAATTAAGAAAAAAGGTGTAGTGCCTAGGGGAGTCTTATAAGCCACTATCTAGGCCTAGAGATTGTCATTCAACTTATGTGCCCAATCTTGCCTTGTACGACCAACTATCTTCTCTAAAATGGCTTTGCTGTGATGATTGATCCTTAACATGACCACTCATATGATGGTGATATGGAGTAGCCACCTAGTGAGAGATACCATACTTGTGAAGGAGTGCTTTAAATATTACGCTTGACGAAATGAGATCCATCATCAGAAATGAGAGTGTGGGGGACTCCAAAGCATGAAAAGATGATGTCTTTGAAAAGCTTGATGATGAACTTGGAGTCGCTAGAAATTGTGGGGATGTCTTAGACCTATTTGGAAACATAATCAATGACAAGAAGGATTTAGGAGAAGCATTATGATAAGGGGAATGGACCCATGTAGTCCACACCAAAACATCAAAGATCTTGACTTGTTGATAAAGATTGAATGGCATTTCATCCCTCTTGGAAATATCACTAGACTATTGACAATGTTCACAAAACTTGACATAGATCTGAGCATCTTTGAAGATAGAGCGCTAGACAAACCTACAATTGAAGGACCTTGAATGCAATCTTTTTTGCAGCTCTTCTGGCCTCCAGTTGGGCTAGAATAACACTATAAAAGAATTAGGGGAAATTCCCTTTCAGAGATGCACCGATACTAGAGGCCTCCTAAATACAACCTGAATAGATAAGGGTCATCCCAATAGTAATTGGACGATGTAAGCATAAACATATTCTTTATGTTACTTGTGAAATCTGGATGAAAGAGTAATCCAACTAGGTAATTCAAAAAACCAACATATCACAAGGTGAACGTGGATACTTTCATCAAGTGGTTATCAAGCAAAGAGTAATTGATAAGGACCGAGTCATTGTCTTGGATGTGCGATCATATAAGATGATCAACAACAACATTTTCATTTCCATTTTGGTCCTTGATTTCTAGATCAATATCTTACAAAAATAAGATTCATCTGACCAACATGGGCTTCATGTCCTTATTTGATGTTAATATTTGATAGTAGCATTGTTAGTGTAGACAATCACTTGTAAGCCTATTAGATAGGAGCAAAACTTGTCAAGGCATAGACAATGGTGAGAACCTCCTTTTTCATAGTTTCATAGTTCCTTTGCACATCATCTAGTGTCTTGCTTGTGTAGTAGATGACATGTTGCTTCTTATCGATGTATCCCCAGAATTGCACCTATGATGTAGTCCTTTGCATCACATATGATCTCAAAAAGAAGAGACTAATATGGGGCATGAAGGATTAGGGTAGAGATGAGAGCTTCCTTTGGGGTGGTGAAGATGTTCAAGTAGTCAGAGTGGAAGATGAAGTTCACATACTTGGGGAGAATATTAGTAAGAGGTTTAAGGATGTTGCTAAAGTCAGGAATGAACCTCCTATAGAATCTGACATGTCCCAGAAATGCCCAAAATTCTTTGATAATAGTTGGAGGATATAATTTAGTGATCACCTCAATCTTTTCCTTGTCTGCCTCAATGTGTATCAAGTTGAAATGATGCCCTAGAACAATCCCTCATTCAACATGAAGTGACATTTTTCCCAATTAAGCACCATATGTGCTTCTTTAAATTATCTAAGACTAGAGCAAGATGGTGTAGGCATGCGTCAAAAGAATCTCCATAGATAGATAATTCATCCATGAAGACTTCCATTATCATATCCATTAGGCCACTGAAGATTGTAGGCAAGCAATTTTGGAAATTGGTAGGGACATTGCATAGTTTGAAGGGCATTCGACAAAGGCATATGTGCCAAAGAGGGGGATGTGAAGGTAGTCTTTTATTGGCCATAGGGATGGATGGGAATTTGGTAGAATCTAGAGTATCCATCCAAGTAATAGAATGACTCCTAGTGTATGAGTCTCTCTAAGACTTGATCAAATAATTGAAGATGGAAGTGGTCCTTCTGAGTAGCATTGTTGAGGTTGTGACAATTTATGCACATGTGACACCCTTTTGACATGCATGTTGGGATAAGCTCATTATTCTCATTTGAAACAAACATTGTGCCTCCTTTATTTAGTAATACTTGCACTAGACTGACCCATAGTGAATCAAATATGGGATAGATGATCCTAGAAAGTATCAACTTTATCACCTCCTTGCACACAACCTCCCTCATAATTACTTTTATCTTATGTTGAGCTCGGTGAAGGGTTGTAGTTGTCGACCATATTGATTGTGTACATGTAAATGGCTTGGTTTACTCCATTTAGATCAATCATTTGTTAACCTAATGCCTTATGTGTCTTCCTCAGTTATGTTAACAACCTATATTCTTGATCAACGATGAGATCTATATTGATGATGACTAGGCAAACCTTTTTCTCATCTAGGAAGACATAATCCCCCTCCTCAAGTAGGATCTTCATATCTTGAGCGGCAGACTCCTTGTCTTCTTGATCATTTATAGAGATAGATTTGAGTTCTTAAAAATAAGATTCATGGTCTTCCTCAACATTATCTAAGTGTTAAAGGATTGGTTCCACTTGATCATCATCTAGTTCATGAGTGTTAGGGTTGATGAGATTTGTCTCTAGAGGGTCTTGAGAAATAGGAATCTCATGCCACAACTGGGCTATCTTAACGATAAAGTCAATGAGGAAGCATTGCTCATGGAATTTGGGGCCCTTGAGACTCTTGAAGACTTTGAAGTCAAGTGTGTCTGTTCCAAGCCTTAATGTGAATATTCCAGCTTCAACATAGATCAAGGCTACATTCGTTGAAGGGAACAAGTGCCCAATGATGGGGGGAAATTGAAGATCCTACTTTATATCCATGATGATAAAATCATAGTGGCAATAAGATTTTGGACTGACTTTCATAGGAATGTCTTCTACGATCCACATAGGAGTGACCACAGAAGAGTCAACAAGTTGAATTAGAATTCCGATGGGAAGAATGTCAGTGGTGAAGCCTAATATTTTACATAAACTGTAGAGTGTGATATAAATGCTTGACACAAGGTTTGGTAGACCTTTCTATCACTTAAATCCCCAATCAAGCATGAGATGACAAAGGAGCCAGGGTCCTTGAGTTAATGCGACATCTTGCTTTGAATAATGTCAAATTCAATCTTTTCTAATTTCACAGTCTCATATTCCTTTGTTATGTACTTGCCAATGAGGAGAGATTTGAAGGATTTGGTCCAATAGGGAATTCTTCTAGAGCATAACGGAAGGGAATTCCAACATGCAAATTTTTAATTGCTTCCTTGAACTTCATGAATCTCGAGTGTAGCCATGTCTGCACTAGACAGATCTAATAAGGGACACTTGGTTTGTAGGCAGACACCACCATGGTAGGAGTGATTGGTGTAGTTTCTTTGGTCATATCATGATGGGATGTGCTAGTCATCTTTGGAGTTCCAACCATATATTTTGTTGCTTTAGATGCGAGTATAGCCATTGGTGTGACTTGTTCATCCTCATCCTCTTTAAGAATCAACTTTTTGTTGCATTTGGGGCTGGTGGATTTGGAACCAAGCACCTAGAATATTTGTTCACATCCTTCAACTACTCCTCTTGATGCTTGGGGTTGTTTTCGGGTTGACCTAAAAATGAAAATGTGGGAGGGTGAATGGAGGAAACAATTTGCACTAAATGAGCATCCATGGGCTTATTGTATGCCTCCTAGCATGCTATTATCTTTTCAATAGCATCCTAATAATCTTGATCATTAGGGAAGGCATGCTTTACTAGGTTCCCTGCCCTAGGAGAAGTTGTCATTGGTTATTGTAGGGTTGGTGACCTGGATTGTAATTGTTTCTTTGATTAAAGTTGCTACATTATTGTCCATGGTTGAAGTTGTTCTATTAGAAGTTTTGATTATGCTGCAAACTAGGAGGACCTCGAACTTGGTTTTGGATGGGTCCTTGCTTGACCTGATGCATGTTTGCTACTCCATTAAGATGCCCATACTAGAATCATTAGATGGTTCCTCATATTGACTTGGGTCATAGTAGCTATGTCTTGAAATAGTTTTGATAACATTGACTTCTTCGATTACTGGGCTATTATTGAAGTGTTAGTGGATTTTCATTGTGGCTTAATAAATGTGATTACACCCTAGACTTGTGTTCCCCTCTGCACTACAAATGTGACATATATCTTAGGCTACCTGATCTTGAAAAGAGGACTGACCTCTTTGCCCATACCTCTGAAAGGATGATTCAAGGTTGTATTATTTAAGGACAAGAGACTTCAAAGGTTCTCTAGTAGACTTCATGTTGGATTTGTCTTCTACCATAGAAACCTCAAGAATTCCTCTCTTGCATGATGAGACACAATTAGCTTGGTTCTCTACTCCCCTACTCACCACCTTCCACGCATCGTCAAATCTTTTCCACATAAAGTATTCATTGGAAGCGACATCAAGGAACTATTTGATGTCATCATCGACTCCCCTATAAAATTTTCTCAATAAGCTATATAGAGGGAATGTCATGATGAGGGAACTTGCATAATAGCTATGTGAATCATTTATAGGCTTAGAAGAGTGTTTTGGTAGTTAGTTGTTTGAATTGGATGATATACCTTTAGATTTTATTAAGTGAGTGAGGGTGCAAAGAACTTCCCTAGGAACTTGTTCTAAATCACCTGATATGTGGTGTTGATGTGATTATCTAGGGAGTGTACCAAAATCTAGATTTTTTGTTGAGGGAGTTAAATAATAGTCATAGCTTGATGGCTTCATCAAAAACACCGTGTTTCTTTCTCAGTCCATAGAGATCTATAAACCTTTTTAAATGGTCATGCACATTATTGTTGGTTGTTCATGTGTAATTGTTGTTTTACATCATTATCACCTATTGTGTCTTGATTTTGAAGTTTTCTGCTTTGATGGCAGGTTGGACAATTCGGTTGTAAACATTTTCATCTTTAGAGATAGAGAACTCTTGTAGATCTCTTCTTCATTCTACTTCTTCATCTACTCATACTCTACTTGCACGTCAGCTCTGGATTCAACCAGGAGTCTATCTCTCTATTCATAGTGCTATCTCCACTCTTCAATTGATCTTCTCTTAAGCCATATGGGTTTTGTGTTTATGAAGGAGACTATGGTAGGTTTGTTCGATCTCAACGTCAAAGTCTGTGATTGAGTCAACATTAGAAGAACATCACATACACAACAAACATCACTTGAGAAGTACACATAAGACAATTATATGGTTGAAGCGGAGTTGAATTCAAGATGCTTTTTATCAATTATAATTTTTTTTTCTAAATAATCCAAGTTAATTACGTTAATTTGGAAATTCTATTGTCCATGAAAACACCATCAAAAATTGATGCAGTATTATTGCAATTCGAATTCCCTAGGGATGAAATCCCAAAGTTTTACCTTAACCAAACATATGACAACCCCACCCACAAGAGTATGTATCTTATCATAGTATAATCTAGGACCAAACCCAAAGGACATCATATTTAAGAATTATCTGTTCAAAGTAACCATATAGAACTAGTTATTAAGACAAAGATTTAGTTTGGTTTGATTATACTAAGATTGTAATACCAAAAAGGCTGGATTAAGGTTGTATATATTAATGGAGGAAGACACCATGGTGGATAAGTTTCACCACAACTACCTATCATTCACTTTATCTCTATATCATAATATGTATGAAAACACATATGTTCATACTTGTTAAATCCCCCTTTTTGTATTATGATTAAAACAAGATAGATATTACTTTGATGTCATTATCGCATTACCTAGAGTCATTTACCTATTGCCTAAGGAAACACCTATAAAGTTCTCATCAAAGATTTAACATGAATCAAATGATATTCTAGATCTTAGGTTCTAAGTTCTCCACATATAATATCTAACATACATATAAATCAATTGGCCTAAGAATATTTATAAATAATAAAACATTAATCCATAAAAAGTTACGCTCATACAAACATGATCAGTATTAGAAAAGAGCAAAATCAGGTAGTGGGGGTACTTCTTTCTCACTAATCACAATAGTAACAAAGTTAAAAGTGGAATAAGGGAAGAAAGTAGTTATCACATTAGATAGAAAAGGAGCATCCACAATATTCAGTTGGTCGTATTCGAGGTCAGGGTACTCAAGGCTAGGGTTGGTGGATATCAACACAACAATCAGATTGCTACTTGATGTTCATTAGAGAAGGTCTTGAGAGCATCATATTCTTCCTCGATAATTGGGATTTGTCTGCTAAAAGGAAGGGAAACAAGTTGATGAGGGTGAATGACATCAATCGATGAATAGTAGAAGTGGCCTTTTTTGAGATGTGAAACTTGTATGCTTGGTAGAAGAGGAGGTGATAGTGTTTTCTACCAATGGAAATGGTTGATGGTTGCTCATAAATGATTTGGGTAGCTGTGATGACCCCACTCCTAGAAACCCCCAGTTAAGGAAGGCCAGAAAGAAGGAGCCATTACCATTCCACACATGATCTATGATTTTGCACATAATAAAAATTAATTAATAAATTCTACTAAACAAGAACTGAGTTTGGTACAAGATAAAAATTATCTTCATTAATGTTTACAAAAATATGGGTTCTAAGATTTCACCCAAGAAATGAACCATCTATCTATATCCTCTGGGTCTTACTTCGTTTGTTTTCTTTCAATGTCTTATTTTATTGAATATCCAATTTCCAACAAGTAGAAAATTATCCTAAAAACATGAACAATCAAAATGTTAGTTAGTATAACAGGTTATATCGGTATGTGGGAGAAACAAAATGTTCACATTTACTAATAACAACATAATTTATCAAAGTATTGTTAAATAAATCATATTTATCATTTTGATTTAATAACTTCTCATCCCATGATGGTACATTCTCATCACTGTTACCCTCACTAGGGGCTTGCCCCTGCAATGGGCGTACTTATCTTGCCATCCGAACTTGATATTTTTCCTAGCCTTCCCATTCGAGCTTGACTTCTTACTTTGCCTTCCCATCTGGTCTTGGCATTCCTATAGCAACCTTCCCATCCAGGCTTGGTTCATCTTCCATCATGGGCATGAGAAAGTTATCATCCATATATTGTGATAATCATAGTCACTTTAAAGATTGCAACAATTAAATAAACAACCAACATTCATTTTTCTATCAATATGGTAAATCTCAGGAAAACATCAGCAAACTACACTGAGTAGCCATAAGTTTAACCACATACCTATCTCAGAAATACTTGAAGTTGAAATAGGAATAGTAAGGATTAAACACATAATCACTCAAGCAAGTCAACATGAAATTTAAGGCATAACACCCATGTGTCACTATGTGATTCCAAAATCTACCTTTAGGGTTGACTTGAGTTCCAAGTTATGTTATTAAGTTCATTTTTGTGTTTCATTAAGTTCCATTCTCCATAATTTCATTTATTTCCTTTAATATCCTTTTGGTCCACAAACCCTAGTTTTGGTGTCATATTCATGTTTGTATTCCAAAAGTCACCTTTTTATGCAAAAGTTCAACTTTTATCTTTTTCAAATCATGTTAAGATTTTGAAGATGAAAAATATACATTTTGATATTCTTATGTTGACAAACCCTAATTCCATCATTAAAGGTAGTCTTAATCACAAAGAAACCCTAATTATTCAAATTTTGGATTATGATGTTCACGTAAATCCAAAGTGTTCTTTTATTCACAACAGATTGATCTTTGATTAAAAACATCAACTAAGTTCATTAGATTCATTAATACTAAAAATTAGGGTTTTGATCCATTTAATCACTTTAAAATAGTAACTTTGAGAACTTTTCGAATTTAAAGTAGATATAGGTCAAGATTATGTTTTTATTAAGTAGCTTGCATTTTTCTAATCAGGATACATGTATTACTTGTAATATTTGACCAAAGAATGGATTTTTGATCGATTTTACAACATAGAACTATTTTCTTGATTTTATGACTAGAGAGGCGAAGAAATTACCCATTTAGAAAATACACCCACCTTTAGATTCACGGTTCTTTGTTGAATGGGGTGGGGATCATAAGATTGGTTTTGATCGTTCCCACTCAACTCAGCTTGAGTCACAGTGAAGTTCATCTGTTGATTTCCTTTGTTTGTCAGCTTTTGACTACGATCCCACAATGTTTCGCTCCCCCCTTTCTTTTTTTCCCAGAGCTTATCTGGAGAGGCAATGCCACAGCACTAACGTCACTAGAGAAGTAGCACTCTAGATAATGGGAGGGATTCAGGGGATGAGGATGTGTTGTCATTGCTTTGGGGGTGGAGATGAACTATGTGGGGGTCTTTTTATAGGAGGAGGAGATGGGATCTAGGGTTCCCGAACTCATCTGAGTCAAGCTTGGTGGTGAGAGTTCTAGGTCCTTCTACAGACCTCCTCTCTGCCTAAAACTTACATGTTTCCTCTTCATTTTCATGCGGCAAATTCAATGGTCTGGTTATTTTTTGTTGAGGTTGTCTAGAGAGGAAGACGCGAACCTCGATTCCTCATGTGTGTATAGGTTTATTTCCCAAATCAGTTGGGAGGTGAGGGCCAAGTTGTGACCTGTTGGATCTTTGATCCAACGATCCCTATCAAACGTGAGAAGATAGATCCTATTTTTCTCATTCTATTTAAATCGTGACATTAATACTTTCCCATTGTATTATCCACATTTTAGGGATTTTTGTAAAATCTATATCTCCTAATTTGCTTATCTTTTTAATCTCGAGTTTTGAAGGAAAGTCTTTAATAACTTAAACTACTTGTGTGCAAAGAATTAGGTGATAATTTAAAAAGAAAAGCATCATTTCTTAATATGCAAGTTATCCACCTTTAAGTCATATATTATGTATTTAAACTTATATTTTCACTTTCTTTCTTTTCTATTTTCTTTATTTCGACTTTTCTTATTGTTAGGAAGCATGTGAAACCAAAACATCCTATTATGGCCACCTATGCCACTTTCTAGAGAATTCCATGCTTTTATTAAACATATGCAAACATTATTCATCTTCTTTTTGCATTTTTACTTATTATGGGTTTTTCTCTTATCCTTCAACCTTTATTGACTTAATAAGATGGGAAAACACAAAATCCTTTATAAAAATTAGATTTGTAAACAAACCCATTTAATAAAACAATACACACAATTTTCAAACAAGCCCCTTTTCATACAAAAATTGCATAACAATACAATCAAAATTTGGGTTATAACATCCTTCCCTACTTATTAGAGTTTTGTCCTCAAAATTCAGCCAATCATACAAACAATTCACGGTTGGATTTTCCCATGCTCGTCTTCAACTCCCATGTGGCTTCATCCTCTCCATGGTGCTTCCAAATAACCTTTACCAACTCTATCTTTTTGTTTCTGAGTTCTTTCACCTTGGTATCCAATACTCTCACAGGTGACTCAGGATATTTTAGGCTCCCTTGGAGCTCAATAGGTTCAATTCTCAACACAAAACTAGGTACTTTCTCATAACGCTTTAGATTGGACACATGAAACACATCATGAATCGTACTATATTGTGGGAGTAGGGCTACATGATAGGTTGCTTCACCAATCTATTCGAGAATCTCAAATGGACCTACATATCAGGGAATCAACTTTCCTCTATTCTTAGTTATAGCTCAAGGGTTTAGATCTTCAGAAACACATGTTCACCCACGGTGAAGTGTAAGTCAGTCCGCTTTGCATCAACATACGACTTCTGTCAGTCCTGGGCTCTATTTAGACTTTGCTTGATCAAAGTGACTTTGTCAACATATATTTGAAGTTCCTCTGACCTCAATAAGTTCCTCTCACCAACATCATCCCAATGAAGTGGTAATCGACATGACCTCCCATATAGCACTTCGTATGGAGGCATCCAAATATTGGATTGGTAGCTATTATTATAGGCAAACTCAATTAAAGGAAAGTACTACTCCACGATCCACCCCAATCAAGCACACATGCTCTTAACATGTATTCTAAAGTCTATATTGTCCTCTTTGATTGTCCATCGATTTGGGGTGATAGTTTGTACTAAATTTCAACCTTGTTCCAAGTTCTTCATGCACCTGCTTCCATAACTTTGAGGTGAACTTAGGGTCACGATAAAAAAAATTGAACTCAGGATGCAATATAAACTCACCATCTCATGGATATACAACTTAGATAAGTCTGAAACTTTGGTAGTAATCTTTAAGGAAAGAAAGTGTGTGGACTTGGTTAGGTGGTCCATCACAGCCCATATAGCATCATGGCCTTTCTTAATTTTGGGAAGACCCACCACAAAATCCAAGGTGATATGGTCCCATTTCCACTCAGTAATCTCAATTGATTGTCGTAACCCACTGGGCCGTTGGTGTTCAACCTTCACCATTTGGCACGTGAGACAACTGGACACATATGTCGCTATGTCTTTCTTCATTCCATGCCACTAGAAATACCGCTGCAAGTCTTCAAACATCTTGGTAGTGCCAGGGTGTACAATATACTTAGAGCCATGAGCTTCTTGTTGGATATGAGTCTTCAAGGGTGACTCCTCAGGAACCCATATACGATTCTTGTATTGGATCCCTCCATCTACACCTAATGACATGTGTGTTTGAGGTTTGTCTAGTAAACCTTTCATCTTCTCAAGCTCTGAGCTAGCCATCTGGGCAGCCACTATCTCAGTCAACACGTCTGGTTTTATCTAAATGTTAGCCAAATGAATACGGTCTTCTAGTAGCTATGGAGTCCACCAAGAAAAATCCTCCAATTCCCTTCACTGGGTAGACAAGATGGCAACACATGTAAGTTTCTTTTGACTAATTGCATCTGCCACTTCATTGGCCTTTCTTGGGTGGTATGCGATGGTGAAATCATAGTCCTTCATATATTCCATCCATCGTCTCTGTCTTAGGTTGAGGTCCTTTTGAGTTAGGAGATACGTCAACCTTTTCTGATCAGTGAGAATTTCAAAGGTAGCACCATACAAGTAGTGTTGCCAAATTTTTAAGGCATGTATGATTGCATCTAACTCCAGATCATGTGTGGGATAGTTTACTTCATTTGGCTTGAGCTACCTGGATGCATATGTGACAACATGTTTATTCTTCTCTAGCACACATCAACACCCCATCTTCGATGCATTAGTGAAGATCATGAAACCCTCATTGCCAGACGGTAGAGTCAACACTTGTGATGTGGTCAATTTCTCCTTCAACTCTTGGAAGCGAGCATCAAACAACTCTAATCACATGAATATTTTCATTTTTATGAATGGGCTTGGTGAGGGGTACGAAAGTCTTTGAGAAATCCTTGATGATCCGTCGATAGTACCCAGCTAGTCATAAGAAGTTGTGAATTTTAGAAGGATTCTTTGGTGTTGACCAATCACGTGCAACAGACACCTTGGCAGGATCTATTGAAATAGTCCCTCCTGATATGATGTGTCCAAGAAACATGACACGATCGATCCAAAATTCGCATTCTGAGTACTTTCCATAGAGCTTCTGCTTTCTCAGGATTTCAAGGACTCTAACCAGATGGTCACAGTGTTGTTCTAAGTCATCTAAGTAAACTAGAATGTCATCTATAAACACTATGACAAAGGAGTCTAGGATAGTTTGGAACACACTGTTCATGAGATTCATAAACACACTCGGGCATTGGACATCCCAAACGGCATGACCAAAAACTTACAATGACCATAATAGGTTCAAAATGACTCACAATTGATGATAAGAAGACCTCAGGTCAATCTTTGAAAAGAACCGAGCTAACTTGAGTTAGTCAAACAAGTCATCGATACGGGGTAAAGGATACTTATTCTTGATGGTAGCCAATTCGATCATCCTATAATCTATGCACATTTGAAGCGATCCATCCTTCTTCTTTATGAAGAGGTTTGGTGCTCCCCATGGATATGTGCTAGGTCAGACAGAGCCTTTGTCTAGTAATTCATGCAGTTACTTTTAAGCTCAAGCAACTCTATTGGGGCCATTATGTAAGGTGCCCTAGAAATAGTGTTTGTCCTGGGTGGTAACTCTATTGAAAATTCCACCTCTCTCTCAGGAGGTATCCTAGGAAAGTCATCCACAAACACATCTGCATAGTCCCTGCCTACCTCTATCTCCTCTACGAGTTGCACCTTAGGCTTCGACTCAGTAATTACTACTAGGAATACCTAAAAGCCTTTGGCTATTAACTGTTCTTCTTTCAAGGTTGATACATACATGCTAGTAATAGCATCCTTTCTACCTCTAATGGTTAAAGGCAGATGACCAAGTCTCTTTATTACAAGATTTTTCTCCCTACAGTCAATCTGGGATCTGTAGGTATAAACCCAATCCATGCCAATTATTACATCAAAGTCATTCATATCCAACAAAATAAAGTCAGTAGGGAATTCATTACTCATGTACTTAACTGGTATAATAGGTTTTTTTAAAAGATATGTAAAAATATGACCGCTCAGGATAGTGACATCCAACACATATCATAAATCCTTGAAATCCAGACAGAGTATAGTTCCAAGATTTCTCAAAATGAAAGTATTTGTAGATCCACAGTCAAAAAGAGCTTTCACACATTGTCCCATAATTTCAAGCATGCCTACATTGTTTTCATGATAGTCAAACTACTATTACATTGCATAAATAAAAATGGGAAAACTACTCTAAGGGTTGTTAACCTCTATCAGAAAATTGACATTATCTTGGGCTTCTTCCTTGTCGATGGCGAACAACCGAGCATGTTGATGTTCCCCTATAGGTGGGGCTTCTCTTGGTGGGGCTACATCTTCTGGTGGTAGTGCTACCACTAGCTGGGTTGCCACTAGGACTTGTTCGGGTGGAGGAGGAAGGGGGAAGTTGGCTACAAAATGGACTTCCAACTGACGACGATAACATCAACGTTTCTCGTAGAACATTAACCCAAATGTCTCTTTCCACAGATAGAACAACCAGGGTAGAGGCCTTCTTTCTAGGATTTCCCTTTCCCTCCATGCTTTCCCTTGCCCTGATGATGACCTTGTTTCTTCATTTTACCATTACTTGGGGAAGAGCTTCCCTCAGTGAAGTAGAGGTATCTCTTGGGTTGGTTCTGCTAAGGCATGACTGTCTTTTCCATGTCCAACGTAAAGTTGAGAGATTTAGAGAGAGTTGTGGGCTTGCTCGCCATGACATGGGTTTAATTGTACGGTTCAATCGATCCACAAAGTGATCTACTCTCCTTTCATCGAACATCATGTAGTCAAAATACTCTAAAAGGTGAAACTTGCGAGAGTAGTCCATCACTCTCACGTTCCCTTGCACTAGGAATGTGAACTATTTTTTCTTATCCTTCTTGGCAGTGAGGGGTATGAACCTTGCGATAAAAAGTGCATGGAAATATACCCAAGCCATGGGATCTGCATTTAGGTATTAGACTATGATCTGGTTCTCCCACCATATCTTTGTTTCTCCCTCTAGGAGATGGGTGGAAAAGAGAACCTTCTTGTCAGGATGTAATTCTAACATGCGAAATCCATTTTATACTACCAAAAGCCAAGCATCGGCTTTGTCTACTACCTCAGTCTTGTCCTCCCCCAGAACTTCTCAATATTTAGTTTTACAAAGTCCAATATGGTGGCACCGAGGCATGAACAGACGGTCAGAGGTTAACCATTCTCATCACGGGGAATATCCTTAAGGGTGAGGGCACTGATGGCTTCACTCAATTTCCTTTGTTGTTCTAACCAAAGCATCTCAGGAGTTTGTGTCACCATTGTTCAGACTGTCAATTCAGAGTCAGCATCATGGCTGGGATCATCCCTTGCTTCATCTTCAGACATAGGTTCATCTCCAGGTCTAGGGGTTCCTTCTGTGTACACAATGTGGAAGGGGATGAGCTTAGGTTCATGTTCTTTCTCTCCAGACGCTTCACCTTCTCTCTTCCTTTTCTTGGAGGATTCTTCTTCCATGTACCTTCTCTTATCTGAGGAGGGCCTCTTCTTATGAGAGGATCTCAGTCCAGGGTATTCATCATGGTTGGTGTTCTTGCCATGGGCCATTATGTTTCACGTAAGAAAACTTCATTAGCTACAATTTCATAACTTAGTATTATCAAAGCATAAACTTATATCCATGACATCTTGTTTACATGCATTTTTTATTGTTTGGTTGAGGATACCTTAAACCTTATCATTCATAACCCAGTACTCAGAGGAGTTGGAGGGAGAGAAAAACTTTAGGTACTTAGGGTTTGTTAAGTGAAAGAGGATAGAGAAAGGATGCTAGTAGATGAGAAAACCTAGATGTATATTATTTCAAATGAAATCCTCGACTTTGGCTAGGCCAGAAACACGGGTCCAGGAGTCCTCGTAAATCGACTAGTGGGGTAGAGGAAATATTTCCAGCCCCCAGACTGTGGTTGTAACATCCCTGACCTGGGTTATGTTTTAACCCTAGCTGTTTTGTTTAATAAAAGTGATTATATTCTTGCTCTTATCTTTTGAAAAGTAATTAAGGCTCAAGAGGAACTTACATTGCAATTTTAGTCCTTTTCGAATATTGTTGAAATCAATGTTTTGCTTGTTTTGGACTAAAGTGCAAATTACCTAAGTTGAGGGGTTTATTTGCAAATTATGCGTGATAATATGTTCCTCATGTGTTGAAGCATCATGAGAGTGAACATGATGTAGAAGTATGGCTTGTGATAGCCTGAATACCAAGAAAGAGCTGATAAAGCAATGTTTGTGCATTAAAACCTAGTTTTGGTGTAATGAGCAATTTACCCAAAACCTAGGGTTCAATATGCAAATTACCACTACAAAATGGTCCCTACTGTTTCTTGGGATCATGTGGAACAAAGAAAATGAGAGGGGCGTCTCATTTGTATCTCTTTGGAGGAGAGAGAATCTTGATATTAAAATAATCAAGATTTAAGCATAATTGAAACTTTATTTCAATTTAATGCAAAAATAAATAAAGTAATTGAAGGGCCTTCAACCAAAAACGAGATGGTTGAATTTTCTCAAGTGTGAACACCCTTGTGCCTTTTCTAGGACACGAAAATATCCTAAGGAGGTGAAAACTCCACTCACCTTATTATAAGAAAAAGAAATATCCACTAACTTATGGATATTAATATAAAAAAAGGGTTAAGGTGCTTACTTTTCTTTTCTTTAAAACATGGATAATTGAGAGGAATAAGAAGAAAAGAGGATATCCTCGTCCCTAAGGAAAGGAAGGGGGGCAAGTGGCAAGGATAAGGGGGAGATAATTCCTACTTTCTCTCTCATAATTGAATTTTTAATAAAAATTGCATATAAGCTCATTTATCCATAGAATAAAAGGGTAATTTCGAATTCACTTCAACCCTTTTCTTGCAAAACGACCAAGGAAGATTTTAAGGACCCGGAGGTTGACCCCCAATCTATTGGTAAGCTTCTTGACCTTCTTTCATCTTGATTTCATGGTGGAAATCATAAATCAATGCATAATTTCTTGTTTTCTTCACTCCATCTTCAACCCTAGCCAATCCTTTCACTCCAAAACTTGAGGACGAGCCTTGGGGGAGTTGCAAAAGCTTCTTCCACCATTGTTTATGTGAATCTCCAAGATTTGAATCTCGATTGAAGGCGGGTTATATAACTTGAACCCTTAACTATTGTTATTGAACTCAATTTCTCAATTCAATTGATTCAATTGTTTTTCTTGCAAATACCTTTGATTAGTTGATGCAATTACCATGAAGATGGAAGTAGGTTTCATGGGTTTGCAGGTTGATGATGCTTACATAATCACAAGCATACACCTCAATCAAGAACAAGAGCAAACGGTTTGTAAAACCGCATGAACCAATTCAGTTTCCAAATCGAATGAGTGGATTCAGTTTCAAAACCAAATGGCCAAGTAAGTGCAAGCCCGAATGGGTTATTCCACTCAAAACCGAATGGGTTAGATACACAAAACCGAATGGGTAATTATACCCAAGATTGGTTGGATAGATCACTTCAAAACTGAATGGGTGATTCAGTCTCAAAACCGAATGATTGGAATCATTTTCAAGGTCAATTGAAGTGATTCGGTTTCAAAACCGAATGGGTGATTCGGTTTCAAAACCGAATGATGTCAAGCACCTCAAGACCACATGAGATTAAGCACCTCAAGACCGCATGGATGGTCAAAGGTGGTGATTGAAGGATTGAAAATCCAAGGGCAAATAATGGTTGAACTCCAACAATTCAATCGATTGAAGGTTTCAATGTAGCAAAGCATGTTCAATTGATTGATGAGTTTATCTAAAGAACCCTTGCAGTTTTGAGACTGATTTGGCCCAAACGGTCTTGAAACCGTTTGTGGTCAAACGGTTTCAAAACCGTTTGGTGATGAAACCTCAAAACTGAATAAAGGTCAATTGTGATTCAATTATTTGGAAATTGAAGGTGATGATTGTTCCAATGATCCAATGATTGATAGTGATGGTAATCAATGAAGGCACAAAGGTTGAATCCCTAAATTACCTAAATGATTACTACCATTAAAGGGATAAACCCTAATTGCTTATAAGAACATTAACTTATACACTATGTGAATCATAGCTGTATGTACTTGATTGAAGGGTTGATATAACCTAATCAAGTTTAGAGAATGATAGAATGGAATTCATACATGAGTATGATTCATGTGGTGATTAAGGGTATGATCCTTAGTATAGAGATCATGAAACCCTATCATGAGAATAAACCCTAATTGACAAGGTTATTGAATCCTAACCCTAATTTAGGGCAATTCTGAGTGAAACCCTAATCTAGGGTAAGGATGTAGCCCTAATCTTGGGTAATGATATGTGTATACCTAATTTAGGGTAATGTGATGCAAAATCCTAAATTGGGAAGAATACTAAACCCTAATTATGGGTAACGGAACATGAAACCCTAATTGGGATTAATAGTATACCTTAATTATGGGTAATGGAACATGAAACCCTAATTGGATTGAATAGTAAACCCTAATTATGGGTAATGGAACATGAAACCCTAATTGGGATGAACAGTAAACCCTAATTGTGGGTTATTGAATGTAAACCCTATTCTGGGGTGAAATTTATGTGAAACCCTAACTAAGGGTGATTTTATGAGAAACCTTGATGATTGATGTGATGTGGAACTCAAATCCAGGGTGATACTATGTAATGTTTTATGAAACCCTAATCTTTGACAATATGGTGATAAACCATAACCTTGATTTGGGTAATGGGATGAATGTTCCCAAATGACATGAAATGGGAAACCATAACTCTAGTAAGGGAATAGTGGTGTTACCCTTGAATAGTGAATCCGTATTTGTTCTGCATGGTACTGATATGTAATTGAAGTTACTATTACTATCTACACTAACCATGCAGGTATTCTGAAATGGTGGTCATGGCCAGGTATGAGCTATGATGTTTAATTCACTATTATTTATTGGGCCTTGTGTGCCATAATATACCATGCTGCCTGGTAAGAGGTAATAAGAGAGTTAATGGGCCTCAAGTACCATGATTGATGCTTGTAATAGCAAGTATCATGTTTACCTTGGTCAGATGACCTGAAGGTGATAGTTACCTAGAAAAGTGGTAACAATGCTCAACGATGAGCTAAGGGTTTGAATACCCAGAACCATATGATTGTGGTAATGAGATTGTGTAGGGATGAGAATTCCCAGTATTGAAATGAGGGACTGAGTTCCCAATGTCTTTTAAAGACTGATAAGTAATTGATAAAAATAGTACATGTCTCTTTATAGCATTGTCATAATCATTTATGTTTGAGAATGTGCTGATGCTAAAAGAATATGAAAATGTACTTAATTAATCAAGTGAAATCTGTTCATGTAGTGCTCTGACCATAGATCCATCATCGTCAGTAGTTGGTGATGGTGAAACAAGTTTTCCTATGGATTTCCTAGAATTCACATATTTTGATTATGTGGGGGTAAATGGGTAAAAATATCCTTACGTCCTGGTGAAGAGATTGATGGAAGGTAAACATTAAACCTCTCAATCCTTAATGTGTCAGGATGGATGTATCACAAATCTCTCGATGGATGGGATGGATGTATCATTAATCTCCCAATGATATTTAATGTCGGGTTGATGGAGATAAACATTAAATCTCTCAATTGCCGATGAGAGTGCAGTTGACGTTGTAATTCTATAGCGAAGTTGCCAGTATACCCTGGAAAGCTATTTGAGCAGTTGACATAGTCCTGCTTGTGGTCCCATACTGACCGGGATGTGGGAGGTCATGGGAATCCGGCTCTTCCATTGACCTATGTATGGTACCGATTTCGATATAGCAATGGTCGATTGGAGTATGAGCGGTATACCTCATCTCCTCAGAGCTTAAGTATGTTTGTAAAATGTAATCAGCTGTGTAGCGTATTTGCATAAGATTGAAATAAGATAATCACTGGTTGATGATTATCTTTCTTAACATATCCTAGTTGGATAAATGTTATACATGTCCTATAATTCTTTATTGAATGTTAGACATGCTGTTTTATCAAGCTACAACTAATGAGCTTAAGTGGGAATGTTTCTCTAATATGCTTTAAATAACTGAATTACCAACTGATGATTATTATGATTCCACTGCTCAGTTTATTTCTATTAAACTGCAATAATAATGTTTTTGGTGGAGAGTTATATCTCCCACTGGGGCAATTTTTATAATTGTCTCACCCCCGTGGAATCCAACATTTTTAGGTAGACGCACACAAAGAGGAAGAATCTCTGTAGCAGAGGAAGAGTAGCAGCAGCAACAACAAGGACAACAGTAATATCCCAGGTGGGGATACTGGTTGTCAGGCTTTGTACATAAAGTCCTATGTGTTGTCTCTGTACTCTCATGTCCTAGGAGTCAGTAGTTTGTGATTTTATAATCGATCTGAGGTTTTGGCTTGATGCCTCGAGGTTTTAAGTTGCCTATGTACAGATTTAATAGAGCATATGTTGTATGTAATCCTAGAGAAGAGATGGTACATGACATGTACATTATGAACCAGGATGTAATGATTTACTTTGGTTCTGAATGAAAGAGTTTTCCTATGAATGGATCTCTTGATAAATGGTTTTAATTTTTAGTGATTTTCAGTAATCTACTGTTAACGATCAGTTCCACATTTATCTTAATAGATGTTTGGCAACATATGTCACAATTTAGTGGTATCAAAGCTCTAGGTTCGCTGAGTCTATAGAGACATAGGATTAAGGTTGTTGAGTTTATTCTAGTGTCTTCCAGTCTGTCTGATAGTGTCTTCTGCTCATATAGGAGGAGAAGAAGAACTAAAGATGTCTGGATCACACGATGAACATGTGGCTGAGAGCAGCGTTGCAGCACTAGGAGGAGGTGCTAGAGATCAAGATAGGGAGGATCCTGTACTTGATCAACCCCAGTTCAACCAAGCTGATATTGGGAATCCAGCTTTCCAAAATATGTTTGGATAGTTTATAGCAGCTATGACCCATATGACAGATAGGATTCCATTACCTGCACCTAGTGCACCAGCCCATGATGAAAGACATGGATCCGGTAAGACTTTTGAATGGCTTAGGAGGGTAGGAGCCTTAGAGTATGCTGGTACATCCGACCCAGTAGATGCTAACCTATGGTTGACTGAACTGGAGAAAGCCTTCAGAATCCTCATGATTCCTGATGATGAGAAGGTGAGGCATGTTGTATATCTCCTAAAAGGGAGTGCTGGCCACTGGTGGACCATTGAGGAAGGTAAAAGACCTAGTGTTGTGATCGGATGAGATGAATTCCGGCGTGAATTCGTCGCTAGATACTTTCCCAAGACGTATCTAGATGAGAAAATCTCTCAATTTGAGACGTTGAGGCAATGATAGATGAACATTAGTGAATACGAAGCTAGGTTCATGGAACTTTTGTGATTTTGTCCGCATATGGCATCAACATATGAGGAGAGAATTTAGCGTTTTGAGAAAGGATTGAACGCTGAATTGACCACTCCAGTGTCTGCTCTAGAGAATCGGGAGAAGTTTGCTATTTTTGTGGAATCTGTAAGACGAATAGAGAGGTTTGTGATTGAAAAGTGACAGACTAAGGGTAAGAAAGAGTACCCACAGTTCCAAGGACATAGTTCTAGAAGTTTTAAGAAACCAAGGTATTCTGTGCCTACACCACCACCAAGGTTCAATACCCAGACGCAATGGATGTCAAGTAAGGGTAGAGGCCGTAGTTTACCACCGAAGGGAGCTCACAGCTTGGCTTCAATGTCAGTAACAGGACCACCCAGACCACAAAGGGGAAATGTAACCTATTATAGATGTGGGAGAGAAGGCCATGTGGTGAGGGACTATCCTGAAAAAGTCAGGAATGTGACCCAGCAACTGAGGCAGAGTCAGCAAGGCTCTTAGAGGTAGCAGTCTGGCAGTGGTGCTAGAGGACGTGGACAAGCATCCCAAGCTGGATCGTCAGCATCCAACAATCGAGCACATGGTCAACAACAACCAAAGGCTAGATTCTATGCAATGAATTAGCTCGAAGTAGTTGTCAATCCCAGAGTTGTGACAGGTCAGATGGAATTATTTTATTCTGATATGTCTTCATCCTACTTAGTATCTGTGTTAATTGATCCGGGTGCTACACACTCTTTTATCACTCGAGAAGTGATTCATGACTGCAACATGATTTTCAGTCATAGAGCAGATAGCCTATTGTTAGAAACACCTTTGCTGGGATCTACAGTATTGCGGGAAGTGTGTTCTCCCTACAATCTTTCCTTTTCTGATCACCGCATTCAGGTGGATTTTATACCACTTGAAATGCATGGGTTTGATATAATTCTTGGGATGGACACCTTAGAAAAGTATAAAGTTGTCTTGGATTGTGGTTCTAAGCAGGTTGTGTTCACAGATAATGGTGACACATGGATCTTTCAGGGAGATAGAAAGATTCTTCCAACCTATCTTGTGTCAACCATGGTAGCTGAGAAGTTGTTGAGACAAGGATGTTTTGCATTCTTGGCACATGTGGTAGATACCACAATGGAGAGCCCTCATCTTTCTGAAGTTCCGGTTGCTAAGGAATTTGAAGATGTATTCCCTGAGGAACTTCCAGGTGTTCCACCACCCCGAGAGATTGATTTCGAAATTAATCAAATCCCGGGAACGCAACCAATAGCACAAACGCCATATAGAATGGCACATGTTGAAATGGTAGAGATCAAGAAACAACTGTAAGAGTTGCTTGAGAAGGGCTTTATCCGACCGAGTACTTCACCCTGGGGTGCTCTGGTTCTCTTTGTTAAGAAAAAGGATGGGTCTATGCGATTATGCATTGACTATAGGCAGTTAAATAAAGAAACTATAAAGAACAAGTATCATCTGCCAAGGATTGATGACTTGTTTGATCAGTTGTGTGGTGAAACTATCTTTTCTAAGATAGATCTGAGGTCAGGATACCATCCGTTGCTTATTAAGGAGAGTGACATACCTAAGTCTGCTTTCAAGACAAGGTATGGTCACTATGAGTTCATAGTTATGTCGTTTGGACTAACTAATTCACCAGCTGCATTCATGGAACTCATGAATATAATCTTTCACCCTTTTCTTGATAAGTTTATAGTAGTCTTCATAGATGATATTTTAATATACAGTAGAGATGTTCAACAACATGAGCAACACCTCCGTCAAGCTTTGACCTTGCTAAGAGAGCATAAGTTGTATGCTAAGTTTAGCAAATGTGAGTTCTAGCTACCAGAAGTTTCTTTTCTTAGACACGTAATATCTGCCTCAGGTATTCGTGTTGATCCTAAGAAAGTAGAATTTGTCCTGCAATGGGAACAACCAAAGACACTGACGAAGATACGTAGTTTCCTAGGACTGGAAGACTTTTACAGGACGTTCATTAAGAACTCCAGTTCTATAGCTTTACCCCTGACCAAGTTGACCAGGAAGGAAGTTCCTTTTGTCTGGAATGACAAGTGTCAATAATCTTTCTAGTTTCTGAAGGAAAGGTTAACTCGTGCACCTGTGTTAGTGTTACCTGAGCAAGGGAAGGGGTATATAGTCTTTTGTGATGCATCTAAGAACGGTCTAGGATGTGTGTTGATGCAGGATAAGCAAGTGATTTCTTTTTCTTCTCGACAACTTAAGAAACATGAGGAGAATTATCTAACACACGATCTAGAGCTAGCTGATGTGGTCCATGCCTTTAAAGATCTGGAGACATTATCTCTATGGAGAAACATTCCATATTTTCATAGACCATAAGAACCTAAAATATATCTTCTCGCAACATGAGCTGAACATGAGGCAATGCCGCTGGATGGAGTTAATCAAGGACTACGATTGTACAATTGATTATCATCCAGGGAAAGCCAATGTGGTTGCTGATGCTCTAAGTAGAAAATCAACAACACCAACCCTAGATAAAGCACAGTTGAATTCTTTAGTTTTCTCTAAGAGAGATATGTTTATCTCCTTAAGGCAAAACAATGTTCAACTTAAGGTATCATTGTTATCTGAGATGCAAGTGAAACCAACTCTGAGACAACAGATTAAAGAAGGACAGCAAACTGATGTTGTTATTCGGTAGATTAGATCAGAGTATGGTAGTGAGAAACGGGATGGCTTTCATGAGTCAGAGGATCATGTAGTATGTTATCGTGGTAGGATGATAATACCGATGTTGATGACTTAAGAAAGTTAGTACTAGAAGAAGCTCATTCTTCGATGTATGCTATGCATCCAGGGAGCACCAAGATGTATCATAACTTAAAAGATATGTATTGGTGGCCTGGATTGAAGAAATATGTTGCTGAGTTTGTTATGCAGTGTCCGGTGTGTCAGTAGGTTAAAGCCGAACATCAGAAGCCCGTAGGAACAATGCAACCTCTTCCTATACCACAGTGGAAATGGGATCATGTAACCATGGAATTTGTGGTTGGTTTGCCTAGAATAGGCAAAAGTCATGATTCCATTTGGGTGATAGTTGATAGGTTGACTAAGACAATGCATTTTCTTCCTGTCAAAACAACCTACTCTGCTGAGAAGCTTGCACAGATATACATAGATGAGATAGCACGTTTGGACGGGGTTCCAGCTACTATTGTATCCGATAGAGGTCCCCAATTCACAAGTCATTTTTGGGAACGACTGCATAAAGCTTTGGGTACGCAGTTAAGGTTTAGTACAACCTTTCATCCTCAGACAGATGGACAATCTGAGAGAACTATACAAACTTTGGAGGACTTGCTTAGAGCATGTGTCCTTCAGTTTGTAGAAAGTTGGGATCTACATTTGAGATTGATAGAATTTGCTTATAATAATAGCTATCAGCACAATAATAATAAGGCACCATACGAAGCTTTGTATGGTAGACATTGTAGATCTCCCTTATGTTGGTATGAAATAGGAGAGTACCAACTTTTGGGTCCTGAGCTGGTTCAGCAAACAACTGAGAAGATTAAAGTTATACAACAACAGTTGAAAGCTGCCCAGGTTCGGCAGAAATCATATGCTGATAAACATCATAGACCCTTAGAATTCCAAGTTGGAGACAGAGTGTATCTCAAGGTCTCACCTTGGAAAGGTATCCTTAGATTTGGAAAGAAGGGAAAGTTAGCTCCTAGATTTATGGGGTCTTATCCAATCATTGAGAGGACAGGAAAGGTAGCCTATAAGCTAGAGTTACCACCTGAGCTGCATAGATTGCACCCAGTGTTCCATATTTCCATGCTGAGGAAGTGTCACCCTGACACAGATTTGGTTCTGCAACCTATGGAGGTAGAACTAAATGATGATATATCTTATGTTGAAGGACCATTGTTGATTCTTGACAGAAGAATCAAGAAGTTGAAAACGAAAGAAATTTGTCTTGTAAAAGTCCTCTGGAAACACCATGGCATTGAAGAAGCTACGTGGGAGATAGAGGAATAAATGAGGAGGAAGTACCCTTCTCTTTTCTCTTGATGTTTTCGTTGATGATTTTGGGGATGAAATCCTTGTAAGGGGTGGATAAACTTGTAACATCCCTGACCTGGGTTATGTTTTAACCCTAGGTGTTTTGTTTAATAAAAGTGATTATATGCTTGCTCTTATCTTTTGAAAAGTAATTAAGGCTCAAGAGGAACTTACATTGCAATTTTAGTCATTTTCGAATATTGTTGAAATCAATGTTTTTCTTGTTTTGGACTAAAGTGCAAATTACCCAAGTTGAGGGGTTTATTTGCAAATCGTGCATGATAATATGTTCCTCATGTGTTGAAGCATCATGAGAGTGAATATGATGCAGAATTATGGCTTGTGATAGCCTGAATACCAAGAAAGAGCTGATAAAGCAATGTTTGTGCATTAAAACCTAGTTTTGGTGTAATGAGCAATTTACCCAAAACCTAGGGTTCAATATGCAAATTACCACTCCAAAATGGTCCTTACTGTTTCTTGGGATCACGTGGAGCAAATAAAATGTGAGGGGCATCTCATTTGTATCTCTTTCGAGGAGAGAGAATCTTGATATTAAATAATCAAGATTTAAGCATAATTGAAATTTTATTTCAATTTAATGCAAACATAAATAAAATAATTGAAGGTCCTTCAACCAAAAACGAGATAGTTGAATTTTCTCAAGTGTGAACACCCTTGTGCCTTTTCTAGGCCACGAAAATATCCTAAGGAGGTGAAAACTCCACTCACATTATTATAAGAAAAAGAAGTATCCACTAACTTATGTATATTAATATAGAAAAAGGGTTAAGGTGCTTAATTTGCTTTTCTTTAAAACATGGATAATTGAGAGGAATAAGAGGAAAAGAGGATATCATCTTCCCTAAGGAAAGGAAGGGGGCAAGTGGCAAGGATAAGGGGGAGATAATTCCTACTTTCTCTCTCCTAATTGAATTTTTAATAAAAATTGCATATAAGCTCATTTATCCATAGAATGAAAGGGTAATTTTGAATTCACTTCCACCCTTCAAAACGACCAAGGAAGATTTTAAGGACCAGGAGGACGACCCCCAACCTTTTGGTAAGCTTCTTGACCTTCTTTCATCTTGATTTCATGGTGGAAATCATAAATCAATGCATAATTTCTTCTTTTCTTCACTCCATCTTCAACCCTAGCCAATCCTTTCACTCCAAAACTTGAGGACGAGCCTTGGGGGAGTTGCAAAAGCCTCTTCCACCATTATTGATGTAAATATCCAAGCCTTGAAGCTCAATTGAAGGTGGGTTATATAACTTGAACCCTTAACTATTGTTATTGAACTCAATTTCTCAATTCAATTGATTCAATTGTTTTTCTTGCAAATACCTTTGATTAGTCGATGCAATTACCATGAAGATGGCAATAGGTTTCGTGGGTTTGCAGGTTGATGATGATGACATCATCACAAGCATACACCTCAATCAAGAATAGGAGCAAACGGTTTCTAAAACCGCATGAACCAATTCAGTTTCCAAACCGAATGAGTAGATTCAATTTCAAAACCGAATGAGTGGATTCGGTTTCAAAACCGAATGGCCAAGTAAGTGCAAGACCAAATGGGTAATTCCATTCAAAACCGAATGGGTTAGATACACAAAATTGAATGGGTAATTATACCCAAGAATGATTGGATAAATCACTTCAAAACTGAATGGGTGATTCGATTTCAAAAACAAATGATTGGAATCGTTTTCAAGGTCAATTGAAGTGATTCAGTTTCAAAACCGAATGGGTGATTCGGTTTCAAAACTGAATGAGGTCAAGCACTTCAAGACCGCATGAGATCAAGCACCTCAATACCGCATGGATGGTCAAAGGTGGTGATTGAAGGATTGAAATTCCAAGGGCCAATAATGGTTGAACTCCAACAATTCAATCGATTGAAGGTTTCAATGTAGCAAAGCATGTTCAATTGATTGATGAGTTTATCTAAAGAACCCTTGCAATTTTGAAACTAATTTGGCCCAAACGGTCTTGAGACCGTTTGAGTCCAAACGGTCTTGAAACCATTTGGGGTCAAACGGTTTCAAAACCGTTTGGGATCAAACTGTTTCAAAACCGTTTGGTGATGAAACCTCAAAACCAAATAAAGGTCAATTGTGATTCAATCATTTGGAAATTGAAGGTGATGATTGTTACAATGATCCAATGATTGACAGTGATGGTAATCAGTGAAGGAACAAAGGTTGAATCCCTAAAGTACCT
Source organism: Alisma plantago-aquatica (assembly GCA_963693085.1). Classification (NCBI taxonomy): domain Eukaryota; kingdom Viridiplantae; phylum Streptophyta; class Magnoliopsida; order Alismatales; family Alismataceae; genus Alisma; species Alisma plantago-aquatica. The sequence goes on along the minus strand of OY856411.1, from coordinate 1,063,014,713 downwards.
AAATGATTAGTACCATTAAAAGGATAAACCCTAATTGCTTATAAGAACATTAACTTAGTACACTATGTCAATCATAGCTGTATGTACTTGATTGAAGCGCTGATATAACCTAAACAAGTTGAGAGAATGATAGAATGGAATTCATACATGAGTATGATTCATGTGGTGATTAAGGGTATGATCCTTAGTATAGAGATCATGAAACCCTAATCATGAGCATAAACCCTAATTGATAAGGCTATTGAATCCTAACCCTAATTTAGGGCAATTCTGAGTGAAACCCTAATCTAGGGTAAGGATGTAGCCCTAATCTAGGGTGATGATGTGTAAACCTAATTTAGGGTAATGTGATGCAAAATCCTAAATTGGGAAGAATAGTAAACCTTAATTATGGATAATGGAATATGAAACCCTAATTGGGATGAATAGTAAACCCTAATTATGGGTAATGGAACATGAAACCCTAATTGGGATGAATAGTAAACCCTAATTATGGGTAATGGAACATGAAACCCTAATTGGGATGAACAGTAAACCCTAATTGTGGGTTATTGAATGTAAACCCTATTCTGGGGTGAAATTTATGTGAAACCCTAACTAAGCATGATTTTATGAGAAACCCTGATGATTGATGTGATGTGGAACTCAAATCCAGGGTGATACTATGTAATGTTTTATGAAACCCTAATCTTGGGAAATATGGTGATAAACCATAACCTTGATTTGGGTAATGGAATGAATGTTCCCAAATGACATGAAATGGGAAATCCTAACTCTAGTAAGGGAATAGTGGTGTTACCCTTGAATAGTGAATCCATATTTGTTCTGCATGGTATTCATATGTAATTAAAGTTACTATTATCATCTACACTAACCATGCAGGTATTCTAAAATGGTGGTCATGGCCAGGTATGAGCTATGATGTTTAATTCACTATTGTTTATTGGGCCTTGTGTGCCATAATATACCTTGCTTCCTGGTAAGAGGTAACAAGAGAGTTAATGGGCGTCAAGTACCATGCTCGATGCTTGTAATAGCAAGTATCATGTTTACCTTGGTCAGATGACTTGAAGGTGATAGTTACCTGGAAAAGTGGTAACAATGCTCAACGATGAGCTAAGGGTTTGAATACCCAGAACCATATGATTGTGGTAATGAGATTGTGTAGGGATGAGAATTCCCAATATTGAAATGAGGGACTGAGTTCCCAATGTCTTTTAAAGACTGATAAGTAATTGATAAAAATAGTACATGTCTCTTTATAGCATTTTCATAATAATTTATGTTTGAGAACGTGGTTGATGCTAAAAGAATATGAAAATGTACTTAATTAATCAAGTGAAATCTATTCATGTAGTGCTCTGACCATAGATCCATCATCGTCAGTAGTTGGTGATGGTGAAATAGGTTTTCCTATGGATTTCCTGGAATTTGCATATTTTGAATATGTGGGGGTAAATGGGAAAAAATATCCTTATGTCCTGGTGAAGATATTGATGGAAGGTAAACATTAATCCTCTCAATCCTTCATGTGTCGGGATGGATGTATCACAAATCTCCCAATGGTTGGGATGGATGTATCATTAATCTCCCAATGATATTTAATGTCGGGTCGATGGAGATAAACATTAAATCTCTTGATTGCGATGAGATTGCAGTTGACACTGTAACTCTATAGCGAAGTTGCCAGTATACCCTGGAAAGCTATTTGAGAAGTTGACAGAGTCCTGCTTGTGGTCCCGTACTGACCGGGATGTGGGAGGTCATGGGAATCCGACTCTTCCATTGACCTATGTATGGTACCGATTTCGATATAGCAATGGTCGGTTGGAGTATAAGCGATATACCTCATCTCCTCAGAGCTTAAGTATGTTTATAAAATGTAATCAACCATGTAGCGTATTTGCCTAAGACTAAAATACGAGAATCACTGGTTGATGATTATCTTGCATAACATATCCTAGTTGGATAAATGTTATACATGTCCTATAATTCTTTATTGAATGTTAGACATGTTGTTTTATCAAGCTACAACTAATGAGCTTAAGTGGGAATGTTGCTCTAATCTGCTTTAAATAAGTGAATTACCTGCTGATGATTATTACGATTCCACTGCTCAATTTATTTCTATTAAACTACAATAATAATGTTTTTGGCAGAGAGTTATATCTCCCGCTGGGGCAATTTTTATAATTGTCTCACCCCCGTGGAATCCAACATTTTTAGGTAGACACAGACAAAGAGGAAGAATCTCTGTAGCAGAGGAAGAGCAACAGCAGCAACAACAAGGACAACAGTAATATCCCAGGTGGGGATACTGGTTGTCAGGCTTTGTACATAAAGTCCTATGTGTCGTCTCTGTACTCTCAGGTCCTAGGAGTCACTTGTTTGTGTTTTTATAATCGATCTGAGGTTTTGACTTGATCCCTCGAGGTTTTAAGTTGCCTATGTACAAATTTAATAGAGCAGTTGTTGTATGTAATCCTTGAGAAGAGATGGTACATGACATGCACATTATGAACCAGGATGTAATGATTTACTTTGGTTCTGAATGAAAGAGTTTTCCTGTGAATGGATCTCTTTATAAATGGTTTTAAATTTTAGTGATTTTTAGTAATCCGCTATTAACTATTGGTTCCACATTTATCTTAATCGATGTTTGGCAACAGACGTCACAGTGGTCTATTCTAGACACCTCAGTCTTTAAAAAACACTTTAATAACTTACTTTGGGCTCTATTGAATTTGTAAAATGTAATAATTGTTAGGGATTATATGAAAAATCACACTATGATACCAAATGTAACGACCCCACTCGCAACAACCCCCAATTAAGAAAGGCCATAAGAAAGCAGATTACCATTGCACACAGAATCTATGGTTTTGTACATAATAAAAAATAATTAATAAATCCTACTAAACAAGAATTGAGTTTGGTGCAAGATAATTTTTTTCCATTAATGTTTACAAAAATATGGGTTCTAAGATTTCACCCAAGAAATGAACCATCTATCTATATCCTCCAGGCTTTACTTCGTTTGTTTGCTTTCAATGTCTTCTTTTCTTGAATGTCTAATTTCCAACAGTAGCTTATTATCCTAAAAACACTGACAATCAAAACATCGATCAGTATAACAAGTTATACCGATATGTTGGGGAAACAAAATGTTCACATTCATTGCTAACAATGTAATTCATCAAATTATTATTTAACAAATCATATTTAGCATTTTGATTTGATAACTTCTCATCCCATGATGATACATTCTCATCACTATTACCCTTACTAGGGTCTTTCCCACACAGTGGGTGTACTTATCTTCCCATCCAGGCTTAATATTTTTCCTGGCCTTCCCATCCGGGCTTGACCTCTTACTTTGCCTTCCCATCCGGGCTTGGTATTCCTATAGAGACCTTCCCATCCGGGCTTGATTCATCTTCTGTCGCGAGCATGAGCAAGTTATCATCCATATATTGTGATAATCATAGTCACTTTAAAGATTGCAATAATTAAATATATAAACCAACATTCCTTTTGCTAGCGATATAGTAAATCTAGGGAAAACATCGGCACACTAAATTGAGTAGCCATAAGAATAACCACATACCTGTCTCAGAAGTACTTGAAGCCTAAATAAGAATAATCAATAATAACCACACAAGCACTCAAGCAAGTCAACCTAAAATTTAAGGCATAACACCCATGTGTCACTATGTGATTCCAAAATCTACCTTTAGGGTTGACTTGAATTCCAAGTTAGGTTATTAAGTTCATCTTTGTGTTTCATCAAGTTCCATTCTCCATAAGTTCATTTATTTCCTTTAATATCCTTTTGGTCCACAAACCCTAGTTTTGGTGTCATATTCATGTTTGTATTCCAAAAGTCACATTTTTATGCAAAAGTCCAACTTTTATCTTTTTCAAATCATGTAAAGATTTTGAAGATGAAATAATATGCATATTGACATTCTTATGTTGACAAACCCTAATTCCAACATTAAAGGTACTCTTAATCACAAAGAAACCCTACTCCTTCAAATCTTGGATTATGATGTTCATATGAATCCAAAGTGTTGTTTTATTCATCAACTAAGTTCATTGGATTCATCAATACTAAAAAATTTGGGTTTGAATCCATTTAATCACTTTAAAGATAGCAACTTTGAACACTTTTCTAATTGTAAGCAGATATAGGTCAAAATTATATTTTTATTGAGTAGTTTGCATTTTTTTTGATCAAGATACATATATGACTTGTAATATTTGGCCAAAGAATGGATTTTTAATTGATTTTACAAGATAGAACTATTTTCTTGATTTTTTGATCAAGATACATATATAACTTGTAATTTTTGGCTAAAGAAATTACCTTTTTAGAAAATACACCCGTCGTCCGATTCACGGGTCTTCATTGATCGGGGTGGGGATCGTGTGATTGCTGTTTATTGCGCCCATGCAACTCAGCTTGTGTCTTCATACATATATTTCCTTTGTTGGTCAACATTTGACTACGACCCAATGACCTTTTTTTCTCCCCCTTTCTTACTTCATAGCTTATCAGGTGCGGTGGTGCCATGCCGGTATGGTCTTCGGAGAAGGATCAATCCAGAGAATGGGAGGAAGTCAAGGGATGAGGAGGTGTCGTCGGTGCTCTGGGGTTTGAGATGAACTATGTGGGGTTTTTTTTTATAGGAGGAGGAAATAGGATCTAGTGTTCCAGTACTCGTCCGAGTTGGGCTTGGTGGCGAGAGTTCTAGGTCCTTCTACATGCCTCCTCTCCACCCAAAACTTACATGTTTCCTCTTCATTTTCGTGCAGCGAAGTCAATGGTCCGGTTCTTTTGTGCTGAGGTGGTCTAGAGAGGAAGACGTGGACCTCGATTCCTCATGTGTGTACATGTTTATTTCCCAAAATGGTCACAAGGTGAGGGACAAGTTGCGAGCCATCATATATTTGATCCAACGGTCCCTTTCACACACGAGAAGATAAATCTGGTTTTTCTTATTCTATTTAAATTGTGACATTAGTACTTTCCCATTGTATTATCCACACTTTATGATTTTTTGTAAAATCCATATCTCCTAATCCTATTATCCTTTTAATCCCAAATTTTGAGGGAAAGTCTTTGATGACTTAAACTAATATTGTGCAAAGAATCGGGTCGTAATTCGAAAAGAAAAACATGATTTCTTAATATGCAAGTTATCCACCTTTGAGGCATATATTATGTATTTAAACTTATATTTTCTCTTTCTTTGTTTTTATTTTCTTTATTTCAAATTTTTTTTGTTATTAGGAAGCATGTGAAACCAAAACCATCCTATTGTGTCCACCTATGCCACTTTCTAGAGAATTCCATGCTTTTCTTAAACATATGCATACATTATTCATTTTCTTTTTGCCTTTTTACTTATTATGGGTTTTTTCTATTGCCCTTCACCCTTTATTGAGTTAATAAGACACGAAAACACAAAATCCTTTATTCAAGGTAGATTTGTAAAAAAACCCAATTAATAAAACAAAACAAACAATTTTCAAACAAGCCCCTCTTCATACACAAATTGTATAACAATACAATCAAAATTGGGGATATAACAGTAGCCTAACGGCATCAGAGGTTGATCGTTATTGTATAGGCAGTGGCCTTGTATTTGTAGGAAGAAGGTAGGATTTGGACCCTCCCAACCACTTTTTGTTAAGTGGTCGGCCCTCACGTAGCTGAAGAGGTGGCTCTATGAGAAAGATGATGGGTCTCGCAACAATGCTACAATCTTTAAGTAGATGACATGTTTATTGGGAACCCTATGGTCACTGAGTGCTTTACTCTCAAATCATCCAATGTTCTTATTGCTAATGTTATTTACATTGATTGCAACACTCCAAGATTTTAAAAAAATGATGCTTTGCCTAGAGTTAATGCCATTGTGTTGAAGTTTGCTAGTACAAAAATTCCCGCTAATGATACAATGCGCCCATGTGCCAAATTAAGATGGCTTATATTTTTAATTTTTGTGATCAAACCAACTCTGAATCAATGAACCAGCTTTTTCTATTTAGAAAGGTTGTGGGATTCTTTTGGTCAAATTTTCTATAGCTAATGATGAAAGACGAACAATGGGGCTGTGTTGGACCTACATCAACTCTTCCTCCGATGAAAAAATATTCACTCAAAGAGATTTCTAAAGGGAAGGTTATTTATTTGTTTAGCCTCCCATATTTATTGATCTATGTGGAAGTACATGTATTCAACGAGATTTGATGAGTAGAAAATCTCACTACAACACTATTGGGAGATGGGGCACCTAATGACCAACTGCCAACTCACATAGTGATCATTTAAGAAGATGTAGGATCCTGCTTTTGTAACAAGATGAAAGAGATTGGCCTTAAGGAATCCAAGTTGAGGATTAGTATCATCATTTTGTAAAAACAAATTCTATATGACATCATAAATCTAAAGCTCAATATGACAATTGGATTTTACACAACTATAGAGGGTCCAAGATGATGATGTATTGTAGAAATCATTTGGAATTGTGTAACATACCACAAGTCTAGCATTTTGACTCTAGTAATCCTATTCCCATGATTAGGAGATAAGAATGTTTGGTTCTTTAGATTTGATAAAAAAAGAAAATCATAGCTTAATGAATAATGGGAAATGCACATAACACATTAAGTGGCGATATGCATCACAATACACTCATATTTACATAATAACTTAAACATGTGTTAGCATGTAAGTAAATACATGAAACCTGCTACATATGTTTCCTTTATTTACTAATATTCACATAATGACAAAATATGAGGAATGAAGTACTTAAAATATGTATTAGAATAACAATCATAATCTTTAAATGCAAACATCTAAATTAAAGTGAAATTAATGGAATCAATATGTTAATTGAGAAAGATGTGAAATTTCATGCATAATAATATAATAAAACTCTTTTGGAAACGGATTAATATTAGATGACTCAATTAAGTAAATATTGATAATAAAGATATAATATTTTGGTAAATACAATGGTAATTCTAATGGCGCCATAACGCATAAAAGGAAATTTCAGAATTGAAATATAATGGTAAAAGTGTGTTCCTTGGGTCCCAATTAGCTTGGTTGCCAAGTTTCACATTACGTAAACAATAATAACTATCCTAATTTTATCCAGAGATGAAAATATGAGAAAAAGACAAAAGTGTTAAATAAAATTACTAAATGTCTTCAAAAATAGAAACAAACCCCAAATTCGAAACCAACAAACTAAAACTTGTCTATATGTGAATTTTCACATTAATTGAACAATCTTATCTATCAAAATTGAATTAAGGAGAGAGAATATGAATTAAGATAAAAAATTATAAAAAAAATATAAATAATCCTAAAATAAAAACTAATGGCAAATTGGATTATGCACGTTCTAATTAGTCTAGGGATCAAATTTGGTGTGAATTTCACTTTGTTTGCTACCCCAAACTATCTAGGAAAGAAAATAAATATGTGATTAATTTTAGATATCAAATTATTAAATCACATTCGGTCTCCCTAAGGTTGTGTTTGTTACGTGGTGAATCATGATGATAGAGAATAACGGTGAAACAAAAATGTTGTTTGTTAGTCAGGTGATAGGAAATCATGGTGAATCCATGATGAATCTGTGGTGAATTTTGATCTGTTTTTGTCTCATGAAAAAGCATGGTGAATCATAGTGAATTATGGTGAAAGAAGTTTCTTTCAAGGCTCCACTACTTATTTAGAGAAATGTTAAAAAACAAAAGTCCAATAAATATGATCCTAACTTGTGTAGGGTGCTTTTTATAAAGAAATTTTCTTTCTCCATATGTCTCTATAATCATGTAACAAATAATATTTTTAAATTTTTTCACTGTTCCTATTCCTGTCACAATATACATATTACCAAACAACACATTCTAATAATTTTTCTATCACATCACCGCCCCCTTCCCCATCACCATCCCCACCCATCACCATTGTTTTTTTCGTCGTCACGCCTGATCTCAAACTTTACTAAAAGGCAGACTAATGTGAGCCTTTGGATCCTAATCGCCCTGCGGACCTACTTTCTTCTTCCTCGCCCTTTTCTGTCCTCACCGGCTACAGTAACGGGGTTGATCCCCGATTCTGTCTCGCCCCTTTTCACCTTCCTTACTTCGATCACTTCTCGAGATTTCTTCAGCAGAACTTTCCTGAAGAGATTCCGCACCAAGTAAACCTAAACCTGGCTCCAAACTCTAATCTAACCGGGAAACCCCAAATCCTCGATCCCCATATTTTCTGCTATCACCTGTTCTGTAAGCTTTCCTATAAGTACCCAATCGTGAGAAGAGGACCCTCGTAACTCCAGACCCCATTCTTAACACTCAATTACGAGAAACGAGAATGTTCTGGCCAGGGTCGGGACTGTCTTCTACCTTGGAAGTTGGAAGCAACTGTGCGGGGTATGTTCCTTTGACTACCTCAATTCAATTGCTTCTTTCTACATGAACTGTGAACCTTCACGATCTTGTCCGCATTGTTTTTCCTCACTGTAGGTGTCCGATTGATTCTCCCCAACTCTGATTTTCTCTGGAATATTGGGCATCTATGGTTTGAAGCCGTAGTGATCAAGCAAGCTCTATGAAGCTCCATATTTACTCGTGACCTTCTGTCGAAGGTATTGGAGTTTTTCCTCATGGGCCTTCTCTTTTGTTTTCCCAATTTCGTGAATCCTTCGACTTCTCTGACTCATCGATGATTCCCTTCACACCATCTGAGTGCCGCCAGGTTTGTGCTGGTTTTGTTGTTAGTATTTATTAACGCCATTCATGCAACAAAGACAACGACGTGTACAAATAAATTAACAATTTCAGCAGATCCAAAATAACAAACTAAATGAAACAACATGAATAACATGAGTTAGATTCGTAAACCAGATCGTTCATTCGTTTAAAAAAACCATAGTCCGGCAATCCTCACAGATATGCACCATTCTCTCAGACTTGATCTGGCACGAACCTGGAACCGACTTGTCTCACTCGCGCTTGACGTAGTCACGTTGCACTGCTACCAGTGCAGCACAGACTGCTACCAGTGCAGCACAACAACCGCAGGAACGACCGTCTGACAGTTGCGTCTCGGTAACGGGAAGGAGAACGCCACACTTCGCACAGGAGAACTAGTTCAATCCACAAGCCCGAGCCCGGCCAGGCCAGACGAGGCAAAACGTGGCGCGCGCGTACGTGCGTTGTGATGTGGTAACTCCACCCACCAAGGAGGTGAGCATACCTCCCTCCTAGGACCCCTTGGACACTAGTACCCCATGTGATCCAGAATATGTGGTCCACAAAAGTTATAGGAGTGAGCAATATGGGATAAAACTTCTTTGTCATTTACACTAGAGATAAAACTACTTTTCTCACATGTACTTGCTACACTACATTGAGCTTAACCCATGCTAAATAAATTGTTGTTACAACAGCCATATATCTAACAATCCCCCACAAAGTCCAATGTGTAGTGTGCTCTACCATTCAGTCCTCCAGACTATGCTTTCAGCAGATACCGTTCGGTTTGAATCTATCTGAGTTATCCAACTGTGACCCCCGTAGGAACTAGGTGAACAAAAGTCTTGAACCTGAACCTTGGGTACAAGAGTATAAGTTGGTAACAACACAATAAATACATGGTAGTAAAGAAAACAATGCATTAATGCCATGCATACAAAATTTTATATCATGATTGATAACAGAGAACAACTCAATTCTCCTGTTGTGGCCTATACAACATCAATCACTTAGTTGGAGTCTCCAAGGATGTACTGCTAACATCCTGTCCTAAGACTTGACACCATTAAAAGACTACTCTCTTACTAACTTGCAGTCATGACACTAACAAGTTTTCTAGGGAATAGACACACATATGCAAGAAGCATCAAACAAGAATACATAGTGTCATCCGATTTACTCGACAACTTGTTATTACCACATTGAACCCAATTTGTGGGATCTCCACTCTTTTAGGTTGGGTTGCTACTGCTTGCAAATCTATAGGGGTTTCAATCCCATCCCCAACCTGGATTTTTCCACTAAAGCCAAGGTAAGACCTTTAGTGAAAGGATCAGCTGTATTATCTTTGGTACTGACGTAGTCCACAGGCACGACCCCATTAGACACTAACTCCCTTACAGATTTCAATCTGACTTGGATGTGTCTACGTTGTTTTTTATTGTACTTGGAGCTCTTTATCTTAGCAATAGTTGTAGTGTTGTCACAGTGAACTGAAATTGCAGGAAGCAGCTTCATTACCATACGTAAACTAGACATAAGTCCATGTAGCCATTCAGCTTCCTGTCCAGTTTCATCTAAAGCACACAACTCTGCCTCAAAAGTGGACCGAGGCAATATGGTCTATTTCTTAGACCTCTAGGAAACAACTCCTCCCAATAGGAATACATATCCTGAGACCCCATTACTCCCAGAATTCACGGCAATCCAACTTGCATCATTATATCATTCGACTACGGAAGTATGTTTACCATAATGCAGCCCAAGAGAACATGTTCCCTTGATATACCTAAGAACTCTGTCAAGAGCTTCCCAATGGGTCTTGTCGGGACAACTAGTGTATCTACTTAACTTGTTCACGGCAAACACAATGTCTGGATGTGTACAATTCATAAGATACATCAAACTTCCGATAATCTGAGAGTATCATAATTGAGACACTGGAACCCCAGTCTCATTCTTGAACAAGGGCTTGGATGAATCATATGGAGTCTTAACATATTTACGTGATGTGTACTCAAACCTCTCAAGTATCTTCTCAACATAGTGAGACTGAGAGAGAGTTATACCATCAGTAGACCTTATGATTTTAAGCCCTAAAATCACATCAACGACACCCATATCTTTCATCTCAAACTTGCTACACAAGAATGACGTTGTCTCGTTTACTACTTTCATATCAGAACCAAAAAGTAGGATATCATCGACGTATAAGCATAACAAAATGAATCCATTATTGACAATCTTGCAGTAAAGACACTTATCAAATTCATTAGAAATAAAGTCAAATGATGATATCACAGAATCAAACTTCTCATGCCATTGCTTAGGGGCTTGTTTCAAGCCATATAATGACTTAACAAGACTTTGGACTCATTCCCACGACCCAAAAATCCCTCAGGTTGTTCCATATATATATCTTCTTGAAGATAACCGTGTAAGAACGCGGTCTTCACATCCATCTGATGGATATAGAGATTATAAATGGAAGCCAATGCTATAAGCACTCGGATTGTGGTCATATGGGAAACAGGTGAATAAGTATCAAAATAATCTATTCCTTCCCTTTGTGTGTAACCCTTAGCAACTAACCTCACCTTATACTTATTGATTGTCCCGTCTGCATTAAGTTTCTTCTTTAAAATCCATTTGCAACCAACTGCAGAACAACCAGGAGGCAAATCCACCAATTCCCAAGTTCCATTCGAGAGAATTGATTGGATTTCATCATTAACGACTTCTTTCCAAAACTTAGCTTCTGGAGATTCCATAGCTTGTTTGAAAGTAATTGGATCATCGTCAACATTGTACGTGAGAAACTCACTTTCAAAGTCCTTGGATGTCCTAGGCCGTTTACTTCTCCTTGGTTCAACTATTTCTTCAGAATCATCCGATTCAGAAATAGCTTGTTCTGAGTCGCCCCCCACATTTGTCATCCTTTCCACGTGCTGGGGAATGGAACCTGTGGTAAATGAATCTTCTTGAGATACTTCATTGGGCACACCAGTTTTCATAGGAAACACATCCTCAAAGAATGTTGCATCACGTAATTCCACAATTGTATTGACCTCAATGCCAGAGATATCTGATTTTACAATCAGGAATCTGTAAGCATAGCTTGTCTCTACATAAAAAATATGGCATCAACTGTTTTCGATCCCAATTTCTTCCTTTTGTGTTCAGGGATAAGTACCTTTGCAAGGCACCCCCACACTCGAAGATATTTAAGAATCGGTTTCCTTCCTCTCCATAACTCAAACGGACTACTCTCTGAATGTTTATGGGGAACTCTATTCAGAATATGGCAAGCCGTATTCAAAGCTTCCCCCCACATAAAGTTGGGTAATCCAGATGTTTGAAGTAAGGTATTTACCATATCTATTAAGGTTCATTATTTACGTTCAGCTATCCCATTTGATTGTGGTGAATAAGGAGCAGTGACCTTATGAACTATACCATGTAATTGGAAAAATTCCAAAAATAAGTTCGAGGTATACTCTCCTCCCCTATCAGACCTTAATTGCTAAAGTATTTTACCGATTTGAGTTTCGGCTTCTTTCTTATAAATTTTAAATTTATCCAATGCCTCATCTTTACTTCTAAGTAAAAAGACATAACCGTATCTACTCACATCGTCAATAAAAGTGATAAAATAACGCTTTTGATCCCTCGTAGCAACACTATTAAATTCACAGATATTTGTATGCACTAAATCCAAAATTTCTGAATTCCTATTCAGAGAATGAAAAGGCTTCCTAGGAAATTTAGCTTGTACACATATTTCACATTTATTGTTGCTAATTTCATATTTAGGGATTAAATTTAGATTCATCATACGTTTCATTGAGGCAACATTAACATGTACCAAACGGGAATGACAAACATCGGATGAAACAAGATTCATGCAAATAGATCTATAATCATTCAAATTTAAAATGGAATTGGAAACATGTTCAATATGAATCTTAAATAAGTTCTTCACATCACATAAGTACCCCTTGCCAAAAAATAAAGAATCACGAATGTGTGTAATAATAGCCTTATTACATTTGCAATCTACTCTATAACCTTCCCTAACTAAAATGACACCACTAAGGATATTGCGTCGACTGGTTGGAACATGTCTGACCCTATTAAGAGTCAAAACCTTCCCCGAAGGAAACTTCAAGTCAACCCGTCCTTCGCCTTTGACTTCTGCAGAGCTGGAATCGCCCAAAGTCATGGACCGACCTCGAGAGGCCTGATAAGACACAAACATGGATTTATCCGTACACACATGTACATTAGCCCCAATGTCAATTATCCAATAAAGTGGTTCAAAAATAGAAAGGATTTCAAGTTTAATAGACACATACCCATCATTGAGGTTCAAGGATGTAGTCATCATGTTGACCACAGCCTCCTCAGTTGTAGATGTGGTAGCTTTCTTTGCCTTCTTAGTATGACAATCCTTGTTCCAGTGGCCAACCTGTCCACAAGTCCAATAAAGTTTGTTCTTCGGTTTCTTTTGGATCTTTGCCTTAGGTTTATGTGCATTCTTAGATTTCTTATCTTTGGTGTTTTTCGCAGAAGTAAAATTAACAGTTGGATTTGCATCAGTAGGCACCTTGACCGTTTTCTCATTTAAGTGTTCTTCTAGTATATTAATATCCATCATTAGTTCTTCCATTAGATGTGTCCCTTTGCGATGCTTTAGAGACATACCAAATGATTCCCATGACTTAGGGAATTTTTCTATGATAGACATAACAACAAACTTCTCAGGAAATACCATCTTGGCATCTGAGAGTTCATGAACTAGGAGTTGTAGATCATGTGTTTGATCGGAAACTGACTTACCCTCAACCATCTGAAACTTAAGAAATTTAGACACACAATATTTTTCAACACCTTGATTTTCAGTACTAAAATTCTTAATCAACAATTCCCATAAAACCTTGGATGTAGTGGCTGGCGGCTTTGAGTAAGAATCATATAATTTGTTATTTAAACCAAATAGAATCAAACCACGTCACGTTTTATCACCCTTCTTCCAATTAGCAATTATATTTGCATTATCAGGAATTGTTTCATCAGATTTAGGTTCAGTCTCTACTAAGTACTGATCAAAACCCGCAATATTCAGTCAAATTTCCATCCGACTCTGCCAACGAGCAAAGTTGGTACCTGTAAATTTTTCAGGCATACTGCTGGTATCAATTTTATTTCCCGAACCACCCTGATTGGACATTGTTAATTAACGACATAATTTTGATTTCTTTAAGACTGTTGTTAATATTTATTAACGTCTTTCATGCAATAGCGACAGGTGCAAATAAATTAACAATTTCAAGAAGATCCAAAATAAGAAACGAAGATCAAACAAAGCAGGAGAACAGAAATAACATGAGTTAGATTCGCAAACCAGATCGTTTGTTGAGAAATGAACGTAATACCAGTGCAACACAACAACCGCAGGAACCACCGCCTGACAGTTGCGTCTCGGTGACGGAAAGGAGAATGTCGCACTTCGCACAAGAGAACAACTCCAATCCACAAGCCACAAGCCCGATCCCGAGCCTGAGCCCGGCCAGGCGAGGCGAGGTGTGGCGTGGCGTGCACGCGTGCGTGCGTACGTTGTGATGTGGTAACCCCACCCACCAAGGAGGTGAGTATACCTCCCTCCTAGGACTCCTTGGATACTACTGCACCATGTGATCCAGAATATGTGGTCCACAAAAGTTCTAGGAGTGAGCAATATGGGATACAACTTCTTTGTCATTTGCACTAGAGACAAAACTAGTTTTCTCACATGTACTTCCTGCACTACATTAGGTTTAACCCATGCTAAATAAATGGTTTCTACATCAGTCATATATGTAATAGGTTTCTCGGGCATCTGTGGCACCACATGGTTGTATATGGTCGACGGTGTTGGCTTCTGCGAGGTTTGTCGATTCCGGCTTCCCCAGTTTGTTGGCGACTGTAGATCAGCACGGTGGAGCTCTGAAGTGCTTGACTTCTCACTTTCTAGAAATAACGTAGATGATGAATGTCCGATACTTTACAATCTTGCCCCGATTTGGTTTCAATTTTGTCATGAGCCCTATGAACAATTCTGTCTTTCCGACCCACTGGTTGTTTCCCTCATTGTGCTGAGCGAGCTTTAGGCTTGAGCCAGAATTGATTAGCCATCTCACCATAGCTTTCAAAATGGATGACAATACCGATACCACTTATTAGAATTTTGTGATTGGTCACTATTTCTATAATTTACCAAAATTTATTTATAGCTCAGAAAAATAAAATAAAATATGATTTGAAATCAAAAAATTATAATTTATTCAATGATATCAGTTTATCATCAAATTCCAATATTATGGATTTTCCTAATTGGTTATATTTTCTTAAAATCATAACTAATAATCTATAAGTCCTACAAATAAAGTAAAATATGTTTTGAATTCAGTAAAACCTAATTTATAAGATGATATAGTTTTGACAACCTAAATCATTTATAATAAAAAGACAATTTTTAGGGTCCATATAATTAATATAAATCTAACCCTAATTTCATACATGCTTTTAATAGGTTGCTTTTGGATTGAGATGGAATTATGTGTTGACTTTTGAACATGTGTAGACTAGATATGAAGTATGATGCATTCCCTATTATTCTTATTGAGCAATGAAGCTAGTTTCTCTCTCTCTCTTGGTCCTATGGACAAAATAACCAACATAGTTTCTCTCTCTTCTGAGAATTTATTTTCCGTGAAAGATTCTATGTTGATTTTGATCTTGTGATCATCCTACTTTGTCGAATATTTAATTTGACTCTAACTTGTACCTTTTTCTTCTTGATGAAAACCTAATTTTGCCCTCTTTTATGGTGGATGTTTATATTGTCCATTTATGTGATGACAATCTTATTTATTTTATTTAATAAGACTGTTGTTTGCTTGCCTCTACATTTTGCTTGCTTTGTGATTCGGTAGCCTTACAGTAGTGTAAGTACGTTGTATGCCCGTTTTATGTTTTTGTGATGGAGGTCGTACCCCATACCCGGGTTTCGTGCCCACTTTTATATATATTGGGAGATAGTTATATGCCTTACTCTGTCAAGATTTAATGTTGTGAGCCTTAGCCGCCATTGTTATTTATATTACGCTAGTGCTATACTTGTCTCACATGCATGCATGTTGATATGACTATGATGGAGTTTGTGCCCAAAATGTGCTTTTGTGGCACAACTTCTATGCTTTATTAATGGCAAGTATTCTTCTTAATATTCATCTCATGGCAATTCTTATTCTTTTGATACCCACTTGGGTGGTACTTTCCTCTTTTATAGGAAGCCTTATTATATTTGATGTCTCTTATTCCTTATATTATTCAATCCTCGATTAACATGCTCGTATTGGGTTGTCTTCTAATAACTTTCATTTATGTCTTGTCTTGTTGGATATGCTTCCAACCCCAGGTGTAGGACATGATGGACATGATATGTAAATGTGGACCTAGCTTATGAAGATGACTTTTAATGGGACATGGACTTTAGATAGCTGGATATCCCTCTACTTAGGTCCCGATGTAGTTGCTTTCGTGTAAGCCCCTTAATGGGAGATTCTTTTACAATATTGTATAAATTGAATATAGTCATGATTTATTATTCTGCTACTACACTTTATTCTTTTTGTATACCAATTTGAGAAATGAAAAAATACACCTATTCTGGCATACCTTCCTTGTGTGTTTGGAATAAATGATTTCTTCCTCAAATTAAGTAGGGAGTGAATCCCCTCTCGAGTCCCATCCCTTACAAATTTCCATGGTTACATGCGGTTAGACATTAGTATTGGTTAAAATGAAATAGTTGCAATGAGGTGTGGATTCATGACTGTCTTGTTTTTTCAAAGTAGCTGATGATCATAATTTAAATGTTTCTATCATCAAAGTTGATGAAATGATGTCTAACCAGACTATTTGGGGTTATCATCGAGATCCTATGGAATCTCACCCACTATATTAGAGATATTAAATATGTTGTGGAAGTTTTGTTTATTATTAGGCACCAAGTACCCAAGGTTATCAACGCAGAGGCTAGGGAACTAGGCAAATGGGGCATCCATTTGGAGAAAGGGATGGAATTTATTGATCCGGTCTTCCTGCCGACGAGGATCCCATGACTTCTACTTATAGAAATAAATGGTATGAGTTTCATAGATACCTCTTGGACATATACTTAGATGATGCTTTATATAGGAGACATTTTTTTGGGGGGAGGGGTTGGTATACAATTTTGATTTTTTTCTTCCTTTTTTTGATGGGGTTACTTTTGTTTTGTGGTTGATGAGCACATGATCCACATTTTATAAATGAAGGTGCAAACTTCTAGTTTTGATTGATTTTGCATACATGGGGAGGGTAATATGAATAATATCACCCCCTAGGTTAACTAACATATATGTGTATATATGTACTATATATGTATGTAGATATATGTTTTTGTGTATATGTGTAATATTAAATATATATATATATATATATATATATGTGTGTGTGTGTGTGTGTGTATTGTGAGAGAATGTGTGTGTATTGTGTGTATATGTACACATATATATCTATATGTGTATTTATCTGAAATCCAAGGTAAATATATTTTGGATCACTCTAGGGGAACCAAAGAGCAAGTCACATCACATGTATAACTTATAGAAAAAAAAACAAATCCTAAGTTAATGAAGCATAGGTAACTTACATGATTAAATTCAAAGAAAATAGGATAAAAAAGGCATTATAAGTAGGCTTTAACTAGAAAGTATTTAATAAGGTCCCAAATCCTTTTTTATCATGTATGCTATTTTTTGTAGACATTGTATAACAAATGGATTTCCTTCTCAATTTTGGCAAAGAGACTCATGCAATCACTAGACTTTACCCCCAATCTTCTCATATTTTTTCCCGCCAGATGAAATGGATGCAAGCAGTAATGGTCCACAGTTATAACGTGTGTTGATTCCTTTTCTTCTACTTATACTTCAACCATATTTTATTGTAGACTTTGGGTACCATTATTGTTTAGATTCAACTAGGATCTCCCCATATATATCACTAGAATTTGCAATCTGCAAAAAAATATTTAGTGGATTCATCAACAAGTTTACATAGAATGCATGTTGTTGTACCATTAGATTTCCATCTACATATCCTATCCAATGTAGGTAGGTAGTATTTATCTACTTTGAATATTGTACGAATACATCTTGGTGCATTCACGGCTAGCCAAAGTTGAGCACCTACATCATCTTTTTGTTGAGTTTGTCTTCACTTCCGCAATAGTTCTTCATCTCTTCCATTACTAAATTTCATCCAGAATTCCACCATTCACCTCTAAATTTTCTATTACATACATATATGCTTTGGTTGTTGCAAGAGCTTAGTATCATATCGTGCCATCATCAATAATCTTCATGTAGTTTAACCATGGACCAATCTTTAGATTCTTTTCAACATGTGGTAATCAATAAGGTCTTACATGTTCTACAAACCTAACCCACTGTCATTCAATGGATAAGCTAAGTGTTTCCAACTTGCCAAGTGGATTGACATCCCTCAATTGAATCAGACATAAGAACTCTTATGCATTTAGTGTTTATTTGTAGATCTCACCTTTTTTCATCCAGTATCATGCTAAACACATCGCAAAACCTTTTACACGTATAATTCTCCCATCCATTGATACTTTGGGACCTAGCCAATGCCATATCATATCTTTTCGTTGATCTAAACACTGATGAAAGTATTTTCTTCCTAAATTCTATGTTATTCTCCTATCAATATTCATAGGATCTCAGTCAGTTCATTTTTATTTTTGCATGAAGAAGAGAAGTATATTTGAGTCTTGTTTTAATTGTATATCATATGAACTTATTTCCAAACTCCTTAAGAATTTCCATAAGAGGACTAAGGCTACAATCTCTACCTTCAGTGTAATCAGAACATAATTGATAATAGTGGCTGACTCATCACCTTTGTCTTTCTGGTAGTATAAAAATTGATTCTTTTCTTTGAATGAGCATATTCTAACCTTCTACTAAACCCCTCCATAACTATGGTGAAAAGTAGAGGTGATAATGGGTCACCTTGCCTAAGCCAATTGGTAAACCATTGAGAAAGAGAGAGAAAGATACAGTAGTGACACATTGCTTGGTTAGACTTACTCATTTTTCACATAATCCCATGCCTATAAACAATTCCATAGATATATGCATCTAAAAAAATCATAAGATTTGGAGATGTCTAGTTTCAAGCATGTAGATGGTGTTGTTATTGCAAAAATGAAGTTTGATGTGAATTCAAAAGCTAACATAGGGCATTCATCAATGTTTCCACCTTTAACAAAAGCCACTTGATTAGGCAAGATGAGTTTAGGTAGAATTTTATATATCCTTTAGGTAATGATATTCATAATTACCTTATAGAGCATAGAACAACCTACAATTGGCCTGAATTTAGATTGTGTAGAAACTATCTCTTCCTTAGTAATACATGATAGAAAACATGGTTAATATGTGTCACCATGTTACCACCTTCAAAGAACCATTTCACTTCTCTGATTAGACCAATTTTGATGGTATACCAATTGTGTCTAAGGAAATATCCAATGAAACCATGTGGTCCTAAACTTTTGTTAGATCCAATACTCAAGATCAAATTATTTATTTCCTTTTCATATAGGATTTTGCAAAAAATTCATTTCTTTCTCATTGACTTGTTGAATAGGTTAAAATTTAGAAATTTGTTCATCATTTTCTCCTAATTCTATAGTTTCTCAAAAAATGAAATTATTTCTTTAGCAATATTATCCTCTTATTCAATGTACTAACGATAGTAATCATAAAGTTTAGGAATATAATTTATTACATTTCTCCTTTTAACAGTTGAGTAGATATAATTTAGTATTTTTGTCGCCACTATAAAAACACCATTCTACTATATCGTAGTAGTATCTCTTCTTATTCTTCTCAAGTTGTTATAATATTTCATGAATAATCCTTTCACCATCAATCAAATCATTATCTAGGGGTGGTTCTTCGTAGGACAATTGCTATATCTTTCATCTCCCGCTTTTCTTTGGCAATTAAATTGGCCACCTTGACATATTTCCATGACTAGATTTTTAGTGCATTCTGGTCTTTCTTTAGTTTTTGGCTGAAGTAGATGTGGGTATTATAATATTTACAACTTCCAAGCATTCCAAATAACATGAGAACATGGCCATTCCTTCCAAAAATTCAAAAACTAGAATTCTTTCTTGTTCGTACAGTCCTTCAGATTCACATTTATGGTTGAGTGATTGGCAAAAATAGATGGAAGGGGGTTTGTTTTAGTACCACAATATTCATTCAAAAAACCATCATTTACCAAGGATCCCTATAGCTTGCACGTGATTCTTTTTATTGTACATAGATTGTTTCTCCAAGTAAAGATGTCATTTCCTATTGTGGGTAACTCAATCAAACCTGAATTGATATGAATACTTATCTCCCAATTGTTCTCTTCTCTCTCTTTCAGATGAAAATCACCAAATGAAAGCCAATATCCATGACTATGCATTGAAATTCTCTAAATTTTATTCCATAAACTAAGTTTTTGTTTCATGAAATTTCTAGAATATATATTAGTAATGTTGATGAGGAGTCCTCATTTACTAATTTATTTCATAACAATATGATGATCATTCATATTAGTAGTTGCCACATCCTAAGATCTAGGATTCCATCAAACACAGATGGGGTGATTTTTATCAAAATTATGAGTAGTTATCCATTTATAGCCTCTTGGAAATATTTTTGCATAAGTGTTCTTCATATATGGTTTGATTTTCAATGTCAAAAAGGATAGAAACAGAAGTACAAGAATTCATAACTATTTCTCAACCTCCCTCTTCCTACATGGTTTCCTAGAATGACATAAATTATCATAAGAATGGTAATTAATGGTACCTAGTAGTAGAATAGGTTTTTCATGAACCATCCATTCTAGGAAGAGGTTGATGTCTCTCAATATTTAGATTCTACCATACCTCCCCATTGTTAGTAATGCTATTCTTTTAGTATTTTTAATACTTATATTTGAGGTTTAAGGATTTTCCACTCTTATTTTGATATGCTATACTATCTTCTAAATTTTCTATGTCAATAAGCCTTTCAAAACTATTATTTGACATTATTTCAACTTCTTCATTTTTATGAGTATCATCACTAACTTTTTCTCTCTTGGTGACTCATCTTCCTCTTCTCCCAACTTATTTCTAGACTCAATTAGGTCTCACAACATGGGTTTCAGTGAGTTGTAATCTCCTCCCCACCTTCAATTGATAGTCAAGTTCATAGTTTTTGAAAATCTTATAATTGAACCCCTTTTAGGCAGACATTCATAATGGATAGAAATTCCAATAGGTTCTCCCTTTGGCATTTTAACCTAGATCTCATATGATGTAACTTCCTCTGCATCTACTTCAACTAAGTCCCTAGATTCATGCAAAAACTTTAAGACCCTTGATTCATGCAAATACTCTTGTCCTAGAGATCTAAAATCAATATAAGGAGCTAACCTATTCCACTTGTGACTATGTGCACCGCTCTTGATGATCAATTCCTCCCCCTATTGGGAATATTTATCCATACTAGTAATGTGATATAGATGTCTTTTTGTAGGTTTTTATCGGTCTTGCAGTCCTTGGATACTCCAAGTCTATTGTAAAACCATTGAGGTCCACAATATATCATGTTTTTTTGTCTAAAACGTTGTTGAACTTTGAAAGAAAGAATTTTTCTAGTTTTGAGAACAAGTTGAAGCCTCCCTTTGGTTTCCATACTCTCTGTATCCACACCAAAAGGTGATATAAGTATGGTAGTTTCCCAATGGCATATAGTATATCAATATGTTCCTAGTATTTCTCCATGGACTCCTATGTGTTTTCATCTATCATTATGTACCTCTTTCCTTCCAGTTTCTTTTGTGAGGGAGAAGTTTATGCTGTTTTAAGGTGTCAGATATGAACAATATCTGATTTCATGACTTCTTAGTATTGTTTTCTCCATGTGCTTGTTATCTTGTGCCTATCTTCTCTGCTTTATGAGTGTAAGAGAGGAGGAGAACCTCCCCTGCTCAGGTTTTGGAGAAGCTCCCAAGAGATCACCATTTTCCCTCCTTAAGACAAACATAACCATAGAGAACTTTTTATATGTATGTATAGATGCATATGTGTGTGCATCTATATATATACATACACATATGAAAAGGAATTTCACTTGTCTTGCTCTATTGTTTCAAGAAAACCTAAATTCAGATTACAAGGTAAATAGGAAAATAACTAAACTACAATTTGTAGTACTACTGCCAATACATACAAAATATTTAAGAAAGATAGTGTAAGAACCCATCCCAATGATCAAACCTTAATTGACCATTAGGATATATCCTTTGACAAAACATAACTTAAATCTAATATCCATAAAAAAGTGATTTGAAAACAAAAATCCAAAAAATCTGATCCACATAAAGATCTAACTAGAAACAATTGTCACAAAACTCACATGACATCTTATGTAAATGAATTTCATCACATTAGAGCCATTCCAAGAGAGGTCATGATAAGAATATAAACTGAAATCTCTTTATTGAATTTGTCAAAGTAAGATGACAACATGAGATATCCATACAACTACAATGTTATAAAAGTGCCAAATCAACTTACAACTCGTATTTGTAAGTAAACATCACGTAAAGAAACCTATCATGTAGCTCACGACCTACCCACCCATAACTACGAAAGTGAGC
This sequence comes from Alisma plantago-aquatica, assembly GCA_963693085.1. Classification (NCBI taxonomy): domain Eukaryota; kingdom Viridiplantae; phylum Streptophyta; class Magnoliopsida; order Alismatales; family Alismataceae; genus Alisma; species Alisma plantago-aquatica. Next base: position 1,062,992,102 of record OY856411.1, on the reverse strand, counting down.
GTATAAGGACACTCTATACTTAACTATGTTCTTTCTTTTTACATCTTGATAAAAAACTTCTTTTCTACTTCTCTAGCATACCAAAAAAGATGTGGAAAACTACGAGTGAGACCCCCGGCCCCAGAGATATGATATAAAAAAGATAACATCTTTTCACTGACAAGTATCACCAGCTTATTGAGAGGTAGATTAATCAACAATTCAATATCTCTTCATAGGATATAAACATCAAGTACTTTTTCTCTTCACATGGATGTATACTTAACAAGTAGAAAAAAGGGATAAACTTGTAACCATATCGGATTATACACTTACTTGTATAGAGTAAGAAACATACTTGCAATAAGTAAAGGGATGGAGTTGTTCATCCATGCAATTCATCAATCAAATGTAAGTAGATATACTACAAGGCTAAGTTACACATTTTATTATTTCCCTGAGTAGTTTGAGGTGTTCCACTCAAACTATAAGCTAACCACTGTAAAGTTGCAATCAACCCCATATAAGATCTTATGATTTATGGACTCCTAAATATCCTACAAAAAATGTTACATTTCATGACATTAAATTTCGGCATTTTTTAAAATAAGTTGGCGGTAATCCAACTTGCATATCCACGTGGATTTTTTTTCACCACATTATCCCAACTGCCTCTCTCTATCACGCATTCTCTTTCCCCTTTCCCCTTTTCTCATGCATTCCTTCTCTCACGCTCCCCCGACGATGCCGGCCCCCCTTCTCCCATCCTTGCGCTCTTTGCGCTCCCCCGACACCCCCCTGGCGTCTCCCATCCTTGCACTCTTTACGCTCCACCGCGCGCGCCGTTCGCAGATATAGATCTCCTAGCCACACGCAATATGCTTCTTCCAGTCTCCACACGGGCTCTCCACTCCTACCGAAATCCTCTCTCACGATCTCCCCCCTCTTCAAGTGTTGGTGTGACGGGTACGAGATTCGGTTGACAGTGCATGGTTGCAGGTTCGGTTGCAGCAGCGACTCAATCAAGCCCGATTGTGGCTCCCACTACTGGTTTTGCTGTGGGGGTGGGTGCATCGAACCTAAATGTGGCTCCATCTACTGTGCCCTAAATCTGGATGCGGTTGGCCAGGCTAATAATTAGACTTCTATCTGAAGGTACACGATCTCCCCCTCTCTTATCTCTATTCTTCTCTATGAAATGTGTGTATGGACGCCTTCTTCCTCGTGTGATTCCCCATCAGATATATCCATTGAATGGATGCCTAACCATGCAGTTGGCCACCCTCTAAAATCTAATGGGTGATAGTGATTAAGACATTTGAGCTGCTATATAAACATTGTATTTTCCTTTGTTCGCCCAATGCCATGCAAGTTTGAAGAAACACCCTCTGGGAGGCTCAAGCTCCCATGGCCCTTGGGTGCCTAATTCAGTCCTTAGACACCTGGTTAGGCAACTACAACTGTGGCCATTTTTTGGGATATTGTTTAGTATTATAAATTTAATTATGTATCATGCAGTATAAGTAAATGAAGTACTTGGGTATATAACCTCAAAAAGAATCTCAAAGAAAATACTTGGGTATTTTGTATATGTACAATACATACAACATCATAATATACATAATGTCAATAACCTCTAATATGTTAAATTGAATAGCATATAGTTGCAGTCAGTGTTCAGAAAAGCGCTATTCGGTGTTGGATATTTTTATGCAGACAGAGCACTAAATAGAGTATATGCGGTATGCGGGAGTATATGTGGTTTTGGATATTTTTAATAAATTAATATATCTATGTATATTTATATATCAGTCATATAGAATTATATATCACATTGAACAATTACATACAAGGACAGCATAGAATGATTAATTAAAAGAAAGGGAGCAGCAATATCATATAAATATTTAATTAGAAACAACAAAATTATCATATAAATTTCATTTCTTCAATTCCATGTATGTGTGTTTAGAAAAGCGGTGATTAAGCGGCCGCATAAGCGGGTAATCGGCCGCATAATTGGGCCTGGACCGATTATTGGTCCACTTTGACATATGTGGTGCGGTCCCCTGTCCGAACCGCTTAAGCGGCCGCATATGCCGCCGCATGGACCGATTTCTTGAACATTGGTTGCAGTCATGTATAGTACAAATAGCATACTATTGTTAGTTTCTAAGTAAACTTAGATATGCAGCGATGTATTAAATATATGCATGATTCACTTGTATGTTTATAATGAAATATAACACAATATAGTGCAAGTAGTAAATTTATTATTTATTTTTGACATGTTCTGATGTTTAAACATCAATAAAAGTTCATTTATGGGAAAAGTATACAAAAATTAGTGTTCTTTTAGAAAGAAGGGCATGCTGAAGTACATGCCTGCCTTAAGCAGTTCCAAGGTTCATCAACTCACCTCCATCTCCACACCATCTAATGAATTTTTATATATGTCTGGAATGGAGTTGTCAATGCTTATCCCAAATGCTCACTCCAATCCGATGTGATTGTATGGCACAATGATACAATAACATTCCTTGTCCACATAGAATGCTAGCTAGTGTTATGGTTTTTGTTGACTCTTTTCCATCACTTGGACTTGTGCTAAACTTGTTTCCTATTTCAATTGCACTATTGTTTCTTCAAAAGCTCGGTAGTACCAACTTCAAACTTTCATAGTAATGTGGGGAAGTTTTTTTGTGGGACTAGTTTTTGTGGGAGGAGCTTTTTGAGATATAGCTTGGAAAAACTCACCAGAAGAGAGGTAACAGACTTGTGGGAGGAGAAATGTAGGATGAAGATGGAAGGATCTTATGGGGATTTGGGCGCCTGGGACTCTGGGAGAGATGAGGAGAGGGTGGGAGCATTCTAAAGGCTCATGTATGGACTTCCCATCTGCATTGTTATTAGCTTGAAGGTGGGGGCGATTGAGGTAGATGGTAGGAGAATGGTAGAGTGGGTAGCTGGCGAGGAAGAGTGTGGTGGAAGATCTATAATTTGAAAGAAAGAAGGAGCAAGTGGAGTGCATGTTGTAAACATGATAAATAGGTCACCTAGATCAATTTTTGGAAAAGGAGTTGTACACATGGGATGGCCTAAAAAAAGGATAAAGACATTTACCAACTAAGCTGGAACTTTCAGCTATGAGATTATAGAGACAAGGCTAGATGAGCCCCCAACCCGGCAGCCAGCTTGTGTGTAGGGGATAGGTTCACTCATAAAGGATACTACTTGTCTGGTTATATAGGTTCGTAGGTAGCACCTAGGAAACTCTACTCCAACTTTCTTCACTATAGAAATAAGAAGTCATACATTAATAAACAAACTGATGACAACAATTAAACTTGTTTTATTACAGTGACAAACTATAAGATGACAAGTGATCTTGAATTCACAATGATGGACTAAGAAGACAAGCAATCTTCAGTTCATCCTCTCTACTAAACATTCACACACTCTAGTGCATTATATATTTTGTTTCGATGATATTACCAACAAAACTTTTATTCATAGTTGATACCTTTATCACGAATAGAGTTTCATATTGAACTGCTGAATTGTCAATCTAAAGTCACCAGGTTTACCTGCATTATATAACATTTTGTATTATAAAATATGGCAGTAACGATGACATGATACATAGCTCCTCAAATATAGAAACAATATAACTATACGATAAAAAATAGAGGTGCCTATCCTATAGTTTCATATGGCATGTAGCTTAGCAACTTTCAAGCATCTTGAGATTTTTCCCCCTCAAACCTGGTTTCTCATGCAAATAAAAAACTCGAAGTTGTCGACGACATGTGAAAATTATTCAAATATATAAATTCATCGCTATAGTTTTACCACAAAATCATAAAAAATTGAATTGCAGCCAAACTCATTGTTAACATTTGTAGTGATATTAATTGGCAAGGAAATGGTTACCTAATATGAAGTCTTAAATAGAGATGTCTTGCTCGACATGTTTTATAGACTTGAATCTAGTTCTATTGGACCAAATAAAAGAAGTAACCCGGCCCATTCCGGGTCATAAAACATTAACAAGAGTTAAACGTTTAGCAATTTCCATGCCTCAATGATAATGTAATAGTGAACCAACTTAGTTGTCTGACGGTCAATTCCAAAAAGTGTCCAACAACCATGCTATCAATATGGAATATATATGGGCTGAAATCTGAGTTGACCCAATTAGCATGGTCATAGAGTTGGTGTAAACAAAACATAAGCCTTGTGTTTGCAACATTATTAGAAACTCAGTGAGACATGTCTTGACTAATGGATATTAATTCTCTCCCTATTTTGGTTTTTAAAATTGATGTAAATTAATGTCTTAGTACTTCTCTGGCAACAAAATACAACCGTAGTAAAAACTAAAGGCATCAACAACATTTCAATTTGATGTAGTTATTAAGTTTTAACCCTATGCAGGTCATTTCCTCAAAGGAAATCATAGAGTCAAAGGTAAGAACAAAGTTTCTATGAATAAAATGCCCTCCTCAGTCGTGGCTAAGAGCCCCAAAAAAGAAACATTAAGGTTAAGGATCTATGTAAGACATTATGAACAGATATACTTACAAATAAGAAGTTGTTTCTTTATCTAGTAATTGAAGACATATGAGTATTCACAATGCACGATTAGAAGAACCTCTCCATTGAGAACAGATAGCCACTGGTTACCGATAGAGTTGCAAATGAATGTGGCAAATAGTAACAAAATCGTCAACCATCAAGTTTTCATTCACTTGAATTCAAACACTACAACACTACAAATTAGAATATTCAATTACTTGTGGGTGGTAGAGTATAAACCTAGTATTAGTCTCTAAGGTACAATGTCTGTGAAACACATATTGATCACCTACTTCCTAGCCATTGGATCAGGGCTAAACAAATTTGATCTAGTAATAGTATAGAAGAAGAGAATGACTGATCTTGGAAGACAAAGAAGTATAACACAAGAAAGTAGAAATTAATCAGCTACAATGATAGAAACATTGCCAACATAAAAACCGCACCAAGTTCTTTCTTAAGCTGACTTAAATTTTTAGAAACCAATATAGAGGAAATGAGAACAAACCATACAAAGAGTGGAAGCTGAGGATGAAAGAACAACTCGAGAAAAGATTGTCTTGTTCCCCTCATCACATGTAAAATTGAGAATTTGTCTTTAGTTGAGTCGTCAGCAACAAGAACAAAAGCATCGTGCATGCCCAATATATTAGAGATGTATTGTTCAGAAATTAAAATCATACTATCCTAACCAAGTGCACATACTTGCCATGGCCAATATATGGTCACCATGGTGTGCCCATAGTTCTAGTTGCATATCTCGAGAAAAATATGTACAACTAATATATACAAAATAAATCATGACTATAAGAACAAAAAAAATATATTCAACTAATATACCAACTTTGTAGAAAAATAAAATTCTTGTCTATAAGAATTGGAAACCAATTTAATATGTATATTTATTGCTTGCCATCTAATCAGTGCCTATAAAAGTTAAAATTTTGTTACTTCCTACTTGATATTCTATACGAGAGATTGATTAATTTTCTTTCCACTTAATACATGGGTCTGAAATCCTATCCACTAAATAGTAACTTAAGGTATTGATGAATTTACTGTTATTTTTGTATATTGATGCAGGAAGGAACTGTGGCCAATAATTGTTAGAACCAGTTGTTAGATTATATTTTGGAGAAGCGGAAAAGAGGTATACCCCTCTTTGAATTCTAAATAAAGATAATGATCGCAACCATGTTGATTTTTAGACAACATTGCATTTTCTTTTCTTTGTATGTCATTCAACTTGTATTGATTTATAATGTCGTATACGATAACATAAGAAAGTTTCTTATCATTCACATCTGGTTTAATTTTATTCTATCACGAATAGATTATGACCAACCTATTAGTTTCCTAGGTAGACGTTTCATGAATCATTACTATAAGTTCTAAACAAAATCGACATTGATATGTGATTCCACTTTAAGAAACTAGAATATTTCGTTTAAGTGGATCGTCACAAAATGCTATAAATTATTAAGATAAAATGAATGAATGAATAATACATTCATTGGCTTTGCTTCAAAATAAAGGGAAAATAATGATAACCCATTCTATCAAAAAGTGTATATGTGAGTTTTTACTATAGGATGTGACACTTCATAATAAAAACACAAGACCATCCCAAGAACATAATGCCGCAATCATGGATAAAAAATCCAAAGGTGGTAAGTGTATTAATGATGACACAGTTCCTAAAAGTTTTACCTATTTAGGTGGAGGGAAGTAATAGCACCTACATTTTTAGTGATCTAAAATAATAGTGCCCCCATCATTTTTATCTAATTGAATATTTCTGAAATTATAATAAATTGCTAACTTAACAAAAAGACTGAAGGACAAATTTCACTATGTCATATGATACCAATGAGTGCATATAATAAGTTCTCAAAATTATAAAATACACTACAACACGGCTATGCAACACAGTAAATAAAGAAGAAGAAAACTTCATTTGGAAATAAGAGATATGCAGCTACAAAAGAGCCAACAGAATGCTACAAAAAGTCAACATCTTTCTCCAAGATTTATTGCTTTCTTTATAGGGTAAAAACCCCTTATAAATGATGTTCTCGTAAGAGAATAATTGATTAGTAATACAAGTGACAACTATCAGAATAAACATTGAATTTGTAGCCTTTTAAATCATACATGGGTGTGACATATCTAGAGATGATGTGCACTTTGAAGTCAAAGTTTTATTTCTTTGAATTTATATTCCATCACATTCAAATGTGTGTTTCTCCAATGTCTAGTACTTGATATGAAAGATAAATGATCCAAAGATGATATATAATCATGATGAGCACACTCCAAAGCATTTGAGACACAATATGTGTTGTAAGAACCCTCTCCTAACTTGGGAAGAGAAATCTTAGGCCTAGGGCAATGCAAACATATATACAATCTCAGAGATTTTATATTTGAGTATACGAAAATTTAATTGACCCTGGATCAAATTTATTTCCTGGAAAGAATAAGATGGAGTAGTTGTAGGCTCTGTGAAGACTTGCTTTGCATTTATTCTCTCTTCAGATATGACAACATGTGATATGTAGAGAGGTGATGTTGTGTAGGTCATAACTCATGTAGCTAGGTTCTTCCTACTTCCCTCCACTAATTTGACCAAAAATGCACCTGATTTTCCCTAATCAAACCTGATTAGGTACTAAATAAGATCTTTTTTTTTCTTGTACTAAATCCTATGTGAGACATTATATTTAGTCAAACCTGATTTGGTATAAATAATATCTAATTTATTCCATAGGTGTTTCTAGACATTTTTCATAAAGATATAGTCTAATTTAACACAAATAATTAATTATATTCAAATATATACACTACTTTGTACATTTCTTTCAATTACCCTAAATCTTAATCAATAATAACTTGAACTATATCACACCTCACATGATCCACAATAACCAAATTTGCCCTAATTTGTGTATTTTGAAGTAAATTAAACCTAATTGTACCTAAATCAGACTTAATTTTACATAATATGACATAAGCAGAGTTAACTTCTCCTAAGTTTTTCTAAATTGGCTGAAATGAGACTAATTTAGACCTAAGTTAACCTAATTTTCCTTATTTATGTCTAAGTCAGACTTAATTTGCCATAACATGACCTAAGCATTGCTAGCTTTCCTTGATCTGCCCCATATTCACGTAATGTGAGACCTAATTTTGGTAAAATTAGACATAATTTGCCCACAACAAACCTATTTTCCCCAAACTATAAGTGTTTTACCAAAATTACACCTTATTTTCTATAAATAGACATAAGTTTCCCTGTTTAGACCTAATTTGTCTTAAATCAGATCTATTTCCACCTTTGAGTAGCCTATTTTCTACCTAGATAAAATTTCTAAGAGATTTTAAAAGGTAGTTCATTCAATAATATATGATCTTTGTATTTGCTACAATATAATATATGATTGGTTATATATTATGAATTTGTTCTCTAATAAAAATTCTCCCTATTCAATTTAGTGACTTGCGATTTTGATTTGTAAGCATTGCATGGTTTATAATGAAAAGGAGATCTAATCATCCCAGGGAATTGAGTGAGTGTTAATTAAAAAATTTGTACATGTTTGAATACATATGAAAGTTTGGATTACCTGTTGTTGTATACTTGTTTACCTTATACATTGAATGTTATATGCACACCTTTTTTTTCCTAGTGTTATGCTAACCAAGATTTGGTATTTATGTAACATTTATAAAAAATCATTGAGTAACAATTTTAAATGTTTTTTTTAAATTTAGTTAACTGTAGCTTGTATCTTTGTAGGATTCAAATGTCTAGAATAGATAAGAGTTGGATGAAAAATAAAAGCAGGTTATCGACATAATACAAAAATGGTGTTGAAGAATTTATTCAATTTGCATCTCAAAATGTAGAAGTTGATGGATTAATACCTTGCCCTTGCATTAAATGTAACAATGGTAGTCGCAAGACAAAGGATGAGGTGTCAGGTGATCTAATAGTTAATGGCATAATTGAGTGCTACACATGTTGGGTATCACATGGTGAATCAGTTCATGTAGATCATCACAATGATAGTGATGATGGCCAGGATGAGGATGATGATGTTGAGGATGAGGCTGATGATGTAGAGGGGATGATAAGGGATGGGCTAGGATTTCTTGATAACCATGTTCCAACATTTGATGAAATTGATTACAACTATGAAATTGATGAGTTGAATGATGATCTTAAGACATTTAGTAGGCTGATGAAAGTTGCAAAGGAACCACTTTATGATGGTTATGAAGGATACTCAAAATTATCATTCACCATAACATTACTACAACTAAACGAGTTTCATGGAATGAGCAATAATCTTTTTAATAGTTTGATTACATTGTTATCAAAGGCGTTCAAGGATTGTCGGTTGCCAAAATCTTTTTATGATGCAAGAAAGTATATTACTGACCTTGGACTTGATTATATAGCAATAGATGTTTGTAAAGAACATTGCATGTTGTTTTGGAAGGATCGAAAGAAAGAAGATGTATGTTTAAAATGTGGTGCTAGTAGGTGGAAGTATAGCTCTATTGATTACTCAACTAAGGATAAGACTACAAAAAGGAATAAACTTAAGTTAGTCAAAAAGGTTTCTGTTAAGACTTTATGGTACTTTCTACTAATCCCAAGGTCAAAACGACTGTACATGTGCTATCAAACAGCTTAAGAGATGAGATGGCATCAAGAAAAGTGCATAAATGATGGTAAACTAAGACACCCAACTGATGCTGAAGAGTGGAAAAGATTTGATGAGATGCATCCATCGTTTTCTGGAGACCCTAGCAATGTTAGGCTTGGATTGTCTTTTGATGGATTTAATCCATACGAGAATATGAGTAATTCTTATAGCATATAGCCCATTATCCTCATTCCATATAATTTGCCTCCATGGCTTTGTATGAAATAAGATTATCTTATTTTATCCATGATCATTCCTGGGAAGAAGTCTCCTACCTATAAGATTGATGTCTACTTACAACCATTGATAGAGGAGTTAAAGGAGTTATGGGATGCATGACTTGAAACTTATGATACTGTTTCAAAATAGAATTTTAAAATGCATGCTTCTCTATTATGGACAATTAATGATTTCCCTGCTTATGGATATTTGTCTGGATGGTTTACCCAAGGCGAGTTAGCATGTCCTTCTTGTCAAAAGGATACATGGCCTCTCAGATTGAAACATGGGTGGAAATTTTGTTATATGGGGCATCGTAGATTCTTACCAGAAAATCATAGATGGCAGTGCAATGAGCATGCATTTGATGGGAAACAAGAACCATGACCTTATCCTCAAGAATTATCTAAAGAAGATGCTTTGAATCAACTACACGTCATCTTTGAAACAAATCTGGGAAAGAGAAAGAACAAAAGTTAAAAAAAAAGCCCTCTCATGCTTGGAAGAAAAAAAGCATTTTTTTTTACTTCCTTATTGGAAGAGTCTTCATCTTCACCATAATCTTGATGTAATGCACATTGAGAAGAATATTTGTGATAGCTTAACTGGAACAATTATGGATATTGATGAGAAGACTAAGGATAATTCAAAAGACCGTAAAGACTTAAAAGATATGAATATAAGGTAGGAGCTTCTCCCAAAAATTGTATATGGAAAGCTAGAAGTCCATATACCATGTTTTACTTTATCATTAGAGGAAAACAAGTTTTTTTGTGAATTCTTAAAATAAATAAAATTTCTAGATGGGATATTCTCAAATATTTCTAGATGTGTGAATGTTGATGAGCGTTGAATTTCTGGTATGAAATCTCATGATTTTCATGTATTTTTGCAAAAAATCCTTCCTCTTGCAACATGTGGAATCTTTCCAAAGGATGTATCTGAGACATTAACTGAGCTTAGTATATCATTTAAGGAATTGTACTCTAAGGTATTGAGAGTAGAAGATCTAAAGAGGTTGGAAAATCATATTGTTGTTACACTATGTAAAATAGAGCAGATATTTGTACCATCATTCTTCGATGTAATGGTACACCTTCCTATTCACCTAGCAAATCAAGCAATTCTTGGAGGCCCTGTGCAATACATATGGATGTATCCGATTGAGAGGTGATTACAAGTACATATTAGTTTGTTTCTAATTTTATTTGTATGTTTTTAATTTTCCTTTCTTGTGTAGGTTTCTTCAAACATTGAAGTCATATGTGCAGAATAAAAATCGACCAGAAGGTTCAATAGCTGAGATGTATATCACCAATGAATGCTTGTTTTTTTGCTCAAGATACATGAAGGAGAATGACACTGGATTTAATCATCCACGATATCATGACAATAGAGAGATAACAATTTCATCTGAATTTACAATTTTCAAATATATTGGGAAAACATTATCAGTAGGCACCACCATTAGTCTTACTATTAATGAATGGAAACAAGCTCACAAGTATGTTCTTGAAAATTCAGATGCAATATTACCATTTATAAGGTAAATTATAGTTATTTAAATATACTTTTTCTTGACATGATGTTAAGTCTTACAATTTTATAATAAATATTTTTTAGTGAGCACAAACAACTAATCCAAGATATGGGTGTTCACAACATCGAGGTGCATCATTAAAAATTCTTCTTTGAGTGGTTGGAGAGTCAGGTGAGCATTTAAAGTACTCTCAAAAAATTGAAACTTGAAGTCTAACATTGTCGTTAATGTGTGTTTGTCTATTATGATAGGTGGTTGAATTACATAAACATGGCAAAGTGGATGATGAACTTCTAAGTTTAGTTCACGGTCCTGATAAAGAGGTGTTATCTTTTACAAGTCTAGACATAAATGGATTCCGATTTCATACTGAAGATCGTGACAATAGGTTAACAACACAAAGCAGTGGTGTTCTTGTTAAGGTAGATTCAACCAATAGACACTTTATCTATTATGGTGTTTTGAGTGAAATCTTAGAGTTGAGATACACTGGTGGAAGACGAGCTCACATTTTTAGGTGTGAGTGGTGGGACATGCATAATGAAGGAAGAGGGTTTGAGCAGAACAAATACAATCTTGTTAGTTTAAATACAAAACACAAGTTGAAAACCAATGAACCATTTATTCTAGCATCCCAAGTAGAACAATGCTTTTATGTCCGTGACCTTTACAGAAGTAATTGGATTGTTGCTATTGAATCACCACCACACGACTTGTACAATGTGACACATGGAGATGAAGGTAGTATTAATGATGAAAGTGCATTTCAAGAAAACACATCAAATTTATCTACATTCTCATCATTCCCCTCAGATACATTTGATGTTTGTCATTAGATGAGACATGATGTAGTGAAAACTTTGTCCATGAAAGCTGCAAAGAAAAAAGGATGGCTTGAAAAAGATGGACACAATATACGAGAGACAATGAACTGAATTTATAATCCTTTTAATTTGTATTTTCCTTATAGACTAGGATTAATTTTACTAAGTTCTATGTGAACATTGATAGATGTCATTTGATTGATAATGTATTAGCATCTGAGTATAGATGTTTCCTTTGATTGCTTCTTTTGATATTTTCTTGGATTATTATCCTTTTTAAATAATTTGATGAGACACATGTAGGAAATATGGTCAATCTATCTAGTGCCTAGACCCAATATGCAGGTAACTATGAGATACTAATGGTTGACCATTGTAGCAAGACCCAACGTAAGTAATGTTTGCTCCATTTTTAAGAATATTTCAATTGAACCCCATGCGTAGCTTGCTAAGTTTTTATTATGCAGAGTCAAAAAAGCAGAAAGAACTGGATCACCATGGTACAAGTTGTATTGAAGGGTCGACCAACAATGTATCACATAGAAATTTAGGTATATCCATTATTGATTTCTTCACTAGAAAAATCCATGCATAAATGTTGTAATGAGTGGGACCCAATAGTGGGCTCACTCAATGGTACAAAAATGAGCCATGAAATATTTATGCAACGGAAAACATAACTATTTACAAGTTACAAATATTCCCATGTACATAACTTTCTCACCCAAACGGTGGTATATAAAAAAGAAATACTATAACTACGTTTAATAGGAGCCCCAGATGCAGATGGCAACCCGACTATTCCAAGTTATCCTTAAACCAACTTCAGGTGTATCACCTTCATGTGTTCACGTCCTTCAAAGCACATATACCTGGGTAGTTTTGGGAACACCCAGAAAAATAGGAAAACAAGATATAAATCAGCAAAAGCTGAGTATGTATATAAGAGAATTAACTAGGACATTTAAAAAGTAAAGTAAGATGTTCCCATCAAAAATGGGCTATTAAAAATTAATTAGGTAAGCTTAAGGAGAAGTAACGAGAGAATGAATTTTCAAAAGAATGAGACATATAAATAAACAATTGAAATAACGTATCTTGCCATTAACCATTCACAATATCATAACAATCATAATAATTTTGCATGTAGATGTATTTGACTAAAGTAACTAAAGTAGGGCCACGACACCACTGAGTCAATGGCCTAAGTAAAATGGGTGGAAATAGACGCACCCTAGGCGGAAATAGACACGCCCTAATGGTTACACATAAGGGTCTACGGTAGTTAAACTAGTCGAATTATCTAACATACATAAATAGAGTGGCAAGATTCACTTTTTACAAATGTACATGGCATCTTGCAGACATAATAGCAGGTGGGGTCATTGACCCGATTCAACAAGATAATAATAATTTCAAAAGAGCAATAATAATTCCAATTGAGAGCATATGAAATATCTGGCAAATGAGAAAAGAGCATGTATTGCAAAAATTGCCTCATTATGGAAAAAATTAGTCATAATAATGCCCCGTTATAAATAGGGAGGAGTACATACCTTAATTCTTGTCTAAGTCAAATAAACGATCACCTAAGTTTGAGCCAAGTTTAATATCACATACGCATAAGATTATACATTTGGGTTAATATCTCCTCACGTACTATTTACTCAATAAAACACTCCCTAAAATTTGATATTTGGTGCGGAGGTCTGTATCCGGAAAATCTTTCTGATTTCGAATACACACCCACAATTATTACTCTAATTATCAATTTGTATAATATTGTAACATCAAGTTAGGCCTAATAGGTAACAGTTGCTAACAGCAATTTCACTCTTTGACTTCCAAACGCCGGTGTCCCAAAGCGGATATTGTGATTGAAAAACTTAAAGCATTCCGCTCCGGCTTCTCATACATTGCAGCAGTAACTCCGAAGAGCATAGTCGAGATGTCAAAGCATACGAATGCGTAATTTATAACCACGGGCCAAATCTCTAAGCTGAATCAATCGTAGAGCACATAAGAAGGTCAGACTACTGGTATTTCAGCACGACCTCTTGCAAGACAAAACCTTCTCCATCAACCAATTCAACTGGAAGCCCAGATTCGGTGAAATCTATCGATCGGCTGGATTCTGCATAATCATATAAGCCGCTATGACCTACACCTCAAAGGCTAGATTATCAAGTTGCAGAAATTCCAGAACACGCCCACAACACTGATCCTCCCTGCATGCCCGAGCAACGGCACAACGACACTTGAAGCAGAAACGGAATCGACAGGATAGAGGAGGCGACCACCCAACAAAACCCGATCCTGGCACACCATTGCAGAAACGAAACCAGGGTCCTGGATTACACCGACGACAACCATTACAGTACCAGGATCCAAATGTGCACTCATGACTGCATTGTTGATCACTCAATCGTACCAAAGCCCGACATTCATGACGGAACAGAATTAGACTCAAGGTCTTCCGGCGTCAATGACGTGAGCAAACACAGTAGGAATCGGTAATAAAATATGTGAGCGTTAATTCAAAATGAATCAACCAGACGTTCTAATCCATCCCTACGACCTTGCGAGCAACCGTGTATTGCCATCGGCTCCCAGATCAGTAGCTAGCCCAATGGTCGTTGACTGGGATCGACACAGGTGTGAACAAGATACCATCGGGGTTCCAGGATAGTATTTATCTATCGACGCAGGTCAATCAACAATAACAACATTACAAATTTGTAACCCAATCCCTTACGGCTCGTAGGGCATGAATAAGTGGAACCAAGTAGGGTACCACAGTCAGAATTCCAACGGAAACGAGACTAAATAATGGGAAGCAAGAACCTCTCAAGCGGAGAACCAGGAAATGGAAATCGAATCACGGGCAAAAGGAAGCCAAGGTGAACAACTGCGTTGCGCGATACAAACTAATTTCGCAGACCAGAGTCCCACAGTCCTCCCACCGACGAGGACCTCAGTAGGTGAAACAGAGTCCTTCGTCGACCAGGGAGTCGAGACCAACCTAGAGAAAATAGAATATATGGAATGAAAGCTCAAGGGAACGAGATGGCTCCTTTACCTCTAATTAGGCCGAGAACCAACACGGCGGCACTCCCCACTCGAAACTCGCCGGAGGAGATTTTGGCGGTGGTTGAGGAAGCGGCAACGTTCAGGAGAAATTGGATGTAGGGAGCGCTGGAGGAGCGTTCCTACGACTTCATCAGATGAAATCGCGGCACCGAGATGTAGAGATGGGCTTCTGCGGATCACCTCAGACAGAGACGGCAAGAGGGGTTTCAGGCGTTTAGAGAATGCGGCACCTTAGGCCTCATTTTAGAGTTCTCCTAGACCGTTTCGTTCCCTCAAGGCGTTTCCGGTGCTAACGCAGGCAATGAATGCTTGCAGTGAAGATGCTCGGAGGAAGGGAACCGGTAACGACCGCTCCCAGGAGAGGAAAATGAAGACGGGCCTTGTTTCCGTCTTCAACGCATTTTGTTAAATTAAAATCACAATAAACGACCAGACTTTGGGTCAAATAAGCGTGACCATTAAAATCTACACATTAATGCCAATTTATATTTCTTTTCAATACAATTAAAGGATGAAATCAACCTCCTTTGTCTCCTAATTTTGAGGGTTGTTAATTTACAACAATGAACATGTTTCCGATCTCAAAAGTCCATATCAAATATGTTAGGTGTTAATACTAATGAATGGGTGTCAATTAGTCTAAGGATAATTCATTTTCTATTATAAAAATATGGTTTTTGTATAGTTCTCCTCACTAAAACTCTCTCTAGGGTAAAAGGAGATATTTCATCAGATCTATTTTCAAACTTAACATTACTCAACAAAGTTTAAAGGGAATAGGATTTAAGATTTATTTTTAGGAAAAAGGAAAATAGAGGTGATACCTAGATTTGAGGTCGTTACAAGTGTTGTGATTTAATATATTTATTTGTTGTCTCTTTATGTAGGTTTTTCCAAGGAGCTAAGCAGTACCACAAAGGCGGTTCAAAGTGGATCTTTTAGTGGGTCAGAACATCAACCATTTGATAAAGACTGTAATTATGTATCTCAAAGCTTTTATGGTAATGGTCTTGTCTCAGTTTTGTGCCATTCTATGTTTACTGAATTTATAAAACAATTGTGACAGAATCCCTTAAACCCATGGGAGAAAGGCTCATCCAAAATCCTCAAGACAAGAATGTAGATGTTATGAATGATGATTTTCTACAACAAATTCAAAACTATGGTGACTTTTTGAAGCACAGGATGAATGGTAGCTTGCTTTTTAACAATGCAACATTTAGTATTTAGCCTCTAAACTTAGGAATCTGCTGCTTGGTATTTGGGTTGATTTATTCTATTGTTTTTAGAAAAATCTATTGAAGAGATTGTAAAAAAATGTGCACATATGTTGATGGCTGGTCCATGGAATTCTTCCAACAAGAATTCAGGTAGAGTTTTTTTTTTGGTCGGTCAAAAGTCTTGTTGCTATAATATTACCAAAACTTTGGGTACAAAACCTTGCGCCCCTTAACCAGCAGGGATGAAAACATCCAAAACAAGAAACAACGAGATCTTAAAAGATCTTCAGAACAGAAAAGGAAAGGAAATCTATGTCTACTACAAAAGACACGACCCCAAACAATTGCTATGGAGCAGCAACCAGCATAGCCAGCACAACACTAACAATAAGATGTGTCATCCTGGAAGTCTGAAATCTGAACATAGAACTGAAGCAGCTGATCTTCAAGCATAGACGGGGATCACCTTCCGCCACCAAACCTTCTAAAGCTTCAGGTCACTATATGGATGAGTAAACATCTAACAAGAGACCCCTTACTGCTGTGCGCTAAGACACTTCATCCAGTACCTGGGATGGACCCAGGTCTGAAAACACCAAGATGACCACCGAGATGCAGAATAGAAAGCAACGGAGTCCGTCCATAAGCTAACCATCAATTAATGTCCTTGAGCAGGGCACTACCTTTCCTCCACTAGCATTTGAATCAATCCCTGAAGATGTGAAATCTAGGTAGATGACCAGCCCCTCTTCATCAATCAACAATCACCAAATAACAGACTCTGCGCATCTCTACTACACCAAGGAAACTAACCAGAACCTTCAGCTCTTGATTCACCCAGGAGCGAGCTCCAAGGGACACCAGGTAGAGTTTTTAAAGAAATTAATACATAATGTTTCTATGTATATAATAGTATAACACTATGTTCATGAAAGGCAGTTAAAATTAGCAAAAATATTCGAAATCCTTGTCAAATTGAAAAATTTGGTGTTGCAAAAGAAAAAGATGGGCCACCAAACAATTTGGATGTTTCTCAACTTGACAAGAACGTTAGAGCACTCCCTAATGCACACATTAAAAAAATAAAGGTAATATTTATGTTTTTAATTTTCTTATATATGTGTCTTCTTATCGTATATATTCATACATATTGATATAGTTCTTGATATATGTTGTTACAATTTGCAGGGGAGGATTTGATTGCACTTAATGTTCCTATAGGTTACAAGGAGGAGGATGTTGTTTCGGTGAGGCAGATGAACAATGACAAGAGGATCTTGAGGCCACAAAGTATTGATAGTTCTCATTAGGCCGTTAAATCAGTTCAGAGTATGATGAAAAACAATCCTGGTGACAGTTAGACATTGGGTATACATATATAATGAATACTAGCTTATATTTACATTATTTAATAACTATGTTTTCATGATTTGTAGTTAAAATTAGCAACAAAGCATGCAACCCACATCCACTTGGATGTTTAGGTGTTGTGAAAGAAAAAAGTTGGGCAATGAACAATGACAATGCTTCTCTAGATGACAAGCAACGTGAAGTACCGCTTAATGAAAAATCTAGGAAAGATCAAGGTAATTTTCTACCGTGCTTGTTGTTCACATACTTACCTATACATAGATTCCTACATATATGTATATGTATATATTTATATAGTTTGTAATGTGTGGTAGCACAATTTCAAGTTCCTCCTAATTCACAAGCTAGAAAAGATCAAGGTAATTTTCTACCATGTTTGCTTTTGACATATTTTTCTGCCACTTTAATATATTCAAAGTAAAATATTTCTAAATGTATTGTAGTTCAATATGAAGAAGGGGGATTGACCATGGACAATGTTCTTGAAGATCACATCGAGGATGAGGGTGTTTCACTAAGGCAGAGAAATAATAGAAAGAGGGTTTTGCGGCCTCAAGATCTCCAAAAGTACTCTGAACAAGCTGCTGAAATAATTCAGAGTCGAACCAACATGAATTCTGGTGAGGATTAGACCTTTGGTATGAAAAAGTAATGAAAGTATTGATAATCGTCATTTTGCACTATCAATCACTAAGATGGTTAATCCTAGAGTTTAAACATTTTTTACTTCCGGTTTTAAGGGTAGTATAGAAGGGTCGATCCCACAGGACAACTATTTGGAGATTGTTCTTAGAACCCAAAATTTTTGAAGAACTTTTATTAATTTTTTTTGTATTTTTAGATTTGGAACGAGAATGTAAAAAAATCGAGTTTTGGGGTTGGTGATTACACTAAGGAATGAATGAAAATGCACTAACAAGAATAAAGAAAATTGCACAAGGAAAATTTTAGACTATTGTTAGCACAAAAAGAACTATATGAATTGAAAAGACTAAAAATTAAAGAAAGCAAAGGCAAGCAAGAAAGTCGGTGATTGATGTCAAGAGATGGAAAATCGAGGCTCGTAGGGGTTTTCACCACCTTAGCCTAGGCGATAACAACTACTTCTTAGACAACGATTCGAAGAAGGTTTGCGAATTAAAAACTCACAAGAGATAAACTCCACATGAGCCCATTGGTCCTGGTGCTCATGTTTCCTAGTTTATCATCCTAAAAGACGAAAATCCATGGTCATATCAAAACGTCTATGTAATCGATTTTATTGTTCTAAATCCAAATTTCCATGGTCATTTCCATTCGGATTAACATGCGATCCGAAGATCAATCGTCAATTAAAATTGATTACCATCTAGTCGTTTAAGAAGAAGTCGTTAAAACCATGGCTAAGGGGTTATTCCCCTTGCCTCGATAAAAGTCTACTCACTCATGGAGAAAGGGGAGATGGAGGAAGAAAGCACTGAAGCCATAGTCTAGCCCAAAATTAGGAGTCAATCCTTTTGCTAGATACAATAAAATGGCTTAGTTCTTTGTTCCTTGCTCCAGAATTAAAGAACGGAGAAAGAAGATTAAAACCAAGGCGGAAAGAAAAGACGAGAACAAGTATGAAAGAGTTATGCTTGAACTGAGATCTACTTTATTGCAGAATAAGAAGATGATTACAAGAACAATTGCTTCAGCGCTCTAATATAAGAAAACCCGAGATGCCCAGAGAGGAGGAAGTGCTCATCCTTTTATAGAATAAGGAGGGGTAGGCTATCCAAAAAAAAGAGGGGGAAAAAAGAGAGGGAGCCATCCTTTTGAATTTTCAAATCTATTCAACAAACTCTTGATTGCCTTTCTTTAATGCAGATTCTCGCAGCAGCAATTTCGAGCGAATTTCCGTTCTCCAGAGAATTTAAAGTGCGCCTGAAAATATGATTTTCCTGTAGGCCTTTGAATTCCCTTTCCAAATCATATTTGAACATTAAATTCTGCCTTAGGATGTGAGAGTTATGCCAATTTTGGTGCAAGGTATGCATTTAAGTCAGCATTGCGGGAAACTGAATTGCCTCCTACCTTCATCTCTTCTTATATTCATTCATTCCTAAAAATTGAGGAAAATATTATAAGAATTCAATAAAATAATATTGATAAGATCAACTTACAATTTATTTGTGATAGAAGTTATTTTATTGCATGTCAGTCGATTCATAAAGAAAATCTATGAAATCAAGACTGCAACATTATCCAAAATTAATGCCACAATGGCATGCATCAAAATACCGCAGACTTAAAGTTGTGCTTGTCCTCAAGAAATTGAAAAAATCAAAATGACTCAAAAAATTTTGAAATAACAAGTTCATCCTCCCTAGATTAGCAGTTCTTCTATCCTTTTCATGGCCAAGCGACCCATCTCCTAGAAGCACAAATTGCAAGCACTATGTTTCTCAAGAAAACATTTTTCATAACTTAAAGTTTTTGAACTTATACTTTGTAAAGACAGTTTCGATCTAACTTGCGCTTCGACATTCAATTTTTTTTTTGAGGAGTTGATTGCTGCACGGGGATAGAGAATTTGAGGTGTGACGGAAAAAATCCCTCCTCTATTCGACTTGGGATATAATTTTTCATGGACTTATGATTACATTGACCACAATTTTTTTGTGTGCTCTTTTTTTGACATCTTTTGATGGTACGCCCTTTGTGGGGTATGGAAGAAGGGTATGCCACCCCAGACTTAGGGTTTGGCATGCGATTTATTTTTCCGTGCAACAAAAAACCCTTTTTTTTGCTTGAAATGTCGTTGCATAAGATAGAAGAAACATGTAGCTACATTATATAAGAGTAAAAACAAATAAGTTAATCTAATGCTAAAATTAAGAAAATCTGCATTTGATTCTATTTGATACTCTAAGGCTTTCCACCGTTTCCAAGAATTTCTATCGTGATCATAAGGAACTTGATATTGCAAAGTTTTTTGAAATAAAATTGATAATGCAATTGATTTTTGGAGATAAAGTACAACATTCGGCCGACTAGATAAATGCCTTATGTTTGAAAGTAAACAAAACAAACAAATAAAATGCTGAAAGAAATGTTGAAAAGGGAAGATAAAGGGTGGATTACGTACCACCCACCCCCACCCCAGACTTAGAATTTTGCTCGACCCGAGCAAACTCTAAGAGCGAGATGGAGGGAAGAATCACTGCGGTGGAGGTGAAGGGTCAGTGAGGTTCAGATCCTGCAAAGGTGGAAACTTAGTTGAGTCAGAAGTGAGAACATCTTCAGTAGTGATATATCTTTTGAGACGGTGCCCATTGACTTTAAACTCACCCAGAACTTTATCCCAAAGAAGAAAAGGACCATGTGGATAAGCACACTTGACAATGTAAGGGCCGTACCATCGCGACTTGAGTTTCCCAGGGAAAAGTCGTAATCTAGAATTAAAAACTAGGACTTGATCCCCTTCTCTAACGTCTTTGCGCTTGATGTGACCATCATGCCACATTTTAGTTCGGTCCTTGTAGATTCTTGTGTTTTCATAGGCACTCATCCTAAGTTCATCAAGTTCATTCATTTGGAGAAAACGTTTCTCTCCAGCCATGGAAAGGTCAAAATTCAAACTTTTTATGGCCCAACTTGCTTTGTGCTCTAGTTCTATTGGTAAGTGACATGACTTACCGTAGATCAGTCTGAAAGGGGTGGTGCCAATGGGTGTTTTGTAGGCAGTGCGATATGCCCACAGGGCGTCATTGATTTTTAACGCCCAATCTTTCCTAGTTCGTCCAACAGTCTTTTCTAAAATGGATTTGATTTGTCTGTTGGATACTTCTACCTGCCCACTGGTCTGAGGATGGTAAGGAGTGGCGACTTTGTGATAGACCCCGTATTTTTTTAAAAGAGCCTCAAAACTTTTTTCCAAAAAATGGGATCCCCCGTCAGAAATGACGGTGCGAGGGACTCCGAATCTAGGAAAAATGACATCTTTAAAAAGTTTCTTAACGGATTTAGAGTCACAAGTTTTAGTAGGTATGGCTTCAACCCACTTTGACACGTAATCGACTGCGACCAAAATGTAAGTAAACCCATAAGAAGAAGGAAATGGGCCCATATAGTCGATTCCCCAGACATCAAAAATCTCTAATTCTTGCCAAGAGGTGAGAGGCATTTGGTCACGCTTAGAAATATTGCCCGTTCTTTGACATTGGTCACATGAAAGCACATAATCATACGAGTCTTTGAAGACGGTGGGCCAAAAGAATCCGCATTGTAGGACTTTCCTAGCCGTTTTTTGGGAACTCATGTGACCACCATAGGGGCCAGAGTGACATTGTTCCAAAATGGTGATGCTCTCTTCGTTGGAAATACAACGACGATATAAACCATCGACACAAAGTCGAAACAAATAAGGTTCATCCCAATAGTAATTTTTGACATCATGTAAAAATTTAGCTTTAGAGTGTCCCGTATACTGGAGATGCAATACACCTACAACTAAATAGTTTACAAAATCAGCAAACCATGGAAATTGGGAGTCAACTTTGAGCAATTGGTCATCGGGTAAGGATTCATTTATGGGATGTTCATCAATGGGGCTGTAGCTAAGTCGACTGAGGTGGTCAGCCACGACATTTTCAGATCCCTTTTTGTCTTGGATTTCTAGATCAAATTCCTACAATAACAAAATCCATCTTATGAGTCTAGGCTTGGCATCTTTTTTGGTCATGAGGTAACGAATAGCTGCATGATCAGTATAAACAACAACCTTAGAACCAACAAGATATGAGCGAAATTTATCGAAAGCATAGACAATGGCTAGCATTTCTTTTTCAGTGACGGTGTAATTTCGCTGAGCTTCATCTAAGGTCTTGGATGCATAGTAAATGACATGGTGTTTTTTGTCAATTCTTTGTCCTAAAATGGAACCTACAGCAAAATCACTAGCATCACACATGATTTCAAAGGGTAAGGCCCAGTTAGGAGCACGAATGATGGGGGTGGTGGTGAGAGCCTTTTTCAAACATAAGAAGCTCTTCATGCATGCCGTATCAAAATGGAAAGGCACCTCCTTTTGAAGAAGATTGGTGAGAGGTTTTGTAATTTTGGAAAAGTCACGGATGAATCGCCGATAAAAACCGGCATGTCCTAAGAAGGCTCGGATGTCTTTGACTGAGGTGGGAGGGGGAAGCTTGGTGATGACCTCAATCTTGGCTTGGTCAACTTCAATGCCTTGGTTGCTCACCTTATGGCCCAGAACAATACCCTCTTTGACCATGAAGTGACATTTTTCCCAATTAAGGACTAAATGTGACTCGATGCATCTGTCAAGAACAAGGGAGAGGTTCCCAAGGCAAGAAGTGAAACTATCTCCATAG
Source organism: Alisma plantago-aquatica (assembly GCA_963693085.1). Taxonomy (NCBI): domain Eukaryota; kingdom Viridiplantae; phylum Streptophyta; class Magnoliopsida; order Alismatales; family Alismataceae; genus Alisma; species Alisma plantago-aquatica. Next base: position 1,062,969,212 of record OY856411.1, on the reverse strand, counting down.
ACAGAGAAATCGTCCATGAACACCTCCATGACAGTCTCAGTTAACCCTAAAAAAATGGCAGACATACATCTTTGAAAAGTGGCTGGTGCATTGCACAAGCCAAAGGGCATTCGTCTAAAAGCGTGTGCGCCAAATGGGCATATGAAGGTGGTTTTCTCTTGGTCTTCTGGATGAATGGGGATCTAGTAAAAACCCGAGTATCCATCTAAATAACAAAAGTATTGTTGATGAGCTAAACGTTCAAGAACTTGATCAAGGAAGGGAAGAGGGAAGTGGTCTTTCCTAGTTTCTTTGTTGAGTTTCCTGTAGTCAATGCACATCCTCCACCCTGTGACTGTACGGGTGGGGATAAGCTCATTCTTCTCATTCCTAACGACTGTGGTCCCACCCTTTTTGGGGACGACCTGGACCGGGCTGACCCAAGGAGAGTCAAAGATGGGGTAGATGATTCCTGCAGTCAAAAGTTTAATCACTTCAAGACGGACAACTTCCTTCATGTTCGGGTTGAGTTTCCTTTGTGGGTCTCGAGAAGGTTTACTGTGTTCAATCATTGGGATTTTGTGGATGCAAATGGATTGATCTATCCCAACCAAGTCCGTCATTTTGTACCCTAAGTCTGTTCTCCTTTTCCTAAGTTCTCCCATAAGCATGGTTTCCTGTTCAATGGTAAGGTCAGAATTGATAATAACAGGGCATAATTGTTGTTCATCCAAAAACACATATTTCAGACCTATGGGAAGAGCCTTCATTTCTGGGGCCTTAGGTGGTTCAGGTTGTTCTTCTATGGTAGAAATCATCTTAAGGTCTTCAATCTCAGCACTTGGGATTTCCTCAAAGTTGTCCAAGTGAATCTTAAGTTGGTTTGATGGTTCATTATCAAAATCACATTCGGCGGGGATGGTGAGAGCAGTGCATAGGGGGTCATCAACTAATTCCCATTCTTGCCTTAATTGGTTTAATTCATCAATGCAATCAAGGAGGTAGACTTCTTCCTCAAGGCTAGGTCCCTTCATACATTCAAACACCCTAAACTCTAGGTTTTGCTTCCCTAATCTTAACACAATGGTACCAGCCTCAACATCAATTAAGGCACGAGCAGTGGCTAAGAAGGGACGTCCGAAAATGAGGGGATAGCGTAAATCTTCCTTGATATCCATGATCACAAAATCACAAGGGACGTAAGCATCAGTTCCAACTTTAACCAGAATGTCTTCTATGATTCCCATGGGCTTGGTTGTGGATGAGTCCGCCAGTTGGATGGTCATGGCTGTGGGTAACATATCATTGAATCCCAACCTTTTGCAAAGACTATATGGCATGATGGATATACTAGCTCCTAAATCTGCTAGGCCTTTCCTACAAGCATTGTCACCTAAGTAACATCCTATTCCAAAAGAACCTGGATCCTTCTATTTTTTAGGCATCTTACTTAGGATAATGTCAGAGGTAGTCCTACCAAGTTTAACAGTCTCGTATTCTTTAGTAACATACTTCCTAGTCAAGAGGGATTTCATGTATTTGGACCAGGCGGGCATGTCTGCCAAGGCATCAAGGAAGGGAATGCCGACATGTATTTTTTTCATAGCTTCCCTAAACTTCATGAAGCGGGCATCAAGTCTTGTTTGTTTGAGGCGGTCTTGATAGGGAGGGTGGGGTTTGTAAACTGGTTCTTCATCTTCCACTTGAGGGGTTTCGGGGATGGATGGTTTGGGTGTGACTTCGGGTTCGACAACTACCATGTCCTCATCCTCGAATTCTAGGGGTGGGTCTGAAGATTCTTCTGAAGGGGAAGGGGTGTGCATTTTTCCCAAACGAGTAGAGACTACCTTGAGTTGTTCAGGATGTTTGGGGTTGTTTTCAGGCTGTCCTACAAAAGTCCCAACAGGAGGTTTTTGTTGGGAAAACAAACGGGCTAACTGTGCGTCAGTTGCCTTTTGATGGGCTTGAATGGCCACGAGGGTTTGTTCTATGCTTGCCCAGTTGGGATGAATAGGGGGAGGAGGAGGGACGACATTTTGAGGTGGTTGGGGAGGTTGAGGTTGGTTTGGGTTTTGGGATGGAAGGTTTAGGTTTTGGAATTGTTGGTAGGGTTGTCAATTTTGGTGATTTCCAAAGTTTCTTTGATTGTTGTATGGGAATCCAGGTGGTGGTCGGTTGTGACTGTGAGGGTAGGGAGGACTTTGTTGAATTTGGGTAGAGTTCTCAACGCCTGAGGGGTTCCCATACTGAAAACCAGGGTGATTTCTAGGTTGGTTGGGATTGTAGTAACCTTGGCCTGGTATTGTATGGATCGAATTAAGGTCTTCTGGTTGTTGACCTACTTCAGGTTGCGTGGGAATGTTGTAGAGGTATTGACAGTGGAGGGTGGTATGGTCGTATCCGTGGAAAATACCACAAAGGGAATCCATGGCTTTTAGTTGTTGGGGTGACTCCCTAAGGGTGACTAAGGATGACTCTAACCGATCTTGTTTTAAGGCAATTAATTTTAGGCTTTCCGCTATGCTTTGGATATCATTATTAACTTCTGCCTTGGCTACCTTAAGGATTCCTCCAATCCCTCTTCTAGCCCTTGTTTCGGAAGCCCGTTTAACTACCTCCCATGCGCTAGTTAAACTTTGATGCATGAAATTTCCTCCAGATGAGGAGTCAAGAAAAAATTTGGTATCATCATCAACACCATGATAGAAAATCTCTATGAGTTGGGCTTGAGAGATGTCATGGTGGGGACACTTCCTAAGTAAATCCTTGAATCTTTTCCAGGCTTCACCTAAGGTCTCTCTTGGGGACATAGAAAAGTGAGTTATTTGACCCCTAAGTTCATAGGTGAGAGATGGGGGGTAGAATTTTTCAAGGAACTTGTTTTGCAGAACCTCCCAAGTTGTGACATATTCCTCACTCTCCATGGTGTTGTACCAACTACTGGCTTGGCCGGAGAGGGAATACTTAAACAACCTAAGGCGGATGGCATCTTCAGAGACACCTGGGATTTTGTTCAAAGAGCAAAGGTCAATGAACTTCTGAAGGTGATCTTGACAACTTTCCCCATTATTGCCAGAGAAGGGGTGAGTTTGCAACATGGTGATCCATTGTGTTCGGATTTCGAATTGTGGAGCCATGATATCAGGGGGTATAACAGGATGTTGTGCATAGGCTGTTTTGGGGACAGAAAAGTCTTTTAATTGTTTTTGCCTTTCAGTTTCCCTCCTATCAGCTTCTATGGTTTCTTGTTTAGCCCTAAAGGCTGCTCGCAAAGCGGCTTCTCTTTCCGCTTGTTCATCTTGGATGAGCTCTCTTTGAGCTGCGAGAGCTTGGTCGATTCTACGGGCGACCTCGTCTTCATTCATTGTTGCTAGATTTTGACGGTTTCGACGATGAAATGTCCTTTCTATTTCCGGATCGAACGGTTGAAAATCGTCGTTCGGGCGTCGCATGCACAAATAAAGCAGTTAATCGTGTGCAGAAAAAATAGACTGCCGGAATGGAAACTCGGCAGAAAGAGGAGTACACTTCCGGAATGTTACTCGGAAGGTATGAAAAAAGGAAAAAAAGTTTTTCAAAATTGTTTTTGGGGTTCAAAAAAAACAATCTGTTGTCCCCGGCAACGGCGCCAAATTGATAATTATCGTTTTGCACTATCAATCACTAAGATGGTTAATCCTAGAGTTTAAACATTTTTTACTTCCGGTTTTAAGGGTAGTATAGAAGGGTCGATCCCACAGGACAACTATTTGGAGATTGTTCTTAGAACCCAAAATTTTTGAAGAACTTTTATTAATTTTTTTTGTATTTTTAGATTTGGAACGAGAATGTAAAAAAATCGAGTTTTGGGGTTGGTGATTACACTAAGGAATGAATGAAAATGCACTAACAAGAATAAAGAAAATTGCACAAGGAAAATTTTAGACTATTGTTAGCACAAAAAGAACTATATGAATTGAAAAGACTAAAAATTAAAGAAAGCAAAGGCAAGCAAGAAAGTCGGTGATTGAAGTCAAGAGATGGAAAATCGAGGCTCGTAGGGGTTTTCACCACCTTAGCCTAGGCGATAACAACTACTTCTTAGACAACGATTCGAAGAAGGTTTGCGAATTAAAAACTCACAAGAGATAAACTCCACATGAGCCCATTGGTCCTGGTGCTCATGTTTCCTAGTTTATCATCCTAAAAGACGAAAATCCACGGTCATATCAAAACGTCTATGTAATCGATTTTATTATTCTAAATCCAAATTTCTATGGTCATTTCCATTCGGATTAACATGCGATCCGAAGATCAATCATCAATTAAAATCGATTACCATCTAGTCGTTTAAGAAGAAGTCGTTAAAACCATGGCTAAGGGGTTATTCCCCTTGCCTCGATAAAAGTCTACTCACTCATGGAGAAAGGGGAGATGGAGGAAGAAAGCACTGAAGCCATAGTCTAGCCCAAAATTAGGAGTCAATCCTTTTGCTAGATACAATAAAATGGCTTAGTTCTTTGTTCCTTGCTCCAGAATTAAAGAACGGAGAAAGAAGATTAAAACCAAGGCGGAAAGAAAAGACGAGAACAAGTATGAAAGAGTTATGCTTGAACTGAGATCTACTTTATTGCAGAATAAGAAGATGATTACAAGAACAATTGCTTCAGCGCTCTAATATAAGAAAACCCGAGATGCCCAGAGAGGAGGAAGTGCTCCTCCTTTTATAGTAGAAGGAGGGGTAGGCTATCTAAAAAAAGAAGGGGGGAAAAAGAGAGGGAGCCATCCTTTTGAATTTTCAGATCTATTCAACAAACTCTTGATTGTCTTTCTTTAATGCAGATTCTCGCAGCAGCAATTTTGAGCGAATTTCCGTTCTCCAGAGAATTTAAAGTGCGCCCGAAAATATTATTTTCCTGTAGGCCTTTGAATTCCCTTTCAAAATCATATTTGAACATTAAATTCCGCCTTAGGATGTGAGAGTTATGCCAATTTTTGTGCAAGGTATGCATTTAAGTCAGCATTGCGGGAAACTGAATTGCCTCCTACCTTCATCTCTTCTTATATTCATTCATTCCTAAAAATTGAGGAAAATATTATAAGAATTCAATAAAATAATATTGATAAGATCAACTTACAATTTATTTGTGATAGAAGTTATTTTATTGCATGTCAGTCGATTAATAAAGAAAATCTATGAAATCAAGACTGCAACATTATCCAAAATTAATGCCACAATGGCATGCATCAAGTATGCACCATGTTTTAGCATTGTTTCTGTTGGAAACAACAGATGGTACCACCTCTATTTATATAGTGCTTTTGTTGTTTTATTCTTATATGTTGTCTCTTGGTATATGTTGATCGTAGATTCTCATTATGTTTGTGTTTCTTATTCTAGAAGACTAGAAGTAGGTTCCTTTACTTCATACTGCCTTTTGTATGGAAAATAGATGGGACTCAAAAGTATGCTTTGTTTTGATCTCCACCACAATAATTTTTATCTTTTACATCTTCTTCTTCCTTGTATCAAAATCTACTTTATCCATCTTCCCATTGAGATTTCCCACCATCCCAAGTATCTTTTCCATAGTAAGTTTTCTTTCAATCTTTTGTATGTAATCAAGAACATATTTTTCTTTATGTTAGTAATCTTCTTTGATGCTACTCACTTGACTTGAAGACTCATTTTCAAGGTTATATCTCTACACCAGTAGTGATATGGTCACGTTCATGCATTCCCTATTTGTAAATAAGCTATTGTTACTCTTTTGCATGTTGTGTTGCTGATGAGTAGTATTTGATCCATGTTGTTACCTACATTGCTTTGGATGAAGTTCCAAGTATTTGTTTATGATTCATATATAATTTCTTTAATGTTGAAATTCTTAAATATATTACAGTTCAACATGAGGAGGATTTCACCACAGAGTCATTTGTTGAAGGTGATAGGAATGTTAATGGCGATTCTACAACAAGATAGGTTAACTTTAGTAATAGCGTGTTGAGGCATCATACTCTGAACAATGGCTCACAACTAACTCCTGAGGAAATTGAAGTTATAGAAGAGATTAATAACGACCATGGTAATAATTATTTAATCCTATCTTATGTATAAATACGATACTCATTTTTAATATTTTAGATCGAACACAGAGAAAAAAGGTTCGAGGGAAAACAAATTTTTTGAACTTGATGACTTTCAGAAATGGCGGTGTGGATAAAATAAAGATAGATTATAATTCTGAAGGTAATATGATAAATAAAATCCAAAATCAACTTCTAGCTAGTCGAATCAGAGTGATTGTTTACAATTCAATAAACGTCCCTCTTAGTTATTGAAGGTGGAGTCACATGCCTATTGAAAAGAAGGAGAAGATTCTCAAATTAATTTAGGTTTTGTTCAATTGCTATGTGTTTATGTTTTGGAATAATCAATGTTTCATTCCTCAAATTCACCTTACTATTTTGTAGGATGATTTTATCATTCACAATGTTGATTTATTGCCTGAGGAAAATGATCTAAGGACACATTCATTGTACAAATCAATGTGAAAGTCTTGGCGTGAATTTCAAATTGAATTGTTTAAGAAATATGAGACATATGCCACTGATGAAGAAGCTCTCAAAAACTGTCCTTCCAATGTAACAAAATCTGATTGGGAGTTTCTAATAAAAATTATTGGAAATGTAAATACTTCCAAGTGGATATAAAGTAATTTTTTGAGTTTATTTATTGTTGCACACTCATTTTTATTAGGAGTTTTATTTAATAGACTTTTCACTATGTTTACATTTCTATTCGTTGAACCTGCTTTTTTGTTCTCAAGGATGCTAGGACCCGTAACAAAATAAGCCGTTCTAAATAATCAATGCTTCACTATAGTGGGAGGACTCCATTTAGTGGTGTAGAGCATGAAGAAGTATGTAATATAGTTTATGTTTTCTATTTTTTTAATCTAAATTAATCTTATTTCTTGAATCTATAGACTAACAAGAACAATGGATTTGCGCCATCTCGAGTGACGATGTTTGTATTGACTCGAATAAAAAAAGACAAGAAGCTTGTAGATGGTGTTGCTGAAGAAAAGATGGTAAGCATGATTCTTATGTTTCCATCAAATACACTGACCTATATAACACTGAAGTTGCAAAATTACTCTTTTAACAAGATAAAATATTGCTCAGAAACAAATCACACAGTTAGTGTCTCAACATGAACAAGGAACAATTGAACTGAGTGATGAAGAGATATGCTTGAGGGTCTTCGGACCTGAAAGACCGGGACATATATGTATGCGAGGAAGTTCAGTTGTTGGTCAAAGATATAGAAATCTTACACATGCAAAAGAAATTGAGAAAAATTAAGAAAGAAACAAATGATGCACGAGCTAGAGCTGAACAAGTAGAAAAACTAGCAGCTGAGGCCAAAACTAGAGCTGACATGGCTAATCAGAAAGATGAGAAAGCTCACCTTTACATTAGAAAGTAATTCAATGTACTAAAGTCCAGTGCGAATGAAGATCTTATGGAGTTTGACAACCTTGATGATGATGTACTACAAAAATGTATTAAAAATTGTCTAATCATAGATCTTATTAACAACATTGTGTATTTATAGGATTTGGAGTGTGATGGCAGTCCATGAAACTCATGGATTGAAGAGATTCAACTTTAAATGCAAAATGCATGCATGAAGCCTAATAGATGTTTTTTAATGTTCTTTAAGACAAAGTATAGATAAATAGATAATGGTTTATATTTAGATTTGAAATAGAGTAAACTCACTATTTATATTGTTTATCCTTGTGTATATTTTTTTTTCAAACTATATGTAGTCTTTGTTCATCCAGATATTGTTGTTGTGGATTTTGTTTTCTCAAAGTTTTAAAAATCCTTTATTTCCTATAATCACCCACCATGTATTGTTTTACTATTTGGATTCTTTGGATAATAGATGCATGGATAGTTTTTCATAGATGTACACTCATGTAACCCAGACCTTCATTGTGAAGCAACTGTTTTGGTCGTCTACAAAAATATGCATCTTCTAGTGGTGCTTTTATTTCAATACTATGCAAGTGCAAGGTTTCTTTCTATTGATCTTAGTGATGACTTAGATTTTCTTCAGTTGGTGTACTTTATATGGGTATAACCTTCACAAAAATTTGAATTATCTTGTACTTGATTCCTTTCCAATATGGATTTCCAAGGTGTATTATTTATACTCGGTATTATCTTGCGGGTGTCTATTTTTGTGCTACTCATCTTGTTGATGAATCTTCTATAGGAATGCTGCCTATTGTAGACAGGCTAGCTGCTTTAGTCATGGTGTTTGACTTGAATGATGAATTGTTCCTACCTTCATCATTGTTGATAGGGAGAGGAGGGGTTACAATTGTTCCTGATGGCTTTAGGTGGCAGGTGGATGGCTCTTTGCTATCCACATTGGAGGAATGAAGAGAGCATGATAAAGGGTTTTGAAGTGACCAAAGCTCAAGATGAATTACTTCCTAATTGTAGGCCAGATTCCTATGTATGAAAGATAGGATAGATGCAAATATAAATTAATATGTTGGTCTCTTTTATGCAAACTTTTCCTTGGGCAAAGCTTATCCAACCTGCTTGTGAAGATCTACCTATAGCATGTGATACATGCGACGATCATCGCAGCCAACAACCCGGAAGCTATTTTCATCATCAATAGCTTGATATCTTTCCATGTCGTTAGATTGGGCACTTATATTGATCGGTCTTATTATATCTTCATTTACAGAAATTGGGATGGTGTTTACACTTAATATACTGATTGGTCTTACTTTGTCTTCATTTGCATAAATTGGGCATGCTTCTATTTGTGATAGCTTCTGGATACCTACTGCTCCATGCCCTTACTGTATAGGAATACTAGCCAGAAGACAATGATCTTCTTAGACAATGGTGGCTTCCAATACTGTAAGTTTTTGTTGTTGCCGCGTGTCTATGTCATAATTCAAAAGACACTATAACCTTTATTGTTGTGGACATAGAATCTTTAGTTGATGCAATTCATTAATGTTGTGAATGAACTATCCTTAGGCCTAATTTGGGAGAGAAACTCAGAAATACGGTTGATGGAAGGGATATGAAAGGCATATTACCCTTAGTATGTGAATATCTACCTAGGGCTTGCCATACATGCGACATTCATTGCAGCCAACAACCTGGAAGGTATTTTCATCATCAATAGCTTGGGGCACATATTGATTGATATTATTATGTCTTTATTTGCAGAAATCAAGAAGATGTTCACACTAAATATACTGATTGGTCTTACTCTGTCTTCATTTGCAGAAATTGGGCATGCTAGCTACTTCTACTGTGCTGGCTCCTGGATACCTACTGCTACTTGCCCTTGTTGTGTAGGAAGTTCAACTACGTTGCTGCTTTATTGGATTGATGTTTTTGGGGTCTAGTGCAATGGTGGAAACACTGGCCAGACAAAAATGATCCTCTTAGACAATGGTGGCTTCTAATACTGTAAGTTTTTGCTGCTACCATGTGCTTGTGTCATAATTCGTAAGACAAGATATGTTTAGAAAAAGACATGAAAGTTATACTTGAAACTGATCCTGACTTGGTTTCTTATCACTTCGTCCAAGTCTGAACTGTTCTCGGATAGGGATTCTAGAAGGCTCTTGAATTTAGCAGTGGCAGTAGTTCCTCACGTGGAGGATGCACATTGTGGAATCACTTCACATATGACTAGCTGTGAGCATGCTTGAGAAGAAGTTATGTGTATGCTGTCATATATGATTTATATTCTATATTAGCACATGCGTACAACTTTTATTGCTTGTCAAAACTTCTATGATGATTTATATTGTATTTTTTAAAGAACTTGCGGTTATTGTGGCAATAATAATCTAATAACTTGCTTTCCCCGTGAAACTTAACATATATCATTTGTGAGTCATTGTGATTGTTTATTTATTTGTACTTTAAGAAGTTAAATGATAAGATTATAAGTGTTCTTGGATTCATATCTAGATAATTCAATTGTCTTATGGTGAATGATGGTTTTTTTTACATGGAAAACTTACACTTAAGCAACATACTAAATTCATAATAGTTTATTCTAAACATACATATAGGCTGTAAGTTCTTTGATTATTCCTTTGTGTTACAGGATGGGATTGCTGGATCTGTCAGTCGGGGGAGACAATGGCACATGGAGTGATGCATCCGTTTTATTTGCCTTTGTGCACTAATGCTGACAAATTTATTGCACTCGCAGCCCCCAAACGTGAGAGATGAGATGAGAAGTGGATACACTAGCAAATCTGATTGATGTCGGGCTGGTATGTCACAATGTTGCAGGATAATCTGAATTTAATTAAAACTGAAATACACACATATACATGAGCTAGTTCACTATATTTATATCACTGGTAGTAATATATGTTCTTTGGAGACACATTGCCTAATAAACATGCCATTTCAAAAATTTAAGTGTAAACCATTCTTTATTGGTAATAAAAATAGCAATATATGTTTTTTAGATTTTCTGACCCTATTTATAACAACGACGTCAATCTATTATAGCATGTTTTTCAATTGAGCACCATCAACGTCTGGTCGAGCACTAGTTGATCATCCGAAGTAGCAGTACTACTGAAGAGCATCAGCACACCTAACGAACAAAGCCAGCAATCAAGAAGCAGACACGGGCCAGACAGTGTCAGTTGGGCTTAAGCTTACATATCCAACTCTTCGATCCATCACCGACGTATATGACCCAATCAAACTACTGGTTGGCCCATTACATGATCAACTATATAATCAAATGAAACCACCCTCATATATTCCTATCTTCAAGCTGGCATTTTCGTCCCTCTCTGTATGCATTAACACCACTCCAGTCATGCAGGGTCACATCCTACTTAGGAATGTTGGACATGAGAACTTTGTATGTAGCTCGTGTGGGGTAGTCATCTCCTACTCATGTCATGATCTTTCCATATGTCTCATTCCATTCACCTTGTGAACCAGCTGGGATTATACCACAATGTGCACTTAGTGGCTTAGTGGGATATTAGTGAATAATAGTTGTTGTGTCGTACCACCTTAGTGGGGGTTCCCGAGCATTTACATGATGATCCGTGAGGAGACATGGATGGGTGGATGGTCACCTTCAGTCTCGCTCTTGTTACAATCACCTCAGTGGATGGGCATAATTATCATTACCCATGATCAACCGCAAGTGATGGGAGAACAACAAATTTAAAGGACGAGGTCACTATTAAGTGATAGAAGGTAAATGTTCTCTCGAGCATTTGTTTATTTACAAAGTCTTACAGGTATTGCTGCCTTTGATTTTTTTTTTCTTTCTCAATTTCCACATGTACATCTGACAGCTCATTTATTTTTCATCTGCAGGTACACATGTCAAAACAAAAGGTGACCAAGTTCGATCTAGAAACTGCTCATGGCTCAGTGACACTGGGTCGAGGGGCGAGGGCACTGGAGTTTGCAGGTCACGCCGCATTTCGTTCAGTCTCTGCCAGCTGCACACAGACACCAAGGGCGCAAACCTGCCCGAGGGGGCACCTGTTGAAGCACTGGCCGCAGTTGAAGATGCTGATGTTGGTGTGTTGAAACAGACGCCGTTGCAGCAGATGTTGAATGTGGGGCACTGGATGCCACATATATTCATAAACTACAGATAAAATTAGCTATTGTGATGATAGTGAACTAGATTTTAAACCTGTGCACATGGCCAAGATGTTTGGAAAGGACATCAACATTAAAGCAGCTAGCAGGCCACTTGCTGATCTTGGTGGCCTCCATACTTCTATTGACCCTCTTCCTCCTAATAATGATCATCACTCTACGATGTTAACTAGTTATTTATCAGATCAAGCTTTACAAAAACCTCAAAATGGCTCAACCCACGCCAAGCTAGATGACTACAAACTACACAAGAATGATGAATCATCAGATTTGTTGACGAAGGAACCAACCACAAGATTTTCCAAGAAAAATACTATGTCCAACGCTGTGCACAATAGATGATGATGTTGATTGCTTGATTCAATTATTTGGCTAGCAGCATAAGTATTAATGGCAACATCAATATTGACCATGACTATATGACAATAAACTTTGTCCACGACATCATCAAATAAAATTAAGATCAGATTTTTGTGAGAAGACGTACGTAAGAATGAATTTCGGTCATAAAGTAGGTGAAATGTCTCTGTTGCTCTGTGGGGAAAGTGATGTAGGGTGTATTACTTGAAGCCAAAGTATGTGTTTTCTGTAAATGTACGTAATGATGTCATGAAGCAAACATTTGTATCAAAATTACTTCAGATCATGAATAAAATATTTTTTACGCAATATTCTGATACATAATTGAACTTGCGATATATATATATATATATATATATATATATATATAGTCTTTGTGTGTTTTTATACTTATACAGTTGATCCCATTTTCATATACCCCACTTTGTATGGGTAGTCATCTAATCAACACCTACCTGTTGTCCCGGCATGCTTGAATGCCATATTTGGAGAGATTGTGCAACATTGTTAGATCCAACCCCGACATGTATGCAGTGCCATTTTATTGTCATTCTGACAACATGTACCATGCCTCTTTATATCTAATACGACATGCTTCAATGCTGTATTTGGAGATATTGTGCAACATTGTTAGATCCAACCCCGACATGTATGCAGTGCCATTTTATTGTCATTCTGGCAACATGTAAAGTGCCTCTTAATATCTATTACGGTACACTTTTCGATGACATCTTTCTGACATTTTTTATTATGCCGAATATGAACAAACCTGGCATAATTTTTGTCTTTTTTTTGACATTTTTCTATGTCAGAAAAGTTGATATTTGTTGTTGTGATCTCCCACACCTCGGTCAGAGTGAGGCTAAACAAAGTATTCTAACAAAGACCAAATCACAAATGAAGAGATCAAAGGCAAGTTCACAAAAAACCAGGTATGTCTTGGGTACACATGCCACGACACATATCAACAGGCTATGAAACCCTCATCAATTATATACCATATATTACTTTTCACGTTTCACTTGTCACATATCACACATTACCAGAGTTTTGAACTCGACCTTACTCATACAACCTTGGAATCTGGATGACATATATGTACCATCCATGCACTCACATATACTCAATAGTATATGACTCTGAGTACCTTCTCACAACCCTGAAGTTGCTACAAGGATACTCATTTCACTATTCCCCCACCGACCCAAAGAAATAGGTCTATATAGACTCATGGTTTTACATGACACTTGATTAATTAGTTCACATAAATCAAATTCAAACTACATCAATCAAGTTACACACATGACAAATAAGTAGATTAGAAATTAAGTCAAGTGTAAAAACTTGCAATAATATACAAAGTACCCAAAAATATCTTATAGCACCAAGGAAGGGTTCATGTATCATCCTTGGACATACAGAGGCCCAAGACATCAGCTCGAAACAAGACATAAAATCATTTTCAATATATAATTAGAATAAATACACATAGGCCATTATCCCATACCTAAAAAGGGCATGTATTCATTGTTTATGACAAGCATGATCATGTAATGCGATTAATCATCACCATTCTAGTGAAAGTTTTATCATAGGTAACTAACATATTATAAGAACTTATACATAAATGAAAATTGTTATTCCATAAATCAACCAATACTTAGTTATAATATTCATCATTATTTGAAGGTAATGTTATCAAACTCATAAGGTCACATAACTCATCCACAATTAACAACACCACCATTTTATTCCACATCTTATTCTTTAATGATACTCAAACATAGATAGTATTTAACATTGGGCTTAGCCATCATCCTAATGATTACACACATGTCATTGCATTAAAGGATCAACCTCAAGGCACAAATTCTAATGTATATACATTTAACCTATATCCAAGATAAACTTTTAATGCCAAATTTTATATCTCATCTAGTCAATCCTTGACATTGTAAAAAGAGGATGTACATAACACATAATGAGCATGTGAGGTAGATAATCAAGTTATTAAGGTTGTTTATCATAAAATTAACTCCATCATTTGTTACAATTCACAAACAATTTAGAAACCCTAAGTTATTCAGTAGTTATTTGATACTTACTTTTATGATACATATCCTCCTCATTAGTATGATTATATTTCTTGATTATAAAATTAGTGTCACCTTCATTAGGGATATAATGAGGAAGGCCATCTTCAGGTTGTATGATATGATTCATAATGCAATCTCGTGTACTCATTAGGTCGTATAGTCCCAATACGATACATAAAGGGGTAATTTCTCTAGATAACTCCACGATAGGTTAATTACCATATAAGAACATTTAAACCATTTAAAATTATGGATTATTTTTCACATCATAGTTACACACCACCATACTAAATTTTAGTTAAATACACAAGTATGTGGGAGTTACATTGAAAACATTATTGTACACGAATGTGTAGCATAGATGACCTACTTTGGGATTATAGACCTAAGTCAAAGGAACTTCCAACAACATAACAGTTATATTAATACCATAATATAAACATTTCATATCAACTCTTAATCACCGGAATAACATTCATATCCATTTTCATTTCATATGTACTAAAACACCACAAGGATAACATATTTAGTAACAATTTTACTTGTATTTCGAAATTCAACAAGTACATGATTATTTGGTCATAGATATGATACCATGTAGTAGCTACAAAATGTTAAAAAGAACATAAAATCCCTTATATAAAATAGTTCTCAAGGCATCATATTTTAGAAAATTAGGAGGTCATAGAACAAGATTCAAACAAAATAAAATATCAATGTACAAACTCTGAATTGTAGACCTTGAACCAAAGAGGGAAGGCCCATTTAATCAGGTATTCATGAGAAAGATCTAGGAGAAGATATACAAGTTTAAAATCATATCATGTTGTAAGGACCCTGACCCAAGTTTTGGGCTAACCCTCTTTTCTTTGCTTGTGAAAGATGCTTAGAACCTTAATCTAATTTCTTAAGATGTTTTCATATCATGTGACAGGCTCATGTTTCCAGTTTGGTCCCGTTTGAATGCCGGTTGAGAAATGTTTGCCTATTTTGGACCAAAGTGCAATTTACCCAAAGTAAGGGATTATATTGCAATATGTCACATGTGGAGCATGCCTTTAGTTCTCTAGCATCATTAGAAAGTGAATGATGTTGTGGGGTGCCTTGTGGAGGACCTATGTTCCAAGTTTGAGCTTGGTTGGTTGATGTTTATGCTTTATGTGCTAGTTTTGGTGTAAATTGCAAATTACCCAAAGTAGAGGGTCAATATGCAATTTATCAGCTCTAGAGTCTTCTTGCTTCTATTTGGAATCATCTATAATGTGGAAGGAAGTAGGGGCACCTTGTTTGGTTGTAAGATGAGGAGTGACATCTCTACATGGTCTTTATATCATATATGTGTCACATATGCCACCTTGTCCTTTAGTGTATCGGCTAAGGCTTGAAGGTGTGTCGCCCAAGAGAGGTGTGTCAGACATGGCAGTGCCCAGCTGCATGATAAACATTCTAGAGTGTATCAACAGGCCATGCATGAGCAGCTAGGGTGGCAAAAAGTGGCGTTAAGTGCAAGAGCAAGTGGCATCTTGGTTTATGTGGTTATGACACCTCTCCCTTGCTACCTCTCTCTTCCTTGGTGTATATAACTCTCTTCCTCCTTATCCAAGCAATCCTTTTCAGCCACCTTCCTTCCCCTACCTGTATGGGACAAGCATGGAAGCTTAGGAGCTTAAGGAAACTCCCATGGAGCTTGGGAGGATGAGCGCCTTGGCCATGGAGACTCCTTGCTCGAGATCCGACCTTGGTGAGTCATGCTTCTTTGCTAGTCTATCCTTGTGCCTTCTCCTTCACCTTCCTCTTCCCCCTCTCGGCCATGGATAGGCCCTTGATGTGAGAAGGCAAGGACGTGGTTATCTCCCCTCTTTTCTTCTTCTTGAGATATACATAACCATGGTATCTTCTTCTTCTTCTTCCTTTGTTTCTTGAGGTGATGATCATGGTGCTGAAGGCTTGTTTGGAGCTTTGGATGGGTGATGTTCTTGGAGAGGAACGTGGGTTTGCTGCTTGGACCAAGAAGCTTGATGCCTTTCATGGAGATACTCTTAAGGTGGGTAACATAACTCTTAACCATCTCTATTATGCACCCTCTCCATATATGCATATATTGGTTCTTGTGCTTAAATCGATACCTTTCTCAATGATAGATGTATATATGGATCTTGAAATCTTATCTAATGGGAATGCTACGTTTTATTACTACCTTTAGCTTGTTTTCCTTGTGCAATATGGTAATGGGTGGCTATAGGTTGAAGATGACTATCCCGATATGGGGCCTTTGCCCGATACAACTATGCTTGCCCGATATAGTACCTTGCTTAATAAGTTATGCTTCGGTTGATGGTTTGTGGCAATACCCCTTTCTCTCCTTTGGACTTGAAAGGTGAGCCTATGGCCTAGATGTTTGTGCTAATATGATGTGGTGACCGATACCTCTTTCCTACCCTAGGGTTAGGGTTTGGACGATATGGTTGGTGGACACCTAGTTGGTCCCTTGGCCGATATATGTTCTACATGGTGGCTCCTTAAGGTTGTTGCCCAATACCCTCTTCTAGAGTTGAGCCTTGGGTGATATGATAAGTGAACTCTTTATTTAACTTATGACCGATATGCACATTTACCCAAGATGATGGTGGTTGGCCGACATAATACCCTAACCTTAGTGTCTTGGACGATATGGAGCTTCAACCCTAGCTTGGGCAATATGGTTTTCCTGGGTGACATGAATGATCTACCCTTGTTACACGACATGGTCTTGAGGTTGAATATGACCAACTTGGTATGGTCCTTGTGTCCTTGCATGATACACCATTTTGATGCCCTGAACGATACCTCCTCATCTAGGGTTTGCCTTGGACGTTATGTTAAGTAAAGTTTTGTTAATCTTGTTGCCCGATATGACTCTTAACCATGGTAGTGTTGTTGGGTGATATGGACAGGTCTTGAGCCTAGAAAAGTGAAAACCTAGGTCGGCGATACCATGGCTGCTCCCCAGACCAATATGAGTGGGGTAGAGGGACTTTTGTGTCGGGCATGAGGTTTGTGATTGCACGACACTCCCTAAGTGGGTTTCCCGACATGGTGCCATAGTGGTCACCCTGCCCATGGACGACATGGTGTCTTGAACGGTATGATGTCTTGGACAACATAGTGCCTTGAACGACATGGTGGCTTGGACGATATGATGAAGAGGGTGGCCAATAGAAACCCTAACCCTAGTTGAACGATAGGGTTCTTGGCGGATAGAGTAGTTATGATGCCTTTTCCCGGTACATGGTTGGTTACCCGACACATAGGGAGGTATAGGTCGTTATATCTCTGAGCTTGGGCGATATGGTGTCTAGGATGACACATGTTGAGAGCTTTGATGGTATGGCTTTAAATATGAAGATCCATATACTCATCCTTATATAAATATGCAGCCTAGGGTTTGAAGTATATCGACTTAGAAAGTATGCATCATATCAATGATCAGGGATGAGGTAAAAGGGAGTTGACCATGCTGGAGTTGACCTAGAGGATGCCTTAGTCACTATAAGGTTATGTGATTCTGGGCCGACATGGTTGCAAACTTGCCCAACCTGATATGAAGTGAAACATGAGTTGCCTGACAACCTAGAAGATGGTCCCCTGACCATGATGGGCTGAGGTGTGTCTGAACGATATGACCTTGGTGGCTTCTTTGCATGACATGCTTTTCCTCATACCAGGAATAGGTAGAGCTTATGAGTCTTATCCAATATGAATCTTGTCTGATATCACCTTGGGCTGTGATGTTTAAGCTTTGTAGCTGATACCCGCTTTTAGTGAGGGATTGTTTGGTCACTATATGATTTTGGTGAGGGTAGGTGACACCTTTAGTGAGGGTTGTGCCTAACCCGATAACCCTATGCATGTTTCTTGAGCTTACATCTTTGATCATGATGAGCTATGACAATATAGGTTGTGAACCCTTATATATGGGTTACCTATGGTTAATGATAGATGAACCTCTGAGTAAGTTGGATGGTGGATCATGGTGTATGATCCTTAAAGTTAATCCTTAGGGATGATGCACATATGTTTTAAGATATAGGGTATGATGGGATACCCATGATGTGGTAACAATAGTATGTATTGATTTATACACCAGTTATGACATTAAGCTGCATATGTTCATAATGATGGAAGAATATTCCAATGCTATAAACCTTAATCTTGACGACATGATAATCAAAGATATGTTCATGAAGATATAGGGCATAGTGAATGCTCATGGTTTGATTACAATAACGTAATTTGTTACAAGACACAACTTTGTGCTTCATGTAGTTATAATCATGGATGTTGATCCAATCATGTACCTTCAGTCCTAATAGCATGATAATCATAAAGATCTATGTCTAGTGATTCAATTATCTCTCTCGATATGTATACTAACCATGCAGGTGTATCCAATGAATTCATAGCCAGGTAAGAGCTATGAGGAATATGTGTTCTGTATAACTATACACTCAATGATGATAATCCTTGTTGATGAGATAACATGTATCCCCAGTAAGATGTGGAAGGTATGTAGACATGATAAAGGATGAGTGCCAAGTTGATGTGTTATCCTCTAATGATGATGTAAGCCTTGATAGGTAGCGACATTCTGTGATGATGGGATTGAGTCCCAGTGATGTTGATCCTTGAGATGGATCTTGATGATTGGCAAGAGGCCAAGTGGTAACATGTAATGTTGGATTTAAAAATAAGAGTGGCAATGTAACTCTTGATAATGATATCTATGTTGTTTACTTGTGTTTTAGTTTACATGTTACATAACTTGGTTGAATCTTGCAATCCTCTTAAAATGTATTAATTAATGACAAGTGGAACCTTACATGTAGTTTTCCCTTGCCATAGATCCATCATCGTCAGTAATTAGGTGATGGTGAAACGAGTTCTCCTGTGGGATTAACCTGGAGCGCATATTGTTGAATATGTGGGGTTTCTCCTAGCCGAAAATAGGAGGATTAGAATGCAACTGCGGTTGTAGACTCAAGATGTGTATAAGAGCATGGTGAACAGGCCCATGGCTCAGTGTGATAGAGCATGAATGCGTTCATGGCTCAGGAGCACGGTGATTTGGCCCGTGGCTTAGAGGTATGCTAGTGGCGAGACTTGTACCAAGTAGGGCTAGAGAAAGAGCAGTCTGCAGGACTGACCCTGTGGCTGAGGCCACTTTGTTGGTTATCATGCACTGACCATGAGGAGGAGAGGTTGTGGAGTCCAGATCATCCATTGACCTTGTATGGCACCGGCTTTGGCTTCGCGGCTGAAGGTTGGAATTGAGCGGTACGAGTCACTTCCTCAGGGCATAATAAATCATAATCCAGTCGTATAGAATATATTGCTTAAGGCAAGACACAGAACATTGGTTGAGGCCTTGCTTGTGTAGATGATCCAGTTATATCTTGCAGTTATATGTATGTTCTTTATATCTTGTGATAAGATTTTATAAAGCTTATCTTGTCAATCATGTTCCATACAAAATGCCTGGTTATATGCCTCCTGATGATCTGGTAAGAATGTTAATAAAGTTAGCTTTGCTTAGTAAGTTGCTCCTATAATATGCTTATACCAGTTATCTATGATCTTTATAAAGTTGGTAGAGGGTTATGTTTCTCACTGGGACTGTGTGTCTCACCCCGCTAGTTAATAACCCTTTTTAGGTAGACGTGTCTGGCGAGATGAAGATCATGTAGCTATGGATGATATGCAGAGGTATCATACCCAGTGGGATAGATAGTATCTAGAAGTAGAGTCCTATGTGTCTTCCCTGTACACTCAAGTCTTCGGGAGAGTTTTTCATTGCTTCTTGTATAATGATCGTTGTAAAGTTTTCGGTTTATGTACCTTGATGTAAAACAACATATGAAATAGTTATTTCATGTAAAGAGATGATGGGAAATTACGTTGTAGCACCCTGAAAATATGTTATGAAATGATAAATGTTGGCTCAGATTTTATGTGTTTCATCTTGTGGTGCTTATTGTAAATCGGTTTTAATTTCCCGTGATTTTCGATAATCCGCTGGTTAGCATGTAATTGTGTTTTGTTGTGGTTGGGGTGTTACAATGTTTGATATCAGAGCTCTAGGTTCGCCGAGTCTACAGGGACACTAGGACTAGGATTAGGATGGTGTCTAAGGTTGGACCGTGACATAAAATATGATGCATACTACCTAATCTCAGTACTTGATGCCCTGGCTAGGTATTCAAATATTGAAGACAAAGGTAAGTATGGAGCATTAGGTTGTTTCCTCCTTGATTACTCTGACCAAGTAGTCATTCTGGAGCAATCTAAAGAGCATAACAAATTAGGAATATGATGCTAATACCTTCTTCTTGTTATAAAGGGAGTTAATGAATGCACCATAACCTCTTAATACATGGATGCTTGATAAACAAAAGAGGAAGTAATGGTTCTATAAAACCCAAATCCGTATAAGAATATGATGAGATAAGTTCTTGAAACTGTAATCTTGAGAGATATATGTGACAAAAGATAGATTAACCTATGATAACAAGGTAAGTTCAAATTTAAAACTTATACAAGATGAAGGAAATGCTTGAAATCACAGATAAAGTTGGAAGAAAGAAAAGAACTAGTGATGAGTAAACAAGATGGAACCTGAGATAATCTCAGACCAACGAATGAACGTAAGCAAAAATGAGAAAGTATAAAGTGCAAATTTGTGATAAGAAAAAGAGAACAAGGGAGATGATCCCTGTTCAATAAAGAATATGTGAAGAATAACGATCTTTTTCACAAAGAGGAAATGAAAATCTGATATAATCAGGAAATAATCATGATTATGATGAAATGGTAACAAGAGTACAAGAATGATAACACGTAATGGTCTTGATGTTTCCTATGTTGAGTGTAAGGGAACCAAGAAGAAACATGATGAAACAAGGTTTATCGATGCTTAAACGGTTGTAAAACTCATGTAAGGATCAAAGAAAGTGATAATATCCTCCCCTTTAATATGAAACCATAAATGTTGATGGGGTGTTTGGAGGAGGTTGTTCCTTTGTGTTCCTTCCCTTCTGAGGGAGTGGCTGTCAAGTGGACCCTGTGTCACTTGATGTGTATTCTTTTAGGATGATCTTTGGTTGGATACTTTGAAAAGTATCAGTTGATCTTGGACTTTAGTTTCCAAGATAGAGATATCTGTGATAGATGATGATGGTAGGATCCTCTTGATATGTTTTGATCCGGTGATGATGGCAGAATATGAAGGCGATACCAGAAGTGATTTGTTTTGACTCAAAAGATGGATACAAAGGTAAGGAAAACTAGTACATGAGAAGCGCCAAGTGTATGGGAAGATGAGAACATGCCTTCTAGAAAAAGGTTAAGAATCAAGATGCCTTGATCATGGAGGTATGATGGTGAACTGTCCTGATAGATCATCCTTGACCGTAAACCGACCAGCCTGAAGCTTGTTATGGAGTTTGGATTTATGTGGTGACCCTCGAGACAACAGTTCAGCATCACAGAGGAACGCTGATAAGGATAAGCAAGTGAGGACCAGATGGTTTGACCTAGTTGTGTAGGATGAAGTATACTCTTATCTGTATCATTTCTCTTCCTGGATGTGACAGTTGGGTGAATCCCTTTCCGTGTGACATGTCAAGGATCGTTATAACCCTGGGAATGGATATCCTTAGAAAGGTGTGAAGTTGTCTCAGATGGAAAGGTTGGCTTCGGTTTGATCTGGCTAAGTGTCTATAGTATGGTTATCATCTGTTAGGGTTTATGCTCAGCATAAACATGACATCGGAAGGTATGCACCCAAGGAAAAGAAGTGTTGTAAGGTCATATTGGGAAAGTTCATCTAGTTGAGCCTGATTCCTTGGAATACTCCTAGCTAAGTCTCGAGTAACGGAAGATCCAGGCAGGATGTGCATCATATAGAGATGGATGAATGAGGTTGTGGATCCTATCTAGACCAGTTGAGATAGTGCATAACTGTTACCACCTGAGTTGGTGCTTGTTGTACCATTGGGAGATGATAGGAAGACATGGCAGGCTTGAAACTTAGATGGTGTGGTCGTTCTTAACCAAGACGCTTCGTTCTTTAGTTGTCTGATAATTCCTTTTTGTGTTCAGCCTTAAGCGTTGCATAGTGAGGTGTCGTATGAGCCCTGTCATGTGCATACAGGTGTTTTGTAGAGTATGTATCTTATGATAACCTCTTCTGAGAAAGATCTCCCTTGGATTTGAGACATCCCATGTGAAAGGAGATGGAACAGTTGGAACATATATGGTAGAAGAATGATGACTACCAATTATGTGAAGCGTAAGAATCAAGCCTATGAGATCAGAGTAGCACAACGGAAATGTAATGAGGAATGTGATATATCAGCAGAAGGAACTGATACCTAAGCAATATGAGTTGCATGTGATGTTTCAGTATCAAAGGATGTTCCAGATAAAGGATGATGAGACAATGGGTTGAGTCCGTGACCAATACAAGGAAACCCTGAGTTAATTCTAGGAGAAGAGCAGGTATTTCAGTCACAGATCTATGACACCCAAGAGCTTTGTGGAGTTGTATAATGCGATGTGTGAGTAACACCCGTCTTCTTTCCGCTCGAGATTTCGGGGACGAAATCCTTGTTAGGGGTTTATGACTTGTAAGGACCCTGACCCAAGTTTTGGGCTAACCCTCTTTGATTTGCTTATGAAAGGTGCTTAGAACCTTAATCTAATTTCTTAAGATGTTTTCATATCATGTGACAGGCTCATGTTTCTAGTTTGGTCCCGTTTGAATGTTGTTTAAGCAATGTTTGCCTGTTTTGGACCAAAGTGCAATTTACCCAAAGTAAGGAGTTATATTGCAATATGTCACATTTGTATCATGCCTTTAGTTCTCTAGCATCATTAGAAAGTGAATGATGCAGTGGGGCACCTTGTGGAGGACCTATGTTCCAAGTTTGAGCTTGGTTGGTTGATGTTTATGCTTTATGTGCTAGTTTTGGTGTAAATTGCAAATTACCCAAAGTAGAGGGTCAATATGCAATTTATCAGCTCTAGTCTTCTTGCTTCTATTTGTCATCATAGAGAATGTGGAAGGAAGTAGGGGAGCCTTGTTTGGTTGTTAGATGAGGAGTGACATCTCTATATGGTCTTTATATCATATATGTGTCACATATGCCACCTTGTCCTTTAGTGTATCAGCTAAGGCTTGAAGGTGTGTCGCCCAAGAGAGGTGTGTCGGCCATGGAAGTGACTAGATACATGATACACATTCTAGAATGTATCACCAGGCCATGCATGAGCCACTAGGGTGGCAACAAGTGGCGTTAAGTGCAAGAGCAAGTGGCATCTTGGTTTATGTGGTTATGACACCTCTCCCTTGCTACCTCTCTCTTCCTTGGTGTATATAACTCCCTTCCTCCTTTGTCAAGAAATCCTTTTAAGACACCTTCCTTCCCCTACCTGTATGGGACAAGCGTGTAAGCTTTGGAGCTTAAGGAAACTCCCATGGAGCTTGGGAGGATGAGCGCCTTGGCCATGGAGACTCCTTGCTCAAGATCCGACCTTGGTGAGTCATGCTTCTTTGCTAGTCTTTCCTTGTGCCTTCTCCTTCACCTTCCTCTTCCCCCTCTCAGCCATGGATAGTCCCTTGATGTGAGAAGGAAAGGCCGTGGTTATCTCCCCTCTTTTATTCTTCTTGAGCTATACATAACCATGTTATCTTCTTCTTCTTCTTCCTTTGTTTCTTGAGGTGAGGATGATGGTGCCGAAGGCTTGTTTGAAGCTTTGTATGGGTGATGTTCTTGGAGAGGAACGTGGGTTTTCTTCTTGGACCAAGAAGCTTGATGCCTTTCATGGAGATACTCTTAAGGTGGGTTACATAACTCTTAACCATCTCTATTATGCACCCTCTCCATATATGCATATATTGGTTCGTGTGCTTAAATTGATACCTTTCTCCATGATAGATGTATATATGGAACTTGAAATCTTATCTAATGGGAATGCTACGTTTTATTACTGCCTTTATCTTGTTTTACTTGTGCAAGATGGTAATGGGTGGCTAGAGGTTGAAGATGACTATGCCAATATGGGGCCTTTGCCCGATACAACTATGATTGCCCGATATAGTACCTTGCTTAATAAGTTATGCTTCTGTTGATGGTTTGTGGCAATACCCCTTTCTCTCCTTTGGACTTGAAAGGTGAGCCTATGGCCTAGATGTTTGTGGTATTATGATGTGGTGACCGATACCTCTTTCCTACCCTAGGGTTAGGGTTTGGATGATATGGTTGGTGGACACTTAGTTGGTCCCTTTGCCGATATATGTTCTACATGGTGGCTCCTTGAGGTTGTTGCCCAATACCCTCTTTTATATTTGAGCATTCAGTGATATGATAAGTGAACTCTTTATTGACCTTATGACCGATATGCACATCTACCCAAGATGATGGTGTTTGGCTGACATAATACCCTAACCTTAGTGTCTTGGATGATATGGAGCTTCAACCCTAGCTTGGGAGATAAGGTTGTCCTGGGTGACATGAATGATCTACCCTTATTACATGACATGGTCTTGAGGTTGAATATGACCAACTTGGTATGGTCCTTGTGCCCTTGCACGATACACCTTTTTGGTGCCCTGAACGATACCTCCTCATCTAGGGTTTGCCTTGGATGTTATGTTAAGTAAAGTTTTGTTAATCTTGTTGCCCGATATGACTCTTAACCATGGTAGTGTTGTTGGGTGATATGGACAGGTCTTGAGCCTAGAAAGGTGAAACCCTAGGTGGGAGATACCATGGCTCCTCCCCCGACTGATATGAGTGTGTTAGAGGGACTTTTGTCAGGCATGAGGTTTGTGCTTGCACGACACTCCCTAAGTGGGTTGCCCGACATGGTGCCATAGTGGTCACCCTGCCCATGGACGACTTGGAGTCTTGAATGATATGATGTCTTGGACAACATAGTGCCTTGAACGACATGGTGGCTTGGATGATATGATGAAGAGGGTGGCCAATAGAAACCCTAACCCTAATTGAATGATAGGGTTCTTGGCCGATAGAGTAGTTATGATGCCTATGCTCAGTACATGCTTGGTTACCCGACACATAGGGAGGTATAGGTCGTTATATCTCTAAGCTTGGGCGATAAGGTGTCTAGGAAGACTCATGTTGAGAGATTTGATGGTATGGCTTTAAATATGAAGATCCATACACTCATCCTTATATAAATATGCAGCCTAGGGTTTGAAGTCTATTGACTTAGAAAGTATGCATCGTATCAATGATCATGGATGAGGTAAAAGGGAGTTGACCATGCTGGAGTTGACCTAGTGGATTCCTTAGTCACTATAAGGTTATGAGATTCTAGGCCGACATGGTTGCAAGCTTTCCCAACCTGATATGAAGTGAAATATGAGTTTCCCGACAACCTAGAAGATGGTCCCATGACCATGATGGGCTGAGGTGTGTCTGAACGATATGATCTTGGTGGCTTCTTTGCACGACATGCTTTGCCTCATACCAAGAATCGGTGGAGCTTATGAGTCTTATCCGATATGATTCTTGTCTAATATCACCTTGGGTTGTGAGGTTTAAGCTTTGTAGATGATACCGGCTTTTAGTGAGGGATTGTTTGGTTGCTATATGCTTATTGTTAGGGTAGGTGACACCTTTAGTGAGGGTTGTGCCTAACCCGATAACCCTATGCATGTTTCTTGAGCTTACACCTTTGATCATGATGAGCTATGACAAGATAGGTTGTGAACCCTTGTATAGTGGTTACCTATGGTTAATGATAGATGAACCTCTGAGTAAGTTGGATGGTGGATCATGGTGTATGATCCTTAAAGTTAATCCTTAGGGATGATGCACATATGTTTTAAGATATAGGGTATGATGTGATACCCATGATGTGGTAACAGTAGTATGTATTGATTTATACACCAGTTATGACATTAAGCTGCATATGTTCATAATGATGGAAGAATATTCCAATGCTATAAACCTTAATCTTGATGACATGATAATCAAAGATATGTTCATGAAGATATAAGGCATAGTGAATGCTCATGGTTTGATTATAATAATGTAATTTGTTACAAGACACAACTTTGTGCTTCATGTAGTTATAATCATGGATGTTGATCCAATCATGTACCTTCAGTCCTAATAGCATGATAATCATAAAGATCTATGTCTGGCGATTCAGTTATCACTCTCGATATGTATACTAACCATGCATGTGTATTCAATGAATTCATATCTAGGTAAGAGCTATGAGGAATATGTATCTGTATAACACTCGATGATGATAATCCTTGTTGATGAGATACCATGTATCCCCCGTAAGATGTGGAAGGTTTGTGGACCTGATAAAGGCTGAGTGCCAAGTTGATGTGTTATCCTCTCATGATGATGTAGTCCTTGAGAGGCAGTGACATTATGTGATGATGGGATTGAGTCCCAGTGATGTTGATCCTTGAGATGGATCTTGATGATTGGCAAGAGGCCAAGTGGTAACATGTAATGTTGGATTTGAAAATAAGAGTGGCAATGTAACACTTGATAATGAGATCTATGTTTTTTACTTGTGTTTTAGTTTACATGTTACATAACTTGGTTGAATCTTACAATCTGCTTAAAATGTATTAATTAATGACAAGTGGAACCTTACATGTAGTTTGCACTGGCCATAGATCCATCATCGTCAGTAATTAGGTGATGGTGAAATGGGTTCTCCTGTGGGATTAACCTGGAGCACATATTGTTGAATATGCGAGGTTTCTCCTAGCCAAAAATAGGAGGATTATAATGCAACTGCGGTTGTAGACTCAAGATGTGTATAAGAGCATGGTGAACAGGCCCATGGCTCAGTGTGATAGAGCATGAATGCATTCATGGCTCAGGAGCACGATGATTTGGCCCGCGGCTTAGAGATATACTTGTGTCGAGACTTGTACCAAGTCAGGCTAGAGAAAGGGAAGTCTGCGGGACTGACCTTGTGGCTGAGGCCACTTTGTTGGTTATCGTGCACTGACCACGAGGAGGAGAGGTCGTGGAGTCCGGATCATCCATTGACCTTGTATGGCACCGACTTTGGGCTTCGCAACCAAAGGTTGGAATTGAGCGGTACGGCTCACTTCCTCAGGGCATAATAAATCATAATCTAGCCGTATAGAATATATTGCTTAAGGAAAAACATGGAACATTGGTTGAAGCCTTGCTTGTGTAGATGATCCAGTTATATCTTGTAGTTATATGTACGTTCTTTATATCTTTTGATAATATCTTATTAATCTTATCTTGTCAATCATGTTCCATACAAAATGCCTGGTTATATGCCTCCTGATGATCTGGTAAAAATGTTAATAAAGTTAGCTTTGCTCAATAAGTTGCTCCTATAATCTTCTTATACCAGTTATCTGTGATCTTTATAAAGTTGGTAGAGGGTTATGTTTCTTGCTGGGACTGTGTGTCTCACCCCGCTGGTTAATAACCCTTTTTAGGTGGACGTTCCTGGCGAGATGAAGATCATGTGGCTACAGATGATATGCAGAGGTATCATACCCGGTGGGATAGTATCTAGCAGTAGAGTCCTATGTGTCATCCCTATACACTCAGGTCTTCGGGAGAGATTTTCATTGCTTCTTGTATAATGACCGTTGTACAATTTTCAGTTTATGTACCTTGATGTAAAGCAATATATAAAATAGTTATTTCATGTAAAGAGATGATGGGAAATTATGTTGTAGCACCCTGAAAAGATGTTATGATATGAAAAGTGTTGGCTCAGATTTTATGTGTTTCATCCTGTGGTGCTTGTTGTAAATCAATTTTAGTTTCCTATGATTTTCGGTAATCCGCTGGTTAGCATGTAATCGTGTTTTGTTGTGGTTGGGGTGTTACACACGTGGCAACAAAGGAATCCAAAAAGATTCAATCTTTAGGCCTACTAATCTAGTTTGGAAGAAGTTTTAGTGATTTGCATGAAGTAATGGGCAAAAGAATGCTAAAAATATTATATCACTTCCTCATATGGTGATAATTATGAGGAGTCAATTCAACAATGCCACAAAAAGGCTTGCAGATCCTATGTCAGCCCTTTAAAAGCCCCCAAAATCTTTGCTCCAAGCAAATATTTAACTCCCCTTAGATCAAAAAGAGGAAAAAGGAAGGTTCTTTGGATAGATGAAGTAGTTTCCCTTATGGAAGTCCATGGGGAACGACCAAAGGAGGAATATGAAGTGAGTAACATCAAGGAAAAATTTTTAGATGATAAATATTACATGATTAGGAATGGAAATGAACTTGCTCTACTTGGAAGCATCTTGAAGAATCTAGATCTACAATATGCATCAACATACAAGGATCCATCCATGTTCATCCCTTCCTTGGAGCTTTCTTGGTCCTCCATGACTCCCTTCATATTTTCAAAATATTTTGGGGTGCAAAAAAAATCTAGGCTTAAGGGGATGGGCTTTATAAAGTGGGAATAGGTATAAATTCTAAACTGCATGTAGCTAGTGTTTATAATTACCCTTTGTCAAAGCATGTCATCCATTTGTTAAAGAATAATTTTCATTGACCTTACTAGTATTCATATGTGTTTGGGTATAATTATCATCATACTATGTGAGGTTTTCATTGGTGTAGCACTTCCAAAATCCATAAAGTCCATTAGTTGATCACAAGAAGCTCCATTGGTCACCAACAACCACCACAACCATACTAGCAAGGGTTTAAGCCCTAATCCAATTAAGGTCAAGAGAATAAAACCAAATAAATTTATCATGATACTAATTAGTATCATGCATTTGGATATTATGCACTCAGATTTTCACTTAGGCTTCCAATCAAGGTGCACATTACTTCACAATTGTGCAAGAAATTGCATTTCAAGGAATAAAAGTACAATTAAGTCTAGATTGGAGTCATATTTTAACCAATTGAGTTTAAGGCTACAAAAATTAAGAGTAGGAATAATAATACAAGATAGATATTTTTCACATACTCTACGTTTTGGTTCTCATGCTATGTTGTACAATTAAGTCCACAACTTATACAAAAGTTGAAACTAAGGCATGCAAAGTGTAATTTGACTTCAAATAGGGTTTCATGTTATTCAATTAAACACTATTTATTTTACAATCATCTAATTAATCTAATAAATAAAGATTAGAATAATAACTAAGATTAAACTAGGTTCATGGTCTCACAACCATAAACCCCTCGAAAGTATCCCCCCCCCAAATATCAAGGTTAGGGAAAAGAACAACAATGAAGCAACCAATAATCACAAGTCAAACACACTTATGCATGAGTTATGATACATCATCATAATTATTAATGCATGGTTATAATGAAATTGTATAGATTATCAGGTACATTTGTTATAGTTTATACCAATTATCAACTATCTATGCATCATTCATTATCTTATCTAAATTCCTTGCCATCTATTTAGAGATTAGTATTATTATCATACTCACTAGTACAAATACCACATATAGAATCAATGAAAATAGACCTATAAAATCAATTCTATACCGACTCTTATGTGGGTGATACTACAAAAATGGACCTCTTGCGTCAATTTCCACATAATGAAAAAACTGACGACATAGAGCTAGTATCTGTTGATATGAAAATAGAAACTGAAAACCCAACCAATAACTTAGAGCAATATCAATGTTGTGGAATCTCTATGTGTTGTCTGTTCCAGGAAAACAACTAATGACATAATCCAACTATGTCATTGGTTTTAGTGTGAACAAATGACGATGCATATCAATATGATGGCTGGAAAGCACGACCATGTTGTGGGCTGGCTAGCACAACCGTGCTGTTTGGCACACCCATTTTACTGTAAGGTAGATGTTTTGTCTGTTTTTGTGATAAAACTGATGATGTATATCTATAGCATTGTAGATTCTATCACCAAAACCAATATTGTAATTCCTTATCGGGTAAAATATTAATTGATAAGTGCAGATGTGTTGTCAATTTCGGTAAACAAACTGAAGACATAGATCTACATCATTTTTTTAATATAATAATTGATGCCACATGTATGTTTTTCTTAATAGTAGGTTTGTAGACCTTCTGTCCAACTGTTCAGTAAGATGCACAACCTACAATTCATTAGAACTACAAGCTCCATCATGTGTTCATGTTAACAATGGGATAACACACCTATAAAACCTACAATAACAAAAACATACACACAATCCATCCACCTACATACATTTCCATTCTTCAATTCCATTATCTTCAACACTTAGTTTCATTCTCATGAATATACACAATTCAAAAAACATACATACAATTCTATTCTCCAATACCATTCTCATGACATGTACAAATGCAATTCTTATTGTATTCATTCCTTTTCACATTCATTCACAAGCATGCATATATACACACATCTTTCACATATGCACCAACAATTCACTCACATCAAATTTAAAGTTGCAAAAAATCACAAGAACCACACATAAATAGAATAATGACACCAAAGTTTAGAAAATCATATTTTATCCCAATCAAATTCAAAGTTGACTTCCTTAATGAAGACGTGTGCCCACTCTTCATTTCTCATATATCTCTTCATTTGTATAGGGCTCATCGCATCAAATAATTGTAAAGATAACGACATAATTCATGAGTTGATTTGATTTTTTCATATTATCAAATGAGGATATTTTCTTATCATTTGATCAAGATTATATAAATCACCTTTCATATATAATGGATGCCTAGTTCCATCCATCTGACAATCAGGTCCATGTACAACATCGTGTAGTATTTGCATACCCAATTATTATTTTGTATAGGGCACTATAAATTTATAGTTATGCAAAATGTTTAAAAATAAAAGTAAGAGTAGTTGTCATATATGAATTGGAGTCAGAATACTACTTCAACATTCTTCAACTAAATGATTTGTTTTTTATCTACCTTTCCTCCAGCATTTTTGAATTCTTCTATAGCCCTATAAGTTAAAGAAACACATTTAAAAGAATTAATAAATAGTCAGGTAATGATGCAGACATTAATAATGTTGATAGATATAAAATTTACTCATGTTGCATGTCCCCCATTGTCTACTTTGTCACCCGAAAGATCTAGATAATTCATAGTTAGGTATGTGACAATTACCAACAACTCCCAATGATTATTATGGGGTGAAAAGAAGGCAAACAAAAGAAAAATTAAAATCCATAGTGAAATGTAATTCATAAGTCAAAATTATAAGAAAAGTTTCTGAAACTTACCTAACATTGAAAGGAGCTGTAATCACACTCTTCATCACATTAACAAAATATTTAAATGTGATAGATCAATAATCACTAATAAATTGTAGGTCTTCATCTACACAGCGAATCAATGATGGAAGTAGAAAATACCATGTTGGTTAGTGTGAGCTCTCCACATACCCTATAGAAGTGGCTGCAAAATGGATATGTATGTATTAATATATAAAAAAATAGATCAACATATATTTTCAAATATATAGAACAAGGTCTTTAGCCATACAATCTCACCATATTCAAAGTTCTATCACAACTATGTTCAATCAAGTATAAGTAAAAAACTCCACGATATCTGTCAAGAATACACTAGTATCATGAGATTGACCTACAACATCCTCCTTAATATGGACCATCATAGTTGACCCTTCTTCTAAGTTAGTTCAACATAGTGGCAACCCCCTGCACCCAAGACCTAGCAATTCGAATAAGTTTTTTGCAATCTAGGTAGATAATTGAATATCTAGAGGTGGAAGTGGAGGACAACGTGTAGGGGGTTTCTTAGGTTTTGTGATCTTCATATATATATGTATATTCCAATATTATTTTTCAATTATATACAAGTAGAAAAGAAAAACAAATACAAACACAATGAAAATTTAGGATACACCAGTTAGATAACTCCTGCTTTGGGCCACACAACCACGCCACCTTCTACATCACATATCATCTCATGGTTGGGATGGCCACATGATAATGATGTATATAACCGAGAACTGTAGATAAGCTTGTAGACACACAAACTGCATTGACGGGCATTAGAACACCATGAATCTTGTCACTCAGAAGGGGTGGGTAAAACTTGCCTAGTGCAACAACATAGTGTTCTAGTAAAGATGGCATGGGCTCAACCCCTACAAATTTGTATATAGCGTTACACACATATAAACATAGACATATTATAAATTCACTTGAAAGACTATTGCATAAAAAAAACACTTACACCAGGCATTCCGGTTGGCGGGTTCGTGGGATTAATCCCATCCACCTCTGTCGTAGGGGGATCCACCTTATATGATGAGTAGGGTGACACATGTAGTCTAAGGAGGTTGAGAATGAGAAGCCTGATACTGTCTCATTGCATCCTCTATTTCCTTTGAAATCATGTCTTGCACCCCCTTTTGTGACCAAATTCCTTTCTTGATAGATTTTTTCTTCTCTGATGACCCAAAATAAGGATCCTATACCGATGCCAGCCTCAACAATTATAACATGATTAGTATTCTCTACAACACCCATAGAAACTGTGACACACCAATCACATCAAAACGAGATTACTCAAAACAAAGTACATAACTAACACTAACATCCAAAATTACCATAAAATAGGGTAAATTAAAACTGACTTCATATAACCAAAAAAGGTTGAAACATATTACATATGAGTCCACAAATTGTGTCACCTATAACACATAACATGTCAAAAGATACTACATATCACTATGCAGTGGCCATCATGCCACAAACTTGTTACATATACAAGCCATATCTGTACAACTGTGGCATACTTCTAAAACCTCATATCAATAAACAATGTCTACAAAATACACCCAAGGACATGAGAGTACATGGATGACACATACGACTCTACTGTAAACACTAGAAGCATAACCAACCTTCAACAACTACTTCTCCTCTTGCTACTCAGCCTCAATCGCTCGATCTCTACCTCATCATGCACAACCACCTAAAAGATGTGGAAACTCACAGGGTGAGACCAACGTCCAAACAAGAGATATAAATTTTTGCCAACAACTATTTTTAACATAGATAACTTAAAGTAAGAAGATAAAATTATTATCAGGATGAGCATATTCAATGAAATGATATAAGCAAAGCAGTTAACACTATTTAAGAAATTTAGGTAGCTACACTAATAAGTAGAACATCTCATACTTTTATAAGGAATATGAAGAACATGTATAACCTTTATTAACTAAACAGTATAAGAAACAAGGAAACGGGTCATCCATTGTGAATCACATTTTGACCCTAAGCAATTATACTACATGACTGTGTTATGTCTTTTATTATGCCCTGAGGATATGAGGTATACCACTCGTACTCCAACTAACCAATGCTAAGTCAAAATCAGTTCCATACAAGATCTAGGAGGAGCCAGACTCCTATGATCTCCCACACCCTCAGTCAGTCCGAGTCTATCACAGTAACATATAAAGTCCAACTACAAAATAGCCTACTCTGCCTTGGTATATAGGCACAACAATAGTGAAAACTGAGCTATGACTACAGCTGCACTCCTGCCGAGGTATGACTATAACATCCTCCAAATATATAATCAATACTGAATCACATTATCTGAGATACAACCTCAACTATTTTCCTACCAGGGTATGACCACAACCATCCATGTGAACATAAATATACTAAATAATATATGAATATGAGATTCCATGTAGGGAGAACTCATTTCACCATCCAACAAATATTGACACTGAAGATGGATCTATGACACAAGGCAACTACATGATTAGGGTTTCACTTGATTAGTTAAGCCAATTAGGTGTATTTTAAGGCATCAATCAAGTCACAATGTACACACCCTAAACAAACTTCTACAAAGATAAGGGTAGAATACAAGTCCAGAAGATATAAAATGTATGAGTATAAACTTGTCACATCATCACATGATACCATTGCAATATAAGGCCATCATCATTATCACATCATTCTAGGATAACCATCCTTATGACATCATCTAGAGAATATCACCTCACATTAGGCATAAAGCCTCTTCTAGGTCATAAGACCCAATCACATCTTTGTTGTACATCATCATTACCTCATCATGCCTCATATAGGCTCATAATTGTCTCCCTATGTTATGTCAAATACGGCATAGAAATCACTAACTATGATATTTATTTCCACCTGCAAGGTTAGGGTTACACAAGTAGGAGAGAGACAACATCATTACATGCCAGTCATTCAAGCAAGCTCAACAAGTATATTATAAACTTGAATTAGGTTTAGGGTTTTCCTCATATAGCACTTAGAAATGTATGCCATGGTACATCATTCCCACATTCTTAGAACATATTAGGGTTAGACATTATAACATGTATAGCTACCATCAGTCTATGCAACCATGGCGACCATACATGATCCAACACATGTAGTGACCTACACTAGGTCATCACCTTATTATGTCTGTAACACATTACTATAAGTAACGACTATCCAAGTACACCACCCTAGGTAGTAACCACTACACCTCTAGGTGTAGCGACCACCATGGGTGTAACCATGTAGCGACCATAAACCATATACAAGAGGTAGTGACCAACAAAACACATGTGTAGAATCTACAAGGCATAGTGACCAAAACATAGTGACCATCAACTTGGTCAAGGGTAGCGGCCACTCAACACATGCACACTCAACATATCGACCTTCAAACATAAGCATGTAGCTACCACCCACATAGGGTTAGGGTTTGTTGCGCCTATAACACAACAACAAGCATGTAATGACCGTAAGATCAAGGTACTCCAAAAAACACATAACTAGCCTCAAAATAGAGTAGAACCATGATCAAAAGAGATGATAACATCAAGAAAACTAGTCATCATTAGGGGAAAGCTCCATGCAAGGTGAACACCAAAATCCTAGAATAATCCAATTATCGTCATGAGGTAAAACCAAACCAAACCAAAGCTAAGGAAAGTGGTGGAAAACACATGCCCTCACTAAAGTACTCAAAACTTTCATTATCATGAAGAAAAATTAGAACCATACACATGAGAGAAACCAACCGTTTAGTATGCAATACAAGAACCATCATCTTCACAATCTCCACAATTTTGGGTACAAGTACTAGGGTTAAGAGAAAGAGCAATCTGTGTAAGAATAATTCAAAATCTTAAACCTTAAAATAAGATAGCAATTATCCATTAACTCATGATCACGTTTTAGACATAAAACAATAGAATCAAAGCAAGAATATGGTGCAATAATAGTAGAGGGAAGAGTTATATAACCCGTCTTAAGATGAAGATAAAGTTCCAAAGCCATGATCTCCCAGAGAGAGAAGGAACTTCAAACTTGGATCAACTCCACAGTCAACAAGGTCATATCAATAAGAGAAGACACACCAAGGCCAAAGGAAAGTTCAAGAATAAGGAAGCACAAACCCTAGGACGAACTAGGAAGAAGAAAGAAGAAAGAAGAAAGAGGGAAGCTTCATCTCACTCAGGTATTACCATGGTCAAACCATAGTCTTTACCTCTATGTAGAGAAGTT
Source organism: Alisma plantago-aquatica (assembly GCA_963693085.1). Taxonomy (NCBI): domain Eukaryota; kingdom Viridiplantae; phylum Streptophyta; class Magnoliopsida; order Alismatales; family Alismataceae; genus Alisma; species Alisma plantago-aquatica. The sequence continues at coordinate 1,062,933,503 of OY856411.1, read as the reverse complement.
CCTCAAGATAGACACCATGGAACAAACATAGTTTCACAGCCAAGAGAAAAGAGAAAGGGATATGGTTCAAAGGAAATGAGATCAAGGGTAGGAATCCACTTACCAAGAAGGAAGATCACCAAGATATTAGAGCCTCTCATGGCACTTGTCCCTCAAAAGGTTAGCCATGCAAGCACTCACAACAAGAATGACAAAAGGGTGATAAGAACAAGGTAGTGTAATGGCCAATTAGGTCCACTACACCCTTGGGTCAAAACAAGACACTAAGGTCTCAACCGCAACCCAAGGCCAACCAAGATATAGGTCCCCACACATCTCAACACATGCAAACCGTAGCAACCAAAACCAATGTCAGGGCACCAAGGTCCAAACAAGCCCCCCCTAAGCATCGTTCTTTCTCTCATGATGCTAAGGCACAAAAGGCACAACCTACATTTGAAAAATTGCAAGATAGACCCTCAACATGGGTAAACTGCAACTTGGTCCTAAACAAGCATAACCAGCTCAAACATCAATCAAACATGACCAAACTGAAAACATAAACTTGTCACATGTTATTAAGGTGCATCATATGATCAATATAAGGTTTAAGCATCTTATTAATAAAAAAAACCAACCAAGAACTAAGCTAGTTAGGGGTCTTACATTCATAAATCCCTAATAAGGATTTTCCCCCTGAAATCCTACACAAAAAGAGACAGATACTTCCTACGCATCTCATTCTCAAGATCCCATGTGGCTTCCTCCACACCACAGTGATGCCACAAAACCTTAACAAAAATGATATCCTCCTTCTTCAACTTCTTCACTCGTCTATCAAGGATCAAAATAGGACCCTCCACATACGACACACCTCATCCAGCTCAACCTCTATGGGCTACAAAACCAACTCAGTGTCGTGGTAATACTTCCTCAACATCAAAACATGGAACACCAGATGCAACCTGTGCAACTCAGGTGACAACTTCAACTTATACGCCGCCTTCCCAACACTAGAAACCATAGGGAAATGTCCCATATACCTGGGAGGCAACTTACCTCTCTTACCAAACCTCAACATGCTTTTCCCAGGAGACACCTTAAGGTACACCTTTTCTCCCACTAGGAACTCCAAGGGCCTCGACAATTATCTCTGTATGACTTCTGTCTATCCTAAGATGCCTTCAACCACTGATGTATCATCTTAATCTTCTCTTTTGTCTTATGCAAAAGATTAGGACCCAAAAGTTGATATTCACTGGTCTCATACCAAAACAATAGAGATCCGCAACATATACCATACAAAGTCTCATACGATGCCATGTCAATACTCTTCTGGTAATTGTTGTTGTAGGAAAAATCTATCAAACTGAGATGTACATCCCAACTACCCAAAAACTGTAAGACACATGCTCTCAACATGTCCTCTAAAGTCTGTATAGTCCTCTCAGATTGTCCACCAGTCTGGGGGTGGAAAGCCATGATGAACCTCAACTACGTACCCATGGCTGTGTGTAGATTCTCCTAAAAACATCCTAGTAATATGAGGACGTCTATCAGACACAATTGATGTTGGGATACCATGAAAAGGCACTATATCATCCACATATATCTAAGAAAGCTTCTCTACTGTATGCATTGTCTTCACAAGAAGGAAATGTGTTGACTTGGTCAACTTGTCAATGATCACCCAAATGGAATCATGACCTTTGACTATCCTAGGGAGACCAACCAGAAAGTCCATCATGATATGATCCCATTTCCACTATGGTATAGGAAACGGTTGCAAATTTCCTACATTCTTATGATGCTCTACCTTAACTTGTTGACACATAGGGCACTTCTCCACACACTCAACTACGTATCACTTCAAGCTGGGCCACTGATATAGGTCTTTTATATTGTGGTACATCTTGGTACTTCTTGGATGCATAATGTACATCAAAGAGTGAGCCTCTTCCAAAACCAGCTTCCTTAGATCACCAACATCAGGTACCACTTCTCTAACATGGTAACATACTATCCCATCCTCTACTTCATGGAAGTCATCATGCTTCTTGCTACCAAAATTTGCTCTGATTTGTTGAATCACAATATCATCACGATGTGCATCTTTGATCTACCTCCTTAACATAGGCTTCACCTATAATTGTGCCAAGAATCCTACTAACAAGGACACCTCCAACTTTACATTCATATGAGGTAGGGATACCAACATGTCTCTCTTATGGCACCACCAAAGAGCATAACTACATCTTGTCTATAGATGATGATGGAGAAGGCTTCATGCTCAAAGCATCTGCCACCATGTTTGCCTTCCCTGGATGGTAGTCCATGGTCCAATCATAGTCTTTGATTAACTCCATCCAATGATGCTGCTACATATTTAGTTCCTACTTCAAGAAGATGCATTGTAGGTTCTTGTGGTCAGTGAAGATCAGGCACTTTTCACCATAAAGGTAGTGTATCCATATCTTTAAAGCATGGACCACCACTACAAGCTCTAGATCATGCGTCAGGTATCTCTTGTCATGTTTCTTAAGCTATCGTGAAGAAAAAGAAATCACATTCTTATCTTGCATCAACACACAAACCAAACCATTCTTCGACGCATCACACAAGACTATATAAACTTTCACTTGGTCAGGAAATAGTAACACTGGTGCACTGGTAAGCTTCTCCTTCAAAAGATGAAAGGAATGCTCAAACTTGTCATTCCAGACAAAACGACACACCCTTCCTTGTTAGCTACGTGATGGGTAATGCCACTGCTATGTAGTTCTTGATGAACCTTCTATAATAGCCTACTAACCCAAGGAAATTGTGAACATCTATTAGTGTCTTTGTCTGCTCCCATTCTATCATAGATTAAACCTTCTAGGGATCCACATGTACACCCTTAGTAGATATCATGTGTCCAAGAAACGAAACCTCCTTCATCCAAAAGTCACACTTGATAAACTTAGCATATAGCTTGTGCTGTCTCAACAAGGTCAACACATGGCGTAAATGTTGTTCATGCTGCTGGAAGTCTCGGGAGTAGATCAAGATATCATCGATGAACACAACCACAATATGAGCAAGATATGGTTTGAACACCCTATTCATCAAGTCCATGAATGCTTCCAATGAATTGGTTACCCCAAACGACATAACCACAAACTTGTAGTGACCATATCGAGTTCTAAAAGCTGACTTGAGTATGCCATTCTCCTTGATCTGCAACTGATGATATCCCGACCTCATATCTATATTTGAGAATATTGTGGCACCTTGCAAGTGTTCAAATAGATCATCTATCCACAATAAAGGGTACTCATTCTTGATCGTCACCATATTCAACTGTCAGTAGTCGATGGACAACCTCATGGATCCATCTTTCTTCTTAACAAACAACACGAGAGCACCCCAAGGGGAAGTGCTTGGTCTAATAAATCCCTTCTAAAGAAACTCTTGAAACTACTTCTTTAGCTCGTAGATCTTAGTTGGTGACATTCTGTATAGTGTCTATGCTATTGGTTGTGTATTGGGTACTAGACTAATCTAAAAGTCAATCTCTCTAGAAGAGGGAACACCTAGGAACTCATTGGGAAACACATCCTCAAACTCACAAACAACTAAAACTTCTTGGATAATAGGATTCCTCACCTTGGTATCAACCATATGTGCTAAAAACACCTCACAACCATGTCTCATTAGCCTCTCTGCTGTCATAGATGACACCAAACATGTTGGAAGAATCTTCCTATCTCCTTGGAAGATCCACAAAACATTACTATCACAAACATTGCCACCTTGGCATTACAATCCAAAACTACCTGGTACTTCTCCAAAGTATCCATTCCAAGGATCACATCGAATCTATGCAGATCAAGTGGTGTAATATCCACCTAAATGCTACATCCTGAGAAAGAAAGAACACATATTGAAGACACCTCTCACAACTTGGTGGAACCAACCACAAGAGTTTCTAAGCAAAGGCTATTTGATCTATGACTAACAGGCAAAGAACAACTAGCTATCACTTCTCTAATGATAAAAGAGGGTGTCACACCTAGGTCAACCAAAACAGATATAAGGTAGAAAGAAGACAAATCATAATGAAATAACCCCATCTGACCTATCACGATCTGATGGTTGACTATTCCTTCTAGCCGACTCATATCATAGAATTGAGCCATTGCCTATTGTCATCCCCGTCTTCTGCTACCCTGTCAAGATGAACCATCATGTAAAGTTGAACTGCGTCCTCTACCACTGCCACTGCTGAATTGTCGATGTTGTGACCCTTGCTGACTCTATCTCAACTATTGCATCACCTGATCATCCTTCATAAGACATGCCCACCTCAGATGTCCTACTTGCGCACACTTGTGGCAAGTCCTGGTCTAGTACTATGGCCTAGATGGCCCCATCACTGACATTGATGCTGCACTTTGAGCTCCTACCGATGGAAAACTACGACCTCTGACCTTGCTTGGCAATCACTGTGACTATACCACTGATATCTACTGTGATTGAGGTGTTGAAAACCTAGTCTTCTTGAAGCCTCCAGAAGACTGTCCCTGATATTGTTCCAATCTGTTCTTGGTGTTCACCTCACACTTCTCTACAAATGACCATTCTATCCTCCTTACAAACTCCACAAACATGGCAAACTACTCATGATTCTCCAGAGAAGACACTGTTGTTGTCAACTCTGAGCTCAAACCCTTATCAAAATGCCATATCCTCTCCTTATTTGTTGCATCCATATGCAGACAAAATCTTAGAAACTCCATAAACTTTGCCTCATACTCATTGATCGTCATGGATCCTTGTTGAATCTTCTTAAACTGAGAGACCTTCTCATCTAGATAGGTCTATGGGAAGTATCGACTCACAAACTCCCGCCAAAACTTCTCCTAAATGATAACCACTTCGGGCCTCTTCTCCTCTTCGATGGCCCACCAATGGCCAACACTTCCCTTCAACATGTACACTGCATGCTTCACCTTATCCTCCACCAAGATGTTGAGGATCTTGAAGGCCTTCTCTAGCTTGGTCAAATACATATCAACATCCATAGGATCCACCATACCAGCATACTCTATTTCCCCCACACACCTTTACCTCTCGAAGGTCTTCCCAAAACTTTGAGATTCTACATTGGGAACAACTGCCCTTGCTTGGGGTACATGCATTCTATCTGCCAAATGCGTTGTTGTGGTCATGAACTATCCAAACATGGACTGGAAAGTAGGGTTTCCATGATCGCATAGTCAAACTAGGGAACTTCAGGAACTCTATCATCTCTGTCCTGCCTCCTTGCACCACCTCCTAGTACAACAACACTGCTCTCAGCATGTTCTTCATGTTCTCCAGACATATCTTTTCCTTCTTCTTCTTCTTCTTCTGCATAAGAAGAAGTTATTATCAGATATGTTGGATACACAAGAACAGACACAAACCCTAGTGATATGTCCCTATAGACTCAACAAACCTAAAGCTCTCATACCAACCTCAACCATGACAAACAAATCACAACAAAATGAGATTACTCGAAACAAAGTGTGAAACTAACCCTAACATCCAAGATTACCATAAAACATGGTAAACTAAAATGGAATTCATATAAACACAAAGGGATAGAACATATTACATCTGAGTCCACAAATTGTGTCAGCTGTAAAACATAGCATGCCCAAAGATACTACATATCACTATACAATGGCCATCATGCCAAAAACGTATTACATATACAAGCCATATCTATACAACCATGGCATACTGCCAAAACCTCATATATAAAAAACATCTACAGTTAACCCCCAAAGAACCTTAGAGTACAAGGATGACACATAGGACTCTATTGCAAACACTAGCTATGTATCCAACCTTCATCAACTACTGCTCCTCTTGCTGCTCTACCTCAGCCACACATCTCTACGTCATCATGCACGACCACCTAAAATATGTGAAAAACCACGGGGCAAGACCAATGTCCCATCGGGAGATATAACTCTCCTCCAACAACTATTATTAACAAAAATAAATTAAATCAGGAAGATAACATTATTATCAGGATGAGAAGATTCAACTAGATGATATAAGTAAAGTGGCTAACACTGTTTAAGCAATTTAGGAAGCTAAAAAGATAAGTAGAACATCTTATACTTTTAGAAGGAATATGAAGAACATATATACCCTTTAGTAACTAAACAGTATAAGAAACAAGGCAAGGGGTCATTCAATGTGAATCACATTTTAACCCTAACTAATTTAACTACATGACTGTATTACGTCTTTTATTATGCCCTAAGGAGATGCGGTATACCACTCATACTCCAACTAACCACTGCTAAGTCAAAATAAGTGCCATACAAGATATAGGAGGAACCAAAATCCCATGATCTCTCACACCCTCAGTCAGTCTGAGTTCGCCACAGTAACATATAAAGTCCAATTACAAACCATCCTAGTCTGCCTTGGTATATAGGCACATCACTAGTGAAATTGGAGCTACGAATACATCCGCACCCCTACTGAGGTATAACTACCGACATCCTCCAAAATATATCATCTATATTGAATCACATTATCTGAGATAGAACCTCAACTATTCTCCTACCACAGTATGACGACAACCATTCTTGTGAAGATCCATATACTCAACAATATATGACTCCGAGCTTCGATGGAGGGAGAACCCATTTCACCATCTAGAAAATACTGACGTTGAAGATGGATCTATGGCACAATGCAACTACATGATTAGCCACTACAAGAAAATGGTGCTTTAGCTACAACAATTTTACCTATAAATGCCTCATATGTAGCTAAAATATATTTTTCTTTACAAACCAACATATGTGTAAACAAAGTAATTGTAATTAAAGATATTTTTCTTGAGTGATTACAAATTTTTAAAAGAATTTTCAAATACAACTCTACTTAACAGAAACTTACTGGGCGCTAAAAAGTTCAGGTGGGCTCTATTGCTTTTCCTCTTGTGTCTCTTTTCTTTAAAATTCCCAACGTATTAATTTGTTTCCCGCATTGTGATACCGCCCCTCCCTACTCTAGTCCCATCGGCACCTCTCCTTTCCATCCACTTCTTTGAGCATATCCATTCTGAAGGAGATACATATTGCTGGGCTTCTTCCCCTCCTTTTCTCTCATCTCATTCTGAAGGTACAAGATAGAGTTTGTAGCAACTTTCTTCCCATCTGAGTTGACAAACACCCTACTCAGGATCTATACTGGCGTGATCATTCCTTGCCCTAGTTTTTCAGATGATGTTGCAATGCCTCCCTAAGAGGACGAGACAGATGATGGTCATGTAATCCCTGTTCCTCTAGAACTACTAAGAGGGAAAGGAGCCACTAGCCAGACAAACATCATCACAGGTGAGTGACTTTTAATGTTGTGATTGGTCATTCCATTCACTCCTTTTTATGGTTGGATCGATTGCCCTTACTGTAATAGTAATAATTTTTGGTTTCTCTCTTGTGGCTCTGTAACGTGATGGTTCCAATAGCTTCTGTAATTTATTATTTAACTATAAACATTCAAATCAGGGTCAACACACTTGTCAGTGCATATCAGCGGCCAACTACAACCTTGTGTATTTAGTCCACGCCATACCTCAAGTTATTAGGAACAATTATTTCATAATGGCACATCGCTAAAAAATGATTTATGAGTAGAAGGTGGTCAGTCCATTTATCCAATTCAGAGTATTTGTCCTTTATCTGCTTGAGAAAATACCTATTAGGTGGCTGAAATCAATGACTTCTTTCCATAGGGGGTTTGTCTCTATCATAATTTTGTTGGTGACTAACGTTTGAAGTCATATTTCTGGTCAAGTTTTAATTATAAAAGTCATATATCTACTATAGGATTAGCCATCATCTTGCTTGGAGAGACCATCTACTTTGGGAATAAATACGGTGGTGACTCACATGTGAATCCACTAACACTTGCCGACAGGATACCTTCGTTAACGTCATCGCTAGGCCCAAGTCATCTAAAAAGTCAAAACCTCTATCCTCATACTTGCTGCATATATGCATTATTTTGAACATTTACTTTTTGTTTTCTTAGGCATGTCCCAAGATCAGAGTGTTAGTTGTAAGATGAACATATCACTGGCCTTAACAAAGAGAAAGTGTCTCTGCTTCTACCATGCAGACATCCACATTTGCCTTCATGATTCTCATGACCATGGCAAGTGGAAAACTGTTGTTGCTAGAGTCCCGAGCCGCATATAGCTCATGGAATTTCTTCCTCAAAGCATCTTTTGTTGGTTCTACATTAGTTAGTACTATTCCTGGTGTAATTTCTCATAGGATGGTTGACTCTATGGAAGAACAACTGGAGTGATTGGTACATATGTTGTTGATTGACCGACATCGTTAGATTTTTGCCCATTGTTTAGTTTGATTAATGAGGTATAAAACCATGTGAAGGATATTGTCTAGGATTGAGTAGATTGGTGGTGTCATTCTGGTCTTGAGATTTCTCATCCACTAGATTCAAGATTATAGAAAAACCTTATGCACATGTATGTATATAAGTTCACCCGTTAGGTCCCTTCCCTCACCATAAGATTAAAATAGTTTGTCTAATCTGGATTCATCATGTCCTCAAAACCATCACTAAAGATAATTTTCTGCCTCACATCGCGGGCTTGCACAGCTAGAGCATGTCAAGGTCGTCATTGGTATAACACTTATATGGCAACAATAACATGGATTAGATTATGTTAATTAAATTAGTTTTGATATTGACCAACTTATCTGGACTCTACACTTAAAAGTTAATCCCCTGTTTGATATATTGACTTGTAAGGTTGTTGTAGCCCTCATAAAAAATTTCATCTATTGTGCTAATACCATGTTCCAACGAGGTAGATTGGCTCCACCTTTACATAATGACTGCCTTGCAAAATGAGAGCTTCATCGCAGGTAGTAGTCATGCGAGTCTTAACTATAACTTGTCAGTGGAGACATCACGACGTCTGTTCTATAGGACAAATCCTATACAAAACTGGTAGGATCTAATAGGATTTCGTTATAGAGCATCTTTTGCATTTCTCTCTCCTTATTTTTTAGGGGGTTTGGTTTTAAAGAGTGAGAAGGAAACACTGCATTGTGATTGGTTGTCCTATAAAATTTCTATAGGATGCGTCCTATACTATTGGCTTGGGAGACATCAGCATGAAAATGAGATAGAGAGTCATATATTAATATATGATCATCACTAATTGAAAAGAGCAATAAAACATATGAGTAATCATGAGCAATGTTGGGGAAGGCACATATGTTATTAATGATCATAGGGGTTTGCACCACTCTTCTGTGGAGGCATTGAAGGTATTGAATAAGTTTGGAGAGATGTCATTATCCATTCAAAAAGTTAGTTATACTTGAAGAGACATTGATCGATGTTGCATCAAGATATATATTAAAATGCAACATGAACCTAGGAAGACTAATATTCATATAAGGAGGTTCTTCATCTATCCTCACACAACTGTATAGACTGCCACATATGAACATCTGAGGCTATAAGTATTCAAGTTGATAGGAACTTTTTAAACTTATAATGCTACATGTCAAATATGTTTAGACGTTCCTTGCAATAATTTATTATCATAGTAATTGATCCTTGCTGGATGAGAGTGTGGAAAAGGATGTTTCAGTCATTGTAAACTGGTTTTGATCAAAGTGTTTTGCAAAATAATTTAGATCATCTTGAAACCAACTTGAGGCATGAATTGTGTGGTTGTAGGATGATTTAGATCATGCTCTAATGGTTTTTATATCATGCAAACTTCCGAAACATGGAGAAATATCAATAATGGCAGAGTAGATATTATCGTACACGAAAGTATGCATAGTTGATTATCTTACTACACCCATCTATCTCTCTACTGAACTGTACCGTCCACAAGTAAAGCATTTGGGTAAATTTTCTTTTTGTTAAATATCTTGTCTACAAGAAATTTTATGGATATACTCCTTTATTTACTTTTCACATCGGAATTCATATTTAAGTTGCCTTTGCAAGTTGTACACTTTTTTTTACCATGAAATTTCAATTGATAAAACTAACCTTAAATCTGATCAGACACCAACCAACATAATGTTGTCTTTGTGGTTGAAAAAACATTGTCGAAGATTGACGCCATCACCTCATCACTAAATTTGTAGTTATGTTCCTCGTTACTTATTAAAAAAGTTGGCTTGTCAGTCATATCATAGAACAAACTTAAAATATGTGTCTAGATAAAAGAATAAGGTACCTTCTTTTGTTGTGTGCCTGTTGCTCCAGTGCAATTTTTTTTCAAGTTCTTTATGTGTACAAAATCATGGGGTCAACTTGTGACATATAGGTGTACACTGTGTTGGTTCTCCTAGTCATTACTCTTGAGAAAATATTTTCCCTCTCTCTCTCTCTCTAAGTTACTTCCTTCAATTCTCTTAGTATGAGTATAGGAGACGTTCTTCAGTGATGGATGATGTTATTTAGCAATGTTCTATTTCACTCTTATTTTTCTTGATCTAAACTATCTTCCATGTTTTCTCGTCAGTAATATTTTTACAACTGCATGTTCACCTCCTCATCCTCATTTTTTTATCCTCCTTTCATCATGAGATGGGTGTATTCTACTAAGTAGTTTGCAAGTGCTATATTGGTTGTTCCTTTGCTACTACTTGTAGTCTTCACACACTCGAAATGACCTAAAGCATGGCATTCTGTTGATCTGATTAAGATTCAGGTCTGTTTCTAAAGCATGTCTTCTTTATGGGTTATCTCTTCTTATGAGTTTGGTTGTGTTCCTGTGCGGACATGTATTGCAATAGACTTCATCATTTTTTATCACATGTATGTTTATTCAAATTGAGTGTCAACCTACCAAAACCTTCATTTCATCTGTGCACATGGACTAACCTACACACATGTAGAGGTGTTCTTTTCTTCATCAACAAATCTATCCCCTAGTTCACAGTGATATTTGTTTCTAGTCGTAGTCATCTCTTAGCCAATATTGTTCTCTAGGATGTAGAAATTATGTGGCATATTCTGTGATCCTACATATCAAAAGAAGAAAATGAGTCAAACGATGCCTTTCCTTTGTCATGGTATGCTTGTCTCTTGTGTACCTTCTGAGATTTGTGCATTGGAATGCATCTTTTGGGTCCCTAGTGTTGTGTTGGACTGCTATTGTTGGTCTTTGAGTTGTACATGACTTGTGCCTTCTATTGAATGATTACTTGGAATATAGAAAGGCCTTTATGTTTGGTACTAAATGATCTTTCTTCGGTCATATGTTCTATAATACTTTAGTTGGCATGGTGTTAGAGAGTCAGTTTATTATTGTTATTAGTATCTTTGTTATATGGGCCTAAGTGTCTCGGCCTATTAGGGTTAGTCTTGTGTCTATACACTTCCCTATCCTCCTATTTATAGGTGCAGGGTTTCTTCTATTCAATATAACGCCTAGTTGTCTTTTACTTTCTATGATGGTATTAGAGCAGCCGTCCTAGGGACCAAAACCCTATGTGAGAGAAAGAAAGTAAGGAGGAGAGCCCCCTTGTGAGCGGCTGCCGCCCTTGGCAGAGCTTGGCTGCCCACATGGAATTCCTTCCTAGTTCCCTGCCTCCTACCTCCTTCTACGCCTCATACTTTCTTACTGCTTGTCGCCGACCCTTATTGCTCCCTCCTATGCTCACTGCCACTGCCATCGTCAACATCCACCACTGCCTTCTACTAGCCGACGTCTTATGCCCTTGCGGTTCCCACATCGCCAAACTACTACTTCCTAACAGCCTCTGCTGCCCTTGGCCGCCGCAACTGTTGATACCTTAGCCGCCAAACTGTATGCCTACTCAAGGCCGTGCCTTGCTATTGTTGTCGGATACTAGACCTACTATGCCCTGCCGCCCATGCTGCTCAATGTTCTGCCTCCAATCACCCACTATTGATGCGCCAAGCTAACGTGCGCCCTGCCGGTCCTGTTGCTACTGCCCAACCACCACCAGCCACCCTCTGCAGCCATGGAGCCTTTGTTTCTATCAGCCTAAACGCTGCTACCCACCCAACTGCGGCTGCCCACCGCTACCAAACAACTGAATTTTTTATGTCCCTCTATTTTTTCTACTGCCCCCTCCCATATACACTCAAATATATGTGCTAATCAGATCCATTTTTTAGCCTTAACGGATTTGCGGGGACTCTGCCCCCGCACCCCCAGATTTGTTACCCTAACAGACCAAACAAATTCCCTTTTTGGGTTGGAGAAAGATACATTTATTTTTCAATTCAGATCTACCTATTTGGGTCATTTTGCACCTTGACTCACATTATTGGTTACTACCTCCACATATTTTCCTACACTAAACCTTGCCTCTACCATTGTTTTTGACTCTCCATGCCAATCACTCTTTGACTCCTTTTGTGATTGGCATGAGGGGGAGAATAGAGAAGAAAGAGTAGAGGGAGAGATGAGGAGGAGGAGAGATGAAGAAGAAGAATTTCATTCTTCTATTCTATGGATCTTCGTGCTACATTTACTGCTCATATATAGATTCTTTCTGCTGCTATCTATATGGATATTAATGCCACTTATATTGTTGTTTTATGGATCTTCTTGCTGCTGCAATTATTTCTTATTTATCATCTACCTCGATTGCTGTTATGAAGTTACATATTCAAACATCTTTCTTGCTACTTGTGCTATGATTAGCACATTTTATTTGCTGCTTTGTGCTTTTGTACTTTCTGCTGTTTGTGCTTTATTTGCACGTTGACTTTCTATTGTGGACCAACACTCTCTGGACTTTGATGTCTGCTACTGTGATGGTTACCGTATGAAGAGGGAAGATGATGAAGACATCTGTTTTGACCTTACATGGAGCTTTGCCTACTGGAGTTATTTATTTACTTGCTACTCTACCCACTGGTCTTCTATCTGCCTAAGTCATCGACTTTTTCTACCGTGCACCAACACTCTCTGGCATGTCTGTGTTTTGACATGTCGACTCTCTACTTGTCCGTGCCCTATTTCACATGTTGAATACTACTGCTACTATGATCCATCACTCTCTGGGCTCTATTACTGTGATCCAACACTCTTTGGGCTCTGCTATTGTGATCTAGCACTCTTTGGGCTCTGCTATTGTGATCCAGCACTCTCTGGGCTCTACTATTGTGATCCTGCACTCTCTGGGCTCTGCTATTGTGATCCAGCCCTCTCTGGGTTCTTCTACTGTGATCCAACACTCTTTGGCTACTATGACGATGACTTTGATGAAGACCTTGGTGCTTATCAGCTATTTAATATTTTGCTCCAGATGACTGTGTTGCTGCTTATTTATGCTCCAGATGATCAAGAAGCTTCTGCTAGCCTACTTGCTTTGGAGCATCTACTTGAGGGGGAGTGTATGAGTTTATGAATGTTTGAGTGCTTTAATGTAATATTGAGGGGGAGAAATTTATTGTATGGGCTTGATTTGTTTTTTTATTTCTGTCTATTTGTTTTCTAGTTTGACTCTCTATTTGCAAGCTAATTTGGGATTCTCCCAATTTCAGCTTGAGGGGGAGTGTTAGAGAGTCCATTTATTATTGCTATTAGTGTCTTTGTTATATGGGCCTAAGTGTCTCGGCCCATTAGGGTTAGTATTGTGTCTGTACACTTCCCTATCCTCCTATTTATAGGAGCAGGGTTTCTTCTATTCAATATAACACATAGCCGTCTTTTACTTTCTAAGAGTATCATTTTACTGTTGGACAATTTTGATTGTGTGGGACTATTAACGTGCACCTGTAGTTGCTACAAATACACCACTAGTGTGTAGAGGCTCCCTGAAGAGAGAGAGGTTATTCCTTGATTGTCCTCTTTTGATTTTATTCATTTATGAACCTTGTGTGTTTTCAAATGTTTCCTTCTTGTGGTTTCCTTTTCTATAGTATAACAGGTTGTGGCATTTTGGCCTCTCCGTACGAACCCAATGATAATACTTTTCAATATGTCCAAGATGGCATCAGGTAGATGCCCTTACATACACATGAATGCAAGTTTGTCTTGCATGTCTAATCTCTTAAGGAGAGACCTGCCAACCATAAATATATAGATACAAATCCATCTATCCATTATTTCCCTATCATCGTTTACACAAGTTGTATAGAGTCTGCCATGTTTCCTCACACTGGATGAGGGGAATAATAAGTAGCTGGTAAGGAAACCTCCTTGCAAATTGATAGTAGATCCTATTTTTCCTCTCCTATCATAACCCATTTCAGATGGTAAAATTTTTGAATCAATCTCACTCATGCACAGGTCCCACAATATCTAATAATAGTCTTCTAAAAACCTTTGTGAGGCCCACCTCCCATATGTCTTTCAAAATCTCATTGTACTGCTTCTTCTACTCATATGTGTTTTCTTGTTCATCTGTTTGATTTACTCATGTTTTAAAATGTGTCTATATTAACATATTTAGAAATTACTTCTTTAAGTTTTTGGCGCGTAACTTCAGTGTTATGCTTCTATTAATGAACATTTAGACTTCATAATCAATTTCCTTATTCTCGGGTATCTTCTACTGTTGTTTCTTTAGTATGACGTTACAGCTAAAGAGATGATATAATTGAGCACATGGTGTTGGTATAACATGCAAATTACAAAAAATTCTACATGTCATGCATGCATGGTATTATAACATTTATTTTTTCATGGCTCATGTTTGTGAAGATGTTGGCAATTCGTTTCCAACTATTTGTTTCTTTGTATACCATGTGTGTACTTGTTGGAATTAATGGCTGAATTCCCCACATCTTGGAGCAGTAGAAAGGACGTGAATATGTTGTTCCTTAAACTTGGAAGAAGTTGCATGCATGGCTGGGAGGTAAAGTGCAATACCTACATGATTTCTTCCCTCTAGGACTCACCACATGTAGAGATACCAACATACTCTCCCTATATCATGTGCACTTCGTCGGCTTAGTTTCTTTCAAATACTACTGTTGATGTCTGGTTTGGACTACAAATCTTGGAATATGTATTTTGTGATATGTTATGTATTTGTTAATCCACTATGCTCTGATCTATCTCAGTTTTTCCTGCTTGATGATTCTAATTTCTACTCATTTACTTGAGCTTGTCTAAGACATATCTTCTACTACTGTTATGGTTTGGATCTAGAGATTTATCCCCTGTTTCTAGTGTATATCCTGGCATGAGTTGTAGAGGTTTCCTCACATGATTACTTACTTTTATTTATAAATCTATTGCCTTCTACAGAGGGTGGGTATTAAGTCTTGATCTTACTTTTATTGAACATTTGAATCCTAACATCATTTCTTTTTATGGCTGTGAATCATTTTTGGGAACAAATATACTGTTTTCTTTGCTTAATTGGGTCGTTATTTCAGGAAATTGATGAATATGGCCTTCTTGATCATGTCAACATGTTGACTTCACAAGAAAACTCAAGATTTTGGGATGGAGTGATAAATGTATATGGTATATTGCATTTGATCATCATCTTCCAAGTTTTCTATCTGTGTTCTCCCTTAAAACTTTTTTCTTGTCTCTTATGATTTCAGAAATCTACAAATTGGTTTGAAGAAGAGATGTTTAGGAACTTACTAATGTTTCTTCAACCAAAAAATAAAAAACTCAGATTTTACTGAAATTTGTAGGACATTTAAAAAGGTGTGTTTCTAGTGATCACAATGATCTATTTGGTTTAGCATAGCATGACAATGTCAACACATGATTCCATAGCTTGCACTGGAAGTTGTAGTTCAAGTTTGTTAACTATGTTATTGAGTTTTCTGACCAAGTCATATTTGTTTTTTTTGATTCTATTGCAGCAACATTAACAACCTACTCGAGCCAGATAGAGAAGATCAGCCAAGCAACGTTTCCGTACAACAATACCTCATGGCCAACCTTGGTGAGGGTGTTCAACAATCAAGACAAAGTTATATGATGAGCCGTGGGTTTGTTTTAAATCCTTGAACCTGGGTATCTAGCCTCAAGGACCTCATAGTTTGTAGGAAAAAGTTGGTGAATGCCAATGTTAACACTGCTAGCTTTCTATCAATATACAATCTTACACGTCTATACCTATTATCTAATACTGAAGTGACCTGAGATCAAGGTTTGAGATCGATTTTGTGACAGAGCAGAAAATTGACCATGTTATTGAATAAATCATGGTTTGGTTTACAAGAGGCACTGGTATCTTGTTTCTCCATGTCTGTTCATTTTTTTATGTCAGTAGTTTGGGTCATAATCCCTTAACTATTGCTTCAACTATTAGTTAACTCAATTTAAAATGGGTCAAAACAAAGAACTTTTGAATTCGAACAACCCCATATCGATGTTGTGTTCTCAGTTCCCAACTGCATAATTTCCTTAAAGTTGAATTCAATTATTGTTATGTTTATATATGCTCCATGCACTGCATGTATCTTTGTCATTTTGTTTATGTACTTGTCTTTCTCAAAGCTCCCAGTCAGCTGAATATCAATGATGAATCCACCAAGATGAAGAGGTCATTTGTGAGGTAGAAGTGATGCCGCTGGGGGAGAGGTCGTGTTTGGGGCAGTCCTGATGGTAGATGTAAGGTCAGGTTGGAGATCAGGGTAGTCCACAACATCACCTATGGTCAGTATTACTCGACCATCTATAGAAGAATCAACATAATAAACAGTGATAGCTTCTGAGTGCTTGGAGCAATTCTTTTTTCAACTGCCGGTGATTTGGAGCAAGTTTAAAGTTATCTTTGTTTCTTGAAGTGAAATTTGTTCCATTATGTTGTATTAACAATATTTCTTTCTTGAAGACTCATTATAGGTTTCCCAATATATATTCACAACTTGATGGCATATTTTCCACATGGAACAAAAGAGAAAAACACAAAAGTGGGATTGCGATAATAGTGTACAACTGAGTGGCCTAGCTGGATCATGGCTACTCTCCTTGTTGGGCTTCCCATTTGGCCAAAAACTATGGATGAGGAGCAAAGCAGTTGGTCGTTGATGCCACAGGTACCACCATTAACTTATTGATTTAGCTTCTTGTTGTTTTTCTATTTGGTCCATATTGACTAGATGTCCTCCTAACTTGTTTCATTGCTTGAGGAATCTTTCAACCTCTTCCTTCAAGTTCAAATCTATGATCTCAAGAGCCATCTTGAATCTTGTTGCTTTGTTCATAATCTCTTGATGAGCATTTTCCAAAGATAACCAACATGAAATATAGGAAAGGAGTATATTTTGGACAAGGAAATTGAACCGGAGAAAGATTCTAATCTAATTGTCACGGAGGAACATACAAGTGGGTTTAATATAATCATTTTTTCAGTAAGATACTTAGACAATCAAGGACATGATGACATCCTTGTGTATGAAATTTAACTTGAACCAACTCTCAAATTGTCAAAGTTTCACCTGGTAACAATCTTTGTATTCTTGGCATACTTTGACACAAGGCAATTTTTACGTCATTGCACTACTTAAGTCTTTTCTTCCAACTATGAGATATCCATAAGTTATACACACTTCTTTTTTCTTCCAACTATGAATATTAAATCTATAAGTCTTTCTGTAATATGTTAAGAGAAGGCCATTTACATATAAAAATGAATATAACATAGTACTACGATGGTTGTACATCTGGTATAATTTAGAATTAATAATGTTATCAGGTTGTACTTTCAAATGGTCTAAATGAATGACCTTATTGTCCAGGTTATAGATTGAAAATTCTGGACATGTCAAGCCTCAATGGTGCAAGTGAACTATCTTACAACTCTCCCATACAATGCTTGGGCTGCAACAAAACATGGATGAGCTACCTAGATACTTCTCATCTCTTCAAGGTACTAATTCTATCATCTTATTCTCATAGCAACCTTCATTTATGCAATGTATGAATGCTTATATATCTTTATTAAACTATTTGGATGATCTTTACCTTATTTTTAATGCCTCCCCGTTTGTAAAACCTTATTTTCAGGATTAAGAGAAGTACAAGCTTCGCCATTTTAGCAACTTCCATTACCTGAATTAGAGATTGAGCTTAACATTGTCAAGAATTCAGATACAGAGTATAAGAAGAATCTAAGACAAGCCTGACACAACAAGTGCTCTCATGTGAAGCATAATGATGCATCTCCATTTGAAGCCTAGGCCTACCCAGTCACAACTACAACAATAGCCACAGACGCAATAATGTATCATGATATGTTGCAATTTGATATGGCTCTTTGTTGCTATGAGAAGACTGCATTTCATAGAGCTATATATATATTTGAAAAACCACTGTCAGCATCTGCAAACATAGCGACCAACTTCATAGGGACGATATTCCTTCTATCTCTTCTTAGAAGGTTCTTTTCAGATTCTTATCTCGGGTGCTTTTGGACGATGCTGGCTGAAAAACAAGCACTTGAACAAAAGAAGAAGACAATAAGGATGTTAAAACTGGCCAAGAAAGACACAACTCTTTTGCAAAGATGTTAGTAGACCACTGAATCATTGATATATGTATATACTTTTCTTTGTACACATTGTGTAATAGGGGCAAGGTATTCATCCTCCCCTTGTACATTCGACGTTTCATTATAAATGAAAATAAGATTGTTGGCATAATGAGCATAACTTGCTCTAAATACTACAATTTTGTTACCAAAAGAGCTTGTGTACTAACAAATTACACTATATATATATATATATATATATATATATATATATATATATATATATATATATACATATATGAATATATAGTCGAGCTAAGCATATATGTATGTGTACTAAATGGCACTACATATGTAGCTAGATGCATAATCAACTACATATATATGTATATAGTAACTTCTGCCTTTCCCTACACACTAAATACATATAAAATGTATTAACTTCATGTTTTTGCTACATAATGACTATCTATGCAATTGTAGTCATACATTTAGCTATAATTATACTTATATTTAAATATGTAAGGACAATATCTAGCTACACTTTCGGATACATATGAATTTGTAGCGAATGGATTATCTAACTACATATTTGAAAAATATAGTTAAAGGCTTTAGCTATACAAGCATATACTACAACTTGTACGTTTAAAGAAATATGTAGTTAAAGCCTTTAGCTACAAAATACGAGGTTTTCACTACAATTTTATTTATAGTTAAAGACCCTTTTTTTAGTGAGCATTTCACTTGATTAATTAAGCCGAGTAGGTGTCTTTTAAGGCATCGATCATGTCACAATGTACAAACCCTAAACAAACTTCTACAAAGATAAGGGTAGGATACAACTCCAAAAGATATAAAACATATGAGTATAAACTTTTCACATCATCACATGATACCACTACCATACAAGGGCATCATCATTATCACTTAATCCTAGGATAACCACCCCTTATCACATCCGATAGAGAATATCACCTCTCATTAGACATAAAGCCTCTTCCAGGTCATAAGACCCCATCACATCTTTCATGTACATCATCATTACCTCATGCCTCATAAAGGCTCATAATTATCACCCTGTGTTATGTCAAATACACCATAGCAATCACTAACTATGATATTTATTTCCACCTACAAGGTTAAGGTTATACAAGTAGGAGAGAGAAAACATCATTACATGCTAGTCATTCAAGCAATCTCAACAAGTACATCATACACTTGAATTAGGGTAAGGGTTTTTCTCATATAACACTTAGCAATCTATGTCATGGTACATCATTCCCACATTCCTAGAACATATTAGGGTTAGATGTTATAACATGTGTACCTACCATCAATCCATGCAAATGTGGCAACCATACATGATTCAATACATGTTGCAACCTACACTAGGTCAACACCTTGTTGCGACCGCAACACATTAATATAAGTAGCGACCATCCAAGTACCCCACCCTAGGTAGCTATCACTACACATCTAGGTGTAGTGACCACCATGGGTGTCACCATGTAGTGACCATGCACCATATACAAGAGGTAGCGACCAACAAAACACATGTGTAGTGACCACAAGGCATAGAGACCATCAACTTGGTCAAGGGTAGGGACCAATCAACTCATGCACACTCAACACATCAACCTTCAAACATGATCATGTATAGACCACCCACACAAGGTTAGGGTTTTTTGCACCCACAAAAAAACAAAAAGCATGTAGTGACCGCAGGATCAAGCCACTCTGAACAGCACATAACTGACATCAAAATAGAGTAGAACCATGATCAAAATAGATGATAACATCAAGAAAACTAGACGTCATTAGGGGAATGCTCCATGCAAGTATGAACATCAAAATCCTAGATTAATCCGATTATCATCATGAGGTAAAACCAAATCAAACCTAAGGAAAGAGGTGGAAATCACATGCCTCACTAAAGTACTCAAAACTTTCATTATCATGGAGGAAAATTAGAACCATACACATGAGAGTAACCAACCGTTTAGTATGCACATACAAGAACCATCATCTTCACCATCTCCACAGTTTCGAGCACAAGAATTTGGGTTAAGAGAAAGATCAATCTATTCAAGAATACTTCAAATCTCAAACCCTAAAACAAGATAACAATTATCCATCAACTCATGATCACGTTTTAGATATATAACAATAGCATGCAAGCAAGAATATGGTGCAATAATAGTAGAGGGAAGAGTTATACAACACACCTTAAGATGAAGATCAAACTCCAAAGCCACAAGCTCTAAGAGAGAGAAGGAACTAAAAACTTGGATCAACTCCATGGCCAACAAGGTCACCTCAAGAAGAGAAAACACACAAAGGTCAAATGAAAGCTCAAGAAGAAGGACACACAAACCCTAGGCTGAACTAGGAATAAGAAAGAAGAAAGAGGGAGGCTTCATCTCACTCAGTTACTACCATGGTCAAACCATAGTCTCAATCTCTATGGAGAAAAGTTCCTCAAGATAGCCACCATGGAAGAACCATAGTCTCACGACCAATAGAAAAGAGAAAGGGATAGGGTTCAAAGGAAATGAGATCAAGGGTAGGAATCCACTTACCAAGAAGGAAGATCACCAAGATCCACCCCAAATGAGATGATGAATCCCCAGATCACCACATGCAAAGGTGTTCAGCCACCAAGGTCCAAGTTAAGCACCTCCTCAAGTACCACCAAGCTCAAGGATGAACACAAGGGAGAAGAGAGGAAGAAGGGAGATAAAGGGAATACTTGCATGTGAAATAAGGAGCATATATACTCAAGGGTAGGAGGGAGGTAAATATCATGAGGTGTAAAGATATTAGAGCGTCTCATGACACTTGTCCTTCAAAATCTCGGCCATGCAAGCACTCACAACAAGCATGCAAAAAATGGTGATAAGAATGTGGTAGTGTAGCAACCACTTAGGTCCAATACACACTTGGGTCGAAACAAGACACTAAGGTATTGTTCGCAACACAAGGGCAACCAAGATATAGGCCACAACACATCTCAACACATGTAAACCCTCATGACTAAAACCAGTGCCATGGAACCAAGGTCCAAACAAGGCGCCCATGAGCACCATTCTCTCTCTCATGATGTTAAAACACAAAAAGAACAACCTACATGTGAAAAATTACAATAACTAGCCCTCAACATGGGTAAATTGTGACTACGTCCAAAACAAGCATAACTAGCTCAAACATAAATCAAACAAGACCAACATAAACTTGTCACATGTTATTAAGGTGCATAATATGATCAATTTAAGGTTTAAGCATCTTATTAATCAAAGAAAACCCAATCAAACACTAAGCTAGGTTAGGGATCTTATAAAAAATTGTCAATTCATCCCTTTGGCCTTCAGGATTGAACTTGCCTTCTTTTCTTTGCTCGTAGAGTTCCCTCTAATCATCATCAATAGTAATTGTTTAGTAAAACATAACAAACAAAGTAAAAACTAATCACATTGAGAGTTGAATTTTACCATTTTTATAATCACCTCACTGGTTGCAGGGTGGGCATATATCATATTGATTTGTTCTTGCACTTATCCACTCATCATGGAAAAGTAAATGTGCATGAGTAGTAGAAGGCTCAACAGGCCAAGGAGAGGCTACTCAGAAAAAATGCTTCTAGTCTCTTTCTTTGACGCATTGTGTAGCCACTTGAACCCAAGTTGTGGTTGTGCACACTCTTTCTACGCATTTCTTTTTAATCATCATGTGAAGTCTAGTTAATCCAAACCATATGTTAATTACAAAATACATTTAATTGATAAGCATGTATTCAAAATAAGGAGGCTTAATACCTTGAATTTATCTATTTCTCTTGAAGCAACAAATGCTTCCCACACCTTCTAGATAGACCTGTTTCTTAGTGTCGAACTTCTTATTCTTATTTCTCATTATGTATTCTCTTGCCAAATATGCCCTATAATTCTTTAATACCGTCTCACATTATTGCATCACCTTTTTACGATGTAGTTTTCATCAAGGTCAAAGATTCTCTACATGATTTCATATACTTAATGGCATAATATTTAAAAAAAGAACTGTGAATATCTATGAAAATCAGAATATCATACAAATAAGTCTTCCATATGTAGTCTTTTATGGAAGGATCAACTTTATGCCAAGATTATACTACTATCTCCACTTTGCTGTGAGTAATAACCCATATATATTGTGTGAAAATACTACAATTCTTCCTAGAAAGATTTCCTACATCATCAAACTCAATAGCCAGCTTTGGTCCTTTACCTCTTTGCACTACTAACTTGTTCATCAAGGTGATACCTCATTTAGGTGTAATATCACACTATTCCTCTATTAAGCCAGCAAGATCCTCAAGGTGCATATCCTCGGGGTGCACATCATAAAATTGTCAAGAGACACATATACATGATAGAGAATGTAAAATGCACATCTACATAATACCTATGATAGAGAATGTAAAATGCACATCTATGTAGTAAAATAATACAACTTACACTAGACCTATGCTCAAGATGCACATCAACATGGTGCTCATCCTCATAGTCTGAAACCATCTAAAATATCATATGAAAAATAGTCAACGAATGATATATAAGTGATAAAGAATGTAAAATGTAAATGTAGCATATGAAACATATATAACTGTGATAAATATTTTAAAATGCACATCCAACATTTATACAATAAAATACATGCCCCTAGTATTGGTTGGATCCTTGATCAATTAATATTCATTCTATGTGATATTCATTCACACATAAGTCAGTGTTAGATTCAACATTTGGTGTTGGAAAGCCAATTGAGAATGGACTAGAGTCATCATACTTTTCATAGTACTCTTATTCATCTATAAGATGTGCAATGAAAAACCTTTTCCCATGAAGAATTTCATACCATTTCTCATTTGTAGGATCATTAATGAAGAATACTTGCTTCTCTTGTGATGCCATTATGAATGGTTTACCCTTCTTGCCAATCTTTTCAAAATTCACTATTGTGAAACCGAATTCATCTTCTACAACTCCTTTAATGTTATCAAGCCAATTTACCCTAAATAAAGGAACTATGAAATATGTGTAGTTGAACTCCCATATGTCTTCAATGACATTGTAGTAAGACGTTTTAGCTTCATGTAGACTCTTATCCTTCTCGCTACAAAAATACAATGAAGAGAGAAGGGTGATCCCATTATTTTAGAAGACACTCTTATTATCTTAATGTTTTGTGTAACATGAAAATCCATTTATTTCAAACCCTCATAAGAGATAACATTCATTTTTGGTTTAAAGGTGAGCCATTAGATATTGTCAGCATCATTACTTGGTGTTTGAGATAGTTGATAGAAGACTTTGTCTACAAACCACCTAATAAATGTCCTATTATGCTCTCTAGCAAGCCACATTGGATTGGCTTGAGGATATTTTATGTTGATAAAATTGGTATATTTAGTGATATAAATACCCACTGTGTCGATGTTGTGTAAAACTTACAAGTGTTCTTGTTTAGATAGCTCACGACTAATTAATTTCACTCGTGCTCCTAACGTCTCTTTATCAGAATAGGGACCAATATTTTTTTTATTCATTGACAGAAGCTTCATTACAACTTAGAAAGTCATTGAAAAAGTCCATAACCTCCCTAGTCACATAACCCTCAATAATACTCCCTTCAAGCCCATAACAGTGTTGAACATCACCTTTAAAAACACTCATGTACCATTCAAAAGGATACATCCTATGCAAGAAAACTAGAATGAACAATTTGACTTCTGTAGCCAAATGGACAACAAGATGTACGTTGATATCAAATAATGGAGGAAAATACATCTCAAGATGGCACATGGTAACCACAAATTCTCTTTAAAACTTATCAAGATTCTCAAGTTCAATAACTTTGCTGCATAGAGTGTTGAAGAAGAAACAAAGCCTAGTGATTGTAGACCTTACATGCTTTGGCAATAAAATCAAATAGCCATGATCAATATTTATTGAATTAGAGTGTGAAAATCACGAGATTTAAAATATATCACCTTTAGATCCTTCATTGATACCAATCTATGGATATTGGAAGAGTAACCCAGTGGTACCTTAACATTTAGCAAACATTTGCAGAAAGTTCTCATCTCCTATCTAGACAATCTGTAACAAGCTGGAGGTAAATATGTTTTTTTTATCACGACTAACTTATGTTTTCAATTCTTACCTTATACCCATTTCACATAGGTCCATTCTAGATTTGATGTCATCTTTAGTCTTATATGGTACATTCAACATAGTACCAATCACGCTATCACAAACATTTTTCTCGACATGCATGATATTGATCTAATGCCTAACCGCCAAAGAACTCCAATAAGAAAGATCCCAATATATTGACCTCTTCTTGAATAAAGATTTGTCACTCAATATGGGAACAGTACATTGTGATCTCTTACCAAATGCATTGACAAGTCTTTTACTCTTTCATAAACACCTCCCTAGATATAGATTTAGGGGTACTTTGTTTCTCAGTTGATCCATTGAAAGATTTGTGCTTGCTTCAGTAAGGATGCATTTTTGGAAGAAAACTTTGATGAAAAAGATATACAGTCTTTCCACCAAGTTTAGTCGTATTGAACCAAAGTTCTCCTGACATATAGGGGATGATGTGGATCCTTTTACGATGTATCCAGACAAATTCCCATATACTATAAAGTTATAAATAGTGCAAAAAAACCTCATATGTAAACCAAATGTGTCTCTATGTGAAGCATCATAGGTCATTATGTTGGTATGTATGCCCATAGAGCAAGTCATGTGATGATTGTAATGGGATACTTTGCAAATGATTTGAATAATAATAAAGACAATTTTTGATCTATTTTTTTAACTGTTTCTGAGATGATAGTGTAACATGATAGATGTATAAAGAATTGTTTACTCGATGACGTATGATTTTAGGTTTAGGACCTACACGATGAGATCATACAGATGTTAAGAGTATGCATTCTTATTTAGTCCCTAGTTGGTTGTTATTGTGGAAATAACCATAGACATCAATAACACTAAAGACTAGATTGTGTGTTGGTTGATGACAGAATCTCATTAGTCATGATATAGTTATATCAAACCAAGCACATAGGTACTTGTTAGAGAACAAGTGTACCGAACAGACCCACTATGAGAGTGACACATGGAATCATGATTTGGCAGTCACATTCAGCTCTCACAGTGATGGTGGTGAGTGTGATTCTTTGACCTGAAATCACTACACTCAACACATGTCGTTGGGTACACTTTGACATCATCAAACACAGTCCTGAAACATGGGTTGTTATAAAGGTGATGATTGGGTGACTTTGACACATGGGGCTTTTGAGGGGTGAGTGATAGATATGGGATTCGTCCCTCCTAAGGGAGTTTGATGTCCATGGCCACTTGATGAGTAGGATTGAGAAAGGCATGCACATGCATGTGTGAATCAATATATGATATTGATGTCACACACATCTCACCCAGTCTGCTCTGAGATCAAGGAAATGGATGAACGTTGAAAGGATGACTGTACCATGGCTTGAGTTCATTCAGGACATTAGTGACAAAGGAATTATACATTCACTGTAACACCATTCACGGATTGTAGCATTGAAAGTTGTTCTCCAAGTTTCTATTTCACTTGGGTAGAACTGATGTGTGACTAGGCACCGCTCTTTTCTTGTGAAGTCATAAGTGTTATGGACTTGCACTGCCAAAGTGAAATGGATCTGTAGGGTCACACACATAGGATTTAACCTGGAAGAGGAATTTATGCACAAATGATGTTTAGATTGATTACTAAAGGAGTTTAGTAGTTCAATTAAACACTCAGTTGATTGATAGCTCAAAATCATAGTGTTCAAGCTATTGGACCAATTGATTAGAGTATCAGATTGATTGAAACTGCAATTGACTAATTTTGCAAAAGTCTGCACCCCAACTGATCGACTCATGTGATGAACCAATCGGCTCAGGTTGGTGAACCGATCAGCTCAGGTGGTGAGTCGATCAACTCATGTGTCATGAAACGATCGACCCAATTGTTGAACCGGTTGATTCGTGGACCAACTGAGATCATTTTGCAAATACAATTTGTTTCACTTGTACAAATTTGATTTGGACAAGGATTAATATTTGATTAGTTGGAAACAAATATGAAAGTCAATTTGAGTTGGACCAGGACCACAAACTGATCGGCTCAAAAGTGAACCGATCGGCTCAAAAGTGAACCGATCAGCTCAGGTGTCCCAAACGATCGGTTCAGGTGTGAACTGATCGGATGAGGTCACCAAATGACTATTTTAGGGTTGAAACGATCGGTTCAATTGGTGCAGTTGGTTGTTTTGTGGAAAAATTTCGAACCCTTCTACCCCTGCCTTAATCCCACATTGCCCGGGTTAGAGAACCCAATCCCATGACCCTCCTATATATATAGGGGTATTGGGGGATTCTCAAAGCACAACGTAGAACACTAGTTGCTATGTAAAGTTATCGTTCTCTCTGGTTTTGGTAACTGAGAGAGCCCGAGCAAGTACTACCCGATAAGGGAGGCACAACAAGGGAAAGACAACTACAGAAAAGCGACTGGTGGTAGGAGAATGTGTCGGTGACTAGTACACCGATAGGAGGGTGTGACTCATTCCGATTCCTTGTGGGACAAGGAGATCGGAGTTCCAGGCAGTCCGTGTGGACGACTGTAGAGGCGAGAGACTTTTGCCGCTCGGAGGACACCTGTCAATCCCGACAGTCCTATTGAGACCAAGAGCTGTACAGACACCGTCTAAGACCGGAGGTGAAGACCGCACAAGACACAATGTAACATCGTTGAGCAAGCCTCAAGACAAGGTACGCTCTACAAACCATCCTTCCTATTGCATAGACGTTGATGTGATTCCTTTATTCTGGGTTTGGGAGAAGAAAATTTTTGTTTCCGCTGCCTTCTCTATCTCCCCTAAAACCCAACAGTGGCATCAGAGCCACGTCAACTACTCTATGCTTTAGGATTATCGATGTGATCGATTTTGGTTTGTCACCTTTATTTATTGCATACGATGCGAATAAAATTAGCTTTATGCATGTCCAATCCTAAATCCACAAATCCCAATGTACATATATGATATGTAATATAAATGCACTCGATGCGCGTCGCCCTTAAATGAGTTTTGTGGTGGATGTATAACATGGTTATGCCCAATAAACCCTATGTATGTGTGCTTGGTTGAATGTGGTTGCTTGCATCTTGGTCTATGCACCGATTCCTTATCTCCTATTCCTGATATAACTCAAGATAAATTGAGATTTCTTTCCTACATTTGCTCCCCCCGAATGTAACTCGGGGTTTCCTTTTTCAAATGTAAAATAGGATAGATCTTTTATTTCCTGTTATGTCAAAGAACGGAGGACCTTATGATGACCGATTCGAGGAGTAAGATGAGCAGGTGGCGACCTGAGGAGATGCACGAAGACTAGTGAACTGATCAGCTGGATGCGCCAGTCGATCGACTGGTGGCACCCAACCGACCGGTCTGATGGTGAGCCGATCAATCATGGAGATGAGTTGATCAAACCCCAAAAGGCAAAGCACATAATTCATCTTGTACATGTTGCATGTGATGTGAACCTAGATGACCGTTATTCCTCTTGGCTCGAGGAATCACATTAGGATGGCCATAATCATTGCTTTTATCGTTTCACATGTTTTCTGTGGAATATAGCATGTATATGATACTTACTATATTATGGTGATTTGATATGTATATGTACCTATAAAAACCAAATCCCTCATTAAATATTAAAGTTTTAGATGCCTTCCAAATGTGACACGCGTGAAAATCTTGATTGGCCAAGTGTGTGCATGCCCTAGCATAGTGCACCGTCTATCTCATGGAAGTGTGAAGGATGGATATGTGGGTCTGCCCTAGCAGGGAGAATATTCATCGTGTTTGCTTTGGGTCAGACTTAACAAGGTGACCTAGATAGGATCTAGCACCTTGAGGCATGGAGGTGATCATGGCAAGGAGTTGTGCATGACATCTTTCAAGAGTTGCATATGATGCAATTGGCAAGAGTTGCCTACCTGGAAGATCTAAGTTGTGGTAGATAGCCCTAGCTGGTCCATGACTCAGAGAATTTTAGGATCTTGACCCACTAGAAGATTGTACACTGCAATCTTCTGAATTGATGGTGAGGGTTGTCAATTTGAATCAAAATAGTGGGAGCGGTAATTAATTAAAGGCCTAATTAACTAATGTCAAATTTTATTCAAATCAACTCAAATCAAAAGGAGTTTTGACAGATGCAATTTTCTCTTGTAGAATGGAAAAAGAATCATCTTTTAAAATGGGAAAATTAATTGAGAATAAATTCCATAACTGGTTAGGGATTGTGAGAAGTGTTTTGCACAATGCAGATATACCGGTAGCCTTTGAATCCACTCTATGTGCACTTAAGAAGAAGGATAGTTCATTGATGGAGATCAATGGAACAAAATATAAGGACAAAGGTAAGGGAGAGAAGGGTTCTCTCGCTAAACCAATGTCAGGATCTTTTGTGCTCAAAACATGGAGAGGATGGAAGGAACAATGGAAGAAGAAGCGAGAGATAGAGATCTCTACTTCTGGTGTATACATGATAGAGATTAACTTTACTACTTCCTTGTCATGGGTACTTGATACCGGATGTGGATCACACATTTGTTCAAATGTGAAGGATCTTAAGAGAAGTAGGCCTTTAGGGAAAGCCGAGGTTGAACTACGTGTTGCCAATGGGGCAAGAGTTGCTGCCAGTGCCGTAGGAACCTATGAGTTAACTCTACCTAGTGGACTAATAATAGAGTTGAAGAACTGCTATTATGTACCTGCCATAAATAGGAATATCATTTCCGTCTCTTATTTGGAGAAGGATGGTTTTGAATTTTTTATTAAGAATGGAAAGTGTTCCATTTCAAAAGATGGGATCTTTTATGGCAGTGCCCCAATGTCTTATGGTCTATAATTGGTAGATCTAGAGACAAGTGTATACAATGTAAACACCAAAAGGCAAAAAATCAATAACTCAAACAAAACATATCTTTGGCATTGTCGTCTAGGGCACATAAATGAGAAGCGCATTTTTAGACTCTATAAAGATGGTTATCTAGACTCTTTTGATTATGAATCAATAGAGACATGTGAATCTTGTTTGTTGGGAAAGATGACTAAGACTCCCTTTTCAGGTAAAGGTGAGAGAGCTAGTGATCTATTAGGACTCATACATACTGATGTATGTGGGCCTTTTAGAACTAATGCCAGAAATGGGTGTCAGTACTTCATTACCTTCACTGATGACTTTAGTAGGTATGTCTGTGTGTACCTATTGAAACATAAGTCAGAAACCCTTGAAAGGTTCAAGGATTTCATGAATAAAGTACAAAACCAACTTGGTAAAAGTATTAAAGAACTTCGATCTGATCGAGGTGGAGAATACTTAAGCCAGGTGTTTGAGGACCTTCTGTGAGCCCGTGGTATTGTATCACAATGGAATCCGCCTGGAACACCACAACATAATGGTGTGTCTGAAAGAGGGAATCACACTTTATTGGATATGGTGCGATCAATGATGAGTTTTGTTGATCTTCCAATTTCCTTCCGGTGTCATTCTCTTGAAACCGCCGCGTTTACACTTAACCAAGTACCGTCTAAATCGGTTCAAAAGACACCATATGAGATATGGAACGGGAAGCGTCCTGATTTGTCTTTTATTAAGATTTGGGGTTGTGAGGCTTACGTCAGGAATATGTTTCCTGATAAGCTTGGGCCCAAGTCTGATAAATGTTATTTTGTTGGATACCCCAAGGAAATGAGGGGATACTATTTATACCACCCTACTGGCAACAAAGTGTTTATTGCTAGGACAGTTGTATTCCTAGAAAAGGAATTTATTTCCAGAGGAAAAAGTGGGAGGAAAATAGAGCTTGAAGAGGTTAAAGCCCAACAAGAAAATATTAAACCGATAGATGTACAAGAGGAACATAGAGATTCACAAGGTGTTATAGAATCTTAGTCTCCTCAAGTAACACAAGGACCTCATACATCTAGTAGGACACACCTTGAACCTGAGAGGTTTGGATACCTTGTGACTTAGGAAGGCAGTGAGTTGATCATAGATGATGATTCAACTACCTATCTAGAGACTATGGAGGGACCAGATTCTGAGAAATGGCTTGAGGCCATGAAATCTGAGATGGAATCCATGTACTCCAACAAAGTATGGACTTTGGTGGAACCACTTGAAGGGGTAAAACCCATAGGGTGTAAGTGGGTCTTCAAGAAGAAGATCGACATGGATGGCAATGCACAAACTTATAAAGGCAGATTGGTTGCAAAGGGTTTCCGACAAGTTCAAGGTGTTGACTATGACGAAACTTTTTCTCTAGTTGCCATGATTAAGTCCATCAGGATCATGCTTGCTATTGCGGCTTACTATGACTATGAGATTTGGCAAATGGATGTTAAAACTGCATTCCTTAATGGGAAAATAAATGAGGATGTGTACATGACACAACCTAAAGGTTTTGTAGATCCAAAGAATGCCAATAAAGTCTATAAGATGTAAAGGTCAATCTATGGATTGAAGCAAATATCTTGGAGTTGGAATCTTTGATTTGATGAGGAAGTCAAAGTGTTTGTCTTTATTCAAAATGAAGATGAACCTTATGTGTACAAGAAGGTTAGTGGGAGCATGACCACATTCCTCATATTGTATGTGGATGACATACTATTAATGGGGAATGATGTCTTAGCCTTAGAGAAGGTAAAGATTTGGCTTGGGAATACTTTCTCAATGAAGGACATAGGAGAGGCATCCTACATTCTAGGTATTAAGATCTATAGAGATAGATCTAAAAGGCTTCTCGGAATAAGTCAAAGCACGTACATTGACAAAGTGTTGAAGTGGTTTAACATGGAGAACTCAAAGAGAGGCAACATCCCCATGGTACATGGAGTCACCATCTCTAGATCTCAATGTCCCCAATCTTGTGAAGAGAGGGAGCGTATGAATGGGATCCCATATGCATCAGCCATCAGATCCATCATGTACACTATGTTTTGCACACGCCTAGATGTCTCGTATGCTCTTAGCATGACGAGCAAGCACCATTCAGATCCCAAGGATGCTCACTAGAAAGTTGTAAAGAGCATCCTCAAGTACTTGTGAAGGACTAAGGATCAGTTCCTTGTATATGACAGCGAAGAAGAACTGGTTGTAAAGGGTTACACCGATGCAAGCTTCCAAACTGAAAAAGATGATTACAGATAGCAATAAGGATTTGTATTTTGCCTAAACAATGGAGCTGTGAGCTGGAAGAGTTCCAAGTAAGAAATAGTTGCCGATTCTACTATAGAGGCCGAGTATATTGTTGCTTCACATGCAGCAAAGGAGGCTGTGTGGATCAGGTGGTTCATCACTGAACTTGGTGTAGTTCCTAGTAACTGAGATGCAATTGAGCTTTATTGTGACACTAATGGAGCTATTGCACAAGCTAAGGAGCCCAGATCACATCAGCGGTCCACACACATACTGCGGTGCTTCCATCTCATATGAGAGATCATACAACAAGGAGATGTGAAGAATTGCAAAGTACCAACTGAAGACAACATAGCTGATCCATAGACTAAGGCCCTTTCTCAATAGAAGCATGATGGTCATGCTAGGTCACAAGGACTAAGTTTCCTAGGTGACTGGCTCTAAGTGCAAGTGGGAGTCTATTGGTATGTATGCCCATAGAGCAAGTCATGTGATGATTGTAATGAGATACTTTGTAAATGATTTGAATAATAATAAAGGCAATTTCTGATCTATATGTTTTAACTATTTCTGAGATGATAGTATAAAATGATAGATGTCTAAAGAATTGTTTACTCGATGATGTATGCTTTTAGGTTCATGACCTAAACGATGAGATCATACGAATGTTAAGAGTATGCATTCTTATTTAGTCCCTAGTTGGTTGTTATTATAGAAATAACCATAGACATCAATAATACTAAAGACTAGATTGTGTGTTGGTTGATGACAAAATCTCATTAGTCATGATATAGTGATATCAAACCAAGAACATAGGTACTTGTTAGAGAACAAGTGTACCGGACAGACCCACCGTGAGAGTGACACATGGAACCATGATTTGGCAGTCACAATCAGCTCTCACAGTGATGGTGGTGAGTGTGATTTGGACAAGGATTAATATTTGATTTGTTTCACTTGTACATTTTAGTTTTGCAAATCGAGATAATTTTGCAAATTTAATTTGTTTCACTTGTACAAATTCGATTTGGACAAGGATTAATATTTGATTAGTTGGAAACAAATATGAAAGTCAATTTGAGTTGGACCAAGACCACAAACCGATCAGCTTAGAAGTGAATTGATCGTCTTAGGTGTTCCAAATGATCAGTTTAGGTGTGAACCGATCGGTTGAGGTCACCAAACGACCGTTTTAGGGTTGAAACGATTGGTTCAACTGGCACAGTTGGTTGTTTTGTGGAAAAATTTTGAACCCTTCTATTCCTGCCTTAATCCCGCATTGCCCATGTTAGAGAACCCTATCCCATGACCCTCCTATATATAGGTGTATTGGGGGCTTCTCAAAGCACAACTCAGAATTCCAGTTTCTCTGCAAAGATTTCGTTCTCTCTGGTTTTGGTAACCGAGAGAGCCCTAGCAAGTGCTACCCGATAAGGGAGACACAAAAACAGAAAGATAACTGTAGAAAAGTGACTGGTGATAGGAGAGTGTGTCAGTGACTAGTACGCCGATAGGAGGGTGCGACTCCTTCCGATTCCTTGTGGGATAAGGAGATCGGAGTTCGAGGCAGTCCATGTGGATGACTATAGAGGTGGGAGACTTCTGCTGCTCTGAGGATAGCTGTTAATCCCGACAGTCCCGGTGAGACCAGGAGCTGCACAGACACCATCCAAGACCGGAGGTGAAGACCGCGCAAGATGTGAGGTAACATCGCCAAGCAAGCCTCGGGACAAGGTACGTCTCTACAAACCATCCTTCCCATTGTATAGACATTGATGCGATTCCTTTATTCTAGGTTTGGGAGAAGAAAATTTTTGTTTCCACTGCCTTCTCTGTCTCCCCTAAAACCTAACACATTACGCCTTCTCTCAGAGTTTCTTTAAGTCATCAATCAAAGGTTCAAGAAAACATTAATATCATTTCCAGGTTTTTTGTTTCCCGATATCAACAATGACAACATAATGTACTTATTTTTCATATAGAAATAGGGAGGAAGATTGTATAAAACAATCATAACATGCAAAGTGCAACATGGCTACTTAATCTACCATATCGATTCATCCCATTGGTACAAAGCCTAAGTATTAGATCCTAATTTTTTCACCAAATTCAAAATGCATAAATCTTTTTTTTTTTCATTATGAGGAATCAAATGTATGTCATAAGATCCCATCATTGCTTTTATTTACCTTTGCATTCTAGGATACATTTTGTGCATCCATGGTATTGGTAAACAAGCATTGAAATCGGGGTATTATTGGTAGACACCACATCATTCTGGTCGGAGAGCCAGTTTGGACTTACCCAAAGTCGTCATTTAGTACCTCCCCACATTTTGGACAATCTTTCAAATTGATATCATCTTTTTAAAATAACACATAGTCATTCAAGAATGCATGTATCGTCTTAAAATCCATTCCCAATGGGTACAGCATTTTCTTTAATTCATATGTTGAGATTGGAAGCTCATTGATTTTAGGAATAATTTCTTTCAACAAAGACAATAAAGAGGTGAAGCTTTTGTCCCTCCATCTACAGTTAGCCTTTAGAGTATATCACAACACTTATCTTCTTAAACCAAGTACAACCTAGGTACAATGGTCTCTCAACATCATGCATAATGTTTTTAAATAAGAAAGGTGGATCAGTAACATTTACCCCACAAGTATCTAGCGTCACATCAACCATGTCTATCAAAATTTATCTTTTCACATGTACATCATTATCAGAAATTTCTTCTTCAACACAAGAAATTTTATCAACATAGGAATCTCTCCATGCCACTACCATTCTGTATAGCCTTGTACAATCCTATTGCACATGTCATGGATTTTAATTTTGTCAATAATGTCAACTTTCAAGTTGTTATTGCAATTCCTACATGGACAATAGAACCTATCTCCAGGTTGTTTCTTATGTTCCTCTACAAATCTTAGAAACTAATCAGGACCAGTAATAAACTCCTGGGTGCATGATTCGGAATGGGCATCCATGATCGATTCATTTTATGATCATATAGAAAATGAGTATTGAATTAGGTATTAGAGATTAGGATTTAGAGACTAGGGTTTAGAAGTTAGGGTTTATCATCTAGGGTTTAGGGTCTACATATTAGGGTTAATGTTTAGGGTCTATAGATTAGGGTTTAGGGTTTAGTAATGAATGTGTACCACCTATCCGATTCATGAACACCCAATCTCACTAGTATGTGTATAATGTGTATTCAATTTTCGAGAATATTTTGACAACATTTCCCAACTGTTCTCCAAGTACACCGATGTAGGATGGGAAAATACCCACCTATATATGGACTTAGAGAACAAATGGGAAAGTGTTGAAGAAATATCTTGAAAATTGAATACACATTATACACTTACGTCGTAAATGAGATTACATGTTTAAGAATACTCCCAAATTGGGGAATATCCATGAATTACTCCTAATGAGTAAATGTTAGACGAGTTTATAGGCCAACACCATGATTTATAAATTAGGGTTTACAAATTAAGGCCAATCTCCATGCCACACATATATTAGTCATTTATCAGAATTTATCTCATAATTAATTAGCTTGGGTTTGGTCTCATAAACAATACTAGACATATATAATTTATATACCAAATATGCATAAAGATGAAAAACATAATATAAAAAATTTATACTAAAAATATCTAACATACAAAACAAACAACTATAAATGTATTTAAAAATGTAGCTAATTAAACAAATTGAACAAATAAACAAACAAAAAATATTGATAAAAATAAAAAAATAAAATAAGCCACCTTAAGCAGCAACAACATAGGTGATGAGGGTGGCTCTCGCAATAATAAAAAAAATAGTGGAGGTGGAACTCCCAACAATAGTAGTGACAAAAACAACAAAAGCTCAAGAACCACCGCCACCAACAATAGTAGTGGCTGCAACACTCACAACAATAGCGATGGCGTCTAGTCCAACAACAACATCAGAGGAGCGGTGACAGAGAGTAGCAACCTGATCACCAGAGCATAAGAAAATCATAGAATAAAACAAAGAATGGGGAAAAGAAGTTCGACGGATGCTGCAAAGTAGAACTTAATCATCCGTTTCTTAGAAAAATCGACGATGGAGGTGTTAGTCATTTGTTGTCCAAAAAAATCAACACCATGGTTCAATCTATGTCATCAGTTATCCACCAAACAATTGACACCTCATGTACTTATCCCTATTAAAAAATCCAACCTCATTAAGACTTTAATCATTGGTTTCTGAGAAAAAGTGATGCCATAGTTCAATTTATTTCATTTGTTACCCACCAAAAAACCAACACATGTATTTATCCCTAATAAAAAATTCCAACCTCATTAAGACTTTATTCGTCCGTTGTTGGGAAAACCGACGCTATACTTCAATATATGTCATTAGTTACCCACAAAAAAACTAACGCCACATGTACTTATCCCTAATAAAAAATACCAACCTCATTAAGACTTTAGTAATAAGTTTTTAGCAAAAAATTGATAACATAACCCAATTTGGGGGAATATTTTTCGTGAGGCACATGGTGGGAATCCTTTGTTGTCGTTTCTTTTCAAAAACTGATGACACATGAGTTTTGGAGGTAAAATGTTTCACAGTGGATGTGTGACCTATGACGTCAATTTTTACGGAGAGCAACCAACAACAGAGTATTTTTTGGAGGAAAAAGTTATTTTGTGGGAAGAGCTTTGTTGTTAGTTTTTGACAACTGACACAATAAGTCTATATCAAAGTTTTCCACTGAAAAATGAATTTAGCATGCTATATTAGAGTTGGTTCTTCATAAATAAACATATGTGATAGAGAAAGGGGTACCAATACTTTTTCTTAATCGACAAGACTTGACCAATAGTGACATTTTTGATTTACTAGTAGACACTATAATCTTGTAATATCAGTTTTATGTAAAAATCAACGTAAAGAAAAGTGACACCAGAGGTCAAAAATGTATTAGTGACTTCATTTCTCTTTCTTGTTGACTATTTATCTTACTTTTGCCTCTTTTCATATTATCATGTTTTCCACCATTAGGGTAAGTTCATCACATTTGACATCCATCCTCGGTTACTTCACTAGTACAAAAGTGACCTATGTTGTCAGTTATTTTAGGCATACCTCGTCAGTTATAAACCAAATACTAAGTGGCTGATGCTAAAACTCAAGACGTACATTGTCGTTTCTTTTGGAAAAAAGAAACAAATGCCACACACACAAACACACACACACACACACACACACATATATATATATATATATTAATTGATATTAATACCATGATACAGTCAATCCGATAACATAACACAACCAATAATGAAAATGTGGTTTTTCTTGGTAATTTGACATCGATTTATGAAATAAACAATGAAGTATTAGTAAATCAACAGTGAAAATATGGGTTTTGATGTCGACAGTGAAAAGTAAGGGATTTTTCTTCGATTTCATTCAAAAAACTGATGTATTAGTCGGTTTTTATGAAATAACTGACGATATATGTGTTTTTTTATATAACATGTTTGCAAACCTATTGTCTGCTTGCTAGCCTGTCTTCTACCTATAGTTCATTATAATTCCTGGCCTCTACAAGAAACTCAACTTAACAATAGGCCAACAAACCTATAAGAAGAAAGATATATATACAAATACACATATGCAAAAATAGGCCAGAAAACCTCAACATTCTATCCATTTTTCACTTCAATGCATACACATATGCATGAATTCACTGCTCAATTGATTCAATTTCTCGGCCACACATTCAATTTCACACATATGCACAAATACACATCATTCTGCTCCTGACATACTTAATATACAATTCACACATAGATATGCATGAATATATATATACACATTATTTTCCACAACGTTCAAGTCCATAATGTATAACAATATAAAAACAAAAATATTTTGACATCAAAGTTTGAATACAAAATATCAATCAACCCTCCCAATTAGCTGACAAGTCTACATGTTTGATGAAGCAGTCTGCCCAGTCTTTGAGTGAGTCATTTACCCTATCCAACGTATAGGGTTCAATAGTATCAAAAGACTATAAAAATAATGAGATGTAATTCTAATTAGATTTCATTATTTGTATTATCAAATGAGACTACTTTATTAATTATGATCCTAGGCTAATAACAACACCTTTGCTATAAATTTGATATCTACCACATGCTTGACAATCATGTTTGTGTACAACATCACACAATATCTGCATATCCAATCATGGTCTTGTACAAGGCACTGTAGATTTACTATTATGCTAATAAATGTAATTTTAGTAGAGTTTGTAAAATATATGCATTTGGAGTTAGAAGACTATACATTAACACTCCTCCAAGTTACCAATTTCTTTTTTGTATCCATTTTCCCTCTGCCTCTATGGAATTCTATCATATCCCTATAAGTTAAACTGACAAATATGTTGCATTATTAAACTATCATATGGTGCAAACATTAAAAAATATGTTGAGCATGGAAAAATATACTTACACATGAATCAACAATTTCATTGGATGTCCCTCATTTGGTGTTAGTTTTTTTCGAAGGATCAAGGAAATACACAATATAGATCTTAGGAACAATCACTAACAACTACCAATGTTTACCTCTAAGGGAATAGAAGGCAAATAAAAAAATTAAATACCATAATAGTTGTATATTCATAAGTTAGAAATATAAACACAAGCCCAAAACTTAAAAAATGTTAAAAGGAGCTATTATCACCGTACTAGAAGCACCAAAAACCTTCATTGTCGTAGTCACATAATTAGTTACAACACTCAAAACTCTATCTACATTGCTAAGCATTGATGGCACTAGAAATGCCACATTTGATATTCCAAACTCAGCATCCATGTAGTACAAATGATTAAACATATATATGCAATAATTGATTAATATATAGGAAACAATTATAAAATATGTATTCCTCACGTATAATGAGGTATTCCGAGTCACTGATAACACGAATTTTTGTGATATTTTAGACTGTTTTTCTGTTATCAAAACTGCCATTTTTAGCTATTTTCCTCTCTTTTGCATGCACTTTCACAATAATTGGCCAAGCAATGCTCTTAATCCTATATTTCCATCTTTTGTAGAGTTTCTCCTCATTTTGGTGCAATAAGGCCATCCCGGCCCACTAAATAAGTCCAAGTCTGCACCGACCTTCCTGACGCCCGATACATGCCCTGCCTGGTAGGGTGGAACGGCACCACACTGCTCGAGAAGGGGTGTCGCGCAAGGAGGAACTGACGGATGACACGCTTTTTTCCCGACAGGGAGCCATAGTTGCCACGACAACCTAAGTATGTCGGGCGACACAGCCACCCACCGGAAGGCGCCGTTGCCCGTCACGTGACCAACGACTGACAACCCTGCGCTGAGCGATACGAGTATCGGCCGTCCACCGACCCGCAATTAAGGAGGACACGTGGCGCTTCGAGCACCATAAGTTCCCCCACTCGTCGACTATAAATAAGAGCAACAGGAAGCCGAAAAGATAGTTTGGACAGTTGGGAACTTGAGCTATCTTCGAGGAGAATCGTGAGAGCAGACGTATCATGCCCCAGTGCTCGTACCGGGCGACACTAGGTGAGCTCTTCCTCATCCTGAGAGGGAGGGGACTGGTTCACCTAGGACTGTACCGGGCGACACCGAGGGATGATATCGGCCGATGTAGATACGTGCCACGAGTGCCCGACACCTATGCCCGATAGTAGAACGCGTAGCTCCATGCCCGATGCGATATCGAACCCGATACGCTTCGCCCGTCATACGTGCCGCCTGAGAGGGTCCATCGCCCGACGTGAGTGTATCGGCCAGGATCCTTGAGCGATATAGTTGCCCGTCAGGCGTGCTGCTCGAGAGGGTGTGCCGCTCGAAACGGCTGTATCGGGCTAGGCCCCTGACCGATATCGGGCTGGAGAGTCGTAGTAGTCTGTCGTCCTTCTACATCAAGAAGGCGACACCTATCTTTACTTTCTGTCATTTAATTCTTTACTTATGCATTGTAATTAAGACCCTTTATCTGTCTATGGAAATAGAAGATGCATAATTACTTGCTGCTCTGTGCTTGGTACAATATGTTGGATGACTGCTATGTTTGATATCTGAACTCTAGCTTGTATGTTTGGATCGCGTTTCGATTAGCTACCGAATCGTGTTTTCCCATCACAACAACTTCGAGAGTTGTGTTGTAGCTCTAGTGTTTGGTCCGATTATGGAGTACGAGAGTGCCTGGAATAGAGTCGCTTCAGTATCATTTCACTCTAACTTTGAGCCCAACAACTTCGAGAGGGGTGCCGAGGCTTGGTTAGAGGTATCCGCTCTGAGAGGAGGGGTGCAGGGTGTTACTGCTGCCGCTTATTTTGTCGTAGTCTTATCCTTCGCATCTTGCCCTAGCTCTAGTATTATCTTTCTGTTTCTGTGGCGTGAAAACCATTAAAATCTGCTAAATGACTAAGACCTTAAATCTTTCTAGTAACTCCTCTTGGAGATAGTTTTCTTGATTTGTTCGTGACACCTTACTGCTTCCCTTCTGGGGAATTTATCATCTCTTTATACCTGCCGAAGTGTAGCGTGTCGATTCTGGGTTCTCAACACTACCCCCCTTGTCCCTGTGTTCGACCCCATAAACAAAGTTGCGGGGGCCTAGAAGGATTCATGTTTATAAATGTAAAAGCTCGACTACCTCAAATCCGCCTCCAATTTTAGGACGCGCAATTTAGGCCGGTCAACGTTTTGGCGCCGTTGCCAGGGACAAGGCAAAAAACGTTATGTAGATGAATTTGAATCCACTAACTACACTCTTGTGCCTCAAGCTTAGCAATGAGTTTGACAACAATCTTTTTCTTTTTCTTTTTACTTACTATTATTCTTTGCTTGAAATTAATAAATCTTTCTTATAAACTTGATTCCTCGTGCCACTAATAGGTACTCAGAAGAATGGGGATCTGTTCCACTGAGCACCAACTCCAACCGTCATGCCACCTCGTGTTGAGCCACCCCATTCTGAAGGCGAACGCCAAGGGAGGAGGCCTGATTCGCCCCCGCCTGAAGGCAATGACATGTACGATGGTGACCATCAATAAGAAGATCCAGACTCATGAGAGTACGAGGAGGACCATCACCGACACAGACGCCATCACCGTCAGAGGCAAAGAAGAAATCGGAACGATCAGGAACAACGCCGGGGAGAAAGCGACAGCAACGACTCCGAAGAGGAGGAGAAGATGTTGAGAGAGTTGGCGTCCACAAAAGCCAACAACTCCAGATGTCCCGTCATCACCCCGTGGTTCAACGTGGCAAATTTTGAGCTTAAGCCATCCGTGATCTCTATGATTCAAAACAAAAGCTTCTGGGGGAGTTTGAAAAGAGAAAATCCCTACCACCATCTCGATGCATTCAAAAACATATGTGATACGATAAAGATGCGGGGGGTCCCTCAAGAGGTTATCTACTGTAAGGGCTTCATCTTCTCCCTAGAAGACAAAGCCCTGTCCTGGTATATTGGGTTACCCCACCAGTCTTTGAACGGATGGGGAGCTTTGGCCGATGCGTTCGTAAACAAGTTCTACCCCACTGAAAGAACGGTCAGAAACAGGTAGAAAATAACATCCTTCATGCAAAAGCTGAGTGAAAGCCTCCATGACGCCTGGGAGCAGTTCTAGGAGTATCAGAGGGATTGCCCCCATCATAATTACAAGAAGGGCTTCCTCGTCACTACCTTCTATAATGGCCTGACTCCCGATGAAAGGGTGTCACTAAATGCGGCAGCAAGAAGTGACTTCCTCAGGAAGAAACCAAGCAAGTCTGAAAAGATCATCAAGAATATGGCCGAGCTGATGGCCGACACTGACTTTGATCGATCTGACAGAGGACATGTCAAGAAGGGAGGTGAAGGGTCTACCCTCGA
The DNA here is from genome assembly GCA_963693085.1 of Alisma plantago-aquatica. NCBI lineage: Eukaryota > Viridiplantae > Streptophyta > Magnoliopsida > Alismatales > Alismataceae > Alisma > Alisma plantago-aquatica. The sequence continues at coordinate 1,062,891,801 of OY856411.1, read as the reverse complement.
GTCGAAGGCGCTAGAGTCCATCACCTCACAGATACAGAGAATCGCCACTGATGTTAAACAACTGCGAGAAGCTGGTGGGAAACGTAAGAAGCCAGTCGAGAAGGTGATGAAATGCGTAACATGCGATGAAGGAGGACATGAGGTAGACAACTGCATTTACACCCAACCGGACGTAGACAGTGATTCTGACTCAGAAGACGAACAGACCAAAAATGTCTCCTTCGTGAACTTCAAAAGGCCAGATCATCCCAGGTTTAACTACGGCAACAAAGATGCAGCTGAGAATTCTCACCAGCTGCATGCTATATCTAAGCCAATACAAGCTTTTGAGAAGAGAGGGGGGACTAGTCAATATACCAAGAACATTCAGTTCCAGTCAGCAAAAGGAAACTTTCAGGCACAAGGTAAATATTAGGGGCTGAACAAAGATCAGGACAAGGGCTCGAGCCAATCAGACGTAATTGGCCAGCTTTTCGACTTCGCAAAGAAGCATGACACAATTAATAACCAGCTAGCGCAGAGTGCGCTATCAAATTCGGGTGTTTTGAACTCATTGTAGGTCTAGCTCACAGATATGCTGACACATCAATGCCAAATTGATCAGCAATTAGCTCAAATGGCCGAATTAATGAAGAATCCTTCTGGCAGAATACCGTCCAACACCGAGCCTGCCAAGAAGGCAGGGATGTGATCAAGAGAAGAAGGGATTGAGTTGCAAAAGATGGACGATACTAAAGGCTAGAGGATGAAAAAGCTGGAACCGTCAAGCTGGAGACGAAAAACTACAGCGCTTCTCGGGAGGCAACCCGAGCTAATTTTAAATTCCTAGTATAGGGCGCATCTACTTTCAAGAAAAATGAACATTATGAACATTATGGCATGTAATAAGGCCAGAGTCAGCGCATGCGCCACATGCGCTGACCCTTATGGGTCACCGCCTTAGTTTTATAGACCAGGATGGGTAATACCATCTGAGGCTGGGATCTCAGTCTTCGTCCAATGATGTTTTACTCATCAGCCGAAGTTTAAACCGCTTGTTTTCATGATGTAACGGAAGCAACCCAACCGGAGCTATGAATGCGCCCATATCAGGCAGTGGAATTTCGGGCATCGCAAGGGCCGTGACGGATTACACGCCTAGACAGCATGCACCTATGACTGTCACGCCAAAGGACTGATCACCCTTAGGCCAACAGATGGACTTGCCCGTCTTACGAGTTGCCCTAATGACCGACAACCGCCCCGGTTTTACCTGTTTCACCCCGGTTGAGTTTGCTATAAAAGGGGGGGCAAGTTTTTACCGTGTCGGGCTCCTTGCCTTACTGTTCTCATGCTCCCGTACCGTGCTAATACCTTGTGTTTTTGCTCCCGCATCGCGCAAGTTTGCCCAACTCTCGTATCGTGTGAAAGTTCAGGAAGGTAACACCCGATAGACCCTATCGCCTGACAAATTCCTTTCTTTAAACATGAAGCTTATCGGTCTTATGAGTCCTTTGCTGAGCATGCCTTGTATCGCCCGATATGGATGTCGCACAATGTACCTTTAGTTCATATTTGTCCGATACGCTATATCGGGCGACACGTTTGTCTTTCGTGACGTCCTAACGGTCAGTCGATCTTTGTCGACCGTATTGCTCGATACATCCGTGACGGGCAATGTGTTGTCCCGCGCTGCTCTTCTCGTATCGCCCGATCTCGTATCAACTCGAGTTTTCTTTTGGTGGGCGGTACCACCTCTAGTACTGGGCACAAGGCCGCACCCCTGAAACAATTGTGTCGCCCGATACGGGGTGTGGATCATTTCTATATCAGGACATACCCTTTTGAGAATTCAAGTTGAATTTCTTCAAAACATCGAGATATCAAAAATTTACCAAGGGTTTTGTTTGTTAATTAACTAACAGAATGGCACGCATCAAGCAAACCATTGTCCGTGTCGATGAGCAAGGCAGGAGGGTCTACCCTAAGACATCAGCTGGAGTACCCACTGCCGGGTAGAAACGCCCAAATCTGGAAGCAGCTGGACCGTCAACGGCTGAAAAGAGAATGAGGACAGGTGAGATGGCGACACCACCCTCAGCAACGACAAGGAATACACCCCAGGAACCCTTGGAATACACCCCAGGAACCCTTGGAATACACCCCAGGAAGGTTCCTGCCAAGGGACGACGAGCATGCACGCCGTTACACTGAGCTGTCAACCAAGCTCTACAGGTCAAGCAGGTTCTGCCATCGATCTTCTTTCGTGGAGCTAGGCATATTTGAAAGATTGAAGGGCGTCCTTGTCGCGGCTGGATTGAAGAAGATCTGCCTCGGCCGGTCTTCCTCCTACACCGAGCTCACAAAAGAGTTCATGTCGTCTCTCCGCCGAGTAAAGAATTCTGCAGCTGAAAAGAAAGAATACGGAGGAGTTGATAGACTCCAAGCCAGGTTGTACAACTCGGAGTATACAATCTCTGAGAAGCTGCTGAACAAGATCTTCTCTTCCATCGAGGAGGAGGAAGATTTGATGAATAACGGTGAGACAATCACCGAAGGAGACGGGTTCAACCCCATGGAGCTCTGGAATAAGCTGACCGGCGAGTCATCCTTTAATCCGGGAGTCAAAGTGGTGGCGATGCACTCATGTTTCTGGAGAATCATACACAAGTTGGTGGCATGCCTGCTGTTCAGCAAAAATGAGTCCAGCAACATTTACACAGAAGAACTCCACATCATATGGTACCTGATGGAGGGAAGAGTGATAAACCTCAGACGGTTTCTACTGAACAGGATACACCCAATAAGGGATGCCACCAAAGAATATTGCATGGGGGGTATCGTTAACCTAATTGCAGCAGGGCTTAGGTACCCTAAGGAGCCGCGAAGTCTGTCAAGGATACAAGGTGACAAGGTGATTGACCTCAAATACCTGATGAGGACCAGCATCATAAGGAAGGAGGGGGGAGGCTACTTTTACAAGTTCGCAAGGACGAACACACTCCTCCCGCTCCCTCGCTGCGCCACTTACGACACAGACAAGCTGGTCTTCACTACTGCGGAAATTGAAGTCGTGGCGGCAAATACAACCCCCGCCACCGCTGCAAGTGTCCGGGAAGGAACAAATCCAGAACTTCAGACGACGGCTACTAATAGGGCTGTCGTCACTCCTGCGATACCAGCTACAGCCACGATGACGACTGAAGTGGCTGAAGAAGAATCAGTGATTATTGAGGTCACCGAGGCAATAACTACGGGAGCTGCCATGGAGAAGACGGCCGCAACTCCCGACATCCCTGTAATGCCAGTAGAGGCAGAAGAAGAACCGCAGTCGGACGCCAGTAATGAGGTGTTCGCCGCGGTCCTTCAAATGAGACTCGAAGGCGTGTAGCTGATGCCGACACTACCACCAGTGTCTCTAGTGAGATTTGCTGAAAGGATTACCGAGGACGTAGAGGTAGAGCAGCACCCGCCCACACCACGACCATCTTCGCCGGGACATGAAGGCGAGGAGGAGACAACCGCAAGAAGGCCAACACCTCACCCGGAGGCATCTGCCTCGCGAACAATCGAAATAAACTCCGCCTCGTCTGGTAGACCAGAGCGTGAGCAGGGGGTCACAAGGATGGAAGGGAGGACAGCAGGAACCCTTCCGTCACTTGGGCTGATGCTAGGGCACGAGCTTGACTACTTGCGGGAGGTAACAAATAACAACGTAGCTACCTGTATTTCTCTAACCCGCAAGTTTGCATCTTTCCAAGACAAGCTGAACAGCCAAGAGCAAGAGTTGCTGACTCTAGCTGGCCTTCCCGGTGGGCTAGAGACTCTGAACGCGACACTACAGCAAGTTCTCCAATGCCTCGACAAGATCGAGGAGAGGTTGGATAGAGGGGATGATCATCCGTGCCGAAGGCAGCTGAGAAGGTCGCCATCGCCTCCTAGCCGTAGCTCTTCTTCTTCTTCGTCAACATCTGCCTCCACAACAGGGTCCGCCTCCGCCTCCAGTAAGCGATCCACAATGCCCGAGGATGGGACGCAGCCAAAGTCAACCGACAGAGCTCCAGTAGGACAAGAGAGTTCCTTAGGTCTAGAGGAAGAAAATCCCTCAGTCTCCCTGGATGAAGTTGAAGATGATAACGTAGATATCAGCATCGGGGGAGACTCTTCTGACGAATCAGAGGGAGAAAAGGGGGACATGTATGCAGCTAATGAAAGACACCTCCCCCGAGGAAGACGCTCGATGGCAGACAAGTTCCGTGAGCCATCTGAGATACCTTCCTTCAAGATGACCGACTTCGACAGAAGAGCCATCGGCTACCTGACGATTAGAGACCAGAAGCTACTGGACAAGGTCCTAAGGTCGCGGGCAGATGAAGAAGACGTCGTCTGGAGTGACGGCTACTTCTCCGTACGACGGGGAACACTCCGCGGCATGTTTTGCTCGCCGGCCGTTATCAGAAAAAGACTGTTTAGGGTCCTCGAAAATGCGATAATAGAAAATATCGATAGCAGGATAGGTCGGAAGAAAATATACGCCACCACCCCAACCTTGGCAAGAAGGATAATGAAGGGGGAACAAGACTCTACTACGGTGACCAACATGCTGCGACACATTGACGAGCATAGTCCTAACCTCGTGTTGGCACCGTACAAGCACAACGACTTTTGGTTCCTCTGCATAGCAGACTTAAAGAACCACGACGTCCTGCTGCTGAACTGCAATTACAATGAGGTGCCGCACTCTGGAACTGCTTTCAGCCGCCCGAAGGACCAAAAGCTGAGGCTTCTACCGCTGCGTCTTCTACGAGCTATCAAGCAAGGAGACAAACATCACGACGGCGTTTGGAACTTCTATTCTATTCACAACTTCCCCATCCAGGCTGAAGAGGGAAGCGGAAACAACGCCTTAATCGCCTTAAGTGCCATTGAGGTGCTAAGTATTTTTGGCAACTTGAGGGCCCTTAGGGGCAAATGTTTCTATCAACGCAGAGGCACATACGCCATGCTACTGATCAAAGACAGGTGCTATTTTCGAGATGCAGGGGTACCTGATAAGTTGCTGAACGAAGACCAAGAGGATGAATCTTCACAATCCAGCAGCTCCGCAGAGAAAGAAGCGGAACTAGAAGCTGACACCCACGGAGCAGGCAAGCCGTTAGAGACCCTGCGGAAAGTGCACGGGATGGAACATGCTGCTTCGCCTATAGGTACAGAAGGGATGATCTCAAACTTCGACTGCTTCTCATGCGCTACACTCACGCAGGAGCAGGTAGATGAAATCCTTCTGAAGTTAGCAGATGCTACCCCAGGAGACGTCATTTACAAGGCAGGCAATGTGGTAGTCCCAGTAGATGATCTGAGGGACGTGGTTAAAGAAGGAGGATGCATGGCGATATCTGTGTTTACCGCTTGCATCCAAATATTACAGTCAAAGTTCGAACATGCATACATAGCCCATCTGATGTTATTCAACGACGTCTGCCTAGCCGATGAAATAGGAGCAAAGAAGTTTTTTCTGGAAGAGTTGGAAAACGGGATCCCTAGCCAAATTTTTCTGCCAATATTGCATTATAACCATTAGACGCTCCTGACGGTGTACACTCGGCAACGAGTAGGAATATTTTACAACATCTCGGATAGCAACAAGAACCATCCAGTGCTGTGTACATCAGAACCGCTATCATCCGTCGAACGCTTAACTCGAAAATACTACAACGAGGTGGCAAAGATGATACAACCATTCCTGGACACGCAAGCAAGCAAATGGTACAAACTCCAGTTCTGCCACCGCAGCCCGCAATAGTTTTCCCTATCTAACGACTGTGGCATCTATGTCCTGGAATGGATAGCAAACAAAGCAACGCGTGACCAACTCCAACACATCGATTATCACAGTAAGAGAGGAGAGTACGTGTGGGAGCTTCTATCGGATGCATGCGCGCTCTTTGGCTAACCCTCACTGGATCAACATTACCCTACCTTATCTACTTCACAACTATGGGACAGAGTGTGGACCAAGTTTGGGGGGTACCATGTACCAGTGAGGGAGGTACAAAATTTTGTCTCTAATTCTTTATTCTTTTGTTCTTTCCTGTATCATGTGTACATATATATGCTCATATAATTCCCCTACTTATGTACAAAGTCTATATTAGTAAAAACCTGATGCAACTGCTTGCAAAGTTAGTATTCTTTGTGCTTAACGAGATACAAGTTCCGTTATATCTTTCTGATAATGCTGCTTCAAACGAACAGAAGATTACGTTTTTCCATGCCAAAAATTTCGAAAAATAAATCTCACAAACAGCTAAGAGATGAGTATGGAGAAAGAAAAAGCTGCCAAAACAGCAAAAATCTCTTTGTTTCCCTTTACCCAATGAAAATCCCAAAAAGAAGAGAGAGAAGCCTTATGAGAGTGAATAAAAGCATGAGATTGTGCCCAATAAAAGAAAAGAAAAAAATATTTATACCCGCTTGTTTTCTAAAAGTACCCATCTTTAGGCATGGTAGATCCGGGGCAGTGGTACGTAGGATGTGAAATCACTTCTCTAAAGCCAACTGGCTTAGACTGCAGGGACCACTTGCCCGCTAATGGACCCTTACCTGGATGGACTGATGGAAAACAAAGATGAAAAACCCAAAAAGCCTTAGCCTACCCTTTACACAACTTTCTGCCCCAAAAATAAAGCTGTTTGGTGTGTAAGCTAACTTCGGAATCATACACTAAAGTCTCGCTGAAGCTGTAAGAAAAAAATTCTACTGAAATAATCAGGCAGGAAACGCAAGGTCTTTTGTTCGTAATGAGACAACATTATCTCTAAAGGCATTACTATACTTGCTTTACCTCTTGGCCTGAAAGTTGTACCAAACAAGAAGAAGCATCCCAAAATAAAGTTTAAATATTGATTGAGGACAATCAAAACGTTAAGTTTGAGGGAGTTGATAACACCAATTTTTATGATATTTTAGACTTTTTTTCTGTTATCAAAACTGCCATTTTTAGCTATTTTCCTCTCTTTTGCATGCACTTTCGCAATAATTGGCCAAGCAATGCTCTTAATCCTATATTTCCATCTTTTGCAATGTTTCTCCTCATTTTGGTGCAATAAGGCCGTCCCGACCCACTAAATAAGTCCAAGTCTGCACCGGCCTTCCTGATGCCCGATACACGCCCTGCCGATAGGGTGGAATGACACCACACCGCTTGAGAAGGGGTGCCGCGCAAGGAGGAACTGACGGTGGACACGCTTTTTACCCGACAGGGAGCCATAGTCGCCACGACAACCTAAGTATGTCGGGAGACACATCCACCCACCGGCAGGCGTCGTTGCCCGTCACGTGACCAACGACCGATTGCCCTGCGCTGAGCGATACGAGTATCAGCCGTCCACCGACCCGCAATTAAGGAGGACACGTGGCGCTTCGAGCACCATAAGTTCCCCCACTCGCCGACTATAAATAAGAGCTACATGAAGCTGAAAAGACAGTTCAGACAGTTGGGAACTTGAGCTATCTTTGAGGAGAATCGTGAGAGCAGACGTATCGTGCCCCAATGCTCGCATCGGGCGACACTAGGTGAGCTCTTCCTCATCCCGAGAGGGAGGGGACTGGTTCACGTAGGACTGTACCGGGCGATACCGAGGGCCGATATCGGCCGATGTAGATACGCGCCACGAGTGCCCGACACCTATGCCCGACAGTAGAATGCGTAGCTCCATGCCCGGCGCGATATCGAACCCGATGCACATCGCCCATCATACGTGCCGCCCAAGAGGGTCCATCACCCGACGTGAGCGTATCGGCCAGGATCCTTGAGCGATATAGTTGCCTGTCAGGCGTGCCGCTCGAGAGGGTGTGCCGCCTGACACGGATGTATCGGGCTAGGCCCCTGACCGATATCAGGCTGGAGAGCCGTAATAGTCTGTCGTCCTTCTACATCAAAAAGGCGACACCTATCTTTACTTTGTCATTTAATTCTTTACTTATGCATTGTAATTAAGACCCTTTATCTGTCTATGGAATTAGAAGATTCTTAATTACTTGCTGCTCTGTGCTTGGTACAATATGTTGGATGACTGCTATGTTTGATATATGAAATCTAGCTTGCATGTTTGGATCGCGTTTCGATGAGCTACCGAATCGTGTTTTCCCGTCACAACAACTTCAAAAGTTGTGTTGTGGCTCTAGTGTTTGGTCTGATTCTGGAGTACGAGAGTGCCTGGAATGGAGTCGTTTCAGTAACATTCCACTCTAACTTTGAGCCCAGCAACTTCGAGAGGGGTGCCGAGGCTTGGTTAGAGGTATCCGCTCTGAGAGGAGGGGTGCAGGGTGTTACTGTTGCCGCTTATTTTACCGTAGTCTTATCCTTCGCATCTTGCCCTAGCTCTAGTATTATCTTTCTGTTTCTGTGGCGTGAAAACCATTAAAAACTGCTAAATGACTAAGACCTTAAATCTTTCTAGTAACTCCTCTTGGAGATAGTTTTCTTGATTTGTTCGTGACACCTTACTGCTTCCCTTCTGGGGAATTTATCATCTCTTTATACCTGCCGGAGTGTAGCGTGTCGATTCTGGGTTCTCAACACTACCCCCCTTGTCCCTGTGTTCGACCCCGTATATCTACTTCAACCCCATAAACAAAGTTGCGGGGGCCTAGAAGGATTCGGGTTTATAAATGTAAAATCTAGACTACCTCAAATCCGCCTCCAATTTTAGGACGCGCAATTTAGGCCGGTCAGTCACTATATCCAAAGTTCTATCACTAATGTGTTCAACCATTGGTAACAACATAGGTCAGAAACATTTGTCAAAATTATAATAGTGTCATGATCTATATCTATGACCACCTCCCAAAGGTTGACCACCATGGTATATGATTCATCTATCTTGTCTAACCTTACTGTCAACACCTTGCAGTTTGGGCCTAAGGAGTCGAACAACTCCTATGAAATAAAATGTGGGGGTGGAGGCTTTGAAACCTTAGGGGGATTATTAGTCGTTGTGGTTTGCATGAATGTATGGTCATATAAGCTTCCAATTATTATATAAATTCAATAAGCAATTTTCACACCTCATGAAATACAATGAGCCATTTGAGCCACCCAATAAAGCCGCCATTTTCCTCTCCGACTATGGTGACATCTAGGTGCTCATGGAAATGGTGTTTCTTTCCATGCCGAAATGACATGTATGATGGAGACATGAAAATGATCATCATGAAGGGGAACACCATGAACCGTATCCACATGTGGAATAAACCTCAACATCTGCTCTCAACACCTGCTACAATGTTGTATGATGGAACATCGATGGCAAGACAACATTTTCTATCCACCTACAATTTTATGAAACACAACATTAAAATTGAAATATGTTTATATTGACGTGAGGGATTACTATATAATAACGTATAAACACAACATATAAATTAACTTAAATGAAATCTAACCTCGACCTTTCCATGCGGGTCTGAAGGAGTACTCCAAATACCCTCCTTGGACGTGTCATGCTGTACAGGACCCGTGACTACTGGAGATGCTTGTGATGCTTGAGAAGCCTTAAAATCTTCCTAGGATAAATGTATCAATCTTTTCACATCCTCCTAGTCCATTCCCCCTTTCTTGGAAGATTTGTACTTTTTCTAGGATGAGCCAAAAAAAATATTTTAGCCCAAACCCAACTCCAGTGACCCTAACACGTCTAAGGTGTTCTTCCATCCCTACAACAACTATCAATTCATCATGTTTGTCCTGAGGGGTGAACTTTCCCTCCCTTGTTTTCTCACCTAACTCCAACCATTCATCATCAAACCAGACTAATTATAGGTTACTTAACAATCTAGGGAAAAAAGAACATGGACATGCATTGTGAGACCAAAAAATTTACCATTTTTGCAGCTACTTCTTGGGTTGCTTGGAGGGGATTTCTCTGACTTTGTTTTTGCTCACATCTAACCACTCCAAATAGCAAGGCAACCATCCAGAAGTACTAGAAGACTCAACATGAGGAGTATAAATAGAAGGCCCTTGCTCTTGCTCTCTCAACTGGAGACGTTTAACATAACCACCTGAATCCAACCAGTGGTTTGTGCACATTCTTATCACACTTTATTTTTGAACACCATTAATGTCTTGATTAATTCAATAAGAATATTGTTAACTCATAATAAGAAATCATAAGAATGTAATTAATTCAATACATTGAACTCATTTGTTTTTCTTTGCTCAATAAACACCATCCATTATTTTTATCAAAATAGTGCCATTGCATAGTGGAGTCCTTATCCTTCTTGGGGTCCAATTATGTAGTATCTTATGAGTATTGCCTACCAATCTCTATGTCTTCTTACGACTAGTTTCATAACAATATTTGAACTTTTTATCAAGCTCATACATGCCCTAGAAAGGTTCAATATTCACTACTTTTTAGAAATGTGAAAACAAAGAATAGGAAATACTATAAAAACATAAATGCACATATCTCACCCCTAACTCCCTCCAGACGAGGTCTTTAGTGGCCTTACTCATTTGTCTCTAATTCTGAACATAGAGAGGCACTTTTCTTTGACCAAGGGCCCCACAACAGTTGACTAATCTTTAGTAATTGATGTTCCTACTTCATTAAATTCAACGACGCCCTTCTTCCCTTTGTCCCTATTTGAGGCCTTTTTTCATAAAAGTTATCCCTCTCCTACATTTAGATTTAGCAACACCATCATCACCCTGGTCATATCCTCACACTCAAGATCCTCATGCTTAGGATCGTTGTGGTCCTGGTTAGAAGGCATGTATAAAATCAAAAGTAAACATATGAAAATGTCAGATCACATATGAAAAAGTCAGATCATATATGGAACATTAACATACTCTATAATGAAAATATAACATATGAAATATAACATATAGTATACCTTAAACTAATATTGTTGGAAATTTGGGGAGACAAATAAGGCATGAGAAACAAAATTTTTAATGCATGATTCCCTAATTAGTGAGATTGCATCAAAAAAAATGTATCTTGGAAGGAAGGTAACAAAAGTTATACATGGTCCTGGAGAAAGTCCAGTAACAACTCTTATAGAATCGTGCTTCTTCTTCAAGCAACACTCGAGTAGTCATTAGCAACGTCTTCCGTGTGCAACACCACAGATGGTATTTTACGACGTTCTCCTAGCGACTGGAATCAACCTCCTCGCCTCTAGAGTAGTCCACGGGGACCACCAAGAACTCTATGTTGTGCTACTAGATCTAACTGGAAGGAGTTGTACCTTCAAATGTCAACCTGGTAGAGTTGATTGACTCTCCCAATTGTCTTTCCCTTGAAGTCCCTCCCTTTTACAAGTAGGACTTTCTCGGGCTCTCTTGGTTACCACAACCATAGAGTACAACAATTGTTAGAGCTTATTGTTATATCTAAGAAGCCCCAAATACCCCTCTATTTGTAGAAGGGCTAGGGTCAGGGTTTCCAATTGGTGTGGGAGTCGAAGAGATGGAGTTCAAAAAAAATTTGGAGCTTTCAATCATCAAACCGATTTGTTCATAGTTGAACCGATCAGTTCACACATGAGTTGATCGATTCAATACTTGAATTGCTCATTTCAACATGTTTCCCAATTGTAATTGTATTGGCAATTAATATTTGATTAATGCATAACATTACATCAACAATATTACTTGATCCAATTAAATTGATCAATGAATCAGGTGATTCATCACATGAACCGATCATTTGAGATCATGAGCCATTCGGTTCACTAATTGAACTAATATGTTCATGCTCCAGCTCAACCAATATTCATCCAATTCAATTTTAATTAACCTGATACTCCAACCGATTGGTGCAACACTTGAAGTGATCAGTGTAGAGTCTAGTTAGTTAATTTTAAACCAGTGATACTTAAATTGAATACCTAAACACTTTAGTAATCAAATTAAATGCCATTTATGATTGAATTCCTATTCCAAGCACAACCTGCGTGCGTGACCCTGTAGGTCCCAAATTACGTTGGCGGTGAATGTCCATAACTAACTTATGACATGACAAGTAATGAGAGGTGTCTAGAAACACATCATTGCTACCTAAGTAATTCAAAAAGTTAGAGAACAACTTCAACCTACAATATGTGATTAGTGTTACCGTGATTGTATATTTCCTTTTTCTCAGATATCCTGATTGAACTCGAGGCATTGAATCATCATCCTCTTCAATGTTCAATCCATGTTCCTTGAACTAAAGCATACTATCTGAGAAGCATGTGAGTTCACATATCACATATTGAATCACATGAGTATGGACATACATTTCTCATTCTCACTTATCAAATGGCCTAGATATCAATCTCCTATAGGATGGCCAAATCCCATCTACATCGCTCACACTCATTCCCCATGTGTCACAAAGTACCCGAGCATCACTTTTATAGAAACCCTCATTCAAAGTCATGTTGGATGATGTAAAAGTATAACGAATGACATGTGATGAGTATAGTGTCTTCAGGTCTAAGAATCAAAATCACCACTATCACTAGGAGAGCTGATACTAACTATCATTCCATGGTCTCCATGTGCCACTCTCAAGGTGGGTCTGTCTGAAACACTATTCTCTAACATGTACATGTGTGCTTGACTTGATATCACATATCATGACTAATGATACTCTACCATTAGTCAAAACACACTCTATTCTTATGTATTACCGTCATCTATTTTGATTCTAGAATAAACTTCAACTAGAGACATAACAAGAATGTATATACTCTTAACATACATATGATGTCATTGTTCAAATCCTAAACCTAAAGACATATGTCATCAAGTACCATCATTCTTTAGACATATACTATGTTTGTGTCATCATCTCATGATTGAACAAACATAATAGATAGAATTACCTTTATCATTATCAAATCAGGTATCTGATGCCCCATTATAATCATCATATGATTGTCTCTATGGGCATACATACCAACAGACTCCCACTTGCACTTAGAGCCAATCCCCCACAAATCTTATTCCAAGTGATCTTAACATCTCCATCATGTTTCTACTATGCAAGCACTTTTATAGTGGGCTAGCAACATTTTCTTCTAGTCAGTATTTTGCAAGTCTTATATCTCCTCGTTGTATGACTTTTCATATGGAATGGAAGTGCTCAGATATGCTATCTGAGATTCTTTACCTAACCTATAGCTCCATTTTTTTCACAATATCTCTACTGTGCCATCAATGGTTGTAACTCCCTATTCTACTAATTCTCTCTCTTTAAGTGTCCTCATACTCAATTGGACATAAATTTCATATTTTGAGTTTTATGATACTTCAATTAGGTCACATTATGATCAATTTAGCAACATGACATTGATATGAAATATTGAGCACAATGTCTTTGATAAATCACCCTCTTGCAACTAATTTGGACTACTTTAATTTTATATTAAAAAACAAATGCAATGACACAAGAATCACCTCAATCAGACTTTCGTAGCCCAAACTATGAGTTTATGAAAAGGTGTTGATTTGTCCTGCTTCTAGCTCTTTTTACCCCTTTTGGGTCGGGTTTGGGTCGGCCACCTCATGTCGACTAAGTGCACACTGCCCAACTGCTCCTTTGATTTCCCAAAACCTAGAGCACTTTGATGTGTATTGTTGGATTGGATTGACCTCAAGATCCAACGGTTGTAGTACCTTCTTTGACCTCCATACTTGGCCGATAGAAATGGATCTATCCACCAAATTTTGGCTCCACAAATCACCCATGTTTCTCGATCATTTTCCAAATTGATATCCTCTTTCATTTCCATTCGACCCCTGACCTCTGTCCCCTCATTTATTTTTTGGTTTCCCTCACCAGGGTTCACTGCCCAACCCTTCCTTTGTTTCTTGGCCAGTCATCGTTGTTACCATGGCTACTGGTGGCATTATGGCCCTCAGCCCTCCTTGCCTTTAGCTAGTGTAATAGTCGGGTCCGTCTAGCCAAGGTGATGCAGGGTGGCACCTTTGTGGCCACTTCTGAAGCCTTGAGATAGGGTGCCCCTTACACACTGGCGAGGGCCGAGCCGCACATGCCTCTTGGAATCATGAGGTAGGTGACACTATATCATGTGTTGGATGAAGACCAAACTACTAAGGGAGGGCCATTGATCAACCCATCCAGCATACCGGTCAACAGGCCACAGACCATGTCACCCTAGTGTGCGGGCTTATGTAGCCAATGAGATGCCACCACACAAGCTTGGCATCCCTTTCCTAGGGTGAGACAACGGTGGGTAGCAACATACAAAGTCTCTTTGTTGCACCTTTGTGGTGGAAACCATGGACGAGCAACTCGACACCAGCGGGGGAAAGGGGGCAGAAGCGGCCGCTAAATCTACATCAAGAAGCTTTGGTTGATGCATGAATATGTAAGTAACACCCCCTCCTTTGCCTAAGTTCCTGATATGATTTCTATATAATTTCAAATTAAACTCTTAAAAAATGTAAAAATCCCAAACCCCTTGGCCAAATTGGTCTAAATTGTATATCAAATTCATCAACTCGATCAAACCTACAATTGAGCATGGTTTCAGACCCTAGTTCCACTTATTGTTCCCTAGTGTCCTAAAAGATGCTAACATTAGTTATATTGAACACATTTAATGCTTCATTTTGATAAAGAGTGGACCTTTCATGTTTATCCATACTCATAATCACATGAAGTAGATTTGTGCATATTTAATTTGTAAGAGGGTCCTAATCTCCTCTATTCCTCATGAGTGACCCTAATTGTACTCATGTGCCTTGTTTTGGATATAAACGATGAATCATGATTCAAAGTGGAAATCTTGAAATGTAATGACTTTGGACCTCACCTTAACCTCTAAATCAATAACCATTTGATGGTATGTAACATATATGCCCAAGGTCACATAAGTTCTTTCTTGTTACCCTCATATGGCCCTAAATGCATAAATGTACCCCTATTATGTGAATGTTTGCTTATACCTTGAACTAATGATATTGTTGAAATAACTTATGAATCCAACTCTTTTATATCCCTCAAATCAATAACCTTACAATATTTATACACACTAAATCCTATAAACAACCCCTTTTCTCTATGGTGGTATTTGCAACCCTATTTTTTCTAATGTGACCTATACGATTGAGTTGTGGTTATTTTTCCACTAGTACATATACCACCTTTAACGTCAGTTAAAATGGCTTTTTTATGTTGGTTTCCAAGCGACACCCAAGTGGGCGACACTAAAGGTAGAATCCTACAATGTCGGTTCTAAAATTGAAGACATAGAGCCAGCCCTGATTGCAACCAAAAAAAGAACCGACACTAGTAGGATCCATAGTTGTCAGTTAGTTTTTAGAAAACTGGCGCCTATCTCCATACTTGAACAAAAAAAATTGGCCTGGGTTAGAGAACACCCTTTGGTTTTCTATAAATAACCAACATCATTGACAATAATTGATGAATTTTTAAATATGAACATCATCAGTAGGATCCATAGTCATCGGTTATTTTGTAGAAAACCAATGCCTATATCCGTACTCGAACAAAAAATTGGCTTGTGTTAGAGCATGCTTGTCAGTTTTCTATAATTAACCGAAATCATTGAAATTAATTGACAATTTTTTTACATAACTGACAACTAAGTATTATTTTTTTAGTTATCAGCTTGCAGACCTACTGTCTGACTAGTCAGCAGGATGCAAAACCTGTAGTTTAGTTTTGAATCATAGGTTTACAACATCCTGTGATTTTAACTAAGAACAGGCCACAAACCTGCAATAATAAGATGATCAACGTTATATATACATCATGTGTTTCACACACATATATAAACACAATTGATTCATTCATATGAGTCACACACATGTAGACACCTATAGTTCCATTCATTCCTCCATTTTCACAGTCACACACATGTAGCAACCTACAGTTCCATTCATTCATCTCTTTTCACATTCACACACGTAGAAGAACATTCATTTTTTCATCTTCACATTGACACACATGTACATAGATCAAATTTCAATAAGACAATTAAAAAAATGTCATTCACACATGTATATATAAGCATGTCTTTCAAAGTTTTGAAATGTCATTGAATACACAATTAATTATGACATCAAAGTTTAGAAATGCCATTCTTTATCATCATCATTACCCCAGTTATAATAAAAAATTGCCTCCCTTTCAAAGGCTTTTGCTCATTGTTCTCTTATGTCATCTAATTGTTCCATCGTATAGGGAATATGTACATATAATAACGTTTCTCCTATAGTGAAGTCACTAGTTTTAAACACCTGCAAAGAGAATGACGTATATATATAATTAATAAGAATGATATTTTCATATTATCTAATGAGACTATACATGTATATGATGATCAAGACTATATAATACCTTTTGTATGTTTTCGATTTCTTGTGCAACATATATGACAATTTGGTCCATATACCGCATCACGTAGTATGCACATGCCCAACGTTGTCTTGTACAGCACACTATAAATTTCAACATACAAAATGTTAATAGATAAAATTAAGAATAGTTCACACAAATAATATATGCATTGGAGTCTTGAAACTACATTCACATTCCCCCAGACTAACACTTTCTTTTTCTTGCACATGTCTCCTCCAATTTTTTGAAATATTTTGAAGCCCTACATGTTAATGTAACACATTAAATTGCATTACTAAATATGAATGTAATAATAGATGTTAACATATATAAATGTAAAAAATTTCTCACATGAAAAATGGCTTTTTCATTATGTGTCCTGAATTGTCTAATTCCTTCCCCTCAGGATCTAGATAATAAACAGTCAATGTCTTGGGGAAAACAACCAGTAACTCCCAATGCTTACCACTAGAGATAAGAAAGTTGAAAATATATAACTCAAAATCCATAATAAAATGTAATTTTCTTAAGTCCAAATTATAAGCAAAGTACACTTACTCAACATTGAATGGAGCCATTATCATGCTCTTCTTTGCTTTGTCAAAATATTTAAAAGTGATAGAGCAATATAAAGTCACTGATGCAGGTTCTATATGTTCACGACTGACGAAGGATGGAATTAGAAATCCCACATAGGTAAGTGAAAATTCTGCACAGACCCTATGTAAGTGGCTGCAAAACATATATTACAATTGCATTAATATATAAGAAAATAGATCACTATATATAAAACAAGGTATATAGATATATAAACAGGATCTCACCATATCCATAGTTTTATCATAGATGTATTCTACCAATCATAACTAAATAACTCCAAAATATCTTGTATAAATATATTATTATCGTATGATTGGCCTGCAACATCCTTCTTAATAGAAACAATCATAGGAATTTTTTTGGGATGTTCACCTATCCATATTTCCATACCCCTGCATTGAGGATTTATCGAGTCGTATAGGTCCTTTGCAAGCCAAGAAAGTACTTCAGGGGGAGGTGGAGGTGGAGGAGGACGAGTTGCAGTAGGTTTCTCCCCTTTTTCATTTATATATAATTTCATATCAATTTCATGTATATACATACATACAAATTAACATAATGTAAATTTAACACTCACGATCAGTATAGATGACATCCTTTTTAGACCACAAGACTACTCCTCCTTCTTCTTCACCAATCGTGTCAGCATCTGGGTGAGCATATGGCAATGGATGCTGCCTCCAAGCAGCAAACACAAGCCTCATGCTCACATGAACCACACCATTGAGTACTGGAGTGCCATGAATCGTGTGTCTTGGAAGGCATGGGTAAGCCTCACCCTCTACAATGACGAATTCTTTCAATTTTATATGGCATGGTTTCAAACCCTACAAATTTACATAGAGTATGTTATATACATAAATAAACATCTCATCTTGAAAAGACTAGCTACTATGTCACTAAGATACTTACAACGGATGTGCTAGGTGGTGGGTCTATAGGATTACTCCCAACTACCTCTATAGGATCACTCCCAACCACCTCTATCCTAGGGAAAGAGTAGCACGCTATAGGTATTGTCAGAGTGGCAGCCTGAGATGCCTGCCACTTTCTCAATGCTTCCTAGACTCTCTTATCAACTAACTCATCTACTCTTTTATCAAGTAACTCATCTACCTATGCATGGTCAAAAGAAACACTTTTTGATTCCTAAAAACCCTTTCTAATAACATTCTAAAAAAATAATAGGTTACCTCAGCTTTTGAAAGTCCCCCTTCTTGGAAATGTTTGCGTTGTGATGGCCCAAAGCGCTCTTAGGCCCACTCCAACCCTTATATCCCTAACATGCCTAGGATGCTTTGGGTTACCCAGAGAAACTATCTATTCATACCTTGTTCCCTCAGGTATGAACGAGCCTTGCTTCCTCTGCTCATGAAGCTCCCGCTAATCATCATCAATAGAAATTGGTAAGTAAACATAACAATCATCAATATTAATTTCTCTTAGAGTTGAATTTTACCATTTTTGCAGCCACTTTAGTAGTTGTTGGGTTGGTTATATCTCCTTTTTTGTTTTGCCTCTCAACTATCCACACATCATTGTGATGTCGAGGTGCGGGAGCAGTAGTAGTAGAGGACTCATCAGTCTCAGTGTTAGGATCAGTTGGATGTTGAATGAAAGACGTCTATAGTTTTTGGAAAAGGGATGCATAGCCACCTGGACCCATCATGTAGTCATGCACATTCAGTGCACACCTTGCTCTTTAAGCATCGCTTATAGCCTTGTTAGTAATCACATTGAATTGATTAGTAACAATCAAGGTCAAGCGTGAATAGGTGAATTCATAAGAATGTATATTAGTTATATTGGGAGTGACAGTTAATACCTTGAATTCATCAATATTTCTCTTGGCAACAAACACCTTCCACTCAGTTGGGTCTAGGTAGTTCCGTTGCTCAAAGGATGACTTCTTCCTCTTATCAACCTCTCGTATGCATAGTCATTTAAGAGTTGTTCTATAGTTCCTTAAGACCCTCCCATAGTGTTGCATCACCTTTTTATGATTTAGACTTTCATCTAGTTTAAATATACTATACAAAATTTCATATATTTAATAGAGCATTCTAAAAAATAGAATTGTAAATAACTTTAAAAATAGAATTAAAAATGATAATATCTCACACATATTTCTTTTTATACTAAGTCTTTCTTCCCTTTAGGAACTGTATGCCAAGATTCTGCATTTACACTACAATGGTTACAAGTAAGAACCCCAAGATATGAATCAAACGAGCTGTGGTTCTTTCCAACTGGATTTCCTGCATGACAAAATGCACAACCAATTTTGGTCCATTGCCCCTTTGTTGTAGTAACTTGTTCATCATAGTGATGCCCCTGATTTTTTCAATTTTTTTGCTACTCATCAAATGACACAAGGTTGTTAGGGGGTACATCCTCAACCTAAAAATTGACAAAAAAAACACATATATGATATAACTTATAAATGGACATATATATAAGATATAGGAGATATTGTAAAACTTACATTGTGAGGCAGCGCCTCACCTCATGGTAATCATGATCACGATCATCATACTCATGGTCATCCATTTGAAAGTGTCATATAAAAACAATCAAATGTTTAACATTTAACATAACTAGAAAATAAAATAACATTGTAAAAGTTTGCATCGATCTAACATTCAAAAAAATAAAACATTAAAAAAAATAAAAACATGCCTCTAATATTGAGATCTTTTATCAATTAACATTCCTTCAGTGTGATCTCCACACACATATAAGTCATTGTTAGCTTTGATATTTGGTGTTCGCAACCCAACTGAGAATGGACTTGAGTCATCATACTTATCATAGTAGTCTTCTTCATCTGTAGGATCATCAATGAAATATTTTTTACCATGAAGAACAACTGACAATTTTTTATTTGAAGGATCATCGATATAAAATACTTGTTTCTCCTATGATGCCAATATGAATGGTTCAGCCTTCTCGCCAATCTTTTCAAAATTCACTAATGTGAATTCCTATTCATCCACTATAACTCCGTTGATGTTATCAAGCCAATTACACTTAAAGAGTGGAATTTTGAAATCTACGTAGTCAAACTCCCATATGTCTTCAATGACACTGTAATATGACATTTTAGCTTCATGTGGACCCTTATCTTTTGTACTAAAAAAAACAATGAAGACGCTAGAAGGGTGACCCCACTATTTTGGACAACGCTCTTATCATCTTGACGCTTTGTGTAATTTTAGAACCCATTTATGTCAAAGTCTTCATAAGAAATAACATTCATTTTTGGTTTAAAGGTGAGGTATTTGATATTTTCAGCAATATTATTTGGTGTTTGAGATAGTTGATCTAAGACTTTATCTTCAAACCACTTAATAAATGTCTTGTTATGCTCTCTAGCAAGCCACATTGAATTGGCTCGAGGATATTGTTTCTTTATGAAATTGGTATGTTCTGTGATATAAACACTCACTTCATCAATGTTGTGTAAAATATACAAGTGATCTTGTTCCAATAGCTCACAACTAATTACTTTCATTCGTGCTCCTAAAATCTCTTTTCCAAAATACTCCTCCATATTCTTGTCATTTATAGGAGAATCATTACCACTCAAAAATTCTTTCCAAAATACTCCTCAATATTTTGTCCTTATTCCCATTTCATGTAGGTCCATTTTGGATTTGATCCCATCTTTAGTGTTACCTGGTATACTCAATAGAGTACAAATGACACTATCACAACCATTTTTTTCAACATGCATGACATTGTTACAATGCCTAACTGTCAAAGAACTCCAATAAGGAAGATCCCAAAATATAGACTTCTTCTTGAATAAAGATTTGTCAATTTTTGTGGGCATGGTACATTGTGATTGTTGGGTTTTAGGGGAGACAGAGAAGGAAGTGGAAACAAAAAATTTCTTCTCCCAAACCCAAAATAAAGGAATCACGTCAACATCTATACAATAGGAAGGATGGTTTGTAGAGGCATACCTTGTCTCGAGGCTTGCTTGGCGACGTTACCTCGCAGCTTGCACGGTCTTCACCTCCAGTCTTAGACAGTGAATGTGCAGCTCCTTGTTTCACCGGGACTGTTGGGATTGACAACTGTCCTCTGAGCGGTAGAAGTCTCCCGCCTCTGAAGTAGTCCACACAGACCACCTAGAACTCTGATCTCCTTATCCCACAAGGAATCAGAAGGAGTCACACCCTCTTATCGGCGTACTAGTCACTGACACACTCTCCTATAACCTGTTGCCTTTCTGTAGTTGTCTTTCCCTTGTTGTGCCTCCCTTATCGGGTATCACTTGCTCGGGCTCTCTCTCGGTTACCACAACCAGAGAGAACGACAACTTTGTAGAGCAACTGGTGTTCTGAGTTGTTGTTCCTGAGAATCCCCCAATACCCCTAGATATATAGGAGGATCATGGGAAAGGGTTCTCTACCCCGAGAAATGTGGGATTAAAGTAGGAGTAGAAGGGTTCGATATTTTCCATAAAACAACCAATCTGCGCCAGCTAAACTGATCGGTTCATACCCTAAAATGATCGTTTTGGGCCCTGAGCCGATCATTTGGGACCTGAGCCGATCGTCTGGTGCTATGAGCCGATCAGTTCATGCCTGAGCCGATCGGTTTATGGTTTTGATCCACTCAAATTCACTTTGATATTTTTTTTCTATTAATCAAATATTAAACCTTGTCCAAATCAAATTTGTACAAGTGAAACAAATTGTATTTGCAAAATAGTCTTTAGGGGAGACAAAGAAGGCAGCAGAAACAAAAAAATTTCTTCTCCCAAACCCAGAATAAAGGAATCGCGTCAACATCTATACAATAGGAAGAATGGTTTGTAGAGGCATACCTTGTCCGGAGGCTTGATCGGCAATGTTACCTTACGGCTTGCACGGTCTTCTCCTCCGGTCTTGAATGGTGTCTATGCAGCTCCTAGTCTCACTGGGACTATCGGGATTGACAGATGTCCTCTGAGCGACAGAAGTCTCCTACCTCTAAAGTAGTCCACACAGACCACTTGGAACTCCGATCTCCTTGTCCCACAAGGAATCGAAAGGAGTTGCACCCTCCTGTTGGCGTACTAGTCACCGACACACTCTCTTGCAACTAGTTACCTTTCTATAGTTGCCTTTCCCTTGTTGTGCCTCCCTTATCGGGTAGCACTTGCTCACGCTCTCTCAATTACCACAACCAGAGAGAATGACAACTTTGTAGAGCAACTGGTGTTCTGAGTTGTTGTTCCTGAGAAGCCCCCAATACCCCTATATATATAGGAGGGTCATGGGACATGGTTCTCTACCCCAGTCAATGCGGGATTAAAGCAGGGGTAGAAGGGTTTGAGATTTTCCACAAAACAAACAATCTGCGTCAGCTGAACCGATCGGTTCACACCCTGAAACGATCGTTTCGGGCCCTGAGCCGATCGTTTGGGACCTGATCCGATCATCTGGTGCTCTGAGCCGATCGCTTCATGCATGAGCCGATCAGTTCATGCCTGAGCCGATCGGTTCATGGTTCTAATCCAACTCAAATTGACTTTCATATTTGTTTCTGATTAATCAAATATTAATCCTTGTCCAAATCAAAATTGTACAAGTGAAACCAATTATATTTGCAAAATAGTCTTTTGACTTTCCAAACAATCTCGGTTGGTCCATGAATCGACTGGTTCAACAATTGAGTCAATCATCTCATTGATACATGAGCCGATCATCTCACCAGTTGAGCTGATCGGTTCACCAACCTAAGCCGATCGGTTCATCTCATGAGCCAATCGGTTGGGGCAGCAGACTATGCAAACTCAGTCAATTGTAGTTTCAATCAATCCAATACTCTAATCAATCGGTCCAACACCTTGAACACTATGATATTGAGCTATCAATTGATTGATTGTTTAATTGAACTACTAAACTCCTTTAGTAATCAATCTAAACATCATTTGTGGATAAACTCCTCTCCCAGGTTAAATCCTATGTGTGTGACCCTGCATGTCCATTTCACATTGGCAGTGAAAGTCCATAACACTTATGACTTCACAAGCAAAGAGAAGTGCCTAGTCGCACATCAACGCTACCCAAGTGAAATAGAAAGTTGGAGAACAACTTTCAATTCTACAATCTGTGAATGGTGTTACACTGAATGTATAATTCCTTTGTCACTGATATCCAAAATGAACTCAAGGCATGGAACAGTCATCCTATCAACATTCATTCACTTTCTTGATCTCTGAGTAGATTGGAGGAGATATGTATGACATTAATATCGCATACTGATTCACACATACGTGCACACTCCTATCTCAATCCTACTCATCAAGTGTCCATGGATATCAAACTCCCTCAGGAGGGACAAATCCCATATCTATCACTCACCCCTCAAAAGCCCCATGTGTCAAAGCCACCCAATCATCACCTTTATAACAACCCATGTTTCAGGACTGCATTTGATTATGTCAAAGTGTATCCAACGACATGTATTGAGTGTAGTGATTTCAGGTCAAAGAATCACACTCACCACCATCACTGTGAGAACTGACTATGACTACCATGTCATGGTTCCATGTGTCAAACTCACAGTAGGTCTGTCCGATACACTTGTCCTCTAACAAGTACCTATAGGTGTTTGGTTTGATATCTCCATATCATGACTAACGAGATTCTGTCATCAACCAACACCACAATCTAGTCTTATGTGTCATTGTTGTCTATCTACCTTCCACAATGACATCCAACTAGGGACATAATCAGAATGTACAAACTCTTAGCATATGTATGATCTCATCGTTCAGGTCCTCAACCTGAAAGCATACATCATTGAGTATTGTCATTCTCTAGACATTCTATCTGTTCTATCATTAACTCATATGATTGAACCAGAAAGAATTGGAAGCTTGCCTTTGATGTTTATCAAATCAATCTTAATGTATCCCACCAATCATCCCATGATTGGCTCTCAAGGCATACATACCAACAATGATCTCTTACCAAATTCATTGACAAAGTCTTTTACTCTTTCATAAACAACCTCCCCTGGTATAGGTTTAGGTGTACTCCATTCCTTATTCCATACATTGAATGCTTTGTGCAACCTTCAGTACGGATGGAATTTTGGAGATATACAGTCTTGCCACCATGTTTTAGTCATATTGAATTAGTGTTCTCTTCACATATAGGACATGCTTTGGATCCTTTTACACTATATCCTGACAGATTCTCATATGCTAGAAAGTCATTAATAGTGCAAAACAAAATAGCATGCCAATGAAATGTCTCTCTATGTGAAACATCATAGGTCATCACATCTTCACCCCAGAGTTTCTTTAAGTCATCAATCAGAGGTTCAATATAAACGTCAATATCATTTCTAGGTTATTTAGGGCCCGACATCAACAATGACAACATAACATACTTATTTTTTATACACAACCTGGGAGGAAGATTGTATGTAACAAGCATAATAGGCCAAGTGCTATGTTGGCTGCTCAATGTCTCGTATGGATTCATCCCATTGGTACAAAGCCCAAGTCTTAGATTCCTGACTTCTTCACCAAATTTGGGGTACAATAAATCAATCTTCTTCCACTGTGGGGAATCATACACATGTCGTAGGATCCCATCATTATTTTTCTTAACCTCTGCATGCCACCTCAAATTCTTTGCATCTATCATATTAGCAAACAAGCATTAAAACTATGGTATTATAGGTAGATACCACATCACCTTGGTAGGAGAACCAATTTTGGACTTCCCAGAAGTTGTCATTTTATACCTTGACACCTTGAATTTCACCCTCCTTATGCTCACTCATGGTACCTAATCATTTTTCTTGGTTTCATAATTAATATTGATGCTCAAAATCAAAATATGGTGATCAATGTGGACTTTATACACATTATAACATCACAAGTTTGATGAATTCATCATATTGAACAAAGAATCAAATTGATACATAAAACTTAATCATATGGTTCTAAAATTTTATCTAAATATTCTCAACATATTTTTGAACCTATGGTTCAAATTTCATGTCATTTGGACATTCCTACAGCTGTCTACGAATTTTTTGAAGATAATGCATTGAAAATGCCTTTATTTGCCTTTTTATGGGCTTTTCCACATCACCTATCTGTTGCAAAGGGAGGGGCAAACCCAGCCCTTACATACAATCCACATAGATCCCAGCCAGATTCGGTGGCCACAAACCCATCACCTACCTCCCACAATTAGCGGGGAGGATGACTGTGAAGCTGAGCGCGCCAATGACCCATCCTTGATTATGTTTTGAAAATCAAACAAACAAAGACGTACCTCTCACCAATCTGAACTCATCCAACCCTTTATCTTCTACTTTTCCACTTGTTTTGAAGGAAAACAAGATTCTTGATCAGACCTCTCAGCCTCCGCCATGGACACCCACTAGAAACCGTAACCCTGATCCCCATCCATCTATAAAAGCCTCACCTATACATTCGGTTTGCTCCCACGAATCTCAATAGCACCTCATCTCTCCCTCAATGTCCCTTTCCCTCATTTCCCTCTTTACTCTGGCTGCCACTCCTCCACAACACTACCGCCCTGTGTACAGGCCTGAGCGGGCACCGTGAGCATTGAGATCGTCATATCATAGTCAGAACATGACCAGGTCCCAGATCAACGGTATGCAAAGCCCGTGCCCACTACTCCCTCTTCCCTTATAAGCGCACATGCATGAGGGGTCACCTCGCTCTCAGCCATCAATCCTCCAAGGCAGTCAAAGTTGACCAAGGATCCAACGGCCGACGATTTATCCTCAGATACCATTTCTGGTAATTCTTCTTTTCTCTACTCAAAATTTCGATAAATAGTCAGATCTCTGTTTAATCATAGAAAATGCATCATGACTCCAAATAATTCAGGTAAATAGTCAAGTTTGATCATAAAAATCCAATGAACCCATTAAAAAATACTTTCTAAGCCTAATTCTTGATAAATTTTACTGATACCCCTAGATCTTAAACTCTAGCTCATTTATTTTGTTATATAGTTCAATAATGATGTTCAATCTCTATAAACCTTACTATCTGACTCTGATGCCTCTATTTGAGACAATAAAAGAATACTTGACTCGTTAGTGAATCTAGATCTAAACTTTCAACTTATTCAATTCTTGAATATTATTTCATGCCATAAAGTGATGACTAATCTTGATTCTGACTCTAGAATTGTCATATTGTGAATATAAGTGTACTATATCTTATGACCTACCTGATCTAGACCCTTGAAATTATTTCCTTGATGAAGATATAGAAACATGAATTATGACTTGGATAATGATCATAAATTAGGGTTAACAAATATGATCCTAGAAAACCTAGGTAAGTCATTCACACTCAAAAATACTTGACACTAGAATAATGTTGGACATATTGAAATATTGGTTGATTATAAGTGAATGACCCAACCCTAAGGTTGATATTGGAAAGTGTAACCCTAATCTTGAATATTGATATATGATATTATAAACATCATGATCTTGACCCTTGATCCAATCTTGATGATTTAGGATCTGACTCAAAGGTTGACCTATTGATTCAGATATTGATTATACTTGAAATCCTTGGTGAAAGGTACACTATTATACCTCCTCTTTGGTTGTAATGAACATACTTTTTATGCATCTCTTGATTGTTTACTGGGCTATATACTTGGTTGAGCTATTGTTCCTTATTGATTAGGATTCTATATTTCTTATATTATATTTTGAGACAAACTAGAAAACATAAATGAAATGCCCATTATGACTGCTTGTATGTTGATAATGATGATGATGATGTTGATAATGTTGATATTGAGTTCAAGAAACCCCTCATTCGGTGGTGGACTTGTACATTGATCTCCTATATCCTATGGTGAGAAGGAGACTGGTGACCTCCCTATCACGTTGGGTAATAGAGTCACACAAAATATATAAGCATGCTTATTGATTACAACATAATGGGAACTCGTAATAAAAAGTGAATTATTTTGAAATAAACACCTTGTCGAATAAATTTTGGTTTTGCAAATTTCTCATTATACTTTTGAAATATAAGTCCTGCCAAGTACACTAATTTTGTTATAAACCATTTCACTTGTTTTTATATAGCGTACCGTGCAATTGCATTGACTTTGTGTCTTGATTTTCTTGATTTTAGGCAAACATTGGAATCTTGACTATATCACTTCCGCACTCATATACTATAATGACAACGATTGATCTGCAATACCTCCTATATTGGGTTAGTTTTTCTTTAGATTTTGTAGTTTTTGCGTTATTATTTCTTATTGTATATGCCAGTGTGTTAGATCCTATCGGGCCACTCAAGGATGGGTGCTTCAATCTCTTTACCACTGTCTAGGCAGTGAGATCGGGATTGGGGTAAGAATGGTTCCATGATAGTTGGTATCAGATCTTACACACTCCCATATACTTTGAGTAAATAATTTCTCAAGTATCTTACACCCAAGAAACCCTAAAGTCCATAATGGTGAAAATTGAGGTGTCTAGGCTCGGGGTCCTGGCATAGGTTCTCCTATCCATCTTCATGGTGGCTGAGATCCCCCACTCTACCTGGCCTCAATTGATCTAGAACTGGACCTAAAGGTTCTCTTGTGAAATACTAGAGAGTCTTCTAGAATCTCATCTCTTCTTTAAGGACTACCCAAACCACCCATGTAGATGAAGATTAGGTAGTCTTCTCATCTCATCATGTGGTCTTTTTCTTATGACCATTTACCTCACGATGTCTCGATTTTGGGTAGCTTATGCATGGGAAAAATGAATATCAATAGAAAATTTTGAAAGTTGATACCATGATCTAACCTTAGTTTGAAAACTCAATTTTGATCCATGAATCTTGGAATAAAATACTCATGTATGACCCCTAATATCATGAACACTCAATTTAGCTAAAATTTGACTATATGTTTCCTATGTTTGATGTAAATGATACGAATTATGATAGGGTGAAATAAGGATGACTTATACCTTATACCTTATTTTTGATAAGGTCCCTATTTGATTAAGCCCATGTTGCCCAATTGTTGATTAAACCTCAAACATAGTTTAGAAAACTCGTATCCTATTTTATACACACCTTGACCATGCTATCAAATGACTAAGTCTAAGACTCACAAAATCATGATGTAAGACTATGATGCAAAAAACAATTTTCTTATTGACTATTGATGTCTTTTGCAATCTCAATTTTGATATAATGATTATGGACCTAGATTTTGCACTATTATTCTCTAATTCCTCGAATGCCAAATTTAAATCCTCAATTTCTAAATGATAGCACTACCTTGATCGTAAAAGGAAAGGAATGTAAATATTAACTTGACTTTGTAAAATCCTGACATTAATGACCTATTATGATCTTGAATTTTGATTGTATGACCTTGTGGAATATGATTTGACCATCAACGGTCTCCCTATTTGAATAAGCTCAATGGATAATGACTAATGTTAGTAATGTGCTAGATTAGGGTGGTACTTGAATCATGACTCCCCTAACCTAGGTCACATCCCTATTATGACTACATCTAAATTGTCACCTTGTTGATCATTTAGATCGGAAAGGTATCCCATTTCACCTAATTTGGATTTGTTGACCTAAGCCTAATAGGTTAAGCCCATGGTTGATACTCAATCTTTAATATTGATTTGATAATGACCTTGTCATATAACAATGTTGACTATAGCTTGTGGTTGACTTCCTTGATAGTCCTAGGTCGAGATCATTCATCAAAGTTGGATACCATGATAATGATATCCTTATATGTTCTCGAATATTGCTTATTATTATTGATCAAAATTGAATATATATGAGTGATCTTCACTAAGGTCTATATAGGAATCTAAACCCGAGATTTTGGAATATTTATACACATAATCAAATTTTGGATCTATGACCTTTGATGTCTAAAAAATATCGACTCATGATGCTGATATATAATAATGCAACTCACAATTATCAAATCTCAATAATGATACAAATTCTATGATCACATTATTTGGACCTTGAAATCATCCCAGATATATGACTAATGACTTCAAAATCCCAAATCTTAAAATTTTTGAAATGATGACTATTTTGACCCTCTCGATTTATGACTTAGGGTTTAGCTCTCATTAGGACTAGGGTGGGAACTCCCGTTGATTTTGAGCTCAAAAATCATGATGATGAAAGTATGATGTTGTCTCAAAAT
This sequence comes from Alisma plantago-aquatica, assembly GCA_963693085.1. Lineage (NCBI taxonomy): Eukaryota > Viridiplantae > Streptophyta > Magnoliopsida > Alismatales > Alismataceae > Alisma > Alisma plantago-aquatica. Next base: position 1,062,862,613 of record OY856411.1, on the reverse strand, counting down.
GTTGAAATATGAAATCTCAAATCAAGGATGTATAACCCCACCTAGGCCAATGTAGAAGCTAGGACCCTGAGATATTGGGATTGAAAGTCACCTTGTACACTTGATTCAAAAACTCTATTTGTTCAACCTAAAATATGATCTATCCAAATTTTTGATCAATAGGATGCTCTCCATATTTTTGACTCATATGATGACTTTAAACAATATATGCATACTCAATTGATCGATGATGAAACGATGGTGGTACCAAGTTAGTTATGATATGAAACATGGAATCCTAATCATGATGATTGTACTACTTGAACTTTGAGGACATGATTTTGATTATATAGTTGAGTATGTTCAAATAATTGAGGATATGATCTAGATTTGGACAATTCTAATTTTGAGGATGTTCTTGAATTTTAGGAACAAAATTCCTTTTTAAGGAGGGAAGGATGTGACAAAGTGAAATTTAGCATTAATATGAACTAATTCCAATTTCATTCTCATTATGCTCAGTCATGATACCAAATCATTTTTCTTGGTTTCATAATTAATATTGATACGAAATCGAAATACGGTGATCAATGTGGACTTTATACACATTATAACATCACAAGTTTGATTAATTCATCATCTTGTACAAAGAAAACAATTGATACATAAAAATTCATCATATGGTTCTCAAACTTTTTCTAAATATTCTCAACATATTTTTGAACCTATGGTCCAAATTTCATGTCATTTGGACATTCCTATAGTTGTCTATGAATTTTTGAAGATAATACATTGAAAATACCTTTATTTGCCTTTTTATGGGCTTTTCCACATCACCTATCCGTTGCTAAGGGAGGGGGTGAACCATAGACCTTAGATCCAATACAAATATATCTAGGCTAGATCAGGTGGCCACTAACTCATCACCTAGCTCCCGCAATCAATAGGGAGGATGGCTGTGAAGCCGAGTGCACCCTTGACCCATCCTTGATTATGTTTTGAAAATCAAATGAACAAAGATGTACCTTGCGCCAATCCGAACTCATCCAACCCTTTATCTTCTACTTTTCCACTTGTTTTGAGGGCAAACGAGACACTCAATTTAACCTCTTAACCGCCTCCATGGATGCCCACTCGAAACCCTAACCCTGGCCCCCATTCATCTATAAAAACCCACCTATACATTCGATTTGCTCCCACGAATCTCACCGACACCTCATATCTCCCTCACTGTCCCTCTCCCTTGTTTCCCTATTTTCTCTAGATGACACTCCACCATGGCACCACCGCCCTATGTGTAGGCCTAAGCGGGCACCGTGAGCATTTGTGATTGTCAGATCACCGTCAGAACTTGACCAGGTCCCAGATCAACGGTCTGCGAAGCCCGCACCTACTACTCCCTCTTCCCTTAACAATGCACATGTGTGAGGGGTCGCCCCGCTCTCATCCATCAATCCTCCAAGGTGGTCAAAGTTGACCAAGGATCCAATGGCCAATGATTTATCCTCGACTATCTTTTCTGGTAATTCTTCTTTTCTCTGCTCAAAATTTTGATAAATAGTCAGATCTCTGTTTAATCATAGAAAATGCATCCTGACTCCAAATAATTCAGGTAAATAGTCAATTTTGATCAAAAAAATCCAATGAAACCATTAAAAATATTTTTGAAGACTAATTATTGATATATCTCACTGATACCCATATATCTTAAACACTTTCTCATTTATTTTATCATATAGTTCAATAGTGATGTTCAATCTCTAGAAACCTTACTATCTGACTCTGATGTCTCTATTTGAGACTCTAACAGCATACTTGACTTGTTAGTTAATCTAGATATAAACTTTTGACTTATTCAAATCTTGAATATCATTTCATTCCATAAAGTTATGACTAATCTTGATTCTGACTCTAGAATTGTCATATTGTGAATATAAGTGTACTATATCTTGTGACCTACCTGATCTGGACCCTTGAACTTATTTCCTTGATGAAGATCTAGAAACTTGAATTATGACTTGGATATTTATTATAAATTAGGGTTAAAACATATGATCCTAGAAAACCTAGGTAAGTTATTCACACTTGAAAATACTTGACACTTGAATAATGTTGGACATATTGAAATATTGGTTGATTATAAGTGAATGAACCAACCCTAAGGTTGACATAGGAAAGTGTAATCCTAATCTCTAATATTGAAACATGATATTATGAACATCATGATCTTGACCCTTGATCCAATCTTTATGATTTAGGATCTGATTCGAAGGGTTGACCTATTGATTCAGATATTGATTGTACTCGAAATCCTCAGTGAAAGGTACTCTATTATACCTCATCTTTGGTTGTAATGAAGATACTTCTTCTGTATCTCTTGATTGTATACTTGGATATATACTTGGTTGATCTATTGTTCCCTATTTATTAGGATTCCATATTTCTTATATTATATTTTGAGACAAACTGGAAAACATAAATGAAAGGCCCATTATGACTGCCCGTATATTGATATTGATGATGATGATGTTGATAATGTTGATATTGAGTACAAGAAACTCCTCATTCGGAGGTGGACTTATACATTGATTTCCTATCTCCTATGGTGATAAGGATCCTGGTGACCTCCCCATCGCGTTGGGGTAATAGAGTCACACAAAATATATAAGCATGCTTATTAATTACAACATAATGGGAACTCGTAATAAAAAGTGAATTGTTTAGAAATAAACACCTTGTCGAATAAATATTGTTTTTGCAAATTTCTCTTTATACTTTTGAAATATAAGTCCTGCCAAGAACACAAATTTTGTTATAAACCATTTCACTTGTTTTTATATCGTGTACCGTGTAATTGCATTGACTTTGTGTCTTGATTTTCTTAATTTTAGGCAAACATTAGAATCTTGACTATATTGCTTTTGTACTCATATACTCTGATGACAATGATTGATCTGCAATACCTCCTATATTGGGTTAGTTGCTCTTTAAATTTCCTACTTTTTGAGTTATTATTTCTTATTGTATATTTTGGTGTGTTAGATCCTAGTGGGCCACTCAGGTACGGGTGCTACAATCTCTTTACCACTGTCTAGGCAGTGGGATTGGGGTAAGAATGGTTCTGTAACAACACATTTTGGACAATTTTTCAAATCCACATAGTCCTTTTGAAATAATACACAATCATTCGAGCATGCATGTATCTTCTTACCCTCCATTCCCATTGGGCATAATAATTTCTTTAACTCATATGTTGAGATTGAAATTCTTTTTCTTTAGGAAGAATTTCTTTCAACAAAGACAACAATGATGTAAAGCTTTTGCCACTCCATCTATTGTTGGCCTTCAGATTATACAATCTCAACACATCACTAAGCTTTGTAAGCTTAGTACAACCCGTGTATAATGGTTCCTCAACATCATACACCATGTTCCTAAACATGGAGGGTGGATCAGTGTGATCTACCCCAAAACTATCTAACATCTCATCAACGATGTCTATTGGAACCGGTTCGTTCACATCTATGTTATCGGTGACAATTTCTTCTTCCACACAAGCACTTCTATCAATGTCTATTGATTTCACGTATGAAATCTCTCCATGCCAGTACCATTTTGTATATCCTTGTACAATCCCATTGCACATGACATGACTCTTGATTTTTTCACCAGTGCTGACTTTCAAGTTGTTACCCCAATGCCTACATGGACAATAGAACCTATCTCCAAGTTGTTTCCTATGTTCCTCTACAAATCTAATAAATTGATCATGACTAGCAATAAATTTTGGGGTGCAGTGATTTGGAATGGACATCCATGATCTATCCAATCTATGATCAAAGAGAAAACAAGTATATATTATGGTTTAGAGATTACATATTAAGTTAAGTATTTACAGATAGATTATGGTTTATTGTTTTAGATTCAGAGATAAAGATTTAAAGATTAGGGTTTAGCGTTACAAGATTAGGGTTTAGGGTCTTATAATAAATGTGTGTACCAACTATTCCATTCTTGAACACCTAATCTCACTAGTAAGTGTATAATGTGTATTGCATTTTCAAGAAAATTTTGGCAGCATTTCCCCACAGTTATCCAAGTAAACCGATATACATGGGCAAATGCCCACCAACATATGTACTTATAGAACAAATGTGGAAGTGTTGATGAAACATCATGAAAACTGAATATACATTATACACTTACATCCTATGTGAGATTAAGTGTTCAAGAACAGTCCCAAACTAAGGACTATCCAAGATTTACTCCTAATGAGTAAATCTCAGATGGGTTTCTAGGCCAACAAAATACATGTATTTTGTCATTCCTATACCTACAATCCTAGTTTCATTGTTCATATCCTAGGTTTAATGTAAATTCATTTAATTCAATTCATTCTTCTATTTGGATTAGTTAACCAATAGAGAAAGCAAACATTAATATTAATTAAGAGAACTAGATTAGGCACCTTGATTTGAGTTGATTTAGAACATCAACATCTGGTAATCTGAATCATACCCTAGTCTAGGTACCATATTCAATAACATTGATTTCAACATCTCCAATGTACATGCATGTTAATCATCAAGGAATAAATTATTCATGACCTTGGGTGGTAGAGATCACCTAAGGTAAACTAGAAATTAAGATTAACAAACTAGAATGCAAATTACACTAACTAAGATATAGCAATCCTAATTATATAACACTAATCAATGAGAGAGAAATAAATGGTGTAAGGGAGCCTCTTACCTAGGAGTAGGGGAAGTAGTAGGTGCCTAATCTCACAAACTGAGCAGTGCTGGCACAACTCAATAGCCCAAGGTTGACCGACATCCTCCCAGAGCCAACGGCGATAGTGCATCTTAGTAGCTCCTCAAAAGTGACGGCGATGAGGAATCCCAACAGCAGCGGCAGCGACGACGAGTAGCTCCTCAGCTTCACTGACAAGGAAGAGTAGAGGTCCCAACGATAGTAGCGAGGTGAGTGGAGGAAGACCAACAGTAGCAGTGATGGTGGCAAGTGGAGGAAGACCAACGAAATTTCCAAAATTGCCACAAACCTAGTGAAATCATAATGAAACAGAGAATGGGGAGGAGTTTGTTTCACGCGGGTGCTATTAAGTTTTCCATAGTCGTCGATTGTTTCAAAAAACTGACAACTAAGTGAGTTTTAGTGATCGGTAACTAGTGATAAAAATAGATCTCCATTTACATATACAAAACAAAAAAATTGGTCTAGTGTTAGGACCATAGTTTTGGTTATGGAACAAAAATCGACGATGAAGGATCAAATTGGGGGGGGGTATTTTTGCGGGGGACAAGGCGTGAAAACAACTAGTTGTCAATTGTTAGTAAAAAACGGATGCCATAGGCCCATCCACATTAAAAAAAATCATCTCACGAAGTGTGATTAGTCGTCAGTTATATTATAGAGTCGGCGACTAATGAGCAGATAAATTTTTCTGCCTGGACATGGCACGAAACTTTTATCATCAGTTTTAGCAAAAACTGATGCCAATCTGAAACTTTTGGAGGCAATTATTTTTCCCTAGAAAACTGTATTTCGTGGGTAACTTTAGACGTCCGTTTTTATGACAGTAAACCAACATGAAAGTAAAAGTGGTACCCGTGTCTTTTTCTTAATCGACAGGACTTCACATACGGAGATGGTTGTCTTGTAGAACTGACGTCATTGTGGCTTGGTGTCGATGTATTTTGTGTAACTGATGCCATAAAATGTGACATTATAGGTCATTTATGTACTAGTGTGTCTTAATATTATAGGGATCCTTTTTTCTTATCCTCCCCTATCAAGTCAGGAAATATACTTTCTTATAACCACCTTGATGTGGATGTCTCACATAATTCATATGTTGGAACCTATGACAAATGAGTGATTATGATGATTACATGTATGTTGATGGTTGATACAAATGTTGGATTATGATGCCTGGACCCTAGGGGACATCCACCTATATTTAAATGTGATTCTTATGCCCTAATATTGTTAATCTAAATCACCTCTTAGGTTTGGATATCATGACTTGATAATCCTTAAACTTGTTTGTCCTATTGTGAGTTCTTTGGCCCCAAAATGCAAGCAACTGACTTGAATCTTGTAACAATCACATAAAATAGATGGAGCATCAAAATGTCATGAATCTTAAACTACACCTCCATGACATAATCTAAATAAATAAAAGACCATCAAATGCACTAATAAGCAATGTTGAACCTAATTTGGCCTATATCCTAAAATGAAATTAGTTAGGGTTAATGATGAGAATATAGTACATGTATATAATCTTATGATTAATTAGGTGCTACTTATGGCTAGATGGTCAAGGAAGAGCTAGGTTATTAATCTCTTAATCAGGAAATGACTTTAATAATTATATGACTATTGATTTCTTGCTTGAAATGTGTTACATATGTATGCTTATTTACATGTTCAAATATTTACATGTAGTACTCTAGTATTGTACTTGATGTTTGTCTCGTATCGTTGTTTTATGACCTATAAACATAATATAGAAACTCCCTCATACAAAACTTGTGCACCTTCATGTATTCTTGGGGTAAGGACACAAGGTTGGGCATCCTACTTGAGTTACCAAGACATGGCATACCATGTTGATAAAAGGGTTATCTCTTGGCGATGGACTTGAGGTCCCTTACGTAGAAAAGGGTTAGCTAATCTTGAGCACCCTTATAGACTCTTCCAACGGTAAGTTCATCAAAAAGGCCTTATGATATATGATGTTGTTGGTATAATTAGAGTATAATGATACAAAACATGGGCTCTCGCTTTGCTAAATACTTAAATTGTTTATTCTTGTTCGTTACTTCTGCAACTCATTTCAAATAATACAAAGATTATTAATATGTATCTTTTAGCCATGTACTCAACACCTTGTGTATTGACCCTCCTTATTTCACATATTTTATAGGTTTAGAGATGGCTAGATGTTGATGGGATTGGTGAGATATGTCTGGTGTACTTATTGTAAGATCCCTAGTGCACATGAGAAAACTTGAGTAAATTTGACTCTCAACTTGTAACTAAAATCTTGTAATAAAAGAATGTAGCTTAATAATACTTTTTGAATGTTGAGGTTATGATTGGTGATTTTATCTTGTTGCTTGTTCATGTATGCTAAGCTTTACACTTCTGCATTCATGCTTTGTTAATACCATGCTAGGGACATATTCTTAGATCCTATCACCATTGATTTTGTAGTCATTTTGAGCTAGGACTTGGGTAATATATGATTCAGTGATAGTAAAATCCCACAAGTTCATCAATATGAACTTCTAGATTCAGACAGTATCCTCTGCTATTCTCATAACACTAAGATATTCGACTTATAATGTAGAATTAGTAACTATCTTTTGTTCCTAACTCTTCCACGTTACAATTCTATGTTAAGGTCAAACACAAATTTAGATTGCCATCATTTTATAATTCATTTTTGAAGCTTGTATTGATGTAAACATTTACTCTAAACTCTTCCTTATCACCATAACCATGGACCCGATCCTTTTAGTGCTTCTCAAGTACTTGAGGATGTTCTTTCATTGTAGTCCAATGACTTTAAATATCTACTCATCATGTCCAATACATACAAGATAACTAGATAAGTACAATCATCTCATCATGTCCAATACATATGAGATAACAATATGAGTGTATAACATTGCATACATGATAGATCGAATTGTGAATGCATATAGCATCTGTCCATGTGTTCCTATTCTTCACAAGAACTGGACACAAGGCTCTTGGGAAACTAACTCCATGGAACATGGGCATGCTTTCTCTCATTGAGTACTACATACTAAACCCCTTTAGCATCTTGTTGATGTATGTGCTCTTTCTTAGGCCAAGTAGCTTTCTAGATCTAATAGATCCCAATTCCTATCACATAGGATGCTTTGCCTAAACCCTTCATAGAGAAGTTAATTCCCAGCCATGTTTTAATATTTGTAGTATAAGTATGTTATTCCCCATCATTATGTGGAATATAAATATGCTCCATTCTAACTCAAGTCAAACTCTTTGTCTGTCTTATTTAATAGAAGATTCTAGCTTTAATATGCTTTCTTCATTCCACATATTGATTATTATATCTTATAGACTTTATTTGCATTGATGGATTTATAAAACCTTTAGTTTATGTCACATACACATCCTCATAATTATTCATGTTAAGGAATGCAATTTTAATATATATATGCCAAATCTTATAGTCATAATAATATGCAATAAAAATCATGATCATGATGAATTTAACCATGACAACTGGAGTATATTTCATTATGTTCAACATCTTGAACTTTTTTGAAATCTTTGTAACCAATCTTCTCTTATAGGTTTGTACACTACCATCCATGTTGGTCTTTTCTCAAAAACCCAAATGCACCCTATGGGTTTTACCCCTTCAAGTGGATCCACCAAGGTCATACTTTGTTGGTGTACATGGAGTTCATCTTTGATCCCATGTCCCCCAAGCCATTTCTTAAACTCTGGTCCCCTAATAGCTTCTAGGTAGGTTGTTGACTCATCATTAATGATCAACTTACAACCTTCTTGATCAATAAGATATCATAAAATTTTAAGCTCAAGGCATTCTTTACAAGAACTATGAGTTTCGTCTATTACATAACAAACTTAAGATTCCACAATAACTTGTGATTCTCATTGTTCCTATTGTACCTCTTATGGTTCAACACTTTCTTGTTGGTCTTAAATTTTTTTATTTCTACTTTTCTCCTACTCGTTTCCCTTGAAATGAAATTCCCTTTAGGAATATAGCTATCTTGGCAACAACCATGTTATTTTGGATTGGAATACTAAAGTAGTATTCAAAATAACATTAATGTGATTTGTGGACAAAGCTTTTAAAGAAATTATTTTCTTATATAAGCTTTCAAACCTATGTTTTATAAAGACATATTGGGACACTTCACATGCCATATCTCATATGGTGTCTTTTGAACAATTTTAGACGGTACATTGAATTAGTGTAAAGCATGTGCCAAATAGGAAATTGAAAGACTAGCTAGATATATTGATGATGGCACCATGACTAACATGGTGTGACACCTCCTTTTTGATACACTATTTCAATTGGAGTTCATCATGATACACTATTATGTTCTCCCAGAAGGTCCTCAAACTCTTGGTTAAAATATTTTCACATTCATCATATCAAAGTGTTTAATATCTATACCAAGTTGGTTATGTACTTCATTCATCATTGAACACTTCAAGAAATTTAGACTTGTATTTCATTAAATAAAATCTACCGTATCTAATGAAATCATTAGTAAATATAATGAGGTACTAGTAACCACCTCTATCATTTATTATAAAATATCTATATACATCATTATGTATGAGCCCTAATAGGATACTCTCTCTCCCACTACATCTAGTGAAGATGCTTTTGTCAAATTTCCCAATAAATAAGGCTTGCATGTCTCTAATGGTTCAATAACCAAAAGAGTCTAGATAACCATCATATGGATTCTAAAAATGCATTTCTCATTTATGCACTCTAGATGACCATGCTATAGGTATTCATTGTTTGAATCATCGAGTTATTCAATATATATAACTGTCTCTAGAACTATCAAACATAAATAATGAGACATTAGGCCAATGCCATAAAAGATTTTGTCTTTGAAAGAAAAACATCAAATATATTCATGATATTCTTGTCCATACAAGATACATGATGTTATAATGGTAGGTACATAATAGCAATTCACTAATTCTATTGCATGCCCATTACATGAATGACATATTCCAATTGTAGTGGTAGTAACACTTGCTCCACATAGTTCTAGATTACTTCTTCTCAGGTCCTGAAGTAGAGTTTCTATCTCTTTCTTCTTCTTGAGTTCCTCTATATAAAGAAGGTAGTTTATTTTCTAGTGTCTAGACTGGTGACAGTGGTGGCACTTTCCTTCCTTATTCACTCCTCCCTTATCTTTAGTGTAGAAGACCTTAGCTTCTGGCTAAATTTAGAACTCTTCTTAGCTTTACCTTTGCCCTTAGACTTACCTCTTTTAATCATCATCACAAATTTGGGTTTGTCCTTCTTCATCTATCCTTTATCTATCCTCAACATGCCAAGTAACTCTGACAATGGCTTGTCAAAATCATTCATGTTGTAGTTCATGAAAAACTACCTATATGATTTTGTTAGTACCAATAGAATCACACCCGTGGCCAACTATTGTCCCAAGGGAAATCATAGTCTTGCAAGGTTCTCCACATACCCAATAACGATGAGCACATGGGGACCTACTGGATCTCCTTCATCCATATTGCACTTGAATAATACCTTGGACCTCATATCTCCCTTATCTAGCCTGATCTTGGTACATGTTCTTAAGATGTGTTACCATCTCAATAATATCCATGTTCCCATGTTGTCTCTGCAAATCATAGCTCATTGAGCACAATATCAGGCACTTGACATCCACAACATCTTCAGAGTGCTTCTTATAAGCATCCCTATTAGCCTTAGGCGTAGTGGGAGAAGGTTCATCAGGCTCTAGTTTCTCCAAGGCATAGAGCTTGCTCTCTTGAGCCAGAATGATTCTCAACATCATGAACCAGATGTGGAAGTTATTTCCATTCAATTTGTCCTTCTCCAGGACTGATCACAAAGAAAACTTGTTTGTCTTTTCCATTACATTCTACAAAAAGTTTGCAACTTTAGTCAAAAACATTTTTATTAATTTTATTTGATAAGTTTAACGATATTAATTAGGCCTTTAATTAATTATCGCTCCCACTATTTTGTTCAAATTGGTAGCCCTCACTATCAATTTGGAAGATTGCAGCATAAACCTTCTCGTGAGCCAAGATCCAAAATAATTAAGTTAATACCCAACCAATGCTGGCGCTCATAACCAATTATTAAGGGTGGTATGCACAACTCCATGCCATAGTCCATCTACATACTTCTAGGTACTTAATCCTATTAAGGTCACCTAGTTAAGCCTGACCCATAAGCCAACACGATTGAATATGCACCCTGCTAGGGCAGGGCCACACATATACCATAGAACTTCCATGAGATAGATGATGCACCATGTTAGGGTGTGCCCACGCTTGGTCAATCAAGCTTTTTGTGTGTGCTACTTACAAAAAGCACCTAAAACTTAATATCTATTGAGGGATTTCATATAAGTACTATAACAGTTGGGCCCACTGCCCAAGGCTCTAGCAGAGTTTTAGGAATGATGACTGACTCCACAGACCACCATAAGCCTTAACTTCGTGCTTTGTCCTCACTCACGCGCAAGCCATGATCAAATTCCCGACTGGTCACCCATCCTAGTACTACTTTGGGCTGAGCATGGTTAATTATAAAATTATTTAGTGATGGTATTGTAACGACCCTGCCTTCTAGTAACCCCCAAATAAGGGAGACCAGGAGGTCAGAGCTGTTATCCCAATTTTCGGATCAAGGTTCGACAAATAAACATTAATAATTATCAAACTTTACCAGACTATACTGAAAAGTTGTAATAAATAAAAAAAATTCATACCTTTGAAAAGTTTGGATTTCTAAACTTCTATTCACTAATGAATTCTAATCTAACTAATCCTCCTTGCACTTTAATTCATGTGTTCACAATGTGACAATTTACTATTTATCCTTTTGGGTTTGTACCTAAAACTTTGACAAACAAAATGTCGGTCAGCGTAAAGTTGGTATATGGGAGAAACAATAATCACGCAATTAATAACAACATATTGCAGTCAATTATAGTTTAACAATCAACTTTACGTTTCAAATATAATTGCATGATCCATACATACCCTAACCTCTGTGTTGTCCCTACAGTGGGCCTGGATGCTACCTTCCTTATGGTAGATCCCCATTAAATCCCTCATGATCCTACCAAACCAGTGAATCAGTTTCTAGGGTTGAGTCACATGGCACTACCCAGAGGTATCCCACTCCTTAACTCATGGCGTGCTATAGAGTATCATGGCACTACATGTGGCTAGCCCAATTTCTAACTCATGATAGCCTAGACCTTACTCTAGGTTACCCTTTTTAGCATTTGCAAAGCCATAGAGGAGGATCTGGATCTAAGCGACTTATATATATATATTTGTAGTGATAATCATAGTCACTTTATAGTTGCATGAAATAAAAGTCATCCAAATAGTTTATTTCAAACAACTGATAAAATCTCCTAGAATCATCATGAAACTAAGGCGGTTAATCATAAACGTAACCACATACCAATAACGGTAGTCTTGGTGAGAGAATCAATTAAGTAGGGAAACCCAACCAAGAAAGCAAAGATGAACATAAATCCTGAAATAAACATATAAACTTCCTTTTATCATTATTTATCCAAACTCATCTTATTTCTTAGGATTTCTATTCCAATTTTAGGGTTTCCTTGGAAATTAGGGTTTTGTCTCCACTTTTAACATTATGAATCCTTATTTAGAAAACCATATAAAAACCCTAAATTTCTCACCTTACTACTCCTAATCATACTTAGGATCATTAATTAACAACCTTTTTCATAATTCAAAATCAACAAGGTTTTTCTCTTCTTTTACCCTAAATTATGGTTTCTATATGTATTATCCTTCATTAACAGATTAAAACCGTAAATTAACCAACTTTGCATTCGAAATGGATGAAAATTGTATTATCCTTCATTAACAGATTAAAACTGTAAATTAACCCACTTTTCATTTGAAATGGATGAAAACTCTATCTTAATAATCGACAGGTTAATACTTTTCAAATTAACCTATTAATCCACAAAGATTCACCTTTTATATACAATTAGGGTTTCTAAATCCCTTTTAATACCTTTTTCTACCAAATTAAGGTACTTTTGTAAAATGAAATAGAATCAGGTTATCAAACAATTTTTATCTTGTTCCTCATACTTTTCTATGCAACTTTCATATATATAGTTTTTCCATTGGAGATTCCTAGCTATTTCTATGAATTTCGCAAATAAAAGGCTATTTCTCGATTATTCAATTAGAGAGAACTAAATACCGAATTTCTTTGACTGTTTGATCATTGCGCCATTGGTCTGCTGAAGATCCGACGCTATGCGTTGCTTGCACCCACTAACACAGTCGCATGCCATGCTCCTAACGCCGGTCCATTGGATCTGGATCTAACGCTCCACGTTGATCGTCCCCACTTCGCAAGCTAAGTAAGCACGCAGGTACTGCGATCGTCGGATCTCACGTGGGTTCACTGTGGATCTCAATCCCATGATCCCTATTCTTCACCTACCTCCTTTTCTTCTCAAGATGATGTGGAGGTGCCACGGTGGAGCCTTTTCTGGAGAGAGGTCAATTGAGAGAGTGAGAGGGTGTGATGACCTAGGGAGCTTCCGCCAGGGTTCGTGAGGGTGAGAGAAACCACATGAGGGTCTATTTATAGGCTATGGGGGTGTCATTTAGGGTTCCTAATCCCCATCATAACATGTTTCCTAGCCCAATTGGGCATTTTCTAAAGACACGATGAAAGATCATCAATATATGGTTGGGAAGCTATGTCTCTTTCTCTCGAATCCATTGGGACACTTTCCAAGCGTGCACATGCGCTGATACGATCGGAATCAAAGGGGAAAGTTTCCCCTGTTACTCGTCCAAAGTCTGCATCCCACTAGGACTAAACGATGAGAGGTGCCTGTTGGATCAAGATCCAATGGCCCACATCCTTTGTTCTCAAACAAAAAGGAAATGATTTTCCTAATTTTCCAAGATAATGTAAATTATTAAGGATAATTTGAAAAAGCAAAAACTCCCAATTCATAATTCCTTTTTACCTCAAATTTTAAGGGAACTTCGTTTAAGATTTTATCTCTCATCATGAAAATTTGAGATCATTATCTAAAGGAAACGAGTCCTTTTCTTCAATTGCAAGTTAAAACTTATTTATTTATATTTTCCACATATATTCTATTTCCTTTGCCATTATATTATTATCCTGAGTTCCTTGAACCTCAAGGAACGTTAATATCTCAAAATTCCATTTTGGAAAATATCCCTTAGCCTTTTATTCTTTTTTTAATCTATTTTCTTGTTTATTCCTTTATCCAATAGGATTCCTTTTCCTTTTCTTTATCTTTTTCTTTCAATTGGGCTTAATAGCCAATAAGGCCCATTAAGAAAACATACAAGGATATCATACATGAAATTCATTCAAATCAAACCATTAAATCAACCATTAGTTTCATTTATTTCTTAAAAGAAGATTTACAAATCTCATTACATGATTTAAAAAAATGGGGTTATAACATCCTCCCCTCCTTATAGAAATTTTGCCCTCAAAATTCATCAATCAAACAAACAAATTAGGATATACCTTTTCCATGTACGTCTTCAGCTCCCATGTGGCTTCATCCTCTCCATGGTACTTCCAAAGAACCTTTACCATCTCTATATTCTTATTTCTGAGCTCTTTCACATTGGTATCTTGAATTCGAAAAGGTAACTCATGATAAGTTAGCTTCTCTTGAAGATCAATGGGTTCAATGCTCAACACATGGCTCGAATCTTGCACATATCGCTTCAGGTTGGACATGTGAAACACATCATGCATCATACTATATTGAGGGGGTAACACCAAATGATATGCGGCTTCACCAATCCGTTCTAATATTTCAAACGGACCCACGTATCAGGGACTCAACTTTCCTCTATTCTTAGCTATAGCTCGGAGTGGTCGGATTTTCAGAAAAACATGTTCTCCCACCATGAAATGCACATTAGTTTGCCTCGCATCAGCATATGACTTATTTCGGTCTTGGGCTCTCTTTAGCCTTTTCCTGATCAAAGCAACTTTATTAGCATACACTTGGAGTTCATCTGACCTCAAAAATGTCCTTTCACCAACATCATCCCAGTGAAGTGGTGACCGACTCAGTCTCCCATATAGAGCTTCATACGGAGGCATCCCAATACTGGCTTGGTAACTGTTTTTGTAGGCAAACTCAGCTAACGGTAAGTACTGCTCCCATGATCCACCCCAATCAAGCACACAAGCTCTCAGTAGATCCTCTAAGGTCTGGATTGTCCTTTCTGACTAACCATCTGTTTGGGAGTGATATGCAGTACTAAATCTCAACCTTGTACCTAGCTCCTCTTGAACTTGCTTCCATAGTTTGAGAGTGAACTTTGGGTCTCTATCGGAGATGATGGAACCAGGTACGCCATGCAAACAAACTATCTCTCTAATATACAACTCAGCTAAATCTGACACCTTGGCAATAGTCTTTAGGGCAAGGAAGTGTGCTGACTCGGTAAGGTGGTCTACCACAACCCATATCACATTATGACCCCTCTTGGTCCGGGGTAAACCCACTAAAAAATTCATGGTGATCTATTCCCATTTCCATTCTGGAATCTATATAGACTATAAAAGTCTGCCGGGTCATTGGTGTTCAGCCTTCACCATTTGGCACGTAAGACAGCTGGCCACATATGCCACAATATCTCTTTTCATTTCTGGCCACCAGAAAAACCTCTGTAGGTCCTTAAACATCTTGGTTGTTCCCGGGTGCACCGTGTACTTAGAACCATGAGCCTCTTGTAGGATACGTCCCTTCAATGGTGAGTCTTCAAGAACTGATATGTGATTCTCAAATCTAATCCCTCCGTCTATTCCCAATGAAAGACGGGTCTGAGGCTTCTTCATCAAGCCTTTCATCTTGTCAAGTTCTCCACTGGCTAACTGTGATGCTACAATCTCACCCAACAATTCCGACTATATCTGGATATTGTCCAAACGAACTTGATCATCAAACGGTTGGGGAGACCATTCTACCAGCTCTTCTAAACTCTTCCACTGACTGGAGAAAACAACTGCACACCTGAGTTGTTTCTGACTCAAAGCATCTTCTATGACATTTGCCTTTCCTGGATGATAAGTGATGGTGAAGTCGTAATCCTTCATGTACTCCATCCATCGTCGCCGTCATAGGTTCAGGTCTTTCTGTGTCAGTAGATACTTCAGGCTCTTGTGGTCAGTGAGGATCTCAAAAGTATCACCATACAGGTAATGCCGCCAAATCTTCAATGCATGGATGATCACAGCTAGGTCTAACTCATGCGTCAGGTAATTCACCTCATTGGGCTTGAGCTGTCGAGAGGCATATGCAACTACATGCCGATTCTGTTCCAACACACAACCAAGTCCCATCTTTGATGCATCAGTGAAAATCATGAAACCCTCATTTCCTGATGGTATAGTCAAAACTAGTGAAGAGGTCAGCTTATCCTTTAGCTCCTGAAAATGAGCTTCACACACATCGGACCATACAAACTTCACATCTTTCTGAGTCAACATGGTCAAAGGCAAGGCGGTTTTTGAGAAATCCTTGCTGAAACGTCAATAGTATCCTACTAACCCCAAGAAGCTTCAGATCTCGAAGGGGTTCTTCGGTGCAGGCCAGTCTCGTACTGCCAAAACTTTAGCTGGATCTGCGGCGATCGTTCCTCCTGAGATGATGTGTTTGAGGAACATGACTCGGTCTATCCAAAACTCACATTTAGAGAATTTCCCATAAAACTTCTCCTTTCTCAAGATATCAAGGACTTTACTTAGGTGGTCTCGGTATTGATCTAAGTCATCCGAATAAACTAATATGTCATCTATGAAAATAATGACAAACGAGTCAAGGAAGGGTTGGAATACACTATTCATAATGTTCATGAAAACACTGGGTGCATTGGACAACCCAAAACGCATAACCATAAACTCATAGTGGCCATAACGTATTCTAAAAGCTGTTTTTGGGATGTCCTCACTCTTAACTCTCAACTTGTGGTAACCCGATCTCAAGTCGATCTTGGAAAAGACTCGAGCTGACTTCAACTGGTCAAACAAGTCATTTATCCAGGGTAAAGGATATTTGTTCTTAATGGTATCTTGGTTGATCATCCAGTAGTCTATGCACATTCAGAGCGAACCATCCTTTTTCTTTACAAAAAGAATCGGTGCTCCCCATGGTGATGTGCTAGGGCGGATAAAACCCTTGTATAGCAATTCTTGCAATTGTTTCTTCAACTCGAGCAACTTCGCAGGGGCCATTCTATAAGGTGCTCGTGAGATAGGGCTTATCCCAGGAGCTAGCTATATTGAAAAATCTACATCTCTCTCAGGAGGAATCCCATGTAGATCATCTGGAAAAACATTTGCATAGCTCCTAACTACCTCTATTTCCTATAATGGTTGCACCCTGGGTTCTGGGTCGGTAACTACTACCAGGAAAGCTCGACAACCTTTACTCATCATCCTCTCTACTTTTAAGGCTGACACATATAGGTTGGTGGTGGCATCCTTCCTACCTCTAATGATAAAAGGTGGGTTACCTGGTTTCTTAATGATCACTTTCTTCTCCCTACAATCAATATTGGTCCTATAAGTATAAAGGCAATCCATACCAATGATCACATCAAAGTCATTCATATCAAGAAAGATAAAGTCTATAGGAAACTCATGAGCTCGATATTTCACAGGTATCACCAGAGTTTTCAAAAGAGATGTAAAGATCTGACCACTCGGGGTTGTAACATCCAAGATATACTCTAAATCCTTGATATCCAAACAAAGCATAGTTGCAATATTTCTCAAAATGAAAGTATTAGTAGATCCAGAGTCAAACAACACTTTTACATTATGTCCCATGACTTCAAGCATGCCTACATTGTTTTTCGTCATGCATTAGACCATTACATGCTTATCTTAAAACATAAAAGAAAACTCTAAGGGTTATTACCCTCGATCAACCGATTAGCATTAGCTTGAGCTTCCTCATTATCAATGGCAAACATCCGAGCTTGTCTTCTCTCTCCAGTAGGTGGGGCTACAAGTGGATCTGCTACTGGTGGGGCTGCTACCTGTCCTGGTCCTCTTGGATCTGGCAGAGGGCAAATAGATTGTAGGTGTCCTTCTTGATGGCACCAAAAGCATGTCTTCTTCTTGTAGCGGCACTCACCGGAGACTCCCCCCCTAAGCTTGAATTTGACTATGGCCTCATAGTAAAAAACAACCTCAAAAGGTGGAACAGTGATACCGATCATTCTTCTGGAGGAGGCGGGTACTGCGGGGCTGTGGGGTCCCAAGATGGATACTTCCCCTGAAAGCTCAGATTGTACTGGGACATTGGTGGAGGTTGTGGATACCCCCCAAAATAATTCTGGCTCCAGTAATGATCGTAGAAGGGCTGCTGCTGCATCTCCATCCTATGCAACCTGTCGTGGATGTGTTGTTGGTTGTCGAGGACGAGGTGCCCATTCTCGAAAATGGCCCTCCGAGTATCTAACAGTCGGTTCATCGTATCCTGAAACCGGCGTATGAAGTTGTATGTTGTAGCTGGATGTGTTGGATCTCTTGCAGCATTGTATACATCCCCTGCATGGAATAGACATTTATGGAGAGTGCTGCGGTGGCAGAGGTTGTGAAGATGAAGATACACCCGGATGCATGCAGGGACGCTTTCTAGGTGCCACTCGTGCGCGAAGAGGGGTGAAAGCCTCCTCTTCCCCTTCAGGCTAGTCGCCGTCATTGTCATTGTTGTCATTGTCACCATCTTCATCCGAGTCCTCAATGGCTATGACAGGCCATCTGAAATGTTGGGCACCCTCAATGTGGAAGACAGGGTCTGGAAGTGAACACTCTTGATATGCTTGATTGACATGGCAGTGTGCATATGCCAAGCCATCACGAAGCAGGATGAGGTTGGAGCGGTGCATATGCTGTAGGTTTACCTTGCTCCTGTTGGAGAGCAGAGTAAGCTGGGAGAAATTTAACCCAAGATAGTGGGCCAGCGGTGTGATGAGCCCTCCAAAATGGATCGGATCCTTCCGCGTACTCCTCTTTACAACCAACACACGCGTTAAGAAGAACGTGCCCCAATTGCACTCCTCGCGCTTCAGCAATTTGTGTAGGAAGAACAAGTCTGTCTCTTGAAACATGATGAGAGATAGGTCACCACAAGCGAACAGGGTGGTGCAGAGCATGCAGTGAAGAATCAGCACAAACGGATGCTCAAAATCCGCAACCGCTGCATTGTGGTAGCTGACGGATTTGCCTGGGGTCGCAGTCATGAGCTGGGCGAAGATATCATCATAGTCTGTCCTGTTATCTGGCCGCCGGTGTTGGTAGTCATTATGAAACCAGTTATAAATTGAATTGAACTGGGCGAGAGTGAGGGTGTAATCGTTGTTGTAGAGTCTGAATGACACCCGTCCTTTTCTCCACTCTCTTTCAGTGGCGATCATATCATTGGGCATCACATTGATGTCCAATGCTGCCATGAACTCCGCCACGAGTTCCTTATACGTCGGCCACTCGCCGAAGAAAGGCTGGCTGTCAGTGTGGTATTGCAGCTCGTCAGGCCTCCTAGATGTGTGTCTTGCCTGCCCCTTCAAGACATAGGCGAGGTTGGCCTCGAACCCCAGATCATGGACCATTGTCCGATCAACATAGCTTGTGGGTTCAATCTTTCTCTTCATCAGTTCCTTGCAGACCTTCCGGACCTCCACAGAAGGATGGACAATCTGTGGGTGAGGAATAGATGCAGTAGGTAGAGGGATGAACTCGGGGATCTCCATAGGATCCACCCATGAAGAAGAAGCACCGGTTGTATGCACCATCGTCACCGAGAATGAAGGAATAGAAGACGGAGCTCGGTGAAGATCAGAGAAGACAATCTTCGCTTGGTGAAGGCTCGGGGAAGAACTCGCTCCTTGGATGCTCATAGTTGGGCTCCGGTTGCACAGCAATACGCACGGCACAAGTGGAGGGCAAAAGCTATGAAGGTGTGATGTCATATGACAACAATCCCTCCCTTTTATAGCTGAGGTTGTCGCTGCTGTGAACCCGTTGATACCATCGACGTGGGTCGATGGTATCGACACCTGTAGCACAATCCGGTCTTTGCTAGTATCGACGGCTGTTGATAGCCCGATGTGGGGGCCCAGATCGATGACGTGTCGATACCATCGACGTGGGTCGATGGTATCAACCCATCCCACGGATTGACTCTCTTGATGTAGCAATTTTTGTTAATTTCCTCTCGTGTATCAGTGACGTGTCGAGTCGATACTATCGACGCAAGTTGATAGTATCGACTTCTGCTTAGGGCAAACACCCTCGCGAGGCCCGACTACCGCTTTCTTCCTATAACTGGGTCAATACCATCGACAGGCCCATCGATGGTATCGACTTCACTGAGACAAATTCATCTGAATATCTCCAGAGATCTCACGAGTATCGACACCTATGTCGATACTATCAACCTCATTTTTGCGATCAACCTGATGGTGTGTCTATACCATCGACGAGGTCATCGATATTATCGACTCAGATAAATTTTTTTTCAGCCGCCTAACTGTGCCTATCTCGATACCATTGACACAATGGTCGATGGTATCGACCCTGCCTCAGTCCTACACATTGAACAAACGATCAAGGTATCATTTTTACACTAAAAATAAAATCAAATCAAACTAACTTACAAATGTGAAAGAAACTAAACGAAACTACCAATGGCTGGGTTGCCTCCCAACAAGCGCCCTTATTTAACGACTTAGGCTAGACTAAATTAAGCTCCTCATGCATCCAGAAGTGCAATGAGTTTGACCTCATTCACTTTCCTTGTGTAATCCTCACCGAAATACAACTTCAATCGCTGCCCATTAACCATGAATGTTGTCTCACCATCACGCACCATGATTGTGCCATGTGGCCTGACCTCCTCTACGGTGAAAGGTCCACTCCATCGGGATTTCAATTTCCCGGGATGCATCTTCAACCTGGAGTTGAACAAGAGTACACGATCTCCCTTCTTGAAGACACGCATCTGAATATGTCGATCGTGAATCAGCTTTGTTCGCTCCTTGTAGATCCGCGGGCTTTCATATGCATTCATCCTCAACTCTTCAAGTTCATTTAGCTCTAACATATGTTTCTTTCCTGCCTCATCATAGTTCAAATTCAGCTTCCTCAGCGCCCAGTGCGCCTTATGCTCCAATTCCACCGGCAAATGGCAGGCCCGACCGTAAGCCAACCTAAAAGGCGTAGTGCCTATAGCTGTCTTAAACGTCGTCATATACACCCAAAAAGCGTCTGGTAGCAAAGTACTCCAGTTTTTCTGTGTCGAAGCCACAGTGCGCTTCAAGATCTTCTTAATTTCCCTATTGGATACTTCCACTTGCCCCTGTGTCTGCGGGTGGTATGGGGTACCAATGTTGTGCTTCACCTCGTACTTTCGCAACAATGCCACATACTTTTGATTTCGGAAATGTGTACCTCCATCACTAATAATCATTCTTGGTACACCAAACCTACAGAAAATGTATTCTTTGACAAACGTGCACACTACGACGACATCATTAGTCCTAGTGGGTATTGCCTCTACCCACTTCGATACATAGTCAACAGCTAATAGAATGTACAAGTTAGAATTGGAGGACACAAAGGGTCCCATAAAATCAATACCCCACATATAGAACACCTCGACCTCTTGAAATACATTGAGGGGCATCTCTTGTCTCTTTGAGATGTTACTCGCCCTTTGGCAAAAATCGCATTGCCGCACATAGTCATATGCATCCCGGAACAAAGTAGGCCAGTAAAGGCCGCTCTCAAGTACCTTGGCCGTAGTTTTAGAACTTGCATGGTGGCCACCAGTCGGTAGAGTATGGCAATGATGAAGGACACTTTCATATTCCACCTCGGGTACACACCTGCGCAACACACCATCCCTGCATTGCTTCAACATAATGGGATCATCCCAAAAATAATATCGCAAAGAATGGAAGAATTTCTTTTTCTCTTGGTATGTCCAACCATCTGGAATAATTTTGCAGGAAAGATAATTAACAATATAAGAAAACCAAGGATCTATAGATTTCACAGATAGAAGTTGTTCATCAGGAAATGTCTCGGTAATGGGTATATGCACGTCCTTCTCATCTACCCTTTCCAACCTAGACAAGTGGTCTGCAAACACATTTTCTATTCCCGTCTTATCTTTGATTTCAATGTCAAATTCCTGTAATAGTAGGATCCACCTAATCAGTCTAGGTTTGGCATCCTTTTTCTCCATCAAGTACTTAATGGCGGCATGGTCCGTCCATACCACGACTTTAGATCCTACAAGATATTGCCGGAATTTTTCAAAAGAAAAAACAACGGCGAGAAGTTCTTTTTCGGTTGTCGTGTAATTAAGTTGTGCTTCATTTAAGGTTTTGGATGCATAGAAAATCACAGCGGGTTTATTGTCCACACGTTGTCCTAAAACTTTCCCCACTGTGAAATCTGATGCATCACACATCAGTTCAAATAGCTTTGTCCAATCTGGTGTTTGCACAACCGGTGCGGAAATCAATTTTTCTTTGAGCACATTAAACATTTTTCGTTAAAATCAAACACAACATCCTTCTCCAGCAGCTCAGATAATGGTTTGGTGATTTTTGAGAAATCTTTTATAAATCGGCGATAAAACCCGATGTGACCTAGAAAACTCCTTACCCCTTTTACCGAATTCGGTGGGGGCAATTTGGAAATAACTCCAATCTTCACTGGATCTACCTCCAACCCCTTGCTAGACACTTTATGTCCAAGCACGATCCCTTCGCTAACCATCATATGACATTTTTCCCAATTGAGAACCAAATGCGTGTCCTCACATCGTTGCAAAACTTTGTCCAAATTGTATAAACATTCGTCGAAAGACGCACCATAGACGGAGAAATCATCCATAAAGACTTCCAAACATTGTTCAACCATATCGGAGAAAATGGCAAGAATGCAACGCTGAAAGGTTGCCGGTGCATTACACAAACCGAAGGGCATACGGCGATATGCAAAGGTTCCATAAGGACAAGTGAAGGTGGACTTCTCTTGGTCCTTAGGATCAATGGAAATCTGATTGTAGCTCGAATAACCATCGAGAAAACAAAAATGAGATCGACCTCCCAATCGCTCTAAAATCTGATCAATGAATGGGAGTGGAAAATGATCCTTAAGCGTAGCAGCATTCAATCTATGGTAGTCTATACATACACGCCACCCGGTTACCAGACGGGTCATGACTGGCTCATTCAACAAGTTATGTGTAACAGTAATCCCCCCTTTTTTAGGGACTACCTGTGTAGGACTCACTCACATCGAGTTGGATATGGCATAGATGATACCTATAGAAAGGAGTTTGATCACCTCCTTCTTGACGACCTCCATCATTCTAGGATTTAGTCGGTGTTTTGGCTGAATTACCAGTTTGGCTCCCTCCTTGAGCCGGATCTTGTGCTGGCACAATGTAGGGGAAATCCCCTTGATGTCCGCTACCGACCACCCGAATGCACATCGGTGGTTCTTCAGCACGATCAGCAGTTGATCCTCCTCTTCGGCACTCAGATATGCCAAAATAATCACTGGCAACTTTTCACCTTCAGCTAGAAATGCATATTTCAAGTGTGGTGGCAATGACTTCAATTCTAATTCTGGCAGGCTGATTAAGGATGACTGAAGCGATGTTGGGAGTTCTCCAAGGTCTTCATAGTACCTAGCGTAGAAACACGACAGCACCTGAAGCATCTTGGCACACTCTTGTAGTGACTTGCTTCTAATCCAATCATGTGTTATGTTAACCAGGCAGGCTTCAAGAGGCAGTTCTGGATATGCATTAAAGACAAAACTTACTATGGCCTCATCTTCAGTAGAAGGTAGAATGTCCTCCTCTTCATCATTGGGAAAACCCACAGCCTTGCTAAGAGACACAACCTTGGTCTGCTCCATGATGTCTACAGCCAATGCCCCTTTTTCTACTTTAGTCATTACATGAGCCATATCTAGAAATGGCTTCCCTAGACAAATAGAAATATTCTGATCAAAGTGCTTCATCATGCGGCATTGCTCCTTTACTTTAGATTGCGTAGTGATTGAGGGCATGACCATTTCAAAACGATCATCAGTGATACCTAAGGTCAAACGACCTCTCCCAATCTCCAGCATCATGTAAGCAGTGGCTTGGAAGGGTCGTCCAAGGAGTAACTCATTACCCCATTCATGCTGCATTTCCATTACAACAAAGTCTGCTGGGAAAACAAACCAATCCACTTTCACCAACACGTCCTCACATATGTCGTATGGATTCACCACGGAATTATCCGCCAACTGTATTTTCATATTGCTCGGTCTTGATTCTTTTAATCCCAATTTGTTGAACGTAGAGAGAGGCATCACGTTTATACTTGCCCCTAAATCACATAGTGCTTCGCCGAATTTCACTTTCCCAATATAGCATGAAATGTTGAAGCAGACCGGATCCTGCCTCTTAGGTGGAAATGTGCCCATGATGAACGTACTCACCTGCTCCTTGAGAACCACAACCTCAGTATCAGGGATTTTCCTTTTCTTTGTGATGATGTCTTTCAAAAACTTCCCGTAAGAGGGGATTTGCTCTATTGCTTCTAAAAGAGGAATGTTGACCGACAACTTCCTAAAGCTATCTAGAAACTTGTTGAATTGAGCGTCCACTTTCTTGGCTTTGGCGCTATTGGGATATGGAACCGGGACATTCTGTGCCCTCTGATGTGGCGGCACATATGGCGTCCTCTTCTATGTCTCCTCCTCAGCAACTGATTCGGATGTGACATTCTCGACTACATCCTCTACCGGCTCAGTGATTGGAATTTGAACCTCCTCATTGGCCTCACCTGTGGTTTCTGGTTGGGTTTTGCTTGGTTCATCGGCCCTGGGGTTTAAAATCTTCTTACCGCTTCTTAGCAATATTACCTTAGCCTGTTGGTTTCCTCCTGGAATGTTTGTATTACCCGAAAAGCCTTGCTGCACTGGCTTCTTCAGATTTGCTATCTCAGCTTCCATTTGCGCCAAGGATGTCTCTATCGTCCTCATCTGAGCCTCATGGCTTTGTAAGGTCTATCCAAACTGATTCATGAATTCACCTTGTTGCTTGATCTGCTGGCCAAAAGTGTTCATTAGTTCCTAATTTTGCTTTATTACTTGATTGAGCAACTCATTGCTCTTATCTTCTAGTGACGGTTGGGGTTTTGCATCGGGGTCCTACAAGAAATTATTTGGGTCCTTCCAGGAAAATTTCTTGTCCGTCCTACATGATTAATCATTGTTTCTGTACCCCTGTTGCTGGCGCATGAATTTTACTTGAGCCTCATCTTCTGATTCTACGTCTTCCTTTGCAAGCAGTTTCTTTGCTAGAAGGTCCATCTTCTCATTTAGTTCTTTGATGGCCTTTGACTCCCCTACAGCCCGAACATGCTCTACGACGTCTCTGTCACCCCAGGATTGCTTCTTGGCCATGTTCTTCAAAATTTCCCAACACCTTATTCATGTGTTGTTTAAGAAGAAACATGAACCTACGGAGCCTAAGTTACTTCTATCATGCTCGGAGAGAGCAAAATAGAAGATTTTAACTTGTTTCTCCTTGTCAATCCCATGATGCGGGCACCTCCTTAGCATGATCTGAAACCGTTCCCAGGTCTCAGAGTAAGTCTCTCCTACTTTCTGGTTGAAGTTATGAATTTTTCTGATCATATCATTTGTCTTCTCGGGCGGAAAGAACCTTTTAAAGAACACTTCTGTAACATACTGAAATTTAGGGTCTTCCCTGCAATTTACCCACTTTTGATCTTTTCTTGGCTTTTTAGTCCATTTGGACCATTTTCATAAATTTCCCTTGTTTTATTATCTTTTTGGACCCCTTGTGCAATTTGAGCACAATTTGATGTTGAAATCACCTTTTCCCCCATTTATGATAATGGAGGGGTGTTTGCACAAATAACCCAATTTAGGTGATAAGTGAGGTTAATAATGTAGTTTGGTCATTAAGGATGGAGATAAGTAGATAATATTAATTTGGAGTTTTTTTGGATAAATATATTAATAATAATCAACATTTGAATTAATTATGAGTATATTAACCTCTTTACTTTCTCTCTCCTCCAATTTAATGATAAATGTGTGAAAATATATTTAAAGGTTGATATTTTGCTCTTAATACTCATATATAGCTATCACCTCGAATTTGACTCACTAATTGCATTAATATAGTTATTTCATTTTAATGCACACCTTTTAATGTGTTAAAATACACTTTAATGAGAAATATATTTATTATGGGCCTTATTGGATTTAAATGCAAAATCTAATTATATAGCATCGTTCTAAATGCTAACATGAGCATGTGGTCCAAATTTGGTGTCATTTGGACTTCATTTGACCCTTCAAATCCATTTTATAAGTATTGAATATAGTGTGACCTTTTCCTTAAATTGATTTCATTTAATTTCGCGTAACGCTAAGATTGCTGGTCGATTTATATGTCACGCACCTGGGGCCATCGGACGGCTCCACTTTGATCGCCCTTTTGATCCAACGGTCTGGGCATTTCCTTCTACCTCCAGCCACCCGAGCAACCCGAGCAATACAGGCTCATGGACTCCCTTGAGTTGTTCTCACTCCCTCCTCCACCGTTTCTTGCGATTCTTGTCCCTTTGGCTTCATCTTGACGAGCCGGTTCGGATGAGCCCCATCTGGCTGCCTCTCGCTCTGTGTGGACGAAACACCCAACTGGGCTCTCCGCCTCCTCTTCGCGGAGGAGTTACAGAGTAGGGTAGCTATACCCCCTTGCCTACCTGAGACCTAGAAAACCTTCCTCAGCCCCGCGCATAACTCCTCCACGCTCAATTGACCCTAGGCGGTTCTCTGTCACCCCGACCTCCTCGTTTTCTTCTCTGATGAGCTTCACGCCAACACCGGCTTCCCCTTCAATTCCTATTTCAATTGAGGGCTCAGTAAGCACCTCTACCCCGTCTCCTTCGCCCCGACATCATTCATGTGTCCTCGGTGTGCCCCAGCTGCTGGGTCCTATGGCTCATTAGAAAGCAGCACCGGCGCCGTGCATTTCCCTGCCTTGGTGCTCCTCCACCACGTCAAGACCTGTCTTAGACTCGCATTGACTCACAGAACATGCTCGCAACCTTTGTGCTGTTTGCCGTGGTGCTTTCGTGGTGATTTTCTCGAATTCGTTCTCCCCTGTTCTCCATTTTCAAACCACCGTTCTGGGTGTTCTCGACACTGCACAACATCATTTTTGGCTTCTCGCTCATCGCCTAGCCCCAACGGAAGATTTCCACTCGTCTCCCTGACTCTCCCTGCATCAGAGCGTGATCTCGTTCAAGAAGGTTCCCTTCCTGGCGCCATGAGTGGACTGGAAGAAGCTGAGGTCGGTTTGACGCTGGTGCCCCTGAAGGGACGAGTGGGCAACTTGTTTTTCGGGTATGGGCATATCGTAATTTTTCCCCTGGTTATCTCTCGTCAATGCAAACAATCGGATGGTGCAAATGACTAGCGTGCCCCTGCGGCTGTGTTTGACCTACTTAACCCCAAGGGTATTTTAGTAATGTCGCCCTTTCTCAATCGCCCTTTGTTTTGCCTATGTGGCTTTTTCCTAAATTCTGATTGGTCGGATTTACTTAATTCTTAGTAACTCAACCGTTGGTCAGAAAAATACGAATAAATAGTCGATGGAAAGGATTTTTAATGTAAAATCTGAATTTCTAGTTTTTGACCCCTGATTTGTATTCCTTTTTCGAAGTTTTGTGAATTCCTTTTTAAATATATAAAATGTTCTAAAATACATAAGTAATTCATTTTAACCCCAAATTAGGTAATAAAATATATTTTCTTATTCAGGAGAATATGACCAATCTGATGGATTAGGTTTTGAACCTTAAATCATGATTTTGATGGTAAGTTCCAAAAGTTAGGATTTTTCATATACTTTATGTTTTTACATATATTAATGCATGTGTAATAATGTAACTAGGAAATGTGGATTTGGATGCAATCAACTTGGTGAATGTTTATGGTAAATAATTAAAAATAGGTATGTGACACCTATTTATGTATGTGAGCCCTATTTCAGTATGTGAAACCTATTTGTATGTGGCTCCTTTGTATGTGGATCCTATTTTAATTGTGGAATCTAAATGTGATGGTAATGTGCAATACACCTACTCTCAGTTGGGCTTTTATCCAACCCCACCATTTATATTTGCTAGCCTTATTATCTTTTCTTATGCCATTGTGACTCATCCAATTGGAACATGTGAATCATTCTACTACATATGTTGCCTCCTTTACATGGAAATGTTGTAATCTTGTTATTTCCTATGTTGGCTTATCCTTTTGAAATATTTGGAACATTGTATAATGTTGATGCTTGTTGACTCTTCTAATTCTTGGAACTCTTGGATATGGTTGTGACCTATGATGGTCTTGTTATTTATTTATTTGGGTTTTATTCCCAATGCTATCTTGTTACTTTTCACTATACTGCCAAGTGATTATTTAAGCATGATGTATTTTAGGCCAAATGACAATGTAGTGTACATGAGTACAAACCACCCACAGGGCACTGGGGTTTTAGTCCCCCTGTCGGGCACTGGGGTTTTAGTCCCCCTGCCATTTTATATATTAGGCACTGGGGTTTTAGTCCCCCTGCCACTTTTTAGGCACTGGGGTTTTAGTCCCCCTGCCATTGGTGAGGTCCGGTAGGTGCCTCACCCTACATTGAGATGAGTTTGTGTCTTAATATATTCATGCAATGTGATTTATTATTGTGGTGATTGTATATGGCAGTTCTCTTATTCTTATTTGAATATCTATCTCATTCTCTTAAACTCTTGTAGCATAGATAATCCTTTATTATGCAATGTTGTTGATTATTCCTTGTCCAAAACTTTCTTTTTAACACATACCTTTTATCTCTCTCTAGCTGGATGACCCCAACCATCCAGGTTAGGATCAGAGTGTGCCGTGGAAGCTTGGTGGACCCAAGGCTAAGGATAGGATAAGAAGAAGAGGAACACATATAGTTTTCTTGATCATAATTGTTTTTATGTTTTGAGTAGTTTGTTTGGAGACAATGTTGTATTAGTCTAAGTTTTCCTCTACCTAGATCCTAGTTGCTTGTATAAAGTTGTACTCCCAATTGGGGAAAAATTTGTAATTAACTCTTTATACATTTTGAATAAAGTCAAGATTTAAATTTCCGTTGCTATCCAATTGATGATTTGTTTATCATGTTTAATAGTAGAGACTATGTCTTTACAACTTCCACCATGTGGTTCCATGATTACACATACTCATCATCAAGATTATGCAACCATTCACGTGCATTTCCCGCCAGAGAGCTTGGAAACAGCTTCAGGTAAAGTGTCTCCTGCGGGAACCTGTCTATTTTAATCATATCACAGTTCTCCACGAATTGACTAATGTGCGTCACCAGATCTTCGTTTTTAAGCCCATGAAATTCATTTGACTTGACCAAATTTATTAATACTGGATCAATTTTATAGGTAGGAATATTGATTGTCTGCTTCTTTATTGGCCCCTTTGAAGCGGATGATGAAGAAGCTTTTATCTTTTCCCATATCGTCTGCTCCTCTGCCATGGCTTCTTGTTTTGAGTCGGAATCTATTTCATTTGGTTGGTCTTGAATGTAGTTCTCCTCGTCGTCTGGTCTTGGTAGTGGAACCTCTGGTGATTTCTGCATGTAGTCAATGCTACGCATCTTCACCATGCACTAGTACCTGCAAGATGATAATTTCAGTTCAGTACAGTACTAGACGATTACAATATTTTTTTGAATGATTCACTGCTGAAGGAAGCTAATAGAACTTACATCACTCTTCTACCCAAAGGAGATGATAAATCGTTGATCACTAATTGGCAGCCTATTGCTCTGTGTAATGTTTTCTATAAACTCATATCTAAGATTCTTGCCAATAGGTTGCAGAGTTGTATCTCTTCCATCATTGATAAAAATCAATGTGCGTTCATTAAAGGGAGAAACATCAAGGAGGCTATTCTTCTTTCAAATGAGATCATGACTGATGTGATTAAGAAGAGTGGTAAGAATATGTGTGTCCAAGTTGACATTTCGAAGGCTTATGATTCTGTGAATTGGAAGTTTTTGTTTTCTGTGATGAGAAGAATGGGTTTCTCGTGTAAGTGGATTAGGTGGATTGAAGTTATCTTCAGTACTACCTCTTATCAAATTCTTGTGAATGGAGAGGTAACTAGAAATATTTTTCCTCTGAATGGAGTTAGACAAGGTGATCCTATTGCCCCCTATCTCTTCACCATAACTATGCAGGGTCTGTCTGAGATGATAAAGAATGACTCTAGCTATGCCCCTATCCAGGTGTCTAAGAATTTGAGCTGCTCCCATCTTATTTTTGCAGACGATCTGATGATGTTTTCCAAAGTTGGTAAAGATAAGGCTGAGAATATGAGGTCCTTCCTTGATAATTTTTCCTCTGTGTATGGTTTATGTATCAATACAAACAAGAGTATGATTCTTATGAACCCTACTAAAGATGTGGATGATATTTCTAATATCTTGGGTATAAAGATTGGTAAGTTAGAGGATGCTAAATATCTTGGTCTCCCTATTTTTCTCGACAAGCTTAATAAGAACTACTGTGGTAGGCTCATTGATAGAATCAATAGAAGAATGGAAGGTTGGAAATCGAAGACTTTGTCCTTTGCTGGTAGGGTAGAGATGGTTAAATCTACGTTATATACTCTACATCTTTACTAGATTTTATCTTTTCCTCTACCTAGCTCTGTTTTGGATGACATTGATAGAATTTGTCACAATTTCATTTGGGGGGATTCTGAGTTAAAATCTAATCTTCACCTTCTTAAGTGGGAGAGTATCACTTTACCTAAAGCTGAAGGTGGGCTTGGTTTAAGGAAGAGCAAAGAAGTGGCCAAAGCTTGTATCATTCTGAATGCTTGGGATGTGGCACGGAAAAAGGATTCATTGTGGGTGAAATGGGTGAATGAGAAATATTTAAGGAAGGAAACTTATTGGAGTGTGAATGAATCCACTAATTTCTCATGGATGTTTAATAATATCATTCGTATTAAGGATGAGTTGCTGAGATTCTTTGAGATAAAAATTGGCAAAGGGGATAGTGTTGATATTTGGAAAGATCCATGGCTTAATGGGAGATTCCTTCATGACCTTGTTGAGCAAAATTATTCTGTACGTTCTGGCCTACCTAATGGTGCTAAATTGAATACTATTATCAAAAATGGCTGCTGGAATATTAAGGATTCGAGGTGCTCTAAGAAGCTGTTGGAAGTTCTGGAAAATGTGCATATTGACAAGGAGTAAGATGACATCTACGACTTCAAGGGTAGAAAGAGTTTAGGCTGAATTTTATTTGGGATCATATTAGAACTAAAGGTGAGAAGAAAGACATTTTCTCGTGGCTTTGGAAGTATAAAGCCAATATGAATTCTAAGTTCCACATGTGGAAAGCTATCCATAATAAACTCCCTACTACTGATTACTCTAGAAGAAGGGGAATTCCTGTTACTTCCATCTGTTATCTTTGTATGAATGATTATGAGGACACTTTTCACATATGTTTTGGCTGTAGCTTCATGAAGGAGGTGTGGAACAAAGCCTTGGACAAAGAGTTAATTAGTTATATTCCTATGAATTGGGAGAGTATTATTAAAATGAAGAGTACAAGTGTTGGTGTTGTTGTCCCTACTATCCTCTATCATACTTGGTTTGAACGAAATAGAAGGGTCCATGATAATATATGCAAGGATGTGATTACTCTTTGGAGGATTATTGAGCATGACATTCTCCTTATTATTCACTGACTTTTCTGGTTTCCTGAAGAGGGTGGTTGTCCGTTCTTTTTTCTATTATTCAGAGGTGCTGAATCGGCTCTGTGGTTCTGTGTATCTTTGAGTTGTTGTTCTATGCTCTGCATGACGTTCTAGCAAACCTGTTATGGTTTGTGGTTCCTCTGGTTTGTGTTTGGGACCTGCTCGGTGCTCTTGAGGTTAATGGTTTGATGTTGGTGGGTGTTTGTTTCAGGCGACTGTGCTGGTTTTTCTTAACCAGTTTTCTAGCTATGGTGGTTGTTTGTTGATGGTTGGTTTGTTGTGGCTTTCTAGGATGCTGTGATTCTTGTATCTCTTTCTTCTCTGGCCCTGTCTTTCTCCCCTCTCATTGCTTCTGGCAATGATGGTCGAGTTATCCTTCTGCTGATCTGTGATGACTGTTGACCTGCTGTTTTGTTCTTCTGGGTTTGTGCTCCCCTTCTTTGCTTTGGCAATGATGGTCGAGTTTTTCTGGTGATCTGTGTTGGTTGTGGATCTTCTGGTTCTTCTTGGTTGTTCTGTTGGTTGTTCTTCCCGACATGGGTGCTTTCTTCTTCTAAGTTCTGCTGAAGGTTTCTTGGTTTGTTGATCTGTGTTCTTCTTGACAAGGGAGATTTCTTCTGTTAAGATTTGCTTAAGGATGTTTGGATCGCTGATCTATGTTGGCTGTCTTTTGGCTTTCTTCATGACAAGGGAATCTTTCTCTGGTTTTACTGAAGATTATATGGCTCTGAAGGGATTGGCGTTTTGCTGCTGCTCAGTTTTTTTATCCCCTCTTCTTTTTTCCTCCTTTTTGTGTATAGCACCTGTAAAGTTATACCCTTTTTGTCCTTCTTTTTCTTTTTCCATTTTCAGGTTTGAAGATGGAAAACATTGTACACAAACCAAAAGAAAATACAAAAAAAGCAACACGAGATTTCGACCGACCAAAAAAAAATGAATTTAAAAAAAAATGAGAATAAAATAATAAAATAAAAATGTGGCCAAGAATGGTTGCTTGCAGCACTCATAGTGCCGACAATTGTCGTGTCCCCGACAACGGCGCCAAAAACTTGACATGATTTTACCGTGCATAGAACGCAAGTGCACGCGTCAATGTAGTATAGGCCCTTGTGAGGCCCGAGTCGAACTCAGGGACACTGAATTATCGGTAGACTACTACTAACTACTCGCAATCAGCTAGACCAATACAAAGGTTATGAGAGTTGTTTAAAAAAAATAGAGCAATCGATTAAATGTTTAGTTTAATCGATTAAATGTTTAGTTTATTCAATTCAAGTAGAGATCTTTAGGATTGCAGTTTCACCGCGGGTTTTCATTGTATGAATTTCCATATAGTTACTCAGGTTCATCTCTCAATCTGGGTAGTGACTTGTAATCAGAATTGCCCACAATCGTGGTACAATTCACTACCTATATCTAGGTCGGTTCCATCATCGTAGTAACCTATACCATAAACTAGGTGCATTAGAAACGACCTCTGGGTTTCCACCATTAACCTTACATCACCTTGTTCAAGGGATTTGTTAATTAATGTGAATTTCGTCTCTTTTCAACCATTAATTCTTCTTTCAAAGTAATTAAAGGCATTAGATTATCATTATAGTGATCAAGCATAACAATATAATTGATAAAACGAAATCATACCACGGATTTAAGAGATAAATTATGAATTACTATGATAAAAATGTCATACAATGCTTCCCCGGGCTACTCTCGGTCCTAAAGATAAAGGGGATTAGCCCCGCATGTTCATCTTAGAGCAAAACATGGTTGAGAAAAGGGGAAACATGGAGAAAAATGTGAATAGGTAATGAAACCCCTAAACGGAGAAGATCCAAGCATTCCTCGACATAGAATGCACGATCTACAGCCTTTCGGCGGTGGAGAATGTCTTCTTCGGCTTCCGGAACGGTTGGGGCATGCTTCTGGGCTCCATTCTTCTCTCCACCCTTCTCGGGATGTGTGCAGCAGCTAATGACGTGATACCCTACTCTTGGCCACTTTCATTAGGTATAATCACCGAGTTAGGTTGCAAAAATATCACAACCGTTGGATTAGATCCGATCTAAAACAATCTCTGATCTGACGGTGTCGATACCATCGACGCGGGTCGATGGTATCGACACTGCGTGATATCGGCAAGTCTTCTTTTCTTTTCTTCATTGCGCCTGATGCTAACTCGATACCATCGACGAGGGTCGATGGTATCGACACCCTTAGGCGTCAGTTTTGTCCCTTTTCCATCACTGAATCTTCACGTGTCGATAGTATCGACTGACTGGTCACCAGCAACCTGATGAAATGTCGCTACCATTGACTTCACCTTCGATGGTATCGACTCTGTGCTGCTCTTTGCGGCTGGCTACCTGTGGTTGTTTCGATGGTATCGACAACTGTAGATATGTGTTTTTCCTGAAATTGCAACATAAAACCACATAAGTCGAAATAAAACATATTCTTGTAATCATTTATGCTCAAAACAATAAAATAAGAGAGATTTGATACTGAGAAGGATCATAGACTAAAGTAAGTGAATTATGCAATATTAACCACCAAAATGACCGATACACGCATAAAACACGAGTAAAAAAAGTCTATAAATGTGACTCAAAATCATCGCATCACTCTCCCTTGTGCAGATTGTAGTAGAAGATCTTTTCCTGCCCCAACAAATCAATACCGCGATGTGGTACCTTTTGCAACATATTTTGGAATCTCTCCCATGCTTCAGAATATGATTCATTAGCCTGCTATCTGAAGTTATGGATCTTCTTCACTAGGTCATTTGTCTTTTGTGGAGGAAAATAACGCTTGAAGAAAGCATCAATCATCTGATCCCATGTCTCGATACACTCATCATCGAGATTGTGAAACCATGACTTTGTGCTTTCTGTCAGAGATGATGGGAACAGTTTTAGATATATGACAATCACCAGTATTCTATATATCTTGACTATATCACAGTTCTCAATGAAGTTATTGATGTGTGTCATCGGGTTTGGAGAACTGTGGCCATTGAAAGCTTGAGATTTGACTAGAGAGATCAATCCTAGATCGATCTTATAGCTACCCACATTGATGGCTTGTCTTTTGATTGGTCCTTTTTGAGATGTAGAGGAAGAGGCTCTAATCCACTCTGATATCACATGCTCTTCTACTCCATCACCCATTTCTACTGATTCAGGTTCCTCTGGTGTTTCAGGTCCTTCAAGTGGAGGTTTTGGTGGTGGAGTTCAGTTGAATCTGTCTACAAATCTTCCAAATTCCCTTTCTCTGTGAATGAGTTCTTCTTGATCAAAACCCAGTGAATATGGCTCACTGTACTCGTAGGCTCGGGTATGCACCATGCACTAGTACCTTAAATCAACAAAAATAATTGTCAGAACATGATATTTGAGCTGGAAACAATAATGATATCACAATACATCTTTAAGTGAAATAAAATTAAAAAATAAAAAGGATTGGCCCAAAGTGGCCGACCACAACACTTGTAGTGTTGTATGTTGTTGTTTCCCTGACAACGGTGCCAAAAAATTGACATGTGTTTACCGTACGTTATACGTAAGTGAACGTATCAAAGTAATACAGGCCTTTTGAGGTCTGATTTGAACACATGGAAACGTACTACAAATTACTACTGCTAACTATGGTATGATCAGCTTGGTCAGTGAAATAGTTGAATTGGTTTGATTGAGTAGAAAGAAATGCATAAATGAAACAAGCTTCAAGATTAAGTTACTCAGATTAAAGGAAATTCCTCAAGACAATGGTTTCACCATAGATAACATTGTAATTAACTCCACACACTAATATCTATTATCTCTATCCTTGGATAAAGAGCCTCTCCCGCAGTGTAATTCACTACCTATTCTAATGCCAATCCATTTTCATAGTAATTGGTTGATTAGTTAGGTGTTGTACCATTAATCTTTGGGTTTCTCCTCCCATTTATTCTCCACCTTTCCCAAGGGGTTTAAGAAATGGGTAAAGCTATGTTTTTCCAACTCTTAACCTCTCTCCCAAAATGATTGAGGGTCTGATAGTCTATCTATGGTGATCAAGCATAAACAGAATAAGACAATTTCATAAATTTATATCTAGAAAAAAACAGGGATAAAGATGACGTTAATGCATGAAAATCAATTACAATGTTTATCTGGGCTACTCTCGGTCCTAAAGAATCAAGGTGTTTAGCCCCACATGATTTTAGTTGATGAATACATGGTAGAGAAAGAGAAAAACATGGGAAACATTAGAAAAACTACGATAACCCCTGGAGAATGCCCGGTCCGGATGATCCCCTATGTCATATGTGCAATCTGTTGTATTTTAGATGCAGATTCGCCCTCCTGAGGTGCTCAGATCATCCTAGATGAAGTATTCGATTCCTTTCTCTTCTCTCCTCTTTCTCCAGTGTTGTGCAATAGAAAACGGCTGCCTCCCTAGGTCTAGTCGTACTCCCCTCAAGTTATAGGAATCACGTAAGGCACGAAATAACACCATTCGTTGGATTAGAGTGTGATCTTATGATTTCTAGACCGGACAGAGTCGGTAGTATCGACTGGAGCGTCGGTAGTATCGAGTCTCTAGGGTAGTCGTGATTCATCACAATGTTAGTGCTATCGACTTGTCTCGATAGCACTGAGTCTTTAGGTCACTCGAGCAATGCCTCCCTGATGCCATATCGGTAGTATCAAGTTGTTGAACTCGGTAGTATCGAGTTTTCATGATTCATTTCTTGTACCTTACTGACATGGTTTTGGTACTATCGACTTGGGTGTCGGTAGTATCGAGTCTGGGAAAGTCTTCTGGTCCAGTGCTGATGTAAAGTCGGTACCACTGACTTTTAGTGTCGGTAGTATCAAGTCTGTGAAGCTCAATTGTACTAGAAATTGCAAAAGAACGTGGATAAGTTCACAGAATGCATATCAAATCATTTTAAATAGTAAAAATCACACATTTTGATGCATTTAGACAAATTTAGATAGCACAGGCCATTGATAGCAGTTCATGCATAATTAATCAAATAAATTACAAATCAACACATAACATCAAGGAAAATATGCTTGTGATTATGACTAAAAACCCATTCATCAGATGCCTTAATCCTACTACTTCTCAAAAACCCTAACTTTAGATGAGGAGAGAACTATCTTTTCAGGGTTTAATAAGTAAGAGGATGAGAAGTGGATGAATCAAGATGAGAAGAAGCCTAAAGGTATTTACTTTCAGGAAAGGACTTTTGACTTTGGCCAGGCCAATGGACGGGTTTTGGAGTCCTTGTAAGCTGACTAACAGTGCGGATGAAAATTTTTCCAACCCCCGTTTGTGGTTCCTTCTAGACACCCCAGTCTTTCGAAAATGCCCTAATAATTCCCTCATATTTGTACATATTACTTGAAATTATAAACTATTAAATTTTATTTAAAAATCTAGGCTTTGATACCAAATGTAACGACCCCCACTATTAAGTGTCCAAAGAACCTTAAAGTCGAGGATCATTACTCTAGTTTCTAGGATTAGATTTAAAAAATAACCTTAAATAATTTCTATTAAATTAACATTGAATGAATACATAACTTCGAATTTTACTCCTCAAAGGAATTACATGAATTTTTAACATAAGAAACTACCTCATACATGAGAAAAGAAGTACGAAACTATCTAATCCTCCTACATAGATTTATTACCTTCCATGGATTTCATCTTTATCTTCATGTTTGTATCTTATTTATCAACTACCTAAAACACTGACAAACAAAATGCACTCATCATATTTCTATACAGGTACGTGGATCCATCTAATAATCACAAGTGCATATAATCAATCATCAATTATTTTCACATAAGAACGTGTATTTTCTTTCATATTCTAGCCCATATCTGGTCTACTATCTTAGGTGTATCCACTATCCATCACTAGACTTATGTCTGTTACCCTTTGAGTAATGTAACCTGGGTTCAGAATATCATTATTTACTTTATGTGATACTCATAGAGACTTTATAATTTAAATGAAATAAATAAACATCCAATAGATGTCATTCATTCAATCTTTAAGAAACATCGGAAAACGTCAAAAGTCGATACATGTAATCATAAGTATAATGATAATATCCTATTTTGGACGATTATCTAAGTCTTTTTCTTTAGTTTTCCATACTCTTTCTAAATTAAAACTATACATAATCCCAAATTTACCCTATTTTTGTAAATATACCATCAGAATTAACTTTTCCTTTTTTATGCAGAAAAACACAAAAAAATCATAAAAGAATAACTCAACCTCAAGATCGCATGGATTCAAACGGTCCCAAGACCGCATGAAGCCAATCGGTCTCGAGACCGCATGGAGTCACACGGTCCCAAGACCGCATGAAGCCAACCGGTCCCGAGACCGCATGGAATCACACGGTCTCAAGACCGCATGAAGCCAACCGGTCCCAAGACCGCATGAAGCCAACCGGTCTCGAGACCGCATGAAGCCAATCGGTCTCGAGACCGCATGGAGTCACACGGTCCCAAGACCGCATGAAGCCAACCGGTCCCGAGACCGCATGGAGTCACACGGTCTCAAGACCGCATGGAGTCACACTGTCTCAAGACCGCATGAAGCCAACCAGTCTCGAGACCGCATGAAGCCAATTGGTCTCGAGACCGCATGGAGTCACACGGTCCCAAGACCGCATGAAGCCAACCGGTCCCGAGACCGCAATAGTCACACGGTCTCAAGACCGCATGAAGCCAACCGGTCCCGAGACTGCATGAAGCCAACCGATCCCAAGACCGCATGGAGTCACACGATCCCAAGACCGCATGAAGCCAACCGGTCCCAAGACCGCATGGAGTCACACGGTCCCAAGACCGTATGAAGCCAACCGGTCTCGAGACCGCATGGAGTTCAAACGGTCTCAAGACCGCATGAAGCCAACCGGTCCCGAGACCGCATGAAGCCAACCGGTCCCGATACCACATGGAGTCACACGGTCCCAAGACCGCATGAAGCCAACCGGTCCCGAGACCGCATGGAGTCACACGGTCTCAAGCCCGCATGAAGCCAACCGGTCTCGAGACCGCATGGAGTTCAAACGGTCTCAAGACCGCATGAAGCCAAACGGTCTCAAGGTCCAAACGGTCTTGAGGTCCAAACGGTCTCCAAACCATTTGGACTTCACTTAAGGCCTATAAATAAGACCCCAAGGGTCCTCCATCGGATATCAAGGGTTCAGACGTCCAAAGGCTGCCTCAATCACTCTAGAGCAAATCCGACTTCCATCCTCCTCCCAGGGGCTGCCGGTCTGAGACCCATACTCCATCTCGAAGCTGCTTTCTCTCTCTCCGCCAAAGAAGGTGGAAAGAGGGAGATCTCGTCATCAAGCAACCTCTGAAGCTGGTGGATCGTTCTCTCTCTCCAAGGGGTTGACCTTCCTCTCTCCTTTGTGGGGATGATGCTCTCTCTCTCTTCTTGCCTCCTTCTTTGTCCTAGTCATGAGCGAGTAGTCTCTCTTACTAGGGTGCGGGGAGTAGCCCCGCTACCCATATTTTCATATCATGCAAATGTAATCCATACGTTGTAATATAGAGTTCATATCTTTTCAGTTCAACATCAAACGTTTAATGAATGCTTGTTGCTTGATCACCAACTTGTGTTATCCTTTATCTTTTAGTATGAATTGTCTACGTTTGTGCTATTAGATCTGAAACTCATATGCATGTTGGCTTTAGGTGCATGTATCCACCGTGCATCTATTTCAGTATCTAGGAGTGCTTTCCCAGAAGTTGAGTATACTCACTCCCATCGTTGTACTTTCATGCTATGAAATGGAATCAGTTGACGTATGAAAGTACAACCTTGATGAGTCGAGGAACACACTTTGTGGAGGGAATGTTGTAAAGTAAGTGACCATACCTACATGGATGGCTGGCGTTACAACATTCCCACACTCCTCGTAGTTAGTCATCCGAAAGGAAGCTAAGTCTACAAAGATACTAACTGATCTAACTCTTATTGCAGGTTATGCTTTTATATTGCATGTGTTGATCCATGTGTAGTGGTGGTGAAAACCGACCACACCCTAGTGATTCATTCATCATTGTTAACAACCTAAGTTTACTTTCTTGCCTTTACTTTACTTGCATTTAGCTTAAAAACAACCAAATCAACCTTTTGATCTAAATACCAACTACTAAAGAGATTAAGTGAAATTATTACGTTTTCCATCTTGTTGGTAACAAAAAGACCGTTGTCTCGAGGATTTGACCCTTAACTATACTATGATAAGACTTCCACATATCTTAGCATACGTGGGTGGAGTTCTCTATCTAAGTATAAGCAAGGCTAAACTTAAATACTTACCATCTTTAGGATTTTTAGTGGTGCATGCAATTTCACGTAAGTGGAAGCTCCATCAAAAATTGGCGTCGTTTCCGGGGACAACGGAACGTTTTAATTTCATTTAGTATCTTGCTAGTTGGTTAAGGTTTTACACTTTCTTTTAATCATTAAACCATATCTTCTTGAATTCATTATATCTCCGCCATCATCTAAAAGGTGTTTTCTTCTCTCTACTCAGGTAGAAAACGTGTATGCAACCAGTGCATAACCCTGGATTCTCCCCTGATCCAGAGTACGACTCTGAGGTAGAGAGAAGCTTTCACCGTCGCCTTCGACTCAATCACCAAAGGGCCAGGAAAATGGTTGAAGATCAACGCCAGGCTGCTTTGGTGATGGAGAGGGTCAACGCCGCCATCGCCTCTCAAAGGGCACAACTCATCGCTGATACTCGTGCCCAGATTCAAGCGGAGATTCGTGCGGAAGAACAGGCCCGCATTAGAGCTGAAAATGAAGCAGCAATCCAAGCTGCCCAGTTGGAGTTAAGGAACAAACAACTGAGGGACTACGCTGTCCCGAAGAACTATGAGGATAACCACCCGGTCCGACCTCCGATTATCAATATCCCCAACTTCGAGATTCAGACCCAGTGGATCCAGATCATGCAAGGTATATCTTTCTCTGGAGGTTCTGGAGATGATTGCATGGATCATCTAAAAAGGTTTAAGGCGTTGTGCCGCCTGGTTCCACAAGTCGGAGTCACTTTTGATGCTATAATGCTTTACCTGTTTCATTTCACTTTGTCTGGGAGAGCCCTGAGTTGGTATAACTCTCTTGACCGGGAACCTATAATAACTACCTGGGCTCCCCTTGAGGAAAAATTCTTAGAGAAGTTCTTTCCCCCTTCACTGACTTATGAGATCAGGGGGCAGATCAATCACTTCTCTCAGTTACCTGGAGAATCCCTTGCTGAAGCATGGGAAAGGTTTAAAGAACTTTTGCGGAAATGCCCCCATCATGGAATCTCCCAGAACCAACTAATAGAAACCTTCTATCGGGGGTGAGCGATGATATTAAACAGTTTTTAGATTCCTCCTCTGGAGGAAACTTCACGAGAAAGAATTATGAAGATGCCTGGAAGATTGTTACACTCGGAGCTGAAAACCAGTCCAACTGGGGATGGTCAGCCGGTAAAGGGGTTCTCAAGGTTTACAAAGCTGAAGAATCTATAGAGATGAACGCAATAGCCAAAGCCTTGAAAACTATAGTTCACAAGAAACAAGCTCTCGAGACTTCTCTCGGAGAGATTGATAAGAAGAAAACTCCTCTAGTCCAACAAGTCAAAGTCGTCACAAGATCCTGTGAGGCTTGTCATGCTTCTGATCATCCGACTCTTTCCTGCGGTATGTTGTATAATGTGATGATGGATATGCATTCACCACCACAACCATATGAACCTATCATTGATCAGTCGGAAGAACAACTACCGGAACAAGTTAACTCTATCCACTCTATCCCTGGACAAGTCTATTACAATTTGAATCAGCCAAGGAACCATCCAGGATTTCAGTATGGAAACCCTGTTGGGACCGCTAATCCTCATCATCAAACGTAGGGGGGATCCTCTAGCAGGCTACCACCTGGGTTCCCAAACAGTTTCAACCAAAATCAAGGGAATTCCAGGAACAACTTCCCTAGGGCTAACTACCCCAGGAACCAATCGACCTACTACCAGTACACTCATCCTCCGCTCCATCTGCAGCTACATACTCAGCAACCTCAGCCGGCGCTACCGCCGCAACAATCTCAACAAGCCCAACAACAAATTCCTCCGAAAACTGCTCCTGTCCAACCAGAAGATGAAATATCCTTGAAAAGGCAGATGTTACAATCACAACAAACTATGCTTGCTAACCAACAAGCTCAGCAAAAAGTAGTTGAAGCTCAACTCGCTCAGATCGTTGTGCAATTAAAGCCCCCATCATGTACGTTTGCTGGGCAGCCTGAATAAAATCCTAAGCATGGGAAGAACAGACATGAACAGTTGAATGTTGTCACCACAAGGTCGGGACGCACTCTTCATGATACTACCAAGATCACTCTGGATAATGATGATACACCCGCTTTTATGACAAAAGAAAGCCCGCTACAAGGAATAGAGAAGCCCGCAGAGGGCACAAAGGGAAAAGATAAAAACCAAGTGTCCGCAGAACCTAAAGTTTTGCAATATAAACCAAGAATCTTGTATCCAGGTAGACTGCGAGAAACAAATATGGACACCAGGTTTCAAAAGTTCAAAGAGGCGATGAAGAAACTGTACATCGATATTCCGCTCCTTGACGCTCTTTCCGAGGTGCCGACATGGGCAAAATATCTAAAAACCTTGCTATCAAGAAAGTATATCACCGAGGAGCAAGAAACTGTCAAGCTCAGTCAGACCACTTCTGACATCATCCTAAACAAAATGCCAAAAAAGAAGAAGGACCCAGGTTCCTTCGGAATTCAATGTTGCATTGGAAATGCATCCACAAAGAAAGGATTAGCTGACCTTGGGGCCATCAT
The DNA here is from genome assembly GCA_963693085.1 of Alisma plantago-aquatica. Lineage (NCBI taxonomy): Eukaryota > Viridiplantae > Streptophyta > Magnoliopsida > Alismatales > Alismataceae > Alisma > Alisma plantago-aquatica. Next base: position 1,062,819,975 of record OY856411.1, on the reverse strand, counting down.
ATCCATTATGCCTTACTCAATGTGTAAACGTCTCGATTTCACAGAATTGCTGTCTACGGCAATGACTATTCAATTAGCTGACTCCACCATAACCGCACCTCTGGGAATCATTGAAGACATTCCAGTAAGGATAGGCAAGGATGCCTACGTTCCATGCGATTTCATTATCATGGATATTAAAGAAGACTTGAGATACCCGATCATTTTCGGCAGACCTTTCCTCGCTACCGCTAGGGCGTTGATCGACGTCGAAGCTGGTACCATCATTCTTAGGCTCGGAAAAGAAGCAATTCAATTCCGAGTCCTTAATAGCATGAAAGGCCCTAGTATCCAAGAGGAGGTTTTTCTTCTTGACGCAATACAACAGATGTCTCAGTTAGAAATATTCGAGCCTACTGATGAACTGGAAAACGTCCTAATCAATCCGGATGTTGAATTCTCTGCAAACGAACTAGTTCAACAGTGCCTGCAACATCTAGAAAAGGCCAAAAAAGCATCAACAGTCACTTTTGAAGAACTTAAAGCTGCTACCATTATAGAAGCAGCTGAGCCACCAAAAGCCCCTGATATGAAGACTATACCCACAGGGTTTAAACATGTTTTCTTAGATAAGGAAAAACTATGCCCAGTCATCATCAGTTCTACCCTTACAAAAGATCAGGAAGAAAAGCTCCTGGATGAGCTGAAGAAGCATAAAAGGGTCATTGGATATAAGATAACTGACCTAACTGGCATAAACCCAGCTCTGTGTATGCATAGACTCCCTATGGTTGAAGAATTCAAACCCTCTCGTGAACATCAAAGAAAACGAAATCCTAATCTGAAGGAGGTAGTTCGTCTGGAGGTCCTTAAATTACTCAAAGCCGGCATGATCTATCCTATTTCTGACTCCCAGTGGGTCAGCCCTGTCCAGGTCGTTCCAAAAAAAGGGGGCACTACTGTAGTGCTCAACGACAAAAATGAGTTAGTGCCTACCAGGACTGTAACAGGATGGCGAATGTGTATTGATTATAGGAAGTTGAGCAAAGCTACAAGGAAAGACCACTACCCTCTACCTTTCCTTGATGAAGTCCTGGAATGCCTAGCTCACCAAAAATATTTTTGTTATCTCGATGGTTACTCTGGGTTCTATCAAATACCCATACACCCGGAGGACCAGGAAAAAACCACCTTCACATGTCCCTTTGGGACGTATGCATTTAGAAGAATGTCGTTCGGGTTATGTATCGCACCCGCCACTTTCCAACGATGTATGTCTGCCATCTTCGCCGGTTTAACAGAATCCATCATGGAAGTATTTATGGACGATTTCTCAGTCTACGGAGATTCCTTCGACAACTGTTTAATCAATCTTAGACAAGTTCTGCGATGCTGTGAGGAAACGAACCTTATTTTGAACTGGGAGAAATGCCATTTCATGGTAACAGAAGGTGTCGTCCTCGGACACAGGGTAAGCGATAGGAGAATCGAGGTTGACAAAGCAAAGATCGATGTTATCTCAAAGTTGTCACCTCCAAAGGACATAAGAGGAATTTGAGCTTTCCTGGGTCATGCAGGATTTTATAGGAGATTCATCAAAGATTTCTTGAAGATAGCTAAACCCATGACCCAGCTCCTGACCAAAGATGCTGAGTTCATATTCAATCAGGAGTGTATGCAAAGTTTCTCCACCCTTAAGGATGCATTAATCTCCGCACCTATTCTAAGAGCTCCAGATTGGTCGCAGCCCTTCGAAATCATGTGCGACGCAAGTGATTATGCCATAGGGGCTGTTTTAGGGCAGCGGATTGATAAGAAACCCTATGTCATCTACTACGCATCCAAAACGCTAGACGAAGCACAGAAAAACTACACCACCATGGAGAAAGAGTTTTTGGCTATTATCTACGCATTTGAAAAATTCTTCTCTTATCTGATTGGTTCTAAAGTCATCGTTTATACCGACCATTCTGCCATTCGATACCTGATTCAGAAACAGGATGCCAAACTCGGGCTTATCCGCTGGGTGCTAATGCTTCAGGAATTCGACTAGGAGATCAAAGATAAAAGTGGCGTGGAGAATGTTGTGGCCGATCACCTCAGCCAGATCAAGGTTGAAGAAAAAGATAAAATCCCTATCCGAGATTCTCTTCCTGATGATCAGCTTATGAAGGCCACTCATGGCTTCCCTTGGTATGTTGATATCATTAATTATCTAGCCAGAGGAATTATCCACCCATCTACTTCCTACTAGGACAAAAGGAAGTTCCTTCATGACATAAAACATTATTACTGGGACGAACCCTACTTGTTCCACCTTTGTGCTGACGGACTTTTCCGTCGTTGCTTGCCGGAAGAAGAAATAACCCTAGTCCTAGAGCATTGCCATTCAGGACCCACAGGGGGGCACATGAGTGCTAAGAAAACCGCTCTAAAAGTTTTACAATCTGGTTTTTTCTGGCCCACCATATCAAAAGATTCATACGATTTTGTGAAAGCCTGTAACAAATGCCAATTTTCGGGCAACATATCAAAAAGAGACGAGATGCCCCTCACAATGTGGCAAGAAATTGAGCTTTTCGATGTATGGGGGGTAGACTACATGGGCCCTTTCCCTTCATCCTATGGCTTCTCTTACATCTTGGTCGCGGTGGACTATGTCTCAAAGTGGGTCGAAGCTGTACCCACTGTGTCCAACAATTCCAAGCCTGTTATTAAATTATTTAAAGATATTATTTTCCCAAGACTTGGAGTTCCAAGAACTGTCATATCAGATGGCGGGACTCATTTCTTGGAAAGAAGTTTTGAAGCCTTACTAAAAAAGTACGGAGTCAATCACAAAGTCGCCACGCCCTACCATCCACAGACTAGTGGTCAGGTAGAGGTATCAAATAGACAATTGAAGGCAATTCTTGAAAAGACGGTGAACATAAACCGCTCTGATTGGTCCACCAAACTTCCTGATGCCCTTTGGGCATATCGAACAGCTTATAAAACACCAATCGGAACAACCCCATTCCGTTTGGTGTACGGGAAGTCTTGTCATCTTCTAGTAGAGCTGGAACATAAAGCATGGTGGGCCATCAAACAACTAAATTTCGATCTTAAAAGTGTGGGAGAGAATAGGCAACTTCAGCTACAGGAGTTAGAAGAGCTCTGTATGACCGCCTATCAGAGTGCCATAATCTATAAGGAGCAGACAAAAATGTGGCACGACGATCATCTTAAAAGGAAAGACATCGTCGTTGGCGACAAAGTGCTCCTTTTCAATTCCAAGCTCAAGTTGTTTCCTAGGAAACTTAGAACAAAATGGTCCGGGCCCTTCACTATAAAACATATTTACCCAACTGGAGCTACCATTATCATAGACAACAACGGAGGAGAAAGTACAGTCAACGGTCACCGCTTAAAAAGATACTACACTCCGGAAGACAAAATGCCAAGACAAACCATTGAAATCAAAGATGCCATTCCAACAGCATAACTATATTATAGCTTCGTCAAGCCAGCGACGTAAAACCCAGACGCTACTTGGGAGGCAACCCAAGATTTCAGTTTCTTCCTCTATTTCCCGTTCTCTTTACCTTAGGTTTATTTTATGAAAATACAAAAAAAATTATATAACCAGAACAAACATAAAAATAACAAAATGAAAATATACAAAAAAAATTTCATATAACTAAAACAAACATAAAAATATAAAAATCCGTTCAACCTTAACCCTCCCAAACGGTCATGAAACCGTTTGGAGCCAAACGGTCTGGTCTTCAAACCGTTTGGAACCAAACGGTCTTCAAACCATTTGGAGGTCTCGAAACGGTTTGGATCCAAACGGTCTCGAAACCATTTGGAGTCCAAACGGTCGCTAAACCGTTTGACTTAGGGTTTTTGTCAGGTCAACCCCCCATTTCCTATAAATGTAAACCCTCCCCCCTCATTTTCTTTCTTTCGACTCCCGAGCCATCTGAAACTCTCGAAGTGATATTCCATTACTCTCGCCTTCGTCGACCTCTGCTTCCCCTGCTCCTGCGCGACCTCCGCCTCCAGCGCCCTCGCCGTCGTCTCCCCTGCTCACAGCAGCAAGGTAGTCCGGCCGCAGCAGTCGCCTTCTCCCACAACCACCATTTCTGCCTTAGTCAATGCCTTCGTTCACTCTTCTTCGTCGGCAACTCCACCGTTTCCACCGTCAGCTCCGTCTCTATCGCCGTCGGCCTCCTCCATCATCACCATCATCGTCGGCGCCTTCGCCGCTGCCTTCGCCTTCATCGCCAGCGCCTCTGGCCTCCATTCGCAGTTTTGTCTTCGCCGGCGGTTGCACGACGCTTCACTTTCCAAACGGTCTTGCAACCGTTTGGGACCAAACGGTCTTGAAACCGTTTGAAACCAAACGGTCTTGCAACCGTTTGGGATCAAATGGTCTTGAAACCATTTGAGACCAAACGGTCCTGAACCCATTTGGAACCAAATAGTTTTCAAACCGTTTGTCCTTTAAATTTCTTTTAACTTTCATAAAATCACAAAAACACATAAATACAAATAAAATCTTTTCTTCTAATATGATTTTCTAACTCTTGATCTCCCATTTTTCAGCCATGGCATCACCAGCAAAGGAGGCCACCAGCTTTGAAGACACTGCAATCTGGACAACGGAGCAACTGATGATAGAACAATCTAAGCTCCAGAAGATCAGAGATGACTTCAACAGGACCGGAAAGGTGCCACCAAATGTCAAGATGATCCAAGTCCTATGCGACCTTGACCGTATCGAAAAGTGCCTAGTAGAGGCACCTGAAGAAGAAGTGGAAGACATCTCTTCCTCTGATGATGAAGGCTCGGAGTACAATCCTAACTCCGAGGAGGAATCCTCTGCCAAAGAACAAAAGGGCAAATGCAAGGTCCTAGAGACCGCAACTAGGCAGCCCTCCAAGAAACGGGCAAGAAAACAAGTTCGACCTGCCTCTACCATGGATCAACCCTTTGCAAAACCTACCACCACCATCCCTGCTACTACCACCACCATCCCTGTTACCACCCCCACCATCACTCCCATCACCACCACAACACTGCCACCAGAAAATCTTTTCATCCAAACCAACCTCTCCACTGACAAAACATTAAAACCCACCAAGTATGTTTGCTCCAGCATTCTTCTCAAGATGGGGATTTTCGACCGCATCTTCAACGTGCTAGAAAAAGCCAACCTCGCCAGGTTGTGTCTAGTACTTGAAGTATCCTACTCTGAACCCACTACAGAGTTTTTCACTTTTCTGACCAAGGAGCCCGTCGACATCATGGATAGGTCACGGGACGGAGGTGACAAAAGGCTTGTCACCCAAATCTTCGGCAGCAAGGTTGTCTTAACGGAAAACACACTGAATACAGTCTTTATTGACAACCAGGAATAGCTGCGGAAAGCCATGGTAGTGGGAACCGATCATCCAGAGTTCAACAGACACACATTCTGGAAATCTCTAACCGGGATCCCCACCTATGATGTGAAGACGTGCAAAGCATCAAACATACACTCTGGATTTGTGCGCACCCTGCACAAAATCCTTGCTGGCGCACTCTTCCCCAGGACATAAGGGGGACACGTTATAATGTCGGATCTTTTTTTCCTCTGGTCTATTCTCAATGAAAGGCCAGTCAATATCAGACGACATATGATCCAGAAATTATCAGCTTCTGGCCTGGGGAAGGAAATCTATATGGGGGGTCATGTCACATCCATTATTAAATACCTCAAGATGGACAAACCCCTACCCCACTGCACACAACTAAAGGGCGACATCCTTACCAATGAACAAACTCTGAAAACTCCTTCATCATCAAGGAAAAGGATGGGAAACTACACTATGTTTTCTGCCCTATGGTCAAGTTATCTAGAACACTCATCTCGCTTCCAGAGCTAGCACATTACGACACCAAACAGCTCCTCTTCTCTGATGAGGAGCTTTCACAACTACTAGCTTCGGTTAAAACAACCGAAAAGAAAGCAACAGCGGGACAGACAAAGCTGAGCATCACAGCCCCGACAGCTCGACCAACAAAAATACCTGTCAAATGACTTTCCAGAAGGTAGTTGCAGGCCCAACAGCTGTCGGGGACACCAACATCTCGGCCAAATCCAGAGGCCGAGACCCTCCATGAAGAAAACTTAACCACATCTTCAATCGACTCTTTCATTCAGAGTCTACATGATCATCTAAACTCCACCACTTCTCCACCTTCCACCTTTCCAACATCTACCACTCCTCCCTTCTTCCCCACATCCACGCAACCTTTCACATCTTCTTCTTCACCCATTTTTACTTCAGGCTTTCCCTTCTCCATCCCTATGCCCGACTTTACCACTTTCCCCTTCACCTCCGCAGTTTCCACCCCATCACTATCGCTACCACTGCTTTCACCTCAAATCCCACCACTTTTCACTTCCACCACCACCCTGACACCGCTGGTGACTACATCCACAGTCACTACATAGCTCGGGGCATCATCAGTGTCTCCTCCACAAGACACTAGTACCATCCCACACAGACCCCATCCATCCCACCCTTCCGCTCCTAGGGTCCCTTTTGCACATATCGGCGAGGAATTCGACCGTCAATTCGACGCTGTCCGAAACCTCCTCACCGATCCCTCTAATATCTTACATTCTATTTTTTCTTGTGTGCAGGGTTTATCACGACAGGTGGCCACGATCGACGAACAACACTACGCCTTGCCCACCATCCTCCAAGGCTTCCAGCAACGACAAGATGAGGTGGCTAAGCAAGTTGAGCACATCAACAACCACTACAACACCTTGACGGACCTAGTCCTTGGAGCGAAGCGTCAGCAAGAAGCAACGACGAAGCAAGTCGATTAGATCTCCATGCAGACTCAGCCTCTGTCAGAGACTCTCCGCGAGCTCCAGCAACAACAAGCATTTCTGAGCACGCGCTTGGACACCATCAACAACACGCTCACACAGCTACAACATCGCCAAGAGGAGTCCAATAATGATGAAATCCAGTAGTTACGTGCTCAAGTTACAAATCTTACAGCACGTCTCCTCTCCGTCGAGGGCAGATATACCGACCTCAAAGAATCCCATGATGCACTGCTCGAAACACACGAGCATCTGCAAGTGGCTTTCGATGAGTTACAAGCCACCCATCGGCGGCGCAAAACGTCCGCGAGTAAAAAGCAAGTAGACAAGGCAGCGGACGACAAGGATGGCGATGATGACGAAGAAGACGACTCCGACTCATCTGCTGATTCAAACAAAGATAACACCTCCTCGAGTAATAAACATAATGACGGAGAGGACCCTGGCAATGCAGTAGAACCCTCTCACAAAGGGTCCGACAAAGGTCACCATGACAGTGACCATCACCCCACGTCCCCACACAATGATAAAGTCAACATGTCATACTGGGACCAATTTTTTGATTATTCCACACTGGGATCCATCGGGGAAGCTGCTAAAGACGCAACTTTCGCTGCGTTCCACCATTGTATACTAGGAACCAGCGCCAGCTCACCAAAAACAACTGCTCCACCTCTCTCCACACCTTCTCCCTATGACCAGGACGAGGCAGAACGAGTAAGCTTAGATACAGATGAAGACCTCGATTCTGCCTCCGACTTAGACGACGATCTACCAGGCCATGAACAGGCCTTAGAACAACCTGCTTCTCCCCCTCCACAAGAGCTTCCCCCGCCACCACCTCTACCACACAAAATGCATGACCTGGATATGGCGGCCATCTCCACTTTAGATGCTCAGGACATTTTTATACTGAACACTATAGTGGACGATGCAAAGGCGGGGGAAGACATACTCTATCACAATACAAAAACTAGGCGTAAGATGACACATGAAGACTTCCGCAGCATCCTCCGACCTCGGTCCACGATGCCAATGGAAATCTTTTGTGTCCTCTCGCCAACAGTATAGAAATGTACAGAAGCTCTAAGCGGCAACAGCCGGTCTTCAATGCCTCTCCCGCTGTCTATTGGCCTTTTATACAAAGACATAAGAGCAAAGTTGATCGAGCGGCTGCGTGTTGGTTTAGCACGTCGGGCGCGTTATCTTACCGTGCCCTTCCAAGTTTCGGACCACTGGCTTTTTATGATCGTGGATACCGAGGCTCGGGATGCCAAGGTGTATAATTTCTACGGCACCGAGCTACCAGCCGGCACAATAAACTTCACTGGTGAAGCAGCAGGAGAAGCCAGGTGTATACCCTTCCGGCTGCTCAAGTTAATTTGGGCTGCACGCCCATCACTCCGCCAAGATTGGAGTCAACCTTGGCTCAAAATCATAAACCCTCAAGTTCAAGCCGTCGAGGGATCTGGGGATTGCGCTTTCTGCACCATATGTCACATCCAAGCGCTGAACCAGGAAATCCCATTTACTGATCTGGTTGCTGATGATTTTCATTCCTTGCACGGGCGTTATGCCATGGAGCTCATATGTGATAGACGGTTCTTCAAGGACCCAACTATGGCACCAGATGACGTCCCTCGCTACCTCTTCTCAGCCATCCAGCGATCGCAGCGGTGACCCTTCCGACAAACTCTGAAGGAGTCAGAGACGACCAAAGTGCCAGTCGCCGATACTGAGCAAGCTAACAGCAATATCGATCCTCTGTCTGCCATTGAACCAACCTTTTCTGACTTTGATCGCGATGCTTGCAAAGGTCTCTCTGACCTCGAATTGTGTCTCATTATGGCGCGTCTCTCTGCCGAAAAAGATGGACTGATATTCATGTCTCGGGACATTCTTGTAATGGCAGACACACTATGAGAGACTTTACAGGTTAAAGGATCCCTCTCCATAAGCCTTATGGCCGCCTATCAGTTTCTACTCGGCCAAAATAACCCAACAACAAACATGGCATCCCCATATATGAAAGATGATCTTATAAAGCTCAAGAACTTCGGCACAACTGACACGCTGATCTCCTATCTCCAGCACACAATGCCGACGTTCATCATGCTACCTTTCCTCTATCATGAGCACTGGATGCTCCTGGCAACAAATCTCCCAGAAGGAACAACCACAATATATAACAGTTCCGATAGCAAGTACAACGCATGACATAGAAACTACATCGTGACACCAAAGACGCCAACAAAAGTAGCGGCAAAGGAGTGCGCTGACAAGTTAATCGATTTTTTGAGTCAGCATACAAGGGCGTACGACAAAGAGCATTTTCACTGCCCTTCCTTCTGCCACAAATGCCCCCAGCAAATTTGATAATAAAATGATTGTGGCTTCCACGTCCTCTACTGGATGTACACCATCATCGTTCTCCAAAGACCAGTAGAAGAGATGACTGACGTGGATTACCACGCTCTACGAGGACTGTTCGCATCCAATCTACTTCATTCCCCGGGGGCAAATGCAGATTTACCTTAGCCTGCAGCCCTTGTCCTAATTACTTCTCAACTTATCACTTTGACACTCTGAGGACAGAGTGAGTGATAAGTTAGGGGGGGTACATTAGACAAGGGTGAGGTATCATTTTTTTTACATCCCTCTTCCTTCTTTACTTTTCTCTGTTTATACATTTTCCCTTTTTAATTTTCTTTTTAATTAACCCTTTTTGGAGTAGAATCACCCTCATTTAACTCTAGAATCATGTTAGTCCCCAAAAGTAAATAGCACTTAGACATTTAATGGTGATTTAATAATGTCACTCCACTATTGATTTTCATGCTTTTGCTTCAATTCTTTATCTGACTCTCCACAGGTCAAAATCAGGGCAGAAATAAGCCAAGCTCTCAAGGATGAGAGGGGCATCAGGCAACTTCCAAATCAAGAAGTTCTGCAAGTGGACTACAAACTAAATAAGTGCATGTTGAAAAACTCTAAGAACAACTTTCCTCTCTTCAAAATAAAAGAGGCTTGGCTGCCCAAAATAATTTCCCAAACAAAACCCCAAAACCCAAGCCCGCGAGTTATCGAATAAAAGCCAGAGAGACGAATAAAAATATGAGAGTTGTGCCTTGAATAAGGATCTATATAAAGAACCGATGAAGGTTTCACCCGGTCGGCACATTCTGCTGCCCTCACAAAGGCAGATGTGTCGTGCCCGGTAGTGAAACCCTAAGGTATCTGAATATATGAAAGGCTCATAAAGGACTCACCCGATCGGTACATTCAGCTGCCCTCACAAAGGCAGATGTGTCGTGCCCGGTAGTGAGATCCTAAAAGCATAGACAACCCATCCCCCACTTGAAGGGGGAGTTACACTTCAAGCCTTTAGCCAACCCTCATACCCTCTCTAGCTTCCAGTAGGTCTTTCAGAGAGGTATAAAGCTGATTAGAGTCAACAACATGCACAGAATAAAAGTGGTCTCGATGCGAGCTACGAGATACAGAAAGAACCTGAGACCCAAGCAACTCTCGAAACCCAAAAGAGTCAAGGCAAGCAATAAGACTTGATATGACCTTAGGAGAACTCAGGTTAAGAATTGAAGCAAGAGTATGGAAATCCTAACTAAATAAGATCGCCTCGCCATTACATGCCTCAGATCTATCTAACTTGAGGACAAGCTAGACTCTAAGTTAGGGGGGGTGATAACATCCTATTTTGGACAATTATCTTAGTCTTTTTCTTTAGTTTTCCATACTCTTTCTAAATTAAAACTATACATAATCCCAAATTTACCCTATTTTTGTAAATATACCATCAGAACTAACGTTTCCTTTTTTATGCAGAAAAACACGAAAAAAATCATAAAAGAATAACTCAACCTCAAGATCGCATGGATTCAAACGGTCCCAAGACCGCATGAAGCCAATCGGTCTCGAGACCGCATGGAGTCACACGGTCCCAAGACCACATGAAACCAACCGGTCTTGAGACTGCATGGAATCACACGGTCTCAAGACCGCATGACGCCAACCGGTCTCAAGACCGCATGAAGCCAATCGGTCCCGAGACCGCATGAAGCCAATCGGTCTCGAGACCGCATGGAGTCACACGGTCCCTAGACCGCATGAAGCCAACCGGTCCCGAGACCGCATGGAGTCACACGGTCTCAAGACCGCATGAAGCCAACCGGTCCCGAGACCGCATGAAGCCAATCGGTCTCGAGACCGCATGGAGTCACACGGTCCCAAGACCGCATAAAGCCAACTGGTCCCGAGACCGCATGGAGTCACACGGTCTCAAAACCGCATGAAGCCAACCGGTCCCGAGACCGCATGAAGCCAACCGGTCCCGAGACCGCATGGAGTCACACAGTCCCAAGACCGCATGAAGCCAACCGGTCCCGAGACCGCATGGAGTCACACGGTCTCAAGACCGCATGAAGCCAACCGGTCTCGAGACCGCATGGAGTTCAAACAGTCTCAAGATCGCATGAAGCCAACCGGTCCCGAGACTGCATGAAGCCAACCGGTCTCGAGACACCATGGAGTCACACGGTCTCAAGACCGCATGAAGCCAACCGGTCCCGAGACCGCATGGAGTCACACTGTCTCAAGACCGCATGAAGCCAACCGGTCTCAAGACCGCATGAAGCCAAACGGTCTCAAGGTCCAAACGGTCTTGAGGTCCAAACGGTCTCCAAACCGTTTGGACTTCACTTAAGGCCTATAAATAAGACCCCAAGGGTCCTCCATCGGATATCAAGGGTTCAGACGTCCAAAGGCTGCCTCAATCACTCCAGAGCAAATCCGACTTCCATCCTCTGCCCAAGGGCTGCCGGTCTGAGACCCATACTCCATCTCGAAGCTACTTTCTCTCTCTCTGCCAAAGAAGGTGGGAAGAGGGAGATCTCGTCATCAAGTAACCTGTGAAGCCGGTGGATCGTTTCTCTCTCTCTAAGGGGTTGAACTTCCTCTCTCCTTTGTGGGGATGACGCTCTCTCTCTCTCTTCTTGCCTCCTTCTTTGTCCTAGTCATGAGCGAGTAGTCTCTCTCACTAGGGTGTGGGGAGTAGCCCCGCTACCCATATTTTCATATCATGCAAATGTAATCCATAAGTTGTAATATAGAGTTCATATCTTTTCAGTTCAACATCAAACGTTTAATGAATGCTTGTTGCTTGATCACCAACTTGTGTTATCCTTTATCTTTTAGTATGAATTGTCTACGTTTGTGCTATTAGATCTGAAACTCGTTTGCATGTTGGTTTTAGGTTCATGTATCCACCGTGCATCTGTTTCAGTATCTAGGAGTGCTTTCCCAGAAGTGGAGTATACTCACTCCCATCGTTGTACTTCCATGCTATGAAATGGAATCAGTTGACGTATGAAAGTACAACCTGGATGAGTCGAGGAACACACTTTGTGGAGGGAATGTTGTAAAGTAAGTGACCATACCTACATGGATGGCTGGCGTTACAACATTCCCACACTCCTCGTAGTTAGTCATCCAAAAGGAAGCTAAGTTTACAAAGATACTAACTGATCTAACTCTTATTGCAGGTTATGCTTTTATATTGCATGTGTTGATCCATGTGTAGTAGTGGTGAAAACCGACCACACCCTAGTGATTCAATCATCATTGTTAACAACCTAAGTTTACTTTCTTGCCTTTACTTTACTTGCATTTAGCTTAAAAACAACCAAATCAACCTTTTGATCTAAATACCAACTACTAAAGAGATTAAGGGCTAATTTGGTTGCTTGCGGTTGCAAGACCCTAGATGAAATTCAAAACCGGAAATTCAAAACAGGAAATTGAACTACAATTCTTTGGTTTGGTTGGATGCAGCTTCAACTAGACTCTTTGCTCTGTTTACGTTTGGTTGTATGCTGTTTCAGGTTCTAATTACCTCTGGTGAACATACCACACAGAAATCTATCACCGTTAGCCAAGGATTCCTATCTTTCCGGCAGTAGTTATGAGGAAGGTGATGAGATGAGTAGATAGAGGGAGGCGTCACCGCTGCAGCTGCACAGAACGAGCGAAGGAACTGCGCCCAAAAGGGGTGCAGTATGTTTTCAAGACTTTTGTACATGATCAACTATTTACGTGGAGTTGGTTCCCACAACGTGAAGTGGCTTTCTGTCCAACCAAACACAGTGAGTTCAAAAACACGTTGAGTTGCAACGCACGTTTTTTATTACGGTCCAACCAAACGTGCCATAAGTGAAATTATTACGTTTTCCATCTTGTTGGTAACAACAAGACAGTTGTCTCGAGGATTCGACCATTAACTATACTACGATAAGACTTCCATGTATCTTAGCATACATGGGTGGAGTTCTCTATCTAAGTATAAGCAGGCTAAACTTAAAGATTTACCATCTTTTGGATTTTTAGTGGTGCACGCAATTTCACGTAAGTGGAAGCTCCATCACATAACCACGTACCTTGACGATGAGCCATGTAGATTTTGCAAACATTCTCTAAGTAAAATCAAGAAATCGTCATATAATCTGCATTATGTAAATTCTAAAAAGTCACCATCACATATTAATCACATTAAACCCTACTCAGACCTATTCTAGGGTATAAGTTTCCTTTTTATCGAGTTATCAATAGGGTCATGTTTGATCCCTAGTTCCCATGTTTAACGATCTAATGAGTCAAGAACCCTAATTCATATTATATGTTTCCATTATTATCAAATCTATCATATCCTTTTTATTATAACACTTAAATCAGATTAACTTCATTAATCAATATAGCAAGATATGGTCTTTAACCCTAATGACACATATGTATGGTTGTTCACATTAGAAACTCTAACTATTCTTCATCATTATCATGATCACCTTTATTTTTTATCTTGTTCAAAAATATCAGATAAGAACATAAAACAATGGCTTTTAATATATTTTACATGTTTAATGCACCGATCTAGGGTTTCTATACACTAATCGCCACTTAAACCCATAAATTACCCTACTTCTAAAACACGAAGCTTAATTAGACTCCAAAACTATTTTACTTGCGTTGTTCTTATTTTTCTGATCAATTTTTATATTAAACTCGTCTTGATGTAACCATCCTAGCAATTACTACGAATTGTGCAAGATAAACATAAATTAGCCAATCACATGCTGCCACATCAGCCAACTTACTTGTTTCTCTCTTTTTAAATTGGGCTGGCCAGGGAATCTGGTAAAGGACCCCCTTACCCTTACACGCTACGCATGCATATAAGGGCATAATCGTCCGTTGACCACAGAACTTCTTCTTTCTCGCGAGGTACCCGTTCGCAATCCAGCGTCCAGCCGTCGGGTCGAGCGGCCTCGGCCCTTGAGACTCAAGGTCAGGGAAAGGCTTGGGGAACTTCCTCCCCTTCCAACCTTCCCGTTTACATCTGGCAAAGATGGTCAGTCCCAACAACAGTTGACAGCAGTTCGGAAGCTAGAGGTCTCGTCCTCTATCAATCTTCATCCTGAGTGCATCTCCTCTTCACGCAGGCAGGCTGCGCTAGCGGGGCGTTGGCGCCTGGACTGAACGACCAGCTTTGAGCAGCGCTTCCTTCCTCTATGCTAACCAGACCGGAACCGCCTCGAAGTGACTAAACCCAAACCTTCCTTCTCCCGTCTTCACCAGCGGCTGAAACCTAGTTCTACAGCATTACAGCGCTGCTGAGCTGGCCGCCTTTGCTGCTGCTGAAGCCCTTCTAGCCGCTGCCCCCACACCCAAGACTCCTGGCGGCGCTCCACCAGGCACTTAACCTCCCAACTATTAGGATCTCCACAAGGAGGGGGTAATGAGGCTGCTACTCGAAGACACAATTGATGCATGCCATCTTGAGTGATGCCCGCAGAGCCAAGACAACCGCGGATAAGGAGAAAGATGTTAAGGAGTCGGGCTGCATCCAATGCAGTTTGGGTTGCAAAATGTCATGTGCAACCGTCCGGATACATCTACGTCCTATTAAGGCATCACAGAGTAGGGACGTGTGAATAAGGAAAGCGGGGGGGGGGGGGGGGGGGGGGATAACAGGGTTCCAAAAAGGAGTCCCTGGATGCCTTTCTTATATACATGCTGAGGGGTTGACCATCGTGGGTTATAAATTCCATGCTTGCTTGTCAAGGCATTTCTTTTTGGCAATAATCAAATACCTTACTTCTTCTTTTCCTTTACCAACTCCCTTTTCTGTCTCTCGATTATGGCAAGATACTCATGGGGAAAACCTTTAATAGATTCTTGATACATGAACACATGTAACCATAATTCAATTGTCTGTCATAAAGAAAATCATATATTTATATGGCATATTTTGGATAATTTGATCATTAAACTATTTCTCAACTCCCATGACATAGAATCTAGAATATTCCTCAAATATAGGAGCCCGTTAATGTTATCCCAATGCATCCCTACCATTATGGAATTCATTGGGACATCTTTTGCATTCAAAATTGACTCTCTTTCAACATTTATTTTAAAACAAACACTATTATCTCATAGAATATTCTTTTTATTACTATTTTCAAGTATACAAAAATTCATATCAAAATATCATGTTTGATGCATAAAACATTGCGTTTCCACTCTTGTCTTGATAATTATTCCTTCAATTATCCAAGACTCCATATAATTTATTTTCCCTTGAAAACTTGACAACATATCAAAATCCATTATTATTTACACATGTATGAATTCCTTTTATTTAACTTGTGCCACAAGCAACCATGCCACAAAGGTTTTTAACATTTATATTCCACCAATAATACCGTTGAGGAAGGTTATTTATTAAAACACGCTTTGTATTAATTTTATTAAAATTGAGGATATAACAACCAGTCAGGAAGTTTGTCATGGCTTACGCGTGAGTGAGGACAAAGCGCAATATTAAGGCTAGTGGTGGTCTATGAGGCCAATTGTTATTCCTGAAACACTTCTAGATCCATGGGCAGTAGGCTCAGGTATTACAATCATCTTCCTCTCACATTCTTCATCCTCAATAGAACCCACAGATTCCCAGTTCCATTGCGATGAATCAAAAATCCCCCAAGGATAGATCATAAGACTACCACCACCAAAGGGTTCCTTACACTTCTTATAATCCCATGACCTTAGACATGGTCCTTACAATGGATGGAGTTACTAAAACCTCCTTCCAGCGTTAAAAGTAGTAGAGGCACACCGTGAGGACCAATGAATCAAGGGGCTCCAATAGTAATTACATATATGAACCATATGTTGGATCCTAGATGGGTGATTAGATGCTCTATAGGGGGGTGAATAGAGCTGAATGCACTTAAATAAAATTCATTAGACCTTCAAGATATATCATAAGATACGGTTGCTAAATAGGAAGTTTGAGTGCAACTAAAACATACATAGCAAGGGAGAGATCGACTGAACATACACAAGTAGAAAACCTATTTAGAGTGGTTCCACACTTCAAACTAGAAGTGAGTCAGTCCACTTACCTAGAGAGGTCAACCTCTAGGATATCTTAACCTTGCACCTTCATTATATTCATTATAAGAGATACAATGCATGACCAACCAAAGGATTTACCTATCCAATACAAAGAGTCTTCAACCTTACCACCTACTTTGCAAGGAGTCTTCTGCCTTGTTCCAAGGACTTACCTACTCTTGCACAAGTCTTCATCCTTCAAGGAATTACACACTCTTCTTGGATCTTCATCCTTTGACTTCACCTTCACTCGGAGAAGCTTCCACCAAGGTCTTACCCACTTGAGAAAGGAGTCTTCTGCCTTCACCAAGGGCTTACCCACTCTTGCTCCAAGTCTTCAGCCTTGATCCTCACCAAGGGATGCCTTCCCTTGTTCTTCTTCACCTCTCTTAGCCAAGAGAGAGAACCTTCATCTTCATGGTTGAAATGAGAGATAGGGAGGTGGTGGAAGTGAGATCCTCACAAGATATACATGTAGGACTATCTCTCTTTCAAATTTCCTACTCACTCTAATGAATGTAGCAAGTGATTAAGCTTAGAGAGAGAGGAGGCTATAGGAAGCACTCAACTATAGAATAGGAACCTCACATAGAGTTTTGCATTGAATGCTCAACCTTGGAATGAAGCCCAAGGGGCCCTATTTATAGCTGGGGATGCCTCTTAGCCTTTGGGAACACTTGAGAATGAAAACTAGCCATTTTGTGGCTTGCAACAGATATATTTTCACTTGTTGCATCTCTACAACGGCTAGAAACACTTTTATGCACTTTTCTGTACAGTGCAATTGGTCGAGTTTCTATAAATGTAACTCGACCGATCCCACTAAGAGACAAGACCAATTTAGGCCATCGATCGAGTTTGTCCTGGGGTAACTCGACCAATTCACTTAAATCAATTTTGGTCAGTAGAGGGATCGATCGAGTTCTGTGAAGTGTAAACTCGACTAATCAAAAGTCATTTTCATGATCCAATCAGGATCAGTCGAGTTTGCAACTTAATTGATGAACAACCTGATGTGAATTTTAGAAAATGGCTTTTGAGTTCTTAAACATTTGATCCAAGTGCTCCTGATTTTTTATAAGCTTAATTACAATTCATACAATTATTACAAGTGATTTACAATACAATTCTAATGGATTTACATCATATTACAAAAATGTGCACTTGTATTGACTTTGACTTGTCTTTTCTCAAAGTTGATATGTGCAAGTTGGGGCATTTGGAGTGTGTCTATACCTAATCTAAAATCACTCAAGTAGAGACATTAGACGCAATTAATTAGAATGGTTTAGTAATCATCAAAACAAGGGTTTAGTCAATTTAGACCTTGAGTCAACACCATACACAATGAATATGTGAAGTTCAAGATGAGGAAAATAATGTCAATGCTACATAACACAAACTAATCGTACCTAATTCTAGAATAGCACCAACAACGTTGAAAAGGTGGAAATGCGTGATACATGACATTGAGAAAAATTAAAGATACATGGAGCTCTCTAGCTCTCTACTGAAGTAACCCAAGCACTAAATGGTGAATACAATGGTCTGGTCTATGTTGTCAAACTTGTGGTAGCTACATATGGTGGGAGATGGAAAATGGGTCGTGGAGAATCAATGGGTAAGTAGATGTATCAGACTAATTATTGGAGTCTTGACAGAGGTCCTATAACAACTATTTATAGGTTTGATGAACCGAGATGACCAGGAAACCCAAAGCCAAAAGGGAAACAAGGGAAGGAGAAAACCCCTTCATCGATAGGGAACATCAGAATGTGCATTTTGATCAAATCAAGGCTCAACTAGTTTGATTCACCATGAGGAGCACATAGAGAGAGAGTCTATAGTGAGAGGAGGGATAAGAGAGAGATCAAGGGTTGGAAAAGGAAATAGCTGTGTGGACCTGTAGAGTACAAGATCACACAAAGTGAAGATGGAAAAAACCACTGAACGCATGAGATCCAAATCTGATGGATCATAAAGAGCCCGGCAAAGACTAAAGCAGGAACCCGTGTGACAAGAAAATATTTGGAAAAGCATAGAGATTAACCATGTGACAACAAATTCATGAGTTAAAATGGAAATTACTGTAGCCTACCCACATTGGGATTAACATATGAGAATTATCATTTCAAATCTAAATAGGATAATAAACATTATCCCATTAGGTTGAAACTTTCCATATAGACTAATAAGGACCCAAAGAATCCAATTTTGAACTTAGATTTACATTTAGGAATATCTTGTACAAGGTTTAGTACAATTAGGGTATAACTCACTTATATCAATATTTATTATTGTATATTACCATAATCCTCAAATTTAGGATTTAGAGTTCTCATGCCCTCATAATATCACCATTAGATTTATTCTAGATTATCTTACATGAAATAGGTTATTTTATCCAATTTCCCCTTAAGTCTATTAACATAAAAATTAACTTAAATTGTGGCACATTAATAATTTCCACTTACTTACTATCACCTTATATATAAGTCACATTATTATACATATAAATCATTCATTTATATTTATTCACATTATATAACAATTATGCACATTTAAGTCAATATATGAGTATTAGTGAACAAAGGGACATCTATTAGATGTTAATCAACTAATTTTCTTACCAAGTCATGATTAGGTGATTAGGTCATGTTTTAATATATGATATATGATTATGGAACCTAGTGTCACTAATGTATCGCGAATGTCACCAAGAATGTACATGTAGGGTTTAGGTCAACATGATCATTAGACATCACATACAACTCATCAACATGTTTTATGTCCATGTTAGGTTACATATATCTCACTCATCATCGAATTAGGGGTTATTGGACTAAGGCATGGTCAAATCATATCCATCCATAATTAGGGTTAATATGTGAGTTACTCTTATTATGTGCATAAAATATTCATTAGGGTTTTTGGTCGGCAAAAACCCTAATGAACATTTTATGCACATAATAAGAGTAACTCACATATATTAAGAGTAACTCACTAGGGTTCAAACATGTGAATTACTATTCATATGCCCATTATATGTTCATTAGGGAATCCTAGCATACCAATGTATAACTCTAACCTTCTTTGCTAAAATTTATAGATCCATACATGCTATAATATTTTTCAAGAAACTAGTGTTTCTAGAGTCAATGTAGGTAGATTTGAGTATGTTACACTAAATCACTTATGAGGGGGATTTTATAAGGGTCAAACTTGAGACCCCTCGCAAGGAATTTTTGAGCCGCACCACTTGGCTATCCCTCACCAGTAGTTAAAATTATTGGTGGGCATAATACTGAAACAAATATAATAAGTGAGATTTTCTTTTGTTGTGAATCAAATTAAATATATAATATATCTTTTACAATCATCACATGAGGGAACTTAGAGGCAATAGCCAATGTTTATATGTTTTTATAAATAATGTAGTTAGAATAGATAATGAATGTTTGCAATATATACCTAACAACACAACCATATACAATATAATTGATACTATGGTTTTTAATGGGCATAAAGGGGGAGTGGTGATGACTTGGAAGACCGAGGTGACAAGGAGGAGATTATAGTACCTGGTGGTGGCCATGTATTTTTGGTCTCATCAGGGGGACATCTTCTGTTGCGGAAGCTGAGATTCGAGCGATCCTGCTAGCTTTACAGGCCAACGACCCTTCCAGCAGGAGTTGTCTTTTTATCATGTCAGACAGTGCTATTGCTGTGCAGGCGGCTACTGAACAGGGGGTTTAATACCTTCCCTTCAACCCTGGGTCTTGTTGATTGATAAAGAGAGCCACAAACATCCAGAGTATAGGCTTTTCAAAGTCAAAAGAGATATGATCCAGCTTAGTGATTCTCTGGCCAAGAACCACTACAAAAATGTTCTGGAGGATCGTATTTATACGAATCCTCCCCTCGACCCTGCGGGTCACCCCCTTCCCTTTCCTTTTTGTAATGGTAGGAGTCCTACCACGTTTCATTTTCAAGTAGGCACTGTCTTAAATAACTTTGAATTACCTACAAGAGGAGGGCGGGATGAATAATATGATCTCCTAACTTCACCAAAAAAAACCCAGAATTTTAACACTTAAGGCCCTTCCACCAAAGGAGGGACAAATGCTTACGAGTTTATTGAAGTGTGTTAGTTTTTCTAAGAATTTGATTTTAATCTTAAATACCCAATGATGAGTAGGGTGGAGGAGTCATTTGGAAACCCATTCTAGAACAATTTGGGAAACTATCTATGAGAGGAGCATTGGATGGACATCATGGATGATTTCCTAGATCCATAGAGAAACTAGAAAGGAGGGAACAATGGTGGATGTCCATCTCAGAATAAAATCTATAAGAGTTATATAAACTACAAAAAGAAGGTATCAACAAAGTTTTTTATTTCTTGAATCCAAACCTAAAGATGTGGGTAATCTAGATGATATTGAGCTACTTATTGACCAAGGATACCTACAAATATGTATAAACCTAGAGCCAAAGATGGTTCTAGAGAAACCCTTCATATACATTTTTTTTATTAAATAAGTTGGAAGATAGGTGGGTTATATGACAATGAAGGAAAGATTGAAGATTCTCTTTGTGGTCCCATGTAAACTAACACATTGCGATTATCAAACAAAGGTGATTATGAGAAAGTTTTGATCGAGGGTCCTAGAGCACTCTATGATAGTGTATTATGGTTTGGCCATGTGATTTCATGTTCTTACCAACTGCTAAAATCTTCAATCATCTTGTTACGTGGGCACTTATTATGAACCCGCTAGTATACTACTACAATGATATAATATTTGAGAAGATTGGCCAAGCTCAAGATTTCCTTCTAGATTTTGATAATCATACCACAATAGGTTTGCAAATATCATTGTCAAATTTACTATTATAATCCAAATATATCAGAGATAATCATCAATATATTAGAGTACAAGGTGGAATATGAGGCTATGTAAGATGTCTTCTTCACAAGTAGAAATTTTGGTCATTGATAAAATCATATTTTTCATGCATTTATTTCACATTCTAGATCAGTTTTACTCAATTCCATTAAAATTTTCTTATTGTATTGCTTGTTGTTTCGCTTAGTCTCATGTTTTTTCTTGCATATTTAAGTACTACAAACATTTATAATATTTATCACTCTTATGTAGAGAAAAGAACAATTTGACTCAAGATAAAAATGAATTTCCTTCCACAGATTCATATCCAAAGGTCAAAAGAAATATGAAGGCAAATTGGAGCTATAAAACATGGATCAAGCATTCTGATTGGGAAACCGGTATCGCTGATCAATTGATCAACATAGTCATTCAAGACATATCCAAAATGAATAATATCAGCCAACCTCCTT
This sequence comes from Alisma plantago-aquatica, assembly GCA_963693085.1. Taxonomy (NCBI): domain Eukaryota; kingdom Viridiplantae; phylum Streptophyta; class Magnoliopsida; order Alismatales; family Alismataceae; genus Alisma; species Alisma plantago-aquatica. The sequence continues at coordinate 1,062,798,295 of OY856411.1, read as the reverse complement.
CACTAATTCTCTAATTAGAAGGTCAATCTCAAGATTAGTAAACTCTAATGATTTTGGACACCATGTGGTCGGATACCGACCCTCTTGGTTGACCAATTCACCTATAGTAGTGTGACACCCCATTCCACACAAAAGTGAGATTACTAAAAATAAAACCATGGAAGAAGATTAAGCAACTAGATTACTGAAAAACACTATAAATCAAAACCATTTTCATAAAAATGCCAAATAGCAAGAACGTCTACATATAGGTGATTTCATGCTTGAAAGCACTTACCGTGTGTGCCATTAGCCTGTTACCAGAGAACCTATTCCGGAACATATATATACACACATCCATACATCCATATATGACAGAGCACACAAGCTAATCACACATCAAAAGAACATCCACAAAAGAAGTAGATAATCATTATTAATAGGATGAGCAACAATTGTTGAATTGTGAAACATCTTAACCATTTAAAAGGAATATGAATAACATGCATATTTCTGATCAATAATATTATATAAAGATCAAGAAAGGCTCATCCAATGTTTCTGTATTTGGTCCTCTACATATATGCTACGACTAATTACATATTATATTATGCCCTAGGATTTGAGTCATACCACCCGAATCCAACTGACCACTGCTAATTCAAAATTAGTGCAATACCAGGTCTAGTAGAAGAGCAAGAATTGATGACCTCACCACCTCGTAGTCAGCACACAAGTGAAACATGCAGTGACATCACCAGTCAAACTGCTTCCAGTGACATATAGTCCAGCTGTACAAACCTAGCCCACATAGGTATAGGTCACAGTGCTAGTGAAACTGAGATACATCCCATGACCACAATCTTCCAGGGTATGGCCCACTACCAATCCTATGTCACATATCACTGATCTATGGTCCAAAGTCACACTCTTCTAGGAATGGCCCACAACCAATCCTATGTCACATATTCCTGGACATAAGGGGATATTTGTCCTCACCCCCACATATTAAAAAATATGCGCTCCGAGTTAAACTCATTTCACCATTTATAAAGTACTAACACATAATGGAACTATGGAACATGGCAAGATACAAGATTAGGTTCAACTGGATTAGTTAGATCATTAGAGCATCTTTTAGCATCTATCAAGTTACAACATATTGTAACATCCCTGACCTAGGTTATGCCTTAATCCTGGGAGTTTTGCTTAAGCAAGTTAATTATATACTTAATTTTATTTTTTGAAAATTAATTAAGGCTCAAGAGAAACTTATGTTTCAATTTTGGTCCCATTTGAATAATATTGAAGCAATGTTTGCTTATTTTGGACTAAAGTGCAAATTACCCAAGTTGAGGGGTTAACTTGCAAATGTTACATGATTAAATGTTCCTCATGTGTTGAAGCATCATGAGAATGAATATTATGCTGAGGTATGACTTGGGAAAAGCCTGAGTACCAAGAAAGAGCTGATAAAGCAATGTTTGTGCATTAAAACCTAGTTTTGGTATAATATGCAATTTACCCAAAACCTAGGGTTCAATATGCAAATTACCACTTCAAAATAGTCCCTAATATTTCTTGTCATCTTGTAGAGCAAATAAAATGAGAGGGGCATCTCATTTGTATCACTTTGAACGAGAGAGAATCTTGATATTAAAATAATCAAGATTTAAGCATAATTGAAACCCTAATTCAATTTAATGCCAAAATAATTATATTAATTGGATTTCCCTTCAACTAAAATTTTGTTGGTTGAAAATCAAAAAGTATGGACGTCCCTGTGCCTTGTAAAGGCAATGGAAATATCTACATCAGTGGAGAATCCACTCACATTAAGAAAAGAAAAAGAAATATCCACTAACTTATGAATATTAGTATTATAAGGGTTAAGGTGCTTAATTTATTTTCCTTTAAATTCATGGATAATGAAGAGGTTTGCAAAGGGAAAGATTTTAGCTTCTTGGTCAAGGAGTTGAGGGGGATATGTGGCATCAATTTGAGAAATTAAAGGAATTAATTACTACTTTCTCTCTCATTGAATTTCCTTATAAAACACCATTTCCAACTCAATTGAAAGGCTTTTTCGATCCTTCTTTCTCTCCTTGCTTGAAAAACGACCAAGGAAGCTTAGTAGAAATAGTAGGACGAGTTCCAGCCTGTAGGTAAGCTTCTTGATCACTTTCAACCATGATTTCATTGTGGAAATCGAAAATAAATGATGGATTTCTTCTTTTGTTCCATCAATCTTCCTTTCTAGCCAATCCATTTCACTCAAAAGATTGAGGAACAAACCTTGTGGAGTGAGAAAGCTTCTTACACCATTAAAGATGTGTAGTTTCAGCTTTGAAGCTTCTTTGAAGGCGGGTTATATAACTTGAACCCATTACATTGTTATTCAATTATCAATCTTACAATTATATTGATTCCTTCTTCTTCTTGATCAATTGCTTGTTGTAATTGACAATGTTATGAAATCAGTTGCAATATGAACTACATGAACGAAGGTAGATGATGATGTCATCATCTTTGGAACTTTTCCTAAAGAAATTCTATTCCAATCAATTTCAACAAATTGTTCAATCAGTTTCAACAAAACTGTTTGAAATCAAACAGTTTCATCAAACCGTTAGAAAATAAATAGTTTCAAACTATTTGGAAGGGTTGACCACAGTTGACCATTTGGAGATTTTATGCTAGTGTTGATGGTTGATGACCCATTAAATCTAATTGATCGATTCCAAAGGGTTCATCAGTTGAAGGTTAGTCAATTATCAAACCCTAATTTGGTTAAGTGCTGAAATTTTAATTGGTTGATTTAAAATTTTGGGTTGATTAACCCAAACGGTATCAAAACCATTTGGAGGTCAACCAAGACTGTTTGGAGGTCTAGGGTTGAGTATGGTTGAGTAATTTAAGATCCAGAGATTTCAAATTGAAATGCAATCAATATCTAAATTGATGATCAATCCAATGATCTAAACCCTAATTGAATTTCACAAATTTTAATGATGGATGGGGCAAACGGTATCAAGACCATTTGGAGGTCATCCAAACAGCCTCAAGACCATTTGAGGTCAGGTCCTATCATAATTTGATGATGATTCATTGATTTCAATGGAATTAGTTCCACAATATTAACCATTGATGGTTCCTCCATTTCAAAACCCTAATTGAAGGTTCTTGATTAGAAATCCTAATTCAATTGGATTCAAAACCCTAATTGATGGTCCAATTGAAGGATGATTCAATAGTTCAATTGATGAATGAATCAAGGATTCAATTGATAGTCGGTTCATTGATTGAAACCTTGAATTGTTTAAGTGTTGAAAGACCTTTTTGGTCCACTCGTTTTTGAGAGGGTTTGGACCAAATGGTCTCAAGACCGTTTGAGTCCAAACGGTCAAGACTGTTTGGGTCCAAAGGGCCTCAAACCGTTTGGAGACCCAATTCCATTCGATTTCAATGTATTTCTTGCTTAAACGGTTTCAAGGGCAATTTGCCCAAACGGTTTCAAACTGTTTGAGATCTGAGAGACCAAGACCGTTTGGGGTCTAAGTAATCAAAACCATTTGAGGATCAACATGTTCAATCCAAGTGGATACCTAATGTAATTGAAAATTCAATTGGTCAATCTATTTGAATACTTAATGTATGTGAAGGTTCAATTGGTCAATTCAATTGGATACCTCATGTAACTGAAAGTTCAATTGACCAAACCATTTGAACATCTAATGTATTTAGATGATTGATACCCTTAGTGGGATTAATCATTGATGCATAATGATGCAATAATTCAATATATCATGCTAACCCTAAATGCATGTATTTGAATAAGAAGTAGGCTCAATCTAATCAAGAATTAAGTAGTGGACATCCTGGGTAGGATGAGAGAGAGATTCATAAATGAATGATAATCATGTAAACAGTCAAGCCTAACACATTCAAAATAAATGTGATATACAATTAGGGTATGATCCTTGATAAAGAGATCATAAAACCCTAATTGAATTGATTGATGAATTCAAACCCTAATTTAGGGCATTTCTGAGTGAAATCCTAACTGGGTTGAATAGTAAAACCCTAATTATGGATAATGGAATGTGGAACCCTAATCTAGGGTAATGCCATGTGAAACCCTAATCTAGGGTAATAATGTAATCCTAATATAGGGTGATGCCATGTGAAACCCTAAACCAAGGTGATGATATGTAATGCTATATGAAACCATATCCCTAAAATTGGGTGAAGGTAAAAGAAAACCCTAATGATGAAATAGTGGGTATTACCTTATGGAGATGGAATATCTCAAGTGGTTGATTACATGCAACCTTATAGCATGTAATGCCTTAACTTGAGATAAGTCTGTATCATTAAAGATAGTTGTACAAATTATAATGGGTGACCTATGCACTACATGATAAAGGTGATAGGTTAGTGGTTAAAAGTATTAAGAGGAAAATACCTTAATACAAGGTCAGTTGATTAACTTAAGTAAGTTGGAAGTGATGAGAAAAGTGATACATCAAGACATGATAGATATCACATTTAGCATTTCAGGGTTGATATACCTTGATGCACCTCAATCCAATATACTTGGATAAGAAACACATGAAGTGTGTGTTATGTAAATTGATACATTGAAGATGTAAAGAATTCAATGCACTTTGATAAGTGTTGACTAACATACTATGAGAAAGGGGTTAAGCCAAGATAATGAGTATGATATAAACATACCATGGTAGGTTGAGGGATGAACTGATACCTTGAATTGATAATCATTAATGATATATGATGAGAGTAATGATCATGAGTGAATACTTATGATATTATTAAATGCTCCTAGAGGAATGGAACAATAAATTAGGGTTGGATAGATAATATAAACATGAAACCCTAATTAATGTGAAATGGGAAACCCTAACCCTAATTTTTGGGTAAAGGGATGAAAAGCCCTATTTGATGGTAAACCCTAACCATTGTAAGGGAATAATGGTGTTACTATTGTATTGCATGGTATGATGAGAAATTTTCATGACTGTTATCATGTGTATTAACCATGCAGATATCGTGAGATGATGAACATAGCCAGATTTGAGCTATGATATTTATATAATAAAAATGTTGATTGGCCTTGTGTGACTTAATGTTATTATTGCTTAGTAAAAGTAACAAAATGTGCATGGACTTTATGTTGTTGCCTAGTGAAAGGTGACAAGACACTTAATGGGCCTTGGGAGCCATGTGAGATGCTTGTGTAACAAGTACCATGTATACCTCAGTCTGAGGACCTAGAGGTAATAGTTACCTAACAAGTGGTAACATCGATTAGTGATGAACTGAGGGTATGAATACCCAGATTTGATAAGTAAGGTAATGATGTTGCTGTGAGATGTGAACTTCTAAGTGATGAGATAAGGGATTAAGATCCCAAGGTATTATAAGTTCTGGTAATGCAATTGATAAGAGTTTACATGTTTCTTTGTAGAATTTGTCACAATAATTCCTGTTTGAGAACTTGACTGATGCTAAAAGAATATGCTAATATACTTAATTAATAAAGTGAAATCTTATCATGTAGAGCCCAGACCATAGATCCATCAGTGTCAGTATTTACTGATGGTGAAATGAGTTGCTCTGCGGCAAAACCCGGAATGCATATTTTTGAATATGTGGGGGTTGATGGGCGAACATATCCTTACGTCCTAATGGGGGAATTGATGGAAGGTAAACAATAAACCTCTCAATCCTTCATTATTTGTACTGGGATGGGTGTATCACGAATCTCCCGAAGATTGGGATAGATGTATCATGAATCTCCCAATAATATTAATGCCAGATCGATGGAGGTAAACATGAAATCTCTCGATTGCAAAGAGAATGCAGCTGCCGCTGTAGCTCTATAGTGAAGTCGCCAGTATACCCTGGAAAGCTATGTAGTAGAGACACAAGATGTCCTGCATGTGGTCTCGCACTGACTGAGATGTGGGAGGTCATGGAAGCAGGCTCTTCCATTGACATTGTATGGTACCGATTTCGAATTTGCAATGGTCGGTTGGAGTATGAGCGGTATACCCCATCTCCTCAGGACATAAGTGTGATTGTAAAATTTAATCACCCGTATAGCATGTTTGCTTAAGGATTGAAAACGAAAATTTACTGGCTGATGTTACATTTATTTTATGCATCTCTAGTTGATAGATGTTATTTATATCTCTTTACATTCATTGCAAGTAGATGGATGAATTATGACTCTACCATGGGTAGATGAAATGTTATCCTTAGGAAAGGAGATTACTTCACTCTGTTCATATAGTGATTTATATGATGTTAAATATATATAAAATCCTTCTGCTCAGTTTTATTCTAATAAACTACAATAATAATGTTCTGGCGGAGAGTTATATCTCTCGCTGAGGCAATTTACAAGTTGTCTCACCCTCGTGGGATCCAATGTTTTTAGGTGGATGCAGATGAGGGAATAGAATCCCCTGAGCAGAGAAAGGACAGCAATAGCCGGAACAACAATGAGATCTCAGGTGGAGATACTGTCTGTCAAGTCATATAGATAGTAGTCCTATGTGTCGTCTCTGTACTCTCAGGTCCTTGGAGTTAGTAGATAGTGCTTTTAATGAATCGATCTGAGATTTTGGTTTGATTCCCCGAGGTTCTTATGCTATTTGTATATAATGTTAATAAGGCAGTTGATGTTTGTAATCCTCGAGAAGAGATGGTAAAAGTTATGTACTTATGAACCAGAATGTAAATGTTATACATTGGTTCTTGATGAAAGAGTTTTCCTATGTTTGGATCTCTTTGTAAATAGTTTTAATTTTTAGTGATTTTTAGCAATCCACTGATAATGTTTAATTCCGCTTAATCAATAATGATTTGTTTATCGATCATTATAATTTAGTGGTACCATATCTCTAGGTTCACTGAGTCTACAAAGACATAGGACTAAGGTAGTAGAGTCTGTTCTAGTATCTTCCAGTGTATCTGATAGTGTCTTCTGCTCATATAGGAGAAGAAGAACTTGAAGATGGCTGGGTCACATGAGGAATATGTTGTAGAAAGAAGCAATGCTGCACTAAGAAGAGGTGCATGGGATCAGGCAAGAAAGGAACAATTGCTTGAGAACCCTCATGCTGATCCAACTATGATAATAAATCCTTCTTTAGGTATCACTGTTGGGCAACTTAGGGCAACCATGTTATATATAGTGGATCAAGCATTAGCAATACAACCTAGATTACCAGCCCCCAATGACGATGTTTTGGACATCAACAAGATACATAATCAACACCAGCAAGATGAAGCAACAGAAAATGATGAAAGGAATAGGATACAATCTGAAACTAAGATATGCCATAGGTGTAGGAAACTTGGACATATCAGACGTAATTGTCCAGAAAAGGAATATAAAGGAAGAATTGAGAAAAGGCCTATCCAAACTCAGGAATAGAGGCCTAGTAGCTCCAAAAAGAAGAAGTTTTTGGTACCACCGGTACAACCAGAGCCTAGTGCACCAAGGCAATGGCTACTTGGAAAGGGTAAAGAACCTTCTAGACCACATCTAAAGCCTAGAATTTGCTACCAATGTAGACAAGTAGGACATCTGGCAAGAGATTGCGCAGCCAGAAATGTTATGGTGAATCAACCCCTGAGGCAGAATCAACCTGAGGCAGTGAGCCATCCACGAATCATGACAGGTTAAAAAAAATAATGTCATTCCAATATGTCATTTTATGATTTCCTGAGTTAAATTGAGAAAGTAATTGATTGAGTTTTCCTTGAATGGTCCTATGAGGACTTATATTTTATACAGTAACATTATAAATGTGTCATATTGTTCTTACCTCTATGAAGGAGGATGAGGTATAGAAGAGATGCATGGATAAAATCTAGGAATGTTAAATCTTATTCTTATGATAATATTAAAAGTAAGGAATATGATAGTATATAAAGTGCATACTACCTAATCTCAATATTTATATACCCTGTCCAGGTATACAACTATTGATGATAAAGTGAGTATGGAAACTCTTAGATTGTTATCTTTTTGATTGCTTTGATCAAGTAGTCATTCTGAGACAATCCAATGAGTATCATGAAATTAGAAATATGGAAAGGAAAAATGTGTCATATCCTAAGAATAAGAAAGCAAAATCTGAAATAATCCCAGATCAGTATGTGTGTTTGAGGGAGTAAAAAGTATACACCTCATAAGATAAGAATGAGAACAAGGGAGGCGATCCCTGTTTGATAAAGTTTGTGTGTATAATAAAGATCTTTTCCCATAATGAGGAAATGGGAAATGTGATGAGATCACAAGATGCTCATGAACATGTTAAACAATAACAAATAAAAGAATAATGTTATGTGATCATCCTTATAAATTTTTGTGCAGAGGGCAAGGAACCTAGGATGAGACAAAGAGTAAATGATTCATGAATAGTTGTAAACTCATGAAATAATAAAAAGAATATGATCCCTTGCTTTCTTTCCTTTCGGGGACATGGTAATAAAGTAAGTCTTAAGATACTTGTTGTGCATAAGATAAAAATGCTCATGTTATGGATACTTAGAAAAGTATCAGTTTATCTTGGACTTTGGCTCCAAGGTGAAGATATATGTAACGAGTAATGTCCCAAGATGAAAGGGAGATAAATACGTGATGTGTTTTCAACACATGTGATAGATACCAAGGTAAAAGATTCTGGTATCTGAAACATATCAAATGGTTTATGTTGGCTACCTAGAATGGTCAACCATGAAATTAGTTTAATTATACATAAAATAATATGAACATCATATGTTAGGGGTTTATGCTTTGCATAAACATAACAATTAAAGATATCTTTAAAAATAATTTCTTAATTGATAAGTAACTTCTCTTTATGATGAGAAAATGTACAACTAATGAGATAGTTGGTACAAGTAATAAGGAATCCTAGTATTATGTCAGCAGATTAGAAGGCACAACCGAGGTATGAAAAGACTTATAGTCCCAAGTGGGTGACAAAACATAATTGTAATCTTGAAAGTGAAAATCTGAATTAAATAAGGAGAATGGGAGACTCCTCAGAAACAAGAATCTGTCACATGAAACTGTAAATTAAGAAAAAGTGTTACCTAACACAGAATTAATTCCACAATTAATAATAAAAAGGACAGTGGAGTATGTGTCCCGTGTGAACCATTCTATGATAAACTTTTGTGGAATAACTTTGTGTTGATCAAAGTTTTATGGTGTCTCCATAAAAATGAAATGTTATGTGGAAACTAGATAGTATGATGAATGAATAATATCTGTCTTCCTTTATTTGGGATTTCAGGCACGGAATCCTTGTTAGGGGTTTATAATTTGTAACATCCCTGACCTGGGTTATGCCTTAACCCTGGGAGTTTTGCTTAAGCAAGTTAATTTTATCCTTAATTTTATTTTGTGAAAAGTAATTAAGGATCAAGAGGAACTTATGTGTCAATTTTGGTCCCATTTGAATAATATTGAAGCAATGTTTGTTTATTTTGGACTAAAGTGCAAATTACCAAAGTTGAGGGGTTAACTTTCAAATGTTACATGATTAAATGTTCCTCATGTGTTGAAGCATCATGATAATGAAGATGATGCAGAGGTATGGCTTGGGAAAAGCCTGAGTACCAAGAAAGAGCTGATAAAGCAATGTTTGTGCATTAAAACCTAGTTTTGGTATAATATGCAATTTACCCAAAACCTAGGGTTCAATATGCAAATTACCACTTTAAAATAATCCCTAATGTTTCTTGGCATCATGTAGAGCAATGAAAATGAGAAGGACATCTCATTTGTATCACTTTGAAGGAGAGAGAATCTTGATATTAAAGTAATGAAGATTTAAGCATAATTGAAACCCTAATTCAATTTAATGAAAAAATAATTATATTAATTGGATTTCCCTTCAACCAAAATTGTGTTGGTTGAAAATAAACAATTATGTACGTACTTGTGCCTTGCAAACACAATGGAAATATCTACGTGAGTGGAGAACCCACTCACATTAAGAAAAGAAAAAGAAATATCCACTAACTTATGGATATTAGTATTATAAGGGTTAAGGTGCTTAATTTATTTTCCTTTAAATTCATGGATAATGAAGAGGTTTGCAAAGGGAAAGAGGATAGATTCGTGGTCAAGGATTTGAGGGGGATATGTGGCATCAATTTGATAAATTAAAGGAATTAATTACTACTTTCTCTCTCATTGAATTTCCTTATAAAAACACCATTTCCAACTCAATTGAAAGGCTTTTTCGATCCTTCTTTCTCTCCTTGCTTGCAAAACGACCAAGGAAGCTTAGGAGCAACAGGAGGACGAGTTCCAACCTGTAGGTAAGCTTCTTGATCACTTTCAACCATGATTTCATGGTGGAAATCGAAAATAAATGATGGATTTCTTCTTTTCTTCCATCAATCTTCCTTTCTAGCCAATCCATTTCACTCAAAAGATTGAGGAACAAACCTTTTGGAGTGAGAAAGCTTCTTCCACCATTAAAGGCGTGGATTTGCAGCTTTGAAGCTTCTTTAAAAGCGGCTTATATAACTTGAACCCATTACATTGTTATTCAATTATCAATCTTGCAATTATATTGATTCCTTCTTCTTCTTGATCAATTGCTTGTTGTAATTGATAATGTTATGAAATCAGTAGAAATATGAACTACATGAACGAAGGTAGATGACGATGACATCCTCTTGGGCACTTTTCCCAAAAAATTCTATTCCAATCAGTTTCAACAAAACCGTTTGAAATCAAACGGTTTCATCAAACCTTTACAAACCAAACAGTTTCAAACCATTTGGAAGGGTTGACCACAGTTGACCATTTGGAGATTTTATGCTGTTGTTGATGGTTGATGATTCATTAAATCTAATTGATTGATTCCAAAGGGTTCATCAGTTGAAGGTTAATCAATTATCAAACCCTAATCGGGTTAAGTGATGAAATTTTAATTGGTTGATTTAAAATTTTGGGTTGATTAACCAAAATGGTCTCAAGACTGTTTGGAGATCACCCAAACAGTCTCAAGACTGTTTGGAGGTCAACCAAGACCATTTGTAGGTCTAGGGTTGAGTATGGTTGAGTAATTGAAGATCCATAGATATCAAATTGAAATGCAATCAATAGCTAAATTGATGATCAATCCAATGATCTAAACCCTAATTGAATTTCAAAAATTTTAATGATGGATGGGGAAAATGGTCTCAAGACCGTTTGGAGGTCATCCAAACGACCTCAAGACCATTTGAGGTCAGGTCATATCATAATTTGATGACGATTCATTGATTTCAATGGAATTAGTTCCACAATGTTAACCATTGATGGTTCCTCGATTTCAAAACCCTAATTGAAGGTTCTTGATTATAAATCCTAATTCAATTGGGTTCAAAACCCTAATTGATGGTCCAATTGAAGGATGATTCAATAGTTCAATTGATGAATGAATTAAGGATTCAATTAATAGTGGGTTCATTGATTGAAACCTTGAATTGTTTAAGTGTTGAAATACCTTTTTGATCCATTCAGTTTTGAGAGGGTTTGGACCAAATGGTCTTAAGACCGTTTGGGTCCAAATGGTCTCAAGACCGTTTGGGTCCAAATTGTATCAAAACCATTTGGGTCCAAACAGTCTCAAACCGTTTGGAGACCTAAGTCCATTCGGTGTCAATGCATTTCTTGCTTAAACGGTTTCAAGGGCAATTTGCCCAAACGGTTTCAAACTGTTTGAGATCTGAGAGACCAAGACCATTTGGGGTATAAGTAATCAAAACCATTTGAGGATCAACATGGTCAATCCAAGTGGATACCTAATGTAATTTAAAATTCAATTGGTCAATCTATTTGAATACTTAATATATTTGAAGGTTCAATTGGTCAATTCAATTGGATACCTCATGTAACTGAAAGTTCAATTGACCAAACCATTTGAACATCTAATATATTTAGATGATTGATACCCTTAGTGGGATTAATCATTGATGCATAATGATGCAATAATTCAATATACCATGCTAACCCTAAATGCATGTATTTGAATAAGAAGTAGGCGCAATCTAATCAAGAATTGAGTAGTGGACATCTTGGGAAGGATGAGAGAGAGATTCATACATGAATGATAATCATGTAAATAGTCAAGCCTAACACATTCAAAATAAATGTGATATAAAATTAGGGCATGATCCTTGATAAAGAGATCATAGAACCCTAATTGAATTGATTGATGAATTCAAACCCTAATTTAGGGCATTTCTGAGTGAAATCCTAATTGGGTTGAATAGTAAAACCCTAATTATGGATAATGGAATGTGGAACCCTAATCTAGGGTAATGCCATGTGAAACCCTAATCTAGGGTAATAATGTAATCCTAATATAGGGTGATGCCATGTGAAACCCTAAACCAGGGTGATGATATGTAATGCTATATGAAACCCTATCCCTAAAATTGGGTGAAGGTAAGAGAAAACCCTAATGATGAAATAGTGGGTAATACCTTATGGAGATGAAATATATCAAGTGGTTGATTACATGCAACCTTATAGTATGTAATGCCTTAACTTGAGATAAGTTCGTATCATTAAAGATAGTTGTACAAATTCTAATGGGTGACCTATGCACTACATGATAAAGGTGATAGGTTATTGGTTAAAAGTATTAAGAGGAAAATACCTTAATACAAGGTCAATTGATTAACTTAAGTAAGTTGGAAGTGTTGAGAAAAGTGATACATCAAGACATGATAGATATCACATTTAGCATTTCAGGGTTGATATACCTTGATGCACCTCAATCCAATGTACTTGGATAAGAAACACAAGAAGTGTGTGTTATGTAAATTGTTACATTGAAGATGTAATGAATTCAATGCACTTTGATAAGTGTTGACTAACATACTATGAGAAAGGGGTTAAGCCAAGATAATGAGTATGATATAAACATACCATTGTAGGTTGAGGGATGAACTGATACCTTGAATTGATAATCATTAATGATATATGATGAGAGTAATGATCATTAGTGAATACTTATGATATTATTGAATGCTCCTAGAGGAATGGAACAATAAATTAGGGTTGGATAGATAATATAAACATGAAACCCTAATTAATGTGAAATGGGAAACCCTAACCCTAATTTTTGGGTAAAGGGATGAAAAAACCTATTTGATGGTAAACCCTAACCATGGTAAGGGAATAATGGTGTTACTATTTTATTGCATGGTGTGATGCAAAATTGTCATGAATGTTATCATGTGTATTAACCATGCATGCAGATATCATGTGATGATGAACATAGCCATATTTGAGCTATGATATTTATATAATAAAAATGTTGATTGGCCTTGTGTGCCTTAATGTTATTATTGCTTAGTAAAAGTAACAAAATGTGCATGGAATTTATGAGCCTTATGAGTAAGTTGTTGCCTAGTGAAAGATGACAAGACACTAAATGGGCCTTATGAGCCATGTGAGATGCTTGTGTAACAAGTACCATGTATACCTCGGTCTGAGGACCTAGAGGTAATAGTTACCTAACAAGTGGTAACAACGATTAGTGATGAACTGACGGTATGAATACCCAGATTTTATAAGTAAGGTAATGATGTTGCTGTGAGATGTGAACTTCCAAGTGATGAGATAAGGGATTAAGATCCCAATGTATTATAAGTTCTGGTAAAGCAATTGATAAGTGCTTACATATTTCTTTGTAGCATTTGTCACAATAATTCATGTTTGAGAACTTGACTGATGCTAAAAGAATATGCTAATGTACTTAATTAATCAAGTGAAATCTTATCATGTAGAGCCCTGACCATAGATCCATCAGTGTCAGTATTTACTGATGGTGAAACGGGTTGCTCCTCAGCGAAACCCGGAATGTATATTTTTGAATATGTGGGGGTTGATGGGAGAACATATCCTTACGTCCTAATGGGGGAATTGATGGAAGGTAAACATTAAACCTCTCAATCCTTCATTATTTGTACCGGGATGGATGTATCATGAATCTCTTAAAGATTGGGATAGATGTATCATGAATCTCCCAATAATATTAATGCCGGATCGATGGAGGTAAACATGAAATCTCTTGATTGCGAAGAGAGTGTAACCGCCACTGTAGATCTATAGAGAAGTTGCCAGTATACCCTAGAAAGCTATGTAGCAGAGACACAAGATGTCCTGCATGTGGTCTCGCACTGACCGAGATGTCAGAGTTCATGGAAGCTGGCTCTTCCATTGACCTTGTATGGTACTGATTTTGACTTCGCAATGGTCAGTTGGAGTATGAGCAGTATACCTCATCTCCTCATGGCATAAGTGTGATTGTAAAATGTAATCATCTGTATAGCATGCTTGCTTAAGGATTGAATATGAAAATTTACTGGCTGATGTTACATTTCTTTTATGCATCTCTAGTTGATAGATGTTATTTATATCTCTTTACATTCATTGCAGGTAGATGGATGAATTATGACTCTACCATGGGCAGATGCAATGTTATCCTTAGGAAAGGAGATTACTTCACTATATTCATACAGTGATTTATCTGTTGTTAAATATATATAAAATCCTTCTGCTCAGTTTTATTCTAATAAACTGCAATAATAATGTTTTGGCGGAGAGTTATATCTCTCACTGGGGCAATTTACAAGTTGTCTCACCCTCATGGGATCCAATGTTTTTAGGTGGACGCGGATGAGGGAATAGAATCCCCACAGTAGAGAAAGGAAAGTAACATCCAGGACAATAGTGAGATCTCAAGTGGAGATACTGTCTGTCATGTCATATAGGTAGTAGTCCTATGTGTCATCTATGTACTCTCAGGTCCTTAGAGTTAGTAGATAGTGATTTTAATGAATCGATTTGAGATTTTGGCTTGATGCCTCGAGGTTCTTATGCTGTCTGTATATAATGTTAATAAGGTAGTTGATGTTTGTAATCCTCAAGAAGATATGGTACAAGTTATGTACTTATGAACCAGGATGTAAACGTTATACATTGGTTCTTGATGAAAGAGTTTTCCTAAGTTTGGATCTCTTTATAAATGGTTTTAATTTTTAGCGATTTTTAGCAATCCGCTGCTAATGTTTAATTACACATAATCAGTAATGATTTATTTATCGGTCGTTATACATACAACCTCTAAACAAGTTCTACATAAATAAGGGCACATAAGGTGTGATCTCATCACATTTTCACTTGATGCTTATCATTCACCCTAATTCTCATCACAAGGATCACATATCATGGGGTAACAACTGCTCCTCTCATCATTGAGGAATTCATCATCACATACAAGGAAATAATCCATCATTAGGTCATACGACCATTTACTTCCTCTTTCAATGGTACCAACATCACATATGCCTCACAAGGCCCATTCACACATATCATAAGCAACATAGCACATACCTGGCTATGCTTATCAACTGGTATCATCTACATGGTTAGAGACTTGTAACAAGACGAACCATATATCATTATCATTACCATTTCATAAGATCCATGCCATTCACATTACATCATTAGGGTTAGGGTTTCTATTTAATCAATTAGGGTTTACAAGGTTGGATCAACAACCACCCTTAGATCATTACTTCCATCATCATTATAAGGTATGTTATGAGATAAAAATTATAGAAGACAACACTTCCTTATTATTTGCACAACCACCCCATAGGGTATCACATCATAACGTGTAACCCTATCATCAACATGATGTAACATAACCTCCATCACAAGGTATCAGTTGGGGCTAACATGTAGCATATCAGTTAGAACTTCCCATAAGATGTCAACTTGTCATCATCACAACATGTCAACTACCACTATGAAAGGCCCAAGATATAACCTTACTAAGAGATGTATCAGTTTACCTAGAGAGTGTGATGGTCAGCACCATCTAAGGTGTGAAGGGAAACACCACCCCATGTTGTATCGGAAAGCACCACCCAAGGGTGTAACGAGCAACACCACCCCATGGTGTATCAAATTCCACCCAACCAGAGTGTCACAATTAGTCTTCAAGACATACCAACTCCTCAAGATTCCTCCATAGCCATGATGAGATAAAATCTTAAAGGGTATATAGGTTTAACAACACCTTATCTACTTAAGGTACTTCAAGCACATGATGACTAACACCCACCATGATCTCAGTTAGCCATCACATATTAGTCTAGGTACTACTAGGTCATGATGGGATAGATTCTCAAGATCTATCAACCATAAGCCAAAATGAGCTAACCTTCTCAACACATTTATCTAAGCAAATCCAAGGCATGATGACCTAGGCATCTCTAAGTCATGACGACTTAGCACATAGGGTTTCAGGTTGTTACACTATAAGCCATGTCGACCTATCCTCCACATGGTGCATGTATGTATGGACTTGTTGTCTTCAACCTTAGAAAGGTTGGCCACTAGTCCATCTACTACTCAACAAGAAGGTACAAGATATGAAGATTAACCAATAAGATTCCACCATCAAAATAGTTCCAAATCCATTAGCAACTACTATCATACAAGAGATGAACAATCTCACGATGAAGAACAACAAAAGCACATGTAGAGTGAAAATAACAAAGGTGGTTAAGAGTCAAATAACCCACCTTAAAGATCACCACCAAGATCCAAAGTCTAAGGTCAAGCTCCAAGCTCACAAGCTTAAGGTAGAAGATGATCCACCAAACTTGGTCACCACCACACCTCCAAGGAAGAAGATGATACCAAGGTTAAGATGGTTCAACATAGAAAGAAGGTGTCCAAGGTCCATGGCCGAAAAGAAGAAGAAGAAAAGAGATTTAGGAACATAACTTATAAGGGTAGAAGATGAAGGATGAACAAAGAACACCACAACATGGAACTCATCCACCAAGATCCAAGAGAGATTCTCTAGCTCCTTAAAATTCTCAAGGTCATCCACCAAGGAAGAGGGAAAGAAAAGATGGCCAAAAGGATCCTCTTTCATGGAGAGAAAGTAATATATATACAAGAGGGATGAGAGAGATCATGGAAGAGGTGTCACTACCTTAGGAGCTTAGGTGCCACTTGTCCATGAAAAAGAGCCACATGCACAACATCATGCAAGACATGGTGATAAGTTCTAGGAAAGGTCTTGCCCACTTGGTCTCCAACTAAGGTCATGCCTGATACCACATCTCCACACATTGTCAAACCGATAGGGTGAAATCCTACACACCCACAAACCGATAGGGTGCAACTCTACACACCCACAAACTGATAGGGTGAAACTCTACACAACCACAAACCAATAGGGTTCAAATCTACAGACCCACAAACTAATAGGGTGTAACTCTACACACCCACAAACTGATAGGGTGAAACTCTACACACCCACAAACTAATAGGGAACCTCTCTAAGGCTCTCTATCCCGAGACAACACATCTAGGTGTAAGGCACACCTCAAACATGTGCCCAAAACATCACTAAGAATGTCACCACACAACCAAGATCCAAATAAGGTACCCATCTCTCTATCTCTCTCTCTCTTCCCTCTCGATGGTGCCAAGAGAGAGAAGGAACACTCAAATGGTGGAAAACTTTCATATCAACCCTAACTCTAGGGGAATTGCAATTTGCACCAAAACCTCACCACAAAACACAAGAGTCAACCAAACAAGCTCAAGTAAGAAACTACAAGCTTCCAACATGCCCTAATTACATCTTAGATGAATAGAGAAAGGTGCTATGCAACAAGCTTAAGAAAAACAAATAGGGTTATCCAAAAATGTGGGTCAACATCCTTATAAGTCATATACCCCTAACAAGGATTTTTCCCCTAGAATACTAAAAGAAAATAGAGGGGTACTTCCTCCTCATCTCTTCCTTGAGACCCCACATGGCTTCCTCAACACCACGATGATGACAAAGAACCTTCATAAGCACAAGGTCTTTCCTCTTCAGCTTCTTCACTCTCTGATCAAGAATCAACACTAGACCTTCCACATAGGTCATGTCCTCATCAAGCTCTTCCCCCACTTTCTATAGCATCAACTCTGTATCTGGATGGCACTTTCTCGACATATTTACATGAAAGACCGGATGCAGTCTGTGCAGCTCAGGTGGCAGCTCCAACCTTAGGTCACCTTCCCAACACATGCTACCACTAGGTAAGGTCCCATTAATGTGGGATCCAACTTACCCTTCTTTCCAAACCTCAAAACACCTTTCCAAGGAGAGAATTTCAAATATACCTTATTTCCCACTTAGGGATCCAAGGGTCTATGACAATTATATGCATATGACTTCTGTCTGTCCTGTGCTTCCTTCAACTATTGTTGGATTACCTTGATCTTCTCTATCATCTACTGCACAAGATCATGACCAAGAAGCTGGTAATCACCTATCTCATACCAACACAAGGGTGATCTGCAATGCCTCCCATACAACGCCTCATAAGGTGCCATGTCAATGCTACTCTAATAGTTGTTGTTGTAGGCAAACTCTATTAAACTGAGGTGTACATCCCAACTTCCTAAAAACTAAAGAACACAAGCTCTCAATAGATCCTCTAATAAGGTCTGAATGGTCCTCTCAGATTGACCATCTGTCTGTGGGTGAAAAGTAGTGCTAAACTTTAACTACGTACCCAAAATTGTGTGTAGTCACTCCCAAAAGCGACTCGTGGATTGAGGACCCCTATTAGACATGATAGTTGCTGAACATAATGAAAATGCACTATCTCATCCACATAGATTTGGGCAAGCTTCTCTGATGTGAATGTTGTCTTCATAGGAAGGAAATGTGCTGACTTGGTCAATCTTTCAACGATCACCTAAATGAAATTATGGCCTTTGTCTTTCCTAGGAAGAAAAACCATGAAGTCCATAGTCACATGATCCCACTTCTACTGTGGTATAGGAAACAGTTGCAATATCCCTACAAGATTTTGATGCTCTGCTTTAACCAATTGACATACAACACACCTTGCAATGAACTCAATCACGTCCTTCTTCAAGCCTGACCACCAATACATACCCTTTAGATTATGATGCATCTTGGTGTTAGCTGGGTTCATAGTTTACATGGATGAATGCACCTCTTCCAGCACCATCCTCCTTAGGTCATTAGCATCAGGAAACACTATCCTGCCATGATAACAAACTGTCCCATCATCTAACTCATGGAAGCCATCACACTTATTGCTTCCAAACTCTCATCAAATCTACCATATTACAATATCTATCTATTGTACCTCTTTGATCTGCTGTCTTAGCATAGGCTTCACCTATAGATGTGCTAAAAAACTAGCTAGATAGGAAGCCTCCAACTTAACCTTCATTTGACGCAAGGAGACCAACATGTCTCACTTGTGGCACATCAAAGAACTCAATTGGGCTTTATCCATAGGCAAAGATGAAGACTTCCTAATCAATGCATATACGACGTTCGCCTTCCCTGGATGATAATCAGTCATGCATTCATAGTCTTTGATCAACTCCATCCAATGATGTAGCCTCATATTCAACTCCACTTGTAAGAAGATGAACTTCAAGTTCTTGTGATCCGTGAAGATCTAACACTTCTTTCCATACAGGTAGTGTCTCCAAATCATCAAAGCATGGAATACTACTGCTAACTCTAGATCGTGGGTCGGGTAATTCTCCTTGTGTTTCTTAAGTTGTTGGGAAGAAAAAGAAACCACTTGTTTGTCATGCATCAATACACATCTCAAACCATTCCTGGATGCATCACAAAAGATGATGTATCCTTTTTCTTGCTCAGGCAAGACCATAATCGATGCAATTGTCAACTTCTCCTTCAACATCTGAAAAGCACATTGACATCTGTCGTCCCAAATGAACGACACATCCTTCCTTGTTAACTTAGTTAGGGGTAAGTAAAGTTGATATCCTTGATGAACCTCTTGTAATAGCCTACCAAACCTAGAAAACTGCACACTTCTATTGGCATCTTAGGATGCTCCCACTCCATCACAGACTCTACTTTCTTAGGATCCACTCGCACTCTATCAAAATATATAACATGCCCCAAGAAAGCTACCCACTCCAACCAGAACTCATACTTGCTAAACTTAGCATATAGCTGATGCTGTCTCAACATGCTCAATGCCTGATGAAGGTGTTGTTCATGTTGTTGACTGTCACAAATGTATATCAAGATGTCATCTATGAAGACCACCACAAACTGATCAAGAAATGGCCAAAACACTCCGTTCATCATATCCATGAACGTTGTTGGTGCATTGGTCAACCCAAATGGCATAACCAAAAACTCGTAGTTACCATACCTCGTCCTAAAGGCTGACTTAGGTATGCCATCATCCTTGATCCTCAACTGATGATATCTTGACCTCAGGTCTATCTTGAGAACAATATCATGCTACGTAATTGATCTAAAATTCCATCTATCCTTGGAAAGGGATACTTATTCTTTATCGTCACCTTTTTCAATTGTAAGTAGTCTATACGCAACCTCATAGACTCATCTTTCTTCTTCACCAACAACATTGGATAACCCCAAGGTGACGTACTCAACGTAAAGAAACCTTTGTCAAGTAGTTCTTGCAACTCTCTGTTCAACTCTGCCATCTCTGTCAGATCCATCTTATAGGGTGTCTGAGCTATCGATTTTGGTATGGGAACCAAATTGATCTAAAAATCAATCTTTCATGGTGGGAGAACACTTGGAAACTTCTCAAGAAACACATCCTCAATCTCTCTAACAAGCAACACCTCCCGAATACTAGGACTCCTCACCTCAGTATCTATCACATGTGCCAAGAATGCCTCACAACCCTATCTCAAAATCTTCCTTGCCACCATGGCCGATACCGGACATGTCAAAAGAATCTTCCTATTTCCTTGGAAGATCCAAGTCTCACTACCATCTATGAATGTCTTGCTTGGAACTACAATCCAAGACCACTATATACTTCTCCAGGGTATCCATCCCAAGGATTAAATCAAATCTATGCATTTGAAGTGGTATGAGATCCACTTGAATGTTGTGTCTGTTGGTATGTATGCCCTGAGAGCCAATCATGGGATGATTGGTGGGATACATTAAGATTGATTTGATAAACATCAAAGGCAAGCTTCCAATTCTTTCTGGTTCAGTCATATGAGATAGTGATAGAACATATTTAATGTCTAGAGAATGACAATACTCAATGACGTATGCCTTCAAGTTCAGGACCTGAACGATGAGATCATACAGATGCTAAGAGTTTGTACATTCTTGTTATGTCCCTAGTTAGATGCCATTGTGGAAGGTAGATAGACATCAATGACACACAAGACTAGATTGTGGTGTTGGTTGATGACATAATCTCGTTAGTCATGATATAGAGATATCAAACCAAACACATAGGTACTTGTTAGAGAACAAGTGTATTGGACAGACCCACCGTGAGTTTGACACATGGAACCATGACATGGTAGTCACAATCAATACTCATAGTGATGGTGGTGAGTGTGATTCTTTGACCTAAAATCACTACACTCAACACATGTCGTTGGGCACACTTTGACATCATCAAACGCAGTCCTGAAACATGGGTTGTTATAAAGGTGATGATTGGGTGGCTTTGACACATGGGGCTTTTGAGGGGTGTATGATAGATATGGAATTTGTCTCTCCTGAGGGAATTTGAAATCCATGGCCACTTGATGAGTAGGATTGAGAAAGGTATGCATGCATGTGTGAAATAGTATGTGATATTGATGTCATACATATCTCTTTCAATCTACTCTGAGATAAAAAAAGTGAATGAACGTTGACAGGATGACTGTAACATTCCTCGAGTTCATTCGGGATATCAGTGACAAAGGAATTATACATTCACTGTAACACCATTCACGGATTTTTGGATTGAATGTTGTTCTCCAACTTTCTATTTCACTTGGGTAGCATTGATGTGTGACTAGGCACCGCTCTTTTCATGTGAAGTCATAAGTGTTATGGACTTTCACTGCCAACGTGAAATGGACCTGCAGGGTCACACACATAGGATTTAACCTGGAAGAGGAGTTTTGTCCATAAACAATGTTTAGATTGATTACTAAAGGAGTTTAGTAGTTCAATTAAACACTCAATTAATTGATAGCTCAATGTCTTAATGTTCAAGGTGTTGGACACATTGATTGGAGTATCAGATTGATTGAAACTGCAATTGACTGATTCTGCACAATCTGCACTCCCAACTTATCGGCTCACGTGATGAACCGATCAGCTCATCTTGGTGAACCAATCAGCTCAGATGGTGAGTCGATTGGCTGATGGATAGGGTGAAACAATCACTTCAAGTGTTGAAACGATCGGTTCAACTGGTCCAACTGAGCAAATTGGGGAAGTAGGATTGGTGAGAAATTTCTTTTCGTTTCAGTTGCCCAATTTGATTGGAACAAGGATTGGTATTAGGTACCAATTAGAAACAAAAGAAGAAAAGTCAATCGGGAACTGACCAGGACCACGAGCCGACCGGTTTAGAAGTGAACCGACTGTTTCATGGGTCCCAACCGATCAGTTGAGGTGTCAACCGGCCGGTTCAGGTCCCCAACTGACCATTTCAGAAATGAAACGATCGGTTCAGGTTGCGCAGTTGGTTGTTTTTGTGAAAAAATCTCAAACCCTTCTACTCCTGCTTTAGTCCCGCATTTCCCGGGATAGAGAACCCTGTCCCATGACCCTCCTATATATAGGGGTATTAGGGGCTTCTCAAAGTACAACTCAGTGCAACCAGTTGCTCTGTAAAGTTGTCGTTCTCTCTAGTTTTGGTAACCGAGAGAGCCCGAGCAAGTGCTACCCGATAAGGGAGGCACAACAAGGGAAAGACAACTACAGAAAGCAACTGGTGGCGGGAGAGTGTGTCAGTGACTAGTACGCTAACATGAGGGTGCGAATCCTTCCAATTCCTTATGGGGCAAGGAGATTGGAGTTCCAGGTGGTCCGTGTGGACTACTTCAGAGGCGGGGGATTTCTGCCGCTCGGAGGACAACTGTCAATCCCGACAGTCCCAGTGAAACCAGGAGTTGTCAGTCCCAGTGCGACCAGGAGCTGCACAGACATCGTCCAATACCGGAGGTGAAGTCCGTGCAAGCCACGAGGTATTGTCGCCGAGCAAGCCTCAAGACAAGGTATGATTCCACAAACCATCCTTTCCTATTTTATAGACGTTGACGTGTTTCCATGTTTTGGATTTTGGGGAGGAGATTTTTTGTTTCCACTGCCTTCTCCCCAACAGTGGTATCATAGCCACGTCAACTGCTCTATACTTTAGGATTATTGATATGATCGATTTTGGTTTGTCTCCTTTATTTATTACATACGATGCGAATAAAATTGGCTTTATGCATGTCCAATCCTAAGTCCACAAATCCCAATTTACATATATGATATGTATTATGAATGCACTCGATACACTTTGCCCTTAAACAAGTTTTGTGATGGATGTATTGCGTGGTTATGGCCAATAAACCCTATCTGTGTATGGTTGTATGTGGTTGCTTGCATCTCGGTCTGCGCACCGATTCCCTTTCTCCTATTCCTGATGTAACTCAAAATAATTCGAGATTTATTTCCTACCTTTTCTCCCCTCGAATGTAACTCGAGGTTACAATGTAAAATTGGATAGAATTTTATTTCCTATTATGTCAAAGAACAGAGGACATCCTGACAACAACTGAGACGATCGGTTCACGGCGTGAACCGATCAGTTGACGTTCGAGACGATCAGTTCAAGGAGTGAGTTAATCGGTTGATGACTGGTTTGAGGAGCAAGATGAGTGGGTGGCAGCCATGACGAGATGCACGATGACCAGGCAAACCGGTCGGTTAGAGGAGCCAACCGATCGGCTGGTGGCACCCAGCCGACCGGCCTGATGGCGAGCCGATCAGTCATGTGATGAGTTGATCAAACCCAGAAAGGCAAGGCACAGAGTTCATCTTGTACATGTTGCATGTGATGTAGACCTAGATGACCGTTATTCCTCTTGGCTCGAGGAATCACATTAGGATGGTCATAATCATCACTTTTATCATTTCACATGTTTTCTGTGGGATATAGCATGTATATGATACATATTATATATTGTGGTGATTGGATATGTATATGTATATAAAACCGAATCCCTCATTAAATATTAAGTTTTAGATGCCTTCCAAATGCGACATACGTGAAAAGCTTGATCAACCAAGTGTGGGAACACCCAAGCATGGTGCACCATCTATCTCATGGAAGCGTGAAGGATGGATATGTGGGTCTGCCCAAGCAGGGTCCATATTCATCGTGTTGGCTTTGGGTCGAACTTAACAAGGTGACCTAGATAGGATCTAGCACCTTGAGGCATGGAGATGATCATGGCAAGGAGTTGCATATGACATCTTATCAAGAGTTGCATATGATGCAATTGGTAAGAGTTGCCTACCTGAGAGATATAAGTTGTGGGTGAGAGCCCAAGCTGGTCCATGACTTAGAGGATTTTAGGATCTTGCCCACTAGAAAATTGTACGCTGCAATCTTCCGAATTGATGGTGAGGGCTATCAATTTGAACTAAAATAATGGGAGCGATAATTAATTAAAGGCCTAATTATATCGTCAACTTTTCAAATCAATCAAATAAGTCAAAAATGAGTTTTGGACTAAAATTGCATATTTCCTTTTTTAGTACAAATGGCAACAAACAACAATCACTTTTCTTTGTGATCGGTCCTTGAAAAGGACAAGCTAAATGGGACAAACTTCCACGATTGGTTAGGACGTTGAGAAGCGTTCTCAATCAAAGAGCGAAAGCTCTAAGTCCTAGTTATACCAGAACCAGATGAACTTGATCCCACCACATCAATGGCTGAAAGTATGCTTATGGAAGCATACCGAGGATGACATTGATGAAGAGTGCTTGATGTTGTGTTCTCTGAACTATGAGTTGCAGAGACAACATGAGACATATGATGTCTCCAAGACATTGTCCTAGTATGTCATGACAGAAGGAGATCCAGTAAGGTATTCACACACTCAATATGATTGGGTATGTGGAAAGACCTGACTAAGAAGGACTCCCTCTAAGCCAAGAGTTGGCTATTGGTATGATACTGCAAATGTTGCGAGAATCATACAGTTCATGATAAACTACAGCATGAACAACTTTGACAAGCATTGACAAAATTGTTGGACATGTTGAGGACAGTAGAGGCAAATATGAAGAAAGACTAACCCTAATCTTTGATGATATCAATGAAAGGTAAGTCTTAAGGGCAAGGGCAAGGGCAAGGGCAAGGGAAAGGGCAAGGGCAAGGGCAAGGGCAAAGCAAAGAAGTGTTCTGATGCTAGCCAGCAGCCCAAGCCGTCTTCAACCTCAAGGCACATGGGGAAAGGGTGTATGAGGGAATTACCCTCTATATCTGGAAGAACAAAAGAAGATGAAGGCGGGGATGGAGATCTCCACCTAAGGTATCATGAAATGAACCGCTTCTTTATCTGAGGTATATGATACCATGATATGGATATGTCATATATGATATGCAATATCCACAAAGAAGTGATGGCCTTTGTGAAAGGACCAAGAAAGGAGTACCCATCATTGGAGAAAGTGTTTCTGCCATAGATAGGAGTACCTTTCAGTTTATTTCAGCCTAAAGGGCACGAAATAGAGTTGAGAACTACTATTTCATACAAACACTTTATTTTTGCATATTGTATGACAATGATGGCAATCAATAAAGAGATGTTTCAATTTCTAAACATATGATCTTTGTGGCAATGCCTTGTTTATCTTGTGGTATTTGATATGCATAAGATAAAATGATACCTAAAAATTATAGATAACTCAAACAATCAAATTAGCATCAATCATGAGAAATTCATTTGTAGTTTCCATGTGATGGATAAATCTAGACTCTTTTGGTTAGAGAACCGGTAAGAGACATGAATATCTTGGACATGATTAATCAATCTTCACTAATGGTAGTGGGAGAATGATTGTCCTATTAGGTATAATACATGTGATGTATTTACATACCTATTGGAGAAAATGCTAAATATTTCAAATGGTGTTTAGAGAAATACCAATATGAATATCTTGAAGTGTTCAAGAATATCATAAATGAAGTACAAATTTGGTAAAGTGTTAATTCTTGATTAAATCAATGAATGAAATACTTGGACCAAATGTTTGAGATCCTTATGAGTGATTATGATAGTATATCATAGTGAACTCATGATTAAGGCATGGTGATGTCTAAATCAAGAAGGAATCATACTCTAAGGAGTTAGAGAATGATTATCAAATAACTGAATTCTTCTTAATAAAAGAATACCCCACACTAATAAAGGACATTAAGAATCACAAGGAGTTGTAAGTTCTTATATCCTTGACGGAAACACCTCGTTTATCTCTGTGATAAGTTGTTCATGTGATGAGTCAACTATCTAGATGAATATGAGGAACCAAATTTGAGTTATGGTTTATGACCATTACATCCTAAATGACATCCATGTGAACCATAAGGTATGACCTTGATAGTAGCACCCATTGGATGAAATCCATAAGTGCAAATGAATCTTAAGTGTTAAGACACATGGATAACATTTTGAGAAGGATGATGCTTGTTGATTGCAACTTAATGACTAAGAAATTTGGCATATGGTACTAAAACTACATTCCTATGAGGAATAAAACAAGGATGTGTACGTGATACAACCTATAAGGTTTATGAATCCACTAATGCAAATGAAGTCTATAAGTTACATGGACTAATCAATGTGATTGATTGAGTACAAGCAACTCAGAATTGGATCTTTACTTTGATGATATAGTCAAAGGGTTTGACTGATATGTCAAAGATAAAGAAGGGATCTTTGATTTAGTGGGAGTGTGTTCACATTCCACATGTTGATGTGGAATGGAAATGTTCTAGAATGGAAATCCAAAAGTGGAAATTATCTTTAAGGAAGATAGAGATGTTTCCTATGTGATAGGAATAGAGATCTATAGAGATAGTTGTCGAAAACCTCTTGACCTGAAAAGAGAAAGCATACATTGGCAATCTGTACTGAAGGGTTCAGTATGCACAGATTCAGTGGGAGAAAACTTGTCCATGTTACATGGATTTAGTATCCCAAGGCCAAGTTTCCAATTCTTATGAAGAATGCGAACACTTAGAATAGATGTGGATCTATCATGTATGTAATCATCCCATTATCTTGCATGGCAAGAACAAAATGCATTTATCATCTTGTATGTATGACATGGCAATATGATGTGCTCATCCTGATAACTCGTATGTGGGACATGATGAGTGTATGTCTGTCTACTTCCAGTAAGGGTTACTGGAATACCAAGAGAACTTGATAAGTACTTGAGAAGTACTATTTATATGGAGATAAGGAAGAGTTCAATGTAAAGAGTTACATTGATGCGAACTTCCGAAAGGACAAAAAATTAATTGCAAAATATATATAGGATATATAAAAGTGAAAGTTTGTTGATAATTGGAAGTGTTCCAATAAAACCATTTAAAAGGAAATGCCGAGTATCTATGTGTTGGAGAACAACATTGGATACTATATGGATCTGAAAGTTCATGAGATGAACTTATAGATATTCTGCCCATTGATGACAAGTATGGAATCCTTGATCATGCAATGTGGCTAAAGGTTAGCAAAGGATTACTAGATCACATATTACGACAACTCCATCTCATACGTGTGACGTACAACGAAGAGATGAGAGACATGCAATTTATACTGACTTTGGCAATGTGTTGCCATTACTCACTATGATCTCACTAGAGCAGAGTAACAAGTGTGATATGTTTGAAGATCACTATGAATATGATTCAAGGGTGATTGGCTCACATTGCAAGTGGGATTCTGTTGGTATGTATGCCCTGAGAGCCAATCATGGGATGATTGGTGGGATACATTAAGATTGATTTGATAAACATCAAAGGGAAGCTTCCAATTCTTTCTGGTTCAGTCATATGAGATAGTGATAGAACATATTGAATGTCTAGAGAATGACAATACTCAATGAAGAATGCCTTCAGGTTCAGGACCTGAACGATGAGATCATACAGATGCTAAGAGTTTGTACATTCTTTTTATGTCCCTAGTCGGATGTCATTGTGGAAGGTAGATAGACATCAATGACACACAAGACTAGATTGTGGTGTTGGTTGATGACAAAATCTCATTAGTCATGATATAGAGATATCAAAACAAACACATAGGTACTTGTTAGAGAACAAGTGTACCGGACAGACCCACCGTGAGTTTGACACATGGAACCATGACATGGTAGTCAAAGTCAGTACTCACAGTGATGGTGCTCATAGCCTTGCTCAGTCCCACCTACTCCCAAAGCCCCTTCAAATCGGTGAGCCCTCCGCCCTGCTCCTAGGCTCATGTGGGAGTATATGCAGACAAGAGTCAGACACCAAACCACTGGCTCAATGTGCGCTGAACCGGCCAACCCAGAAAAGAAACCCCTGGTCCAAGGGGTCCATCTAACCAGTGCTTGAACCGATAAATCAAAGGGTGAACCGGTCAGTCAAGGATCAAATTGGATCCTCAGATAAGTGAATCGTGACTCGAAGTGGCCCAATATAGTCCATTCCTTGTGCATCCAATGACCCTCTTTTTTCCATACTAAGGTAAATATTCACCTCTCTGCTCAAAAATTCAACGAAATGTCCAGATCTTGCTTTAATCATAGAAAATACATCCTAGTTCCAAAAATTACAAAAAAGTAGACAATCTTGATCAGAAAAATCCAATAAACCCATTAGAAATAATTTTGAAACCTAAATATTTATATATTTCACTAATATCCCAAGATCTTGATCCTTTTATTATACTTTGATCTAAATGACTCTATTTGTGGTTAATCTTAACTAAACACTGAAAACCCTAATTTTTTACTCTAATGTTCATATTGAGACTCTTAAATCATAACTTAACTAGTGAAGTTCTAGATTTATATTTTTTGAATTGATTCAATCTTGAATATCATGATGACATGATAATAATATGATTGTCCTAAATCTTGTGGCATATTTTGATCTATTAACCTAATACTTGATCTCTAATTTACTCCTTATACTAATCAGAACTTGATCTAATATTGAACACCAATGATGTTAGAATTTGATAATGATCTAAAGACCTAATTTTGACTTGCATATTGACCATGATAATTAGGGTTAACATATGTACCTAGAATACCTAGGTGGGTCAGTCACACTTGAAACATAATTGACACTTGAATAATGTTGAACATCTTGATATTTCATAAGTGAATGACCTAACCCTAAGGTTGACCTAGGAAAGTGTAACCCTAATCTCGAATATTGAAATGTGATCTTCAAATATCATGATGTGACCCTGGATCTGAACATTGTGTTTTAGGATATAACTCAAAGGGTCAACCTATCACTTGTTGATCTGTACTCAAAATCTTTAGTGAAAGGTACGCTGTATATCACATCTTTGGTTGTATTGAAGATACTTTTTATGTATCTCTTGACTGTATACTTGGCTATATACTTGTTTGAGCTAATGTTCCCTACTGATTAGTCATCCATTTATCCTATATTATATTTTGAGAAAAATATGAGAAGATAAATGATATTGCCCATTATGACTGTCCGTATATTGATAATGATGATGATGTTGATAATGTTGATAATGTTGATATGGAGTGCAAGCACCCTCCTCATTCGGAGGTGGGACTTGTACATTGGACTCCTACCTCATATGGAGAGAAGGAGCCTGATGACCTCCCCCATCACGTTGGGGTGATAGAGTCAGACAAAATATATAAACATGCTTCTCGATTACTGAATAATGGGAACTCATAATAAAGATTGATTTTTTTGAAATAAACAACTTGTCAAACAAATATTGGATTTGGAAAATTCACTTGTTATACTTTTTGAATATAAGTCCTGCCAAGTATACGCTTTTTCTATGAACCGTTTTACTAGCTTTTGATAGCTTACAGTATAATTGCATGACTATGTCTTGATTTTCTTGATTTTAGGCAAAATAAATGAAATACGAACTAGATCTCTTCCACACTCCATTTACTCTGATGACAAGGATAAATCTACAATATCTCACATTTGGGTTAGTTTGTTCTTTATATCTAAAGTTTTTGAGTTATTATTTCTTATTGTATATGCCAGTGTACTAGATCCTTTTGGGCCACTCAGGGATGGGCACTTCAATCCCTTTACCACTGTCTAGGCAGTGAGATTGGATTGGGGTAAGAATGGTTCTGTGACACTTCTCGAAGAGCCAATCTCCATAGCAACCCAATTTACTTCCTTAGTAATATGGTCCCATTATATCCCTCTCCTCCACAATCTCCTACATGACCTTTATGTAGGAGTAAGTTTCCATGGATAAGGTCTTTTACACTAAATGTAACTATGAAGGGATCTATCTTCAAACTCGATCTCTGTTACTAGGTAGTTCTCTTCCTCAAAAAATTTAGATGATATAATCAATGCCTAAACCCAAGTTGTCATGTTGTCTCCCACAATATGGCTAGCTCTGTAAGAAAAAAATCCCACCTTTATGCTTCCTTACAACACCAACTATCCATTTTCTAATATTTCATATATTATCTCTATATGATCCGACTGTTAGATTGACTGTGCAGGTGTGGATGTCTATGTGTACCATCTAACAAGCTCAAAGTACTCTCATCATGCGGTATGGTTCATCAATTCCCAATTCCATCACGTTAAGAAAATCACAGTACCCATTCCCAACTTCTTAAATTTCCTCTTCTACACGATCATGCTAATCTTCTGAATCATATCTTGCTAAATTCTATTTCTATTAATATCAACATTGTCATACATAGCTCGGCATCTCACTTTCCAAATATACCAAAGAATTAAATTCGGAAATAATCGTATCAACCAAATTATGAAGTCACTATTGTGTTGACTAGCTGCACAAACACTCATCCACTCATATATATTGTGGTTTGGGTAAACCTAGATGGTATAGATGTCTGATATAGCTTGATCCCCAGGAAAAGGAGCCAGTTCTCCATTAAGGAAAAGATGATCCATCATTTATTCTGTCGATGACTCATAACAAAAATCAACATGATACTACATGGATTGAGCATCTAGCAATATTATCATCCATACGAATAGCACTATGTGTGATCTTCCAAGCCAATGAACTAGCCCTAGAAGTTCCTCCCTAAGGTAAAATAATTATATATAAAGGATATAGAGGATTTTGGTCAAGCAAATCATCACCCAACAACCTCTTCGTAGCCCCTTATATAGAGGTATTTTCACTTGCACCAAACATCTCTATGTACACCTTCATGTGTTATGTGGATACTATCTATGATCAGTTGATCTACCTCTAGAACAAGAATTTTCTCAATCATGCTCCATTTTCACCCCTCCTCATCAGACCGCATCTCACATACTTTGAGAGACTCTCTCCTTTTCTTATCCTGCGAGCATATTGAGTGAGGCGCTCATCACACCAGCAGTAATGCTAGAAGGATATCTCCCCACTCCCAACCATCCACCTAAGATACGGGAAGACATTAGAAAAAACTTTCCAAATCTTTCTCCATTGTGATGATGGTTTAAAGGATAGTTGGAGATAATAAGGGTGAAGCGTATCCTCCTAATTATAATGTATGAGTTTATACTTATATCTATAGAAGATGGCCCATATAGAGATTCAAGTAAGCACTTCCCAAGCATCCTTCAAACCAAAAGCTTTAGATATAATAGAATGTGGTGTGAAGCTAAGGCCTCCTTTTGAGACAAAAAAACCACTCTTTTCTAAGAAACCCATGCACTCCATTTTTTTTCATCCCTTCCCCTCCAAGGGAAATCTGACATCATGGATTCAATCGTATTCATAGTCTTCACCAAGATTCCAAAGGATTAACTTGAGTAAATAAGCATGGAAGAAAATTTATGCTTTATTAAAGTCGTACACCCAACAAAAGATTATAAATTGGATTTCCAAGATGCCATCTTGGCCTATATACATTCTACAAGGGGTATAAATAACACATGTTTTGGCCTACCTCTGGATATAGGAACACCCAAATATATAAAGGTTTTGCCAAAATTTTGAATCAACATCATTCTTTGAATAGGATTTTCACTCTTAGATAGAGGATGAATGAATCAACATGATTTATCTTTGTTAAGGATTTGTCTTGAGAATATTTCATATCCAGTAAAAATACCATCAATAATGGAGAAGTTTAGAGGAGACATTTGTAGAGAGAGTACCGAATCATCAACAAACATGAGAATGGGGGGTAATCCCTTTACCCAACATATAAAAGTTTGGACTCTTTAATTAGTATACACAAGTATTCCTCAAAGAGAATAAACAAAGTAGGAGACAAAGGATTTCTTTGTTTAACTCCATGTTGCATAGGGAAAAATCTACTTGTAACTCCATTGAGAACCACATAAATCCATGAACCATGGAACAATGATATGATAAATTTTAAAACTTTAGGCATCATCCTAAATCTAACCAGGATTGAATGCAAGAACTTCCATTCTACTAAATCTTATGCCTTTCTCATGTCCATCTTAATAATGATATTTTCATATAGTATCGGATATTCTAGATAATCTACTATTTCCTTTGTGAGATGTATATGATGAGTGATACCCCTTCCTTGAATGAATGAACCTTGTTCATTAGACACCATATGAGGAATAAATGACATCATCCAATTATTTATGATGTGGCCAAAAATTCTTATAATGACATTCTTCACTAAAATAGGTCGAAAATCAGAATTCAGATATGATGAATCCTCTTTTTAGGACTGAGATATAACCTACTACATTTAATACAATGATGGCATGGGTTACCAAGGAAGAAAAGTATTTCCATATCAAAAACATCTATCTTGATTATATTCCATGATTCAAGATAAAAAAAAGGTGGTCGTGTCGTCAGGCCCCAGTGTTGTATATTTAGGCATCTGTTGGATAGTATCATAAATCTCCCAGTCCTTAGGGTATCACCCAAAGACAAATCATCACTAGAAGAAAGAACACATGGGTTACAAGACATGAAATGAGAATCTTCTGTGAACACACATTCCCCTTCATTTGAAAAGAAGTTCTCATAATAAGCTATTGCTTCCTTCATCATCTCATCATGGGAGTAATAGAAAATGCCATCAATCGACCTGATTCTCTTCGCCCTATTCTTTGTTTTTCTAGTTTTAACAACCATGTTAAAAAAATTGTGTTTCTCCCTCCATCCTTTAGACATATGATATGGTATTTTTCCTTCCATATGATCTCTCTATCAAAAATCATAACCACTTATTTTTTTACCTCCAGAAGAAGTCTTCCATTGAATTCATTTGCTCTATTATCAAAGTCAATATGTAAGGATTTGATCATATGTAGATTGGTATGCAATGGGGGATCCACTTGTCACTGAATGGAGAAATATAAACCATCCTATTTTGCAAAAAAGTGGAGATGAGATATTTTATTATTATCCAAATGGTATATGTACAAAGCAAGATAATGAATAAGTAGCGGAAAGAAAACACATAACAAAGTTACATGATGATTCATATACAATTTTTACTAACCATAAAAGGTGGTATTGTAAAAACTTGAACTAACTACAATAGGGACCCAGAACTGAGGGTAATCCAACCATTCTAAACTATCCTTAATTCAAAATCATTCAAATGATTTTCTTGAGTCAATTCTCTCTAATGTTCCTAAACTTGGGTGGATTTGGGAACAACGCCCAATAAAAGATAAAAAAAAGTATGGGTCGAAACACTTCAGAGTATGTCCATAAAAAATTATTTTAACATTTAGGTATGTAAGAAGAAAAAAAAATGTTCTCAAAGAAATAAAGGGAACATCAAGTAGTAGGTTCAAGAGGAAATAGTTTAAAGGTATATAAAAAAAGAAGGAAATAATGTTTTTGAGATCAACATAATCATGTCAAAGATCTTGCCCAATAGATCAACAACAATAATTAAAATGTTCATGCATGTTAGACTAAGTGAATATATTGTAGGGCCAAGACATTTGTTACACCCATATCTTTCATGTCACATGATATCACTGAGGGGTGTCACAAAATGCTATTCTTTGCAATTAGAGTAAATGCAAACACTTTGCATTGATTAAAATTGATTCATAGATAGTTCTTGTCAAAAGAAAACTACATTCTGTTTATCTCAAAAATCTAATCTATTTGGTAACATAACTAAGGATGAAGAAAATATGTCTAAACTCTATATCATATTGGTAAATAGCACCCCACCAAGCTTTGCTTGAGAAATCTCCTAGTCCTCTTCTTGCACTTTTGGTCATTAGTTTCTCCAAAACCTACAAACATTGTGTCCCCAACCATGCATTAGGAAAAATAGTCGTTAGAGTAAGTGGCATGAGTATTCTAAAATATACATTTATGTAGAATTGAAATGTTACAAAAAATTCTTAGACGTTATAAATATGAAAATATATCAAACTCAATTTAAAATCTAAAGACATATTATCTCTTATCTCTTTAACTCTTTATCTTTCTACTCTGTCTTTTATGGAGACTTGTGCTATGGGTCTCATGACCTACTCTAAAGTTCTTAGGTCGTAAATATCTTATTTGAATATCTCTCATCACCCTCATGGATGAGATTATAAACATGCTCTAAACTAAGGTATCATTTATTTATATTTTAATCTGATTGTGGCTACAATTATATGATAAGTCCTCCTCTGTTGACACAGAAGTGTCCTCTATGGTGCAACACACCCTCTGTTGGCACTAGATGCCCTATGTTGACACTAAAGTGTCCTCTATGGTGCAACACACCCTCTGTTGGCACCACATGCCCTCTTTTGACACCAAAGTATCCTCTATTGTGCAACACACCCTCTGTTGGCACAACATGCCATCTGTGGCACCCTCAGTGTTTGGCATAATGCGCCCTCTGAATCATCCCAAGACTCTCTGGTGAGGTCTTATCCTATAATGTATTAATTTTTTGTTGTCATTTTCTATCTCTATTCTCTTATATCTGAATCTATCCTTGAATTCTTATCTCTGAGTCCTAATCTCTTATCTCTAACTTTGTTCCTAGATTCTTAACTCTAATTTGAATCTATCATCTTTGACCTTGTTCTCTTATTATTTATCTCTAAACTAAATCTATTTCTAAATCTAAATCTCTTCTCTAAAATTTTGAGTTGAATATAAACCTCAATTACTGCATAACTAAGATGGCTTCTAAGACCCTTATCATTTGTATTAATCTAATATCTGGCTACTCACCTAAAGTGTAATCTATGTATGACTCTAAATTGATATTCTTATTATATGTATAAACTTAATTCTAATATTCTAAATTGATAGAATGACTTAATTAACTTTTGACACTAGATATATGACAACTAAGTCTAAAGTCTTAGGAAAAAGGATCTAAACTAAATATAGCAATACTAAGTATATGAGAGTCACTTATGTATCAAGTATCTAAAAATGTGATTTTTGATGAGGCGGCTCAGTCTCCATAAAATCTCCTAAGCTCTAATCTTAATGCATTCATATGAGCTTGAATCTTAAATCTTAAAATATTAATCTTATAGAATCTCATATTGAAACTTAATCATTACTTAATGCCTCATAATTTTATCATTTCATCATAAACTCATGTTACAATATATCCAAATTCCAATATTACCTTTATTTTGAAAACTAGACCATGTCTTAATATTTTCAAAACTCATATCCTCACATAGTACTTAACTTTTAAATACTAATCATTCTAGGAATCTATTTAACTTTTTTTTATTCTTATATCTAATACATATATAAGAAATCTTGATAACATCTTCCTACTTGAATTCTTAGTACATGTTATCTAAAAATGAGTGAAATCTTAATAACATGTTTGTACTCAAAATCTTAATGCATGGTTACATCTATATGTATGAGAGATCCTAATAATATATTTGTACATTTAAATCCTAATACATGGTTATATCACATAACCATGGAAGCAAGGTAGTCTTACTTTTCATTTCTCATCTTTTGGTCTTGAGCATCCTTATGAAACATTTGTAAGGGGTATGATAGGAATGTACTCTTTTATCCTCCTTGTGAACTTAATTCATGAACTTTAATCATTTCATGACTCATCACTACTTAAGGTATTGAGTATATGAAATTCCACAACCATAAGCATATAAAATCCAACTTGCATATCTTGACTTAGAATATTGGACATGAAGGTTTAAATTAAGAGGCATGTAAATGTATTAGGTATGATAAACATAAATACTCACGGGCATGAACCACTACCTTTCACTCAGAGAAGAACCGTTTGTGCATCATAGGTTGAAGAATCCCTAGTCACGTTCATGGGGTTCATTGAAACCTAAATAGCTTGTTCATGATATTAGACAAATCATTTGTATTTCATTCATCACCTTAAACCCTAATCTTGGTATTTTCATTTTTTTGAAGAGATTGGATGTTTAAAACAAAATTTGAAAACAATCTAGATTTATAAACAATCAAAAGATATTTCCAATGAATATGTTTGTATATTTTTCAGAGGTAGTATGGAAAAGTTCTGATTTTTGCAATGCAGAGTAATCAAAATTTAAGAAATCATATAATAACATCAATTTAGATCATGGATAATCCCGATGTAAATAAAATACAAAAAACCATAAATGACCAAGACATGTGTTACATTTGATTAAGACCTTGAGGGCCAAAATATCATTGAGCCCTAACTAGAAATCACACCCATGAAAACAATTTGAAACTTGAAATTCCAATGTCACCATTACATGATTAATTGCTCGATTAAAATCAAAAGGGTACCAAGGTCATTTTGAGACTTGTCTTCTTCCACTTCAAGGCATGGCTCGAGAAGCAGGCTAGAGCTTCAAAATCTAGCTCTGGTGATTGGAGGTAAGTGACCAACAACATGTGGTGGTCCTCTGCTATTTCATTGCATCACACTAAAGTGAATGAGCCGCTTCATAAGCTCTGTCGTGCACTAAGGCTTGAAACAGCTGCATTTGCAATGTCCATGACCGGAGGCACAAAACAAGTATAAAACCACACAACGTCTTGACAAAAGTATAGCAATGTGATGACCAGAGTCGTGAGTGAATGGCGGAATTGTTTGTAGAATTGCAGGAAGAAAAAGTTGCCATGAAGTTGTTGGTTTGTCAGGGTCAGTGAGAAATAGAGGAGAAGGGGAGTCTTGGCCCAGACCAGAAAAAACACAAAGCCAAACATCACAAAATGTATTAGAATGATTTGTGAGGATGTGGCAAGGTTAAAAGAGGAAGTTTTGAGATAAGAAACCAACTAAGAAGGTGCAGAAGTGAGATACAACAAGCTGTTGAAGCTTGGTCTGTAGGATATGGTGACTGAGGCCATTACAGAGCAACCTAGAAAGAGAAGAAGGTAGCTAGTGGTCCATAGATGGCTATTAGGCTCTCAATTGTGGATAAAGTAACATCAAGTACTATGATGAGTAGGCTAGAATACTCGGGGGCACATCAGACCGAGTTGTTGGAGGAGGAACATTGTTCGGGGTTAGGGGATGTAGAATGACCCTTTACCTAGGTGTTAGCAGTTCTTCCATCATCTCTGTGAAATGGGGTGGCGAGAGGGTAGGAATCCTTAATTGGGCATTTCTTGTGTAGAGATAGAGGGAGGGTGAGCGACAACTCAATCAGATCAAGAAGGTGATGTGAGTTCCATGGAGAGAAAATTTCATGAAATGGTGTAGAAATAGGAGAGAGAGGGAGGCAAAGAGGGACACATTGAAATTGATTGCAGACAATGAAACCGTCAGGGTAGATGATGACTTCAACACCGTCTGATCATGAGGGTTAAAAGATCAATCATTTGACAGTGTGCAAGAATGGGAAGAAATTAAAAGAAGGTGTGACAGTTGCATAAAATCTGAAACTATAGGACCAATTTCTCACATTAAATAAATCCATGATAAATGCTTAGTCAAATTTAAAGGAAAAACTTCCATAATAAATTTAGAG
The DNA here is from genome assembly GCA_963693085.1 of Alisma plantago-aquatica. Classification (NCBI taxonomy): domain Eukaryota; kingdom Viridiplantae; phylum Streptophyta; class Magnoliopsida; order Alismatales; family Alismataceae; genus Alisma; species Alisma plantago-aquatica. The sequence goes on along the minus strand of OY856411.1, from coordinate 1,062,760,213 downwards.
GGCCAGATATGGTCAAAATGATCCCAAATTTGGACCACATGTCCAATAAATGGTCTAGATTATTTTTATGTCTTTAGATTTTCATTTTTCACATGTTTTGACTATGATTCTTATATAGGCCATTTAACTTGAATTTAATGTATTAGTACATTGTCCAATTGGGGAATATAGTTTCCTTTGTGATCCATTGAGTCAAATCTCAAGTTCAATACTACTACTCATTGAAAAACTATTCATCTACCTATCTTGTCTTTTGAGCAAATTCTTTGGAGGAGAGAGAAAAGGAAAAAGGGAAACTAATGGTACATCATCTTTGAATTAATTAAAATTCATTATGCAGATGTGAAAGGGGAAATGTGTTCTGAATCACATCTTATTATTCTCAAAATATTGTCCTCCATGAAATTTCACTTCATGATATTTTTGCATTAAGGCCCTTAACTATTTTTTAAGTAAAACCACTTTTTAAGGATTAAATTATCATTGAAAATTTGGGATGTTACAACATCATAGGATCTCGAGTCAAGGAGAAAGGGGGAGTAAAACCCCAATCCTCCAAGGACAAGGGGGAGTAAAACCTTGATATTTAAAAGGAAAAAGTTGAGTGAAACCCTGATACCCCATTGCAGGGGGGGTAAAACCCTGATACACAATGTGTATAGATAAAGTGTATGGTTGCACATAAGTATTGCTACTCTAGATTACTAGTCTAATGAGCATTCTAAATAATATGACAAGATGAAATTATTCTATGATCAATATATTCTGCAATGTAAATATGGAAGAGGAGGCAATAAGCCCAACATCAAAGAATAAATTCCACAAGTTAGAAGTAAAAGAAGAGATATTTTTTGTGGGTTGTAGAAATGGTGTGAAGAAGAAGAAATATTGAAAGATACCTAAATATGAGAAAAATGCGTATATGCTCAATTAAATTCTCAAATGTAAATAGGGATTGCACATCCTAGTCTTCATGATTATCCCTATCTCTAGGGATGAACTTCACAGTTCGTCCTTCATGACCTAAAAGTATTTTTATATACACATTAGTCCAAAATTATGTGTTCATGATTGAAAGTATATATAAACATAATTTGGTCACCTAATGTCAAGATAGCTTATAGGTACACCTACATATGTGTGTCATTGTTACATAAGGTATATATATTGATGAAACAAGTTACACAAGGTTTATAATCGAGGTTATTTTCCCATTAAATATTATTATCACAATGGACCTCATCCTTATTCAAACAATATCTCCTCATACATCAGTTACAGTACTTCAAGTATTTATTACATCTATAAAAGAAACATTCTTATATGTATCTTTTCACATTTTCCATTTTATTAGAAAAAGACGTGATGATTGGGTGGCTTTGACACATGGGGCTTTTGAGGGGTGAGTGATAGATATGGGATTTGTCTCTCCTAAGGTAATTTGATATCCATGGCCACTTGATGAGTAGGATTGAGAAAGGCGTGCACACATGTGTGAATCAGTCTGTGATATTGATGTCATACATATCTCTTCCAATCTACTCTGAGATCAAGAAAGTGAATGAACGTTGACATGATTACTGTTCCATGCCTCGAGTTCATTCGGGATATCAGTGACAAAGGAATTATACATTCACTGTAACACCATTCACAGATTGTAGGATTGAAAGTTGTTCTCCAACTTTCTATTTCACTTGGGTAGCACTGATGTGTGACTAGGCACCGCTCTTTTCTTGTGAAGTCATAAGTGTTATGGACTTTCACTGCCAACGTGAAATGGACCTATAGGGTCACACACATAGGATTTAACCTGGAAGAGGAGTTTTGTCCACAAACAATGTTTAGATTGATTACTAAAGGAGTTTAGTAGTTCAATTAATCACTCAATTAATTGATAGCTCAATGTCATAATGTTCAAGGTGTTGGATACATTGATTGGAATATCAGATTGATTGAAACTGCAATTGAATGATTCTGCACAATCTACACTCCCAACTGATCGGCTCATGTGATGAACCGATCGGCTCAGCTTGGTGAACCGATCAGCTCAGATGGTGAGTCGATCGGGTAATGGATAGGGTGAATCAATCGCTTCAAATGTTGAAATGATCGGTTCAACTGGTCCAATCGAGCAAGTTGGGAAAGTAGGATTGGTGAGAAATTTCTTTTCATTTCACTTGCCCAATTTGATTGGAACAAGGATTGGTATTAGGTACCAATTAGAAATAAAAGAAGAAAAGTCAATCGGGAACTGACAAGGACCACGAACTAACCGATTCAGAAGTGAACCGACCGTTTCATGGGTCCCAACCGACCGGTTGAGGTGTCAACTGATCGACTCAGGTCCCCAACTGACCATTTCAGAAATGAAACGATCAGTTCAGGTTGCGCAGTTGGTTATTTTTGTGAAAAAATCTCGAACCCTTCTACTCATACTTTAGTCCCGCATTACCCGGGATAGTGAACCCTATCCCATGAACCTCCTATATATATGGGTATTGGGGGCTTCTCAAAGTACAACTCAGTGCAACCAGTTGCTCTGTAAAGTTGTCGTTCTCTCTGGTTTTGGTAACCGAGAGAGCCTGAGCAAGTGCTACCCGATAAGGGAGGCACAACAAGGAAAAGAAAACTGTAGAAAGCGACTGGTGGCAGGAGAGTGTGTCAATGACAAGTACGCTGACAGGAGGGTGCGACTCCTTCTAATTCCTTGTGAGACAAGGAGATTGGAGTTCTAGGTGGTCCGTGTGGACTACTTCAGAGGCGGGAGATTTCTGACGCTCGGAGGATAGCTGTCAATCCCGACAGTCCTGGTGAGACCAGGAGTTGTCAGTTCCGGTGCAACCATGAGCCGCACTTACACCGTCCAAGACCAGAGGTGAAGAATGCGCAAGCCGTGAGGCATTGTCTCCGAGCAAGCCTCGAGACAAGGTATGATTCCACAAACCATCCTTTCCTATTTTACAGATGTTGACGCGTTTCCTTGTTCTGGATTTTGGGGAGGAGAATTTTTTGTTTCCGCTGCCTTCTCTGCCTCCCCTAAAACCCAACAGTGTCCTGAAAAGGAGAGGACATAGGAAGGAAACACCTCCTGCAACATTCCATAACCGACTAATGGGTTTTTTAACAACAAACTATTCTTCTTATGACTAACAGGAAAAAGACAACTACTAAGCACTTCATGAGCGATAAAAGAGTATGTTGCACCCAGGTCAACCAAAATAGATACAAAGTAAGACTAAGACAAATCCATATGAAATAACTCCATCTGACCACCGCCTTTGACTGACTCATGGCATAGAATATAGTTGTTGCCTGTTGTCACCCCCATCCTCTGATTCCTTAAGTAGATGATCTGGATCGTGATGCTTGGCTACATCCTTGTCCTCCTGTACCACTATTATGTTGTCTCTGAGAGCCTTGTTGGCTCTTCCTCAGTTGTTAGGTCACTTCATCATATCTCACCGAACATTCTCTCCTCAGATGTTGCATCTACCCACACTTGTGGCAAGCCCAGTTCCCATTATGTGGCCTAGATGGCCCCATCACTAATGGTGATGGATCACTTTGGTCTCCTGTGGGAGGAAAACTACGACCTCTGCCATTACTCGATGATCACTGCATCAAAGCACTGAACCTCTATGATGTTGGTGGTGTAGAAAACCTCTGCTTCGTAAAGCCTCCCGTCGATTTCCCCTGGGACTGTGCATACCTCTTCTTGGCACTTACCTCTCTCTTCTCCTTCCTAGAATGCTCTATCCTCCCAACAACATCTACAAACATAGAAAACCTCTCTCGATTCTCCAAAGTTGCTATCAAGGTAGACAACTCAACATTCAACCCCTTCTCAAAATGACAAATCCTCTCATCCTCTGTGGAAGCCATGTGAGGATAAAACCTCAACAAATCCATAAACCATGATTCATACTCATTGATCATCATGGATCACTATCAAATCCTTTCAAACTGGCTGATCTTCTCATGCAGATACATCCTAGGAAAGTACCAACTAATGAACTCACGTGAAAACTCCTCCCAACCGATCACAACGCCTAGCCTCTTATCCTCCTCTATGGACCACCAATGGCCAACACTCCACTTCAAGAGGTACATTGCATGTTTCACCTTATCCTCTTTAGGGATACTACAGATCTTGAAGGCTTTCTACAACTCTATAAGCCATAGATCTACATCCTCCAGATTAGCCATTCTAGTATACTCCACCGCCCTAACACTATGAAACCGCTCAAAAGTTTTCCCAGAACTCGAAGATTCAATATGGGGAACCAGTTCCCTAGGCTGAGGTGCAAGCATCCTTGTGACACGAGTGAAACATGTAGTGCATCACCAATCAAACTGCTTCAAACAACATATAGTCCAACTGTGCAAACCTATCCCGCCTTGGTATAGGTCACGATGCTAGTGAAACTGAGCCATGACCCATAGTTTCACTCTTTGAGGGTATGGCCCACAACCAATCCTATTTCACATATCACTGAGCTATGGTCCAAATCTGTACTCTTCCAGGTATGTCCTATGGCCATTCCTGTGTCACATATTCCTATAAGTAAGGTGATATTCATCCTCACCCCACATATTCAAAAATATGCACTCCGAGTTAAACTCACTTCATCATTCAACAAGTACTGACACTGACTGTATATATGGCACATGGCAAGCTATAAGATTAGGTTCCACTAGATTAGTTAGATCGTTTAAGCATCTTTTAGCATCAATCAAGTTACAACATACAACCTCTAAACAAGTTTGCATAAATAAGGGCACATAAGGTGTGATCTCTTCACATTATCACTTGATGCTTATCATTCACCCTAATTCTCATCACAAGGATCACATATCATGGGGTAATAACTCCTCCTCTTATCACTAAGGAATTCATAATCACATACAAGGAAATAAGACATCATTAGGTCATACAACCATTCACTTCCTCTTTCGATGATACCAACATCACATATGCTTCAGAAGGCCCATTCACACATATCATGAGCAACATAGCTCATACCTGGCTATGCTTATCAACTGGTATCACTTGCATGGTTAGAGACTTGTAACAAGAAGAACCATACATCATTATTATTACCATCTCATAAGATCCATGCCATTCACATTACATAATTAGTGTTAGGGTTTATATTTAATCAATTAGGGTTTACAAGGTTGGATCAACAACCACCCTTGGATCATAACTTCCATCATCATTATAATGTATGCTATGAGATAAATATTATAGAAAACAACACTTCCTTATAATTAGCACAACCACCCCATAGGATATCACATCATAACGTGTAACCCTATCATCAACATGTCGTATCATAGACACCATCACAAGGTATCAATTGGGGCTAACATGTAGCATATCGATTAGTAGTTGCCATAAGGTGTCAACTTGTCATCACCACAATATGTCAACTACCACTATGCAAGGCACAAGAGATAACCCTACTAAGAGATATATCAGTTTACCACTTCTAGAAAGTGTGACGGTCAACACCATCTAAGGTGTGACGGGTAACACCACCCCATAGTGTATTGGCTAAAACCACCCAAGGATGAGACAATCAACACCACCCCATGGTGTATCGACCTCCAAACAACTAGCAAATCACAGTTATTCTCCAAGACATACCAACTCCTCAAGATCCTTCCATAGCCATGATAGACAAACATCTTCATAGTTAGTCATCACATACATCTCAGTTTGCCATCACATATCGGTTTAGGTAATGCTAGGTCATGATGGGCTAGCTTCTTAAGATCTATCAACCATAAGACAAAATGAGCTAACCTTCTCAACACATGTCTATCTAAGCATATCAAAGGCATGACGACCTAGGCATCTCCAAGTCATGACTACATAACACACAGGGTTTTGGGTTTTTACACTATAAGCCATGACGACCTATCCTCCACATGGTGCATGTATGTATGGACTTGTTGTCTTCAACCTTAGAAAGGTTGGCCACTACTCCATTTACTACTCAACAAGAAGGTACAATATATGAAGAGAAACCAAGAAGATTCCACCATCAAAAAAGTTCTTAAGTTGTTAACAACTACTAGCATACAAGAAATGAACAATCTCAAGATGAAGAACAACATAAGCACATGAAGAGTGAAAATGACAAAGGTGGTTAAGAGTTATATAAACCACCTCAAAGATCACCACCAAGATCCAAACTCCAAGGTCAAGCTCCAAGATCATGAGCTCAAGGTAGAAGATGATCCACCAAACTCAGTCACCACCACACCTCCAAGGAAGAAGATGATACCAATGTTAAGATGGTTCAAGATAGAAAGAAGGTATCCAAGGTCCATGGCTGAGAAGAAGAAGAAATAAGAAAAGAGATCTAGGAATATAGCTTACCAAGGTAGAAGATGAAAAATGAGCAAAGAACACAACAACTTGGAACTCATCCACCAAGCTCCAAGAGAGATCCTTTAGCTCCTTAAACTTCTCAAGGTCATCCACAAAGGAAGAGGGAAAACAAAGATGGCCAAAAGGATCCTCTTGCATGGAGGGAAAGGATTATATATACAAGAGGGATGAGAGCGAGAGATCATGGAAGAGGTTTCACCACCTTAGGAGCTTAGGTGTCACTTGTCCACAAAAAAGAACCACATGCACAACATCATGCAAGACATAGTGATAAGGTCTAGGAAAGGTCTCGCCCACTTGGTATCCTACCAAGGTCATGTCTGATACCATGTCTCCACACATACTCAAACCGATAGGGTGAAGCCCTGCACATCTACAAATAGATAGGGTGCAACTCTACACACCCACAAATCAATAGGGTGCTACTCTACACACCCACAAACTGATAGGGTGAAACTCTACACACCCACAAACTGATAGGGTGCAACTCTACACACCCACAAATTGATAGGGTGCAACTCTACACACCCACAAACTAATAGGGAGTCTCTATAGGAATCTCTAGCCCAAGAAAACACATCTAGTTGTAAGACACACCTCAAACATGTATCCAAAACATCACCATGGATGTCACCACACAACCAAGATCCAAACAAGGTGCCCATCTCTCTCCCTCGTCTAGATGGTGCCAAGAGAGAGAAGGAACACTCAAGAGGTGGAAAACTTGCATATCAACCCTAACTCTAGGTGAATTGCAATTTGCACAAAATCCTCATCAGAAATCACAAGCATCAACCAAACAAGCTCAACCAAGAAACTTCATGCTTACAACATGCCCTAATTATATCTCAGATTATTAGAGAAAGGCACAAGGAAACATGCTTAATCAAAACAAATAGGGTTATCCCAAAATGCGGGTTAGGGTCCTTACAAGTAGAGTACCCCATGTACATGTTTGATCGATCAAGCACCTCATCATTTAACCGAATGGAATGCATCTTCTCAAGTTAGTAACCATCAACATTTTAGAGAACTCAAATGATAGAACAGTCCATACCATGGATCGACTAACCCATTTATTCTCCAGGGGATAATTTCAAACGATGATCAACTGATCCACTTTAGCACTCAATCAAATGGAAGTCCTTTAGAAGAGCTACTAAGTGGTTGATTAGTTGACAAGTACCTGGTCGCCCGACCAAAATGACAAACACAGACAAAATGCATATCAAACAACCTCTTAGAGGAGTGAATAATGCCATTTGAATAATAAAAAGCATGGACTAATTTCGAAGGGAAGTTCTTCATTCTCACTGAGTTAAGAGCCATGACTTGGAGAAAGAACTTGAAGGAGAACATAGGAAGTAGATCATCCTCAGAAAGATCTTCAGACTTGTTGGACCAAAGTGGATACTTATAGTTAGAGACCTCTGGTTTCTTGATTCATGAAATTGAGTGAAAAGGTTTCTCCTCTCCCTAGTTGTATTTGTGATTTTTCTATTAATATGAGAGTAGACCTTCTCAGCAGAGCATGGGAAGTGGCCCCCTCACTCATACTTTGTATTGTTGTTATCAAACTTAGTATTTTTAGTTGAATTTGATTATTCATTCACTTTTTGCCTACTTTTGCATTGATCCCTTAATGAGCTTGATTGATATCACTACAATAGAAATGACTTATAACGTCTCTTTTAAAGGCGTCGGTTGTATAAATACACCGACACCTAAAACACAAAGTGTCGGTTAAAAAAAAACTGACATCTATCTATGAAGGGTGACCAGATACGAGTATAGATTTTATTCATTGTCGGTTCCTTATTAAGAAACCGACGCCTAAAATTAATTGCCAAATCCAAAATTTCCAGTGAAAAAAATTACCTCCAAAATTTAACATATGGCGTCAATTATTAACTCTCAAACCAACGACAAAAGGTTTTTCGCGAGACTATAAATTGGGCACATTTTAGTCGTCGGTTTTACTACAATAATCGATGCCTATGGGTTTTCACACGTCGTTCCCAAGAGAATTTCACACCCCTTGGGCCTCAGTTTTCTAAAGAATCCGACGACTATGGTAATTAATCGAGAACAATTTTTTTAATCGGCATATGTAGATAGATGTTGGTTTTTTCTAGTAAAAACCGACAACTACCATTGAGCATAGGTGTCAGTGTTTTTAGATAACCGACACCGATGGTGCAGTTAATAGCACCCGCACGAAATACTCTTTCCCACTCTCTCTGTTTCACTGGTTGATCAATTAGGTCTGGCGATCCTGCCTCCGTTGCTCCCCCGCACTGCCGCCGCTCACTACTGCTGCTCTCCTCGCCGACGCTGCTACTGCTACTGCTCTCCTCACTGGCAGTATCCTGCTCCTCCTAGTCTCTTCTCTGGTCTCTACTCCCCCGCACCTCTGTCGGTTGCCCTTCTCTCCTCACCAGTTTCCCGAAGGTACCTGCTTCCGCTCTTCTTCCTCCACCCTCAAGCAGGTACCCTACTCCGCGACCATAGCTAGCGTGGGTGCATGTTGTGAAATCACAGGTTGGCACGACCGTGCTGGGCAGAAAGGCCACGAACGTGCTGGGCAGCAAGACCATGACCGTGTGGGTTGGTCCTCCACCTCTTCATCTTCCTCCACCTCTTCTTCCTCCTGCTCCCTCTCCTTACGAAATGGATTAGAGCAAGGCCATGACCGTGTGGGATGGCCACGACCGTGGCCTTGCTTTTATCCATTTGGTAAGGAGGGAGAAGGAAGAAGAAGATACATTCGCAATTGAATACTAATGCTTGACCTAATTCTATAAATTTTGATGCATGTTGAATTAAGATATTAAAACCCTAATACACATTTCACCATAATCTTGAATTAACTATATTACTGAAATCTTGTGATCAATCTATGTAAGATATTAAAACCCTAATGTTAAATCTCTAATTTTGTAGTGATGTGTCACCCTAACATCTACATGAATCCCTATTGTATGATGTAGATTGATGATAATGCATGAGCTAGTTTGAAATTTTGAAATCAATTATGAATATCTCCATCTCTAGGTCATACTAATTTATGTGTAATCTTTATCTTGATGATGAACATGCATGGACACTCGAAATGTGGAAATCAATGTTATAGAATGACAACACATGTATTTGTTGGCCTAGAAATCCATCCAAGATTTACTCATTAGGAGTAAATCTTGGATAGTCCCCGGTTTGGGACTGTTCTTGAACACCTAATCTCACTTAGGATGTAAGTGTATAATGTGTATTTGGTTTTCAAGAAAATTCTGGTAGCATTTCCCCATTTGTTCTCTAAGTACATCTGTACTTGGATTACAGCGGGGAAATGCTGCCGAAATTTTCTTGAAAACCCAATACACATTATACACTTACATACTAAAGATGGGATAAAACCCAGACTAGACCTACGTGAAATGGGAATAAGGTCAGAATTAACAGAATTATGTGAAATGGGAAATCGGAGAAGATACTTACCTCCCACTGGGGTTTCACTTTAGTGAACTTTGAAAAGATTGGCGAGAAGGGTGAACCATTCATATTGGCATCACAGGTGAAACAAGTATTTTATATTGATGATCCTGCAAATGATACATGGTTAGTTGTTCTTCATGGTAAAAGACAGTTCATTGAAGATCCTATAGATGAAGAAGAGTACTATGATAAGTATGATGACTCCAGTCCATTCTCAGTTGGGTTGCCAAACCAGCAAATATTGAAGCTAATGATGACTTGTATGTGCACGGAGATCACAATGAAGGATTGTTAATTGATAAAAAATCACAATATTAGAGGCATGTTTATATTATTTTATATGTTTTATTTTTCTGAATGTGAATTTTACAATGTGAATTACTTTACATTGTGAATGTGAACTTTACAATGTGAATTACTTTACAATGTGAACTTTAAAATGTGAATGTGAACTTTCAAATGACTGAGCATTCTCCTAATGACCGTGCTGATGATTACTGTGAGGGTGAGGACATCAATGCATTGCCTCACAATGTAAGTTTTAAAAATATATCATATATTTATATCTATATGTCCATTTATAGTTATATCCTGTAAGTGTGTTTATTTTGTCAAATTTTAGGTTGATGATGCACATGTACCCTCTGAAGCACTTGAGGCACTTGATGAGCAGCACCAAAAAGTTGACAAGAGAAGGGGCATCACTATGATGAAGAAGTTAATAGTGCAAAAGGGAAATGGACCCAAACTTGTTGTGGATTTTGATAATGCAGGAAATGCAATTGGAGTGAATCGCAATTCGTTTGTTTCATATCTTGGGTATGTTACTCGTAGCCATTGCAGTTGTAAGATAGATTCTTTGCATAAAGTTCCTAAGGGGAAGAAAGACGTAATATAGAAGGATTTATGTGTGAGTTATTATTAATTTGCAATTCTATTTTGTAGATTAGTACTTTTTTGGATACTAGTTAATAGCAATTCTATTTTGCAGAGTATATTTGAATTGGATGAAAAGATGCATCGTAAATGCGTGATGCAACGTTGTGGGAGAGTCCTAAGGAACTATAGGACAAATCTCACCCGAGAATACATAAAACAAGGTGACAAGAGGAAGAAGACAACCACTGAACAGTGGAACTTCCTGGACTAAGAAGAATGGGATGTGTTTGTTGCTTCAAGAAAAACTGATGACAAGGTATTAGGTGTCACTCCCAGTTTAATTAATATACGTTGTATTCACCTATTCAAGATTAACTTTTAGTGTTACTAACCAAATCATTAATGTGAATACTAACTAGGCCCTCAGTGAGGCGCAAAAAAGCAAGGTGTGCACTAAATGTGCATGACCACACAATGGGTCCAAAGGGGTATGCAGGCATTCACCAAAGACTACAAGCTGAGTCTACTGCTCAGTCTGCTTCTACTCAGGAGTCCTCTACTATAGGTACCACACCTCTGCCTCACCATGATGTCTGGATAGCTGGGAGGCAAAATAAGAAGGGAGAAATAAGGAATCCCGCAACTGCTGAGGCGGCTGCAAAAATGGTAAAATATAACTCTTAGAGCAATCATTTGAATATTGATTATTTGTGGTGTTTACTTAATTACAAATTTTTGTTTTAGCGATTAGCGGGAGCTGCACGAGCTGAGGAAACAAGGCAAGTTCATCCCTGAGGGCACAAGGGATGAATTGACAGTTGCTCTGGGTAACCCAGAGCATCCAGGACGTGTTAGGGCCGCATGCGTTGGTGTGGGCATCAAAGCGTTCTTTGGGCCATCCCAGCACAAACATGTCCCAAAAGAGGGAATTTCACAAGAAGAGGTAACCTATTCTTTCTTTATAATGTTACTGTAAAAGAAAATTCAATAATCAGAAGCTAACGTTTCTTTTATCCATGTATAGGTAGATAAGATAGTTGATAGGAGAGTCGATGAAGTAGTTGATTAGAGAATCAAGGAAGCAGTTGATAAAACACTCCATGAAGCAATGAGCAAGTGGTAGGAATCTCTGACTGCCACTCAGCAGACAGTACCTATGGCATCCCGCTCTACTCCTACTGTAGAGGTTGGGAGTAATCCTATAGACCCACCACCTAGCATATCCACTGTAAGTATTTTTATTACATAGTAACTAGTCTTTTCAAGATGATATGTATATATGTATATAACATTCTTTACATAAAAAATTGTAGGGTTTGAAGCCATGTCGTCTAAAAAGTAAAGAATTTGTCGTTGCAGAGGCGTCGACTTACCCATCCCTACTAGAGGAAATGTTTCATGGGTCTCCATTACCAGCTGGTTGGGTTCGTGTGAGCCCGGTACATATATTCCCCAATTGGATGGATCTTCCATTCCATATGCTCACCCAGATTGTGAAACACTTGGTGAGGCAGAAGGCGGAGTGATATTGTGGCCAAAAGCGGACGTCCTCTATACTGAAACTGTATGGTAAATTTAGATTACGTTAAATTGTTAGGTGTGTATATGATGTCAATTGATCTGAAATTATATATACATACATGTTAAAAAGAAGACACCCAGAGCATCTAGGTCTCCACCTCCACCTCCTACATTACCAAGTTGGGTTCCACAGGACCCACCTGCCCCGTTAGATCCTAATTGTAGGGGTATGGCAATATGGTTAGGCGAACATGATATAAATTACCCTATAATTGTTTCTATAGATGCGGATGTTGTAGGTCAATCATACGAAAGCAAACTATTTATACAAGATATTTTGGAGTTGTTTCGATATGATTGGCTAAATACATCTGTGATAGAACTATGGATAAGGTGAGATCTTCTTTATACATCCATATACCTTATGTAGGATCTGGTGATCTGGTTTCTTATTTATTAATGCATACGTAATACATGTTTTGCAGCTACTTAGACAAGATATGTGCAAATTTTTCATTCGAACATGTAGGATTTTTTATTCCATCTTTAATTAGTCTAGTAGCTAAAGACCCTTCGTCAGTTCAACAATACTATTTTGATGCTTTTACAATTTTGCTCTAAATAAGAAGACGGTGATAATAGCTCCATTCAATGTGGAGTAAGTTTACTTTGCTTATAATTTGGACTTAAGAAAATTACATTTTTATTGTGGATTTTGAGTTATTAATTTTTAACTTTTTTACCTCTAGTGGTATGCATTGGGAGTTACTAGTTATTGTCCCCGAGACGTTCACTATCTATTATCTAGATCCTAAGGGGATTAAATTGAATTCAAAATATGGACATATAATGAAAATGGCATTATTTCGGTGAGAAATATTTCATTTTCATATTCGTTAACATATGTTATTACATTACTATTTAATTATGCAATGTACTGTGTTACATTAACATGGAGGGGTTTAGATGAGTTCAAAAAGGCTGGAGGAAAGGTCCCCAGGAAAAAGAACCAGCCAATAATTTGGAAGAATGTGGAAGTAAGTTCTCAACTGTAATGTATATATTATTTATGTGAACAATGCTTAATTAGTTGTATTTTTTAATATTTTGTATGTTTCAATTTATAGTGTGCTACACAAGACAACATATGGGCATGTGCATACTATGTGATGCGATTTATGCACATGGTTATCAAATATGCCGCAGTGGACATCGTTACCATTCCTGAGGTATTATATATAGTCTCATTAGATAATATGAAATATATCAATCTTATTTATATTATTAATTATATATATATATATATATATATCATTCTCTTTGTAGGTGTTTAAAACTGACCACACTATAGGAAAGGCCTTACTAGATGTACATGCTCCCTATACGAGGAAAGAATTAAATGATGTAAGAGAAGAATGGGAAAAAGCCATACAAGTAGTGGGGTTTTTAAAATATAATTGGGATGTTGATAGCGAATAATGACTAAAGAATGATATTTTGTAAATGAATTTCTGAATTATAATATGTGTGAATGTTTCTACATGTCTGAATGTTTCTACATATGTGAATGTGAAAATGAATGAAATTGCTGGTTGCTATATGAATGTTTCTACATGTGTGAATGTGAAAATGAATGGAACTGTAGATTGCTACATGAATGTTTCTACATGTGTGAAAATCGAATGGAACTGCAGGTTGCTAAATGTGTTAAAATTAATGTTGTTAATTTTGCAGGTTTGTGGCTTGTTGTTGGCTGATATCAATAGATGTCGTAAAACCTACAGTTCATAACTGAACTGTAGGTTTCTCATCCTGTGACCAGCCAGAGTAGGCCTGTAGACTGATTAAAAAAAATACATACAATAGGCGTCGGTTATTTGAAAAAACTGACAACACATGCTTACAACGTCAGATAATAGCTAAAACCGATGCCTAATGAGATCAGACACCACGGTCGTGCTGGCCAGCACGGCCGTGGCATAAGGTGATATAGCGTCAGTTATAAATAAAAAACCGACATTGATTGTGCCCTAAATGGCGCCCTTCTATAGCGTGAAGGTTTATGGCGTCGATTTCAAAACTAATAACTGACGCCTATACCCCCCTACTGGCGCGTTTTTGGTGGCATGTGAAGGGTTTTGGCGTCAGTTTGAGAACTGACGCCTAACGGTTGGCCTTTTAGTGGTGCCCACATAGGTGTCTCATTAAAACCGATGTGAAAGGCCTTAAATAACTGACACTAAAGGCCGGTTTTGTACTAGTGTATAATCCTAAGCATGGAGACAAAAAAATTAGAATTATATCCTCAAATGAATATGTAGGATTCCTAATTCGGTCACATAAGGTATACTATAGGATGACTAAGTCTTAATCTATAACACCTCATTTTTTCTCTCTCTCTACAACTATGCATAGCTTAACTCATAATATACTGAAGCCCACTCAATGACCTCTCTCATCATAAATTAGATGTTTTGGTACTACATGTTGCTCAATTGATTAGTTACGGTTGATTATTTTCAATTTTGATCTCAATTATTTCATGTTGAGTGCCTTAATTAACATTATAAGTATTTGAATTTTTGTAAACATTAAACATTCTCATTTTGATCTCAGTGTTTGTCTATAATATTATTATGATTTTTTGTTGTAGTTGTGAAGATTTCACCCAAATTAGTGATCTGAGTATGAGGATATGCTATTACAATTTTGCCCCTTTTTCTAGCTATTTTTTTTTCTATTTTTCCTTCTTTTTCCTTTTTGTCCCTCGTTCGTTTTCTCCTCTCTTGGGTCCATCCCCATATGTTCCCCAACTTGTTGTTGCTAATTTATGGAAAACCACTAATCCAAGGGTTGTGGATCAACAATATAAGATTGAACAACACACGATCATCTCTGACCTTGCATTGGGGCCACACTAACACTAGGGTGTGGACAAGATAGGGGTATGATGCCTTGTTGGTGTCTAACTAATTTTAAGGATACCAAGGTCTTCCTCTCATCCTCATGACCCTCCCTAGATTTCTCAAGTTGTATGGGCTACATGGAGTGACCCCTCACCCACTCTACTTATTGTGGTTGCAACATGTTGAATTAAGGGGCATTCATGTACCCTTGATCCCTATTTCTTTATCCCCCTCATTTTCATAGGTTTGTTCCACATTTCCCCGACCTATTCTTTCCCCCCTACAATCCATTATTCTATATTCTTGGTTATATTTCATAGTTGAACACTTGGTTGATTACAATTATGGTCAAAATTTCCAACTAGTAAATGTCACTCTATTTGGAACATGTCGACCTTATAATGGGTCAATAGTTCAACTGATCAGCCAACCTGGAGGTCACATTTCCCATAATTTTTACCCATAGGAGGATTGGCCAATCAACTCTCATGTTTCATAGACCAACCTATAGTAGGGACTTTACACCACATTCATATTGCCTAACTAACCAACCAACCATCTAGATCATCTAACCAAATGGTGTGCCAGAACATCCAGTATGCACTAGAGCTAAAAATGAAATTTAGATTGGAAGACTGAGCACGTTGATCGGCTAACCAAATTGGGTACTTAAATTGAGAATATATGTTAATCCATAAGATTTTAATTCCAATCAACTAACCAAACAAGATGATCTAACAATCAACCTAGGCCACTTTTCTTGCATTAAAATGTCTGATTGAACAAACCGATCCCTCTACATCGGATGATCAATGTTTGCACTTAAATGTTGTGATCGGAGTCTAATCATCTAAACCATGCTTCTCTAATTGGACGACCAACAAGTCTTTGTAGTCGTGATTGAACATTGATTAACACACCCAATCGACCCAATTTGACTTATTAGTGGTCCCTTATCTTTATAATTAGTTGCAAAGTAAAAAGAGTTGACATCAAGCCCCAATCCTCTATTGACCTGTAGAGAACAACTATCCCACATCCCCTTCTTGTCATATCACCCTCTTCCTCCTTGCAAACAGCTACACCATCAGCCCAATCGGTTGATTGCTATTCTGTCACTGACTAACATATATGCTTTATCCTTTGATGTCTACTCATGGTCGACTAAATGACATCATCACAAACCTCCTCCATTATGAAACCATTTTCCCAATCAAGCTACTTCACTGCTTCTATTCAACCAAACCTCATGTGTTCTTCTTCATTGCTGTCAACAGATCCATTCATCCAACTCTCACACATCTTATCATTTGCCGAAGTAACCAACTCCAACTTTGTCTTTTTTGTTGATCAACCATCTACATCCTACATATGGAAGATTTGCCTCTCAGTTTTGGCCACCACCTTTGTCAATTGGCCGTATGACAGAGCTGCAATCTCCTCAACAACAACTACCCACACCTCCTACTACATTTGTTGATAGACCAATCTTATGCTAGGAGTCTCTTGATCTACATAGATTAGAATCCTCATGTCATCATATAATTGGTTGATTGGAGAAACCTGATCACATGATTAGCCTACTTCAAAACATGCCAACCCCTTCATGATCACTTAACCTACCTTCCTGACCAGCTGACAAAAAGCCCAGGAGTCAACATGATGTTCCACATCAAGGCGATGGGTGAGACAAACCTTCATAGGGTTCTAACAACAAAATCCTACAACAATTCAACCCCTTCAGTTCTAAGAAGGGAAAGGCCAAGAAGACATTGATGGATCCCATTCTCTCCAATTCACACTCCACTAGGCCCACTGACGACATCCATATATGGGGGAGAAGTGAGTTAGATGATTTGCACACAAATTACGACATGGAGGGCGGCAAGACTATTGACAAAGAGGCCATGGTGAGTGACACAACTATAGTCGATCATCTAATTGATGACATAAATGCTTAGTGAGAATCCATTGTCCATCATACCATCACTTCTTCTTCTCTTATACTGACACAATCATCACAAGAAGAGGACATATTGTAGGCCTGCCTTCCTACTTTCCCCTCCTAATTTTCTCCTCTCCTAGCAAAGTACAAGCCCATAGTCCTTCCTAAGAACAAGAATTAATACAAGGCCATGGAGGACATCAAGTTGTAGCTTTGCTATTGGGCATGCCCTAAAGTGCTCAATGCCTTTGGCATCTATGAGCCTTTGTAGCTCCTCCTTCACAATGTGTAAATCTCCCAATTCTCCTTCCGTGTGCACCCTGTCTACAAGGATCTCACCTTGGACTTCCTCACCACTTTCACTAAGCACATCAACCGCGATAACTAGTATAACCACTCCTTCTTTATATTTAGATAGGAGAATTTCTTGGATCACACTAATCACACAACCATCATTCTAAATGTCCACTAGGAGTGGCAAGGGAAGAGAAAAAAAAACCACAATCACTACAAAAAGAAGTTTATCACCAATAAATTTAAGGTTGAGATTACTGACCATATACCATCTTTTTGGCATGGATCCAAAGCTCCATTCATACACAACTTAATGATCTACTACCTTCACCACATCCTTGTATGTACCATCTTTGGCCACACCGGTGCACTAGGTGTCTTTACCAATTTTGACCACTACTACCTATGGTGCATGCTGAACGACAAACTGTTCAACTGAGGAAGCACTCTCATTGATACTTGCACAACTAGAAACATTAGAATATTAGTTTTGAATTCTATTCCAGTGAAGTAGTAACCAACATATCCTACTACCTTTTCTACACATGCATTCCATTCACTCTGATGTTGATGTAGGAGACATCCCACTTGATTGTAATTAAGTATCTGGTGTTTTCTATAAACTTCAAGATATACAAAGAGGATGGCTTCTACCACTATCTATTCCAAGACAGCCCCACCATGCTTGTTCTACCCACCCATCTATACTTTGCGGTCACCAACCTCATTTACATCTTCGATGATTTGGGCACACACATCCATTATTATATGAGGAAGAATCCATGTTTTGATAATGAGTTCCTGATCTAACATTCAATAGATGCATCTCCTCTGTGGAGCAAAATGATGAGGAGTCTAAACCTTCCCTGACACCTTTACTTCATTGCATGATACCATAGATCCATCTAGACTCAATGGATTCATTGAGCTTCTATAATAGTCGGACCACATTGATGACACCCAGACCCGCATGGAGCAAGAAAAACAATCACATATGCACTAGATATATCACATGTACCTAATGCAATAGGTGCACAAGAAGTGGCATGTGGGCAAAAGAGATGACACACATGCACACCCATAATTGAGTGCATGATAGATGTACCCCTCCCCTTACTCTAAGTATTGGGGAATCTAGTACACTGAGCCTCCTCTACCTGAGGAGAAGTCGTGATACTCCTTGAGAGCTGGGATTGGTCTAACCGACCATCCCGGGAATCGATTCAGGCTCACCATTGGAAGTAGCCACTTTGATTGGGTCAGTATGGCAGTTGGTGGCCTTTTTAGTTA
Organism: Alisma plantago-aquatica; assembly: GCA_963693085.1. Lineage (NCBI taxonomy): Eukaryota > Viridiplantae > Streptophyta > Magnoliopsida > Alismatales > Alismataceae > Alisma > Alisma plantago-aquatica. Next base: position 1,062,741,486 of record OY856411.1, on the reverse strand, counting down.
TTCTATTCCACTCAATTCTGGACATAACATTTCTTGTAGGATGAGAAAATTTTAAAGTTTGTGGTGGAGGGTGGGTGGTATGTCTCTATTCTACACATTCTATATTTCCTTTTGTCAATTGCATGTTAGCATTAGCATTGCATTTGTCTTCCTATTTTTAAATTTTTTTCATAATTAGTTTCATAAAGTTGGCCATTATCTAGTCATGCTATATTCAATTTCTAGTTTCATGTTTTCTTATGCATCAATAATTAATATACCCCCCTTGAATGAAGGAAATATTTTTGCAATGATAGATCATGATTTTTCAATGCTAGAACCTATCATGTCATCAATGATCTTTAGGAATATCATTCCCTAGAAAAGATTGCAAGTTGTATGTGATTGATAGGAATATAATTGTGGTGTGCCTCTTATTAATAAGCATAAATATCTTGTGGAATTGTCATCACCTTCCAAATTGCATTAACTAATCAAGTTTTTTGTTTTATAACTGTTCTGATGCTCTAAATTCCAAATTGTGATACATACTTGTTCAACCTTTTATACACTTCTTATACTACACTCTTAACCCATCATTCTCCAAAAATAAATGAAAAGCAAAAACGAATGTGCCAAACTCCAAGTTCAGTTTGGAACCCTCTCTCTCACCCATCTACTTCTACCATACCCATCCTATGTAACAGGGGCATTCCAAAATTAGAAGATGTCAATGTGCACACCAAAACAAACAAAATTACTATGAATGTAATTGAAGAAAAAATAAAGAAATGTCGATTTGAATAGAGTAGAGATTCACAATTTTTCCTTCCATACCTCCAATGACAATGATTTCTTTTGATGTGTAAATCTCATAGAAAATTGGAATTTTCTAAAATACCAAAGAAATTATAACTTGTGATGTGCAAGTTTTGAAATGGAACATGCTTGTGAATGTGAAGTCAAGAAGGGAATTTGAAGCTGCAATTCTTGATTATAGTAATATGGGGTTGCTTGGCCATTTTTGATTGTAGGGAAACAAGTGATGTTACAAATGAGAGGATGACAAGCTAGTAGTATTGTTTGGTAGGCTATCTGATTAAGTGTTTCTCGAGGACGGGAAATGTTTAGTTTTGGGGTACTTTGATGAATGCATATTCATCATATTTTCATTGCATTTTCTAGATCTGTTTTACTAAATTTAATTAGCTTTTGATTGTTTTTTCTTTGTTTCATGTTTATACTTTATTATTTAAATACTAGAAATTTTGATAATATATCTCACTCTTATGCAAAAGAAATTACAATTTGACTCAAGAGAATGATGATAGTCCTTCTTCAAATTCATATAGAATCTTTAGAAGAAATCAAAAGACCAATTGGAGCTATATAGCACAAGTCAAGCATTTTTATTGGGCGACCAGGCTCGCTTATCGACCAATCATCCAGGCCAGTTCAAGACATCTCCAAAGCATAAATACAATTTTCTATATTCCTTTACTGATTGGCCAGTTAGAAGGCTAATATAAGATATGTAAAATAAGATGATTTTCAAACACACAAATGTTTGGATGATGCACCTTTAGCAAATCACCACAAGTACGAGTTCGATCAGCCAATCCACCACACTAGTTGGCTGTCAAGAATGCATCCTCCCAAGTCAGTAACCATAAGTAGTTTTGAGCGCTCAAATGATAAGCCAATCCACCACACTAGTTGGCCGTCAAGAATGCATCCTCCCAAGTCAGTAACCATAAGAAGTTTTGAGTGCTCAAATGATTTATCAATCCACAAACTGGATCAACCAACCTTCTCATCCCCATGAGACTATTCATAACAATAATCAACCAATCCACTTCACTGGTCAACTGACCAAAATTCCATCAGCCATGCCACCAAGTGGTTGATGGATAGACCAACACAATGTGCATGGGAAAAAACACAACCACAAACTAATCAAAGGAGTGAACAATGCCATCTGAATAAAAGAAAGTGCAACCTAATCTTCAAGGGCATTTGTTCATTCTCATCAAGTTCATAGACACATCCTAGATCAAGAGACCAAAGGAGAAAGAAGGAAGAATATCAAGTTTGTGGAGAGCATTGGACTTTTTTCTTCCAAAGTGGACACTTGTAATCATAGACCTCTGGCTTATTTCTTCTTCTCCTTTAGTGGCATTCTTTCTCCTCATCCTGCTTGTATTTGAGTTTTTTCTATGTAATGTATATGAGCTAGTAGACCTTCTCATTGGGGCATGGGGAGTATCCTCATCGCCCTTTGGATTAGTTGTTACCAAACTTAATATTTCTAGTTGATTTGAATTGTGTTTAATTTATTTACTACTTGCTTGTTGAATTGATCCCTCAATTACCTTGTTTGTTATAATCCTAAGTGTAGAGACTACAATACATATGATTAGATCCTCAAATGAATATGTAGGATTCCGAATGTGATTAGGGAAGGGAACCTATAGAATGATTGATTTAGGATCCATGGCTGCTGATAACTTGAGCCCACATGTAATTCAATCCTTGTCTAACTTGTGATTTGAAAAAAAGGCAAGTTCACTTAGTCATAATATAATTAGATCAATAGTTCTGAGTTGTAATGATTAAGATGAGTATGTAGGTGATGGTGGTGAAACCCAAATGTCTCAGTATCATTAATCATTTTTATCAAGCCTTAGCTCAATTGTTTATTGCATTGAAATCTTTTAATTCAACTATTAGCTTCATAATTACACTCAAACTATTGGTTTTTAATATTGTTCTCAACAACTAGTTTTAGTGATTTCTTAGAAATGTTTTCCTTTAGATTCCATCCTTTTCCATAATTAATATATCCATTCGCTTGTGGGTAAGTTAGTTACAACTATGAAAAAGGTTAAAAACCCAGGTTAATCTTATCTTAGGGAATGTTTTGTGCACTAAAAGTCACGTTAGTCGACAAAAAAAACTAAAAGGGAAACTAAGTTTCTAAATCCTAGCAGAAACCCCAAAGAACCAAGATAATGTAGGAGTACTGGGGTACAAAGAAGGTAGGTGAATGATGTATTATGGGATAAATATTCATATGTTACTCCCACCTACAAAGAACGATAAAAAAAGAATAATAAACTTAAAAATAGCCAAAACAAGCATCATGTTTTGGATGTGGAGGATCAAATACATGAAAGCTAGCAGTTGTGTCATTGCTGCCCAATATCCTGATATTTTGAAGAAGATGATGAAAGTATACCATGAACCTAATATAACTAAAGATAATGTGAATAAGGTCACGAACCTAGAAGGCAAGAAGGATGACTCCTCTCCTTCGCACGTAGTGGCACATACCAGGGGTCACATGCCCTTGTTTTACCATAAAATAGGGCGTCGACTCCCCCGCCTCTGCTCCAGTGAAAATTGACATCCACGATCGATCTGACGACAAGAATGGGACGTGTCGATGTTGATCCTTTCCTTGACGATGAGGTATATACGACCAGTAAACCCGAGTGCAACCCAACTGGGATGTCACCCACATGGCTGGATGTAGTGCCACCTCCCCTATTTCCATGATAGGAACATGGTAGACCACCCCAGAGACCTTCAGCGATCGATCTTGCACCTAGACGACACACGTTGCTCGGAGGATGACTGCTAGCCTCACCAAAGCTTCACCCCTACTATATCTAGCAACCATGTTGGTGCAAAGAGGCACCTTCGTGGATTGGTACTCTCAAAGACACCACATCCAGTTGCCATCAGCTTGCCTTCCTTGATTCTCCTCTATGTGAGTTTGAGTTTCTCACCACTTGGGAAGCTCCCTGGCACCTCGGATCGTGGCTAGCACAACCTACACATCCGAAATTTTCTCCTCTTGTTTCCTGAGGAGGGCACTGATCTGGAGAGGGTTGGGGCATAATCTTCCACCACTCTCCTCTTACTCCCTTTCTTCTCTATGATTTCTGCCTCTATCCCTTTCTGCTGCTAAAAACCCTAAGGATTGTACTCCTTTTCCGCATTAAGGTCCAATACTTTTATAGGCCCTTACTTCTTATTCTCACAATGAGACCAGATTTAGTCTGGACTCTAATCACTTCCCTATTTCAGAATAACAGAGAGTCATAAGACCTCTCCCTGATACCGTGTTATTCATAGAACTAACCCATCTCAATTGAACCGAAGGTATGGTCATGAACCATCAGTTCATCCCTCCATATCCTTGTTTCGTTGTTTAAAAAGACATTAAATTGATATATTTCTTACATAATTTCTATCGACTACTCTTTAATTCATATAGGTCCCAAATTTTGACCAACGCCTCATATCTCTATCTTGTTCTTACACAAAATTATCACAACCTAATTCACTAACTAGACTACACCATTATAGTATGTGTGATTTCACATGTCCCATTATTTAGATCAACAAATTGAATCACCAAAAATGTCTCACCTCTAATATGTCATTGAGAACATTTAATCAATCCTAAATTTCATTGCTACATACATTGGAAAGCCAAACTTAGCAAAATCCTAAGGTTCTGTTAGGTATGTTATGTAATCCATTCATAGTTATATTGTCCTCAAAATAGAAACACCTCATTATGACCATATTAATCAACCTTAAATTTTCGTATGATCTTTCTAACATCCATCATGATCAATTCACCAAAAGGACCTTGGGTTCTAGATATGCATAACTGGATTGTAATACACGATAAAATATGTAAAACTTGACCCACTTGTCTTGATCTCACATAACTAGGTTTTTTTTGTAATACTTCCATTCACAATAATACTGAAGAAAATTTAGGATGTTACAATAGTAGTACTATCAAATTTTCTTCTATTGACAATTGCAATATAATTGCTTTAGCTGCACCTAGAAGGGAAAAACATGATGAATAATAGTATAATCTCCTAACTTTCTCTAAACAATAGAAATCATATGCCTTCGTAAGTCAAAAGCTAATTTTTAGTTTGGTGATTATTTGAATTTTAAGAAAACTGTCTTGAAGGATAAAATGACATAATTAATCAATGAGGTATTCAAGTTTTCTACTAAATCAATGAAAAAAATAAAATACACAAACTAAAAATAGTATAATACATTATACTTATTAACTTGTTGCTAACATTAAAATGAATCAACTAAAACAAATTCGATGATTCAATTATTGTAGTGAAATGGTAACTAGAATACTGAATAGACACATCCTAATCACACTCTTTTTGGTTGTCTTTTGTTGATCCAATGCTCAAACTATTTTCTTGTTGTTTGAATGTAACTTCCACTAGTCAAGTCATGCATTGTTGTTTAGGTAATAGAAAATGGGTTGGAACTACAGGCACAATCACCTTTGGACCACAGGAAAAAGTGACTATGTTTCATGTGTGTGAGAGGATCATAGAAAGAGTAGTAGAGGGTCAAAAGAAGGCAATCAATGATTGTCTTTATTGCCTACTGAGGAAGATATTTATTTTAATTAAGATAAGCAGTAGTCGCCTCTTCTATTCCTTCTCCTTCCCTTTCAAGGTTTCTACCCCTCCTTCCCTATAAAAGGAGGGGGGACTCCACAATAAAAATCCTCTAGTCTTAGTTGTAAACTGAGTCTTAGTTGTAATAAAATTTAGTTTGTAGTCCTCAATTTTATACTCGTATTTTCTTCCGTAGTTGTAATCTTTCATTTTTACAATACAAATTCGGTTCTTCATCTCTGGAACTTGGTTATTATCATTCTTTACTTCTAGTTCTTTTCTCTTGGAACAGAGGATTAAGGGATCACGCTGTTTAAGTGGCACCACCTAGATCTCCTTGGAGATTCTTCTTCCTGTGGTCTATGGCTTCTTTCCTTCTTCCTTTAGCTTACCCTCTTATGGCTAGTGAGTATTGTTATTATTGAGGTGAGGGGAGGAACCCCTTATCCATGTGATGATTAGACTGGAGTTTTACATTACTTTGGTTTTTAATTTGGAAATCGACGATATTAACGAAGTGATCTCTCATTTTCATCACTTGTTAATCTTGGAAGATGCGACCATAGAACCCAAGATTTAGAGCTACCAAATTGACTACATGGGGATTTGGATGAGACCTCAAAAAGGTTCCCTTTAGGCTGACTAAACTAGGATCGGTGAACACTAGGACCAATGGGTTCACTGGGAGTTCATCTTTTTTGAATCATCTACGAATGTTTCACATACTTTCCTTTATCTTTCTTATCTTGTAATTTCTTTGTTCCTATTTCACATCGGTTAGGGTGGTGAAATTTCTTATCTTTGGTATTTATTTCTTTTGATTAGTTGATATTTAATTTAATGTATTTATTTTTCTATTTTAGTTTTAACAATTTCTTAAAATGGATTTTACATTCTTTTTCTCGCAATCGGATTTGAAACTCAACCATCTTCATCGTCGTATCTAGGGATTGATGCATGTCTATACTCCTTTGACTTGGTACTTACACCAAGTTGACAACCTGGTTAGAAGGTTAAACTATAGCACTTGTCCTAGTGATTGGTGTGCTAAATGATCTGCATAAATTTGGCACCGTTGTCGGGGATGGGAAGGTTGTTTTCAGATCTAGTTGCTTGTATATCTTGTATAATTTTGTTCATATTTCTGTAACTTATAAAACTTTAGTCTTGTTCTATATATTCTGTTTCATATATTCTTTTTTTTTAATTTTTGTAGTTTATTTTACCTACCGAGTAACATTCCGATAGTGTATCTCCTCCTTCTGTTGAGTTTCTATTCTGACAATACCACATTCTAGTTTATTCTTTTTGTAATTTTTAATCTTTTTCCATAATTTATTTTTGTTTCATAATTTTTTTTGCCTGTTCAAAATTTTTTAGCCTTATTCTATAATTTCTTTCTTAGACTTTTTGTAAATTCTTTTTTCCTTCCAAGAACAATTCCAGAAGTGTATCTCCTCTTTCTGTTGAGTTTCCCTTCCAATAGTACTTCTTTCTAGTTATTTTTTATAATTTTAGTTTATTCTATATTTTTTTAGCTTTATAATTTTTAGTTCTCTTAGTAATTTTGACTAACCCATTATTTTGTAATCTCTCTTCTCTCGTGTGTTGATTGACATATCTTTCAAAAACTTTTCAAATAGAGTGGGCATCCCAATAGGGAGAGGACCTCACTCTTTTTCATGAGCCTGGTCCTATTCCCATTACATGAATTTCAGTTTTGTCCTTAATGGATTTCTTGGTGGAATGCCGCCTTCACTCAATTTGGCTCAGACCTTGGATATCTCCCACAATGTTATTATTGTGGTATTTACCACCATGCATCTCTTGCCTGTCTGACTTTATCCCATAGTACCCCTCTTTAAGAGCCCTTTCATCCTGGTGGGTACAATGTGAATCCATATTTATCTGAGAACCATTATGGAGAACCTTGCTATCCATATTCTGAGGGGGGTATGATCAACATAATTTTGGAAGGTGTGACCAAATGAACTTTAGGGAAAATGGACATATTTATGATACCCATTATAATCCTCAGCAAGAAGAGAAACTTTGGGCCCTAGAGAAGATGGTAGTGAAACTAAAAATTATTCAAGCCTTTTTAGGTACTCTGTTAGAAGCCAAATACTAAAACCCATATGTTCTAAATATGTTCCCCCATGATTCAGTGACACCTTGTAGCACTGAATCTTCCCACCAAGATGGATGCAATAGAAATTATACTTAACCATCTTATGAAGATTATTACGGGGAGCAATGCCATAATCAATATAAGGAGCATAAGGCACAATAATACCAGGAGGGGTATGGTGAGGATGGAAAAAATTTTGAGGTGTATAAATCCTATGGTGAAACTCTATTTAATCCTGAATTGGAAGAGCGACTTAAGGCCCTAGAAAAGATGGCAACAGAAGGACAAGCAAAACTTGAATCCATTCAAGCCATGTTAGCTACCTTACTAGAGTCTTAATTACAATGTCCCTCTATAGAGATTGAGAAACCCAAGATAGTTCTTCCTGATGATGATGACAACGATCCTAATTTTGTATCATATTTGTCAGATCCTGAAGAAATAGCACAAACCATGGAGCCATATTTGACATGTGATGAGGACGTTGGGTTCTCTATCTTTCCTTTAGAGACTCTATTACTTGAATATGAAAATTCAAAGTAGCAGAGTCATTTTGAAGATCTAACAATCCCTCCCATCCTTAACATAAATCTGAATGATACCATAGACCATAACCCTTTTTTAGTCTATATTGGATAATGAGCATCTAACCCCCTTTTTGACAAAGTCAGTTCTCATTCCACATAAGACTAATGTAGAAGGGGAGATACCGCCCTTGGAAGAAGCCCATACACCCCCTTCTATTGTTTAAAAAAATGACGTCGTCATCCCTCCTAAATCCTTGGGGGCCCCTTGTATAAAAGAATTAGAGCCATATGTTATATCAATAGTGAAACTTACCAAACCCAATGTTGATGGCATTATTTTTTAGGAGAAACAAAACACTTTTGTAAATCATCTGAAATCTTTTATATCAACATCAATTATCCCATATACATGTCATTATGATGGTGGAAAACCTAATCCAGTGACATTACTATCTGGGTACCCACCAACCTCCCACATCCACAACCAACATCAACACTTCCCTTGACATCGAAGGAAGATCTGTGGATCTTCTTGGAGGGAATGTGAGATGAAAGAAAATATGAACACCCTACTAAGCTTCCACGACTGCCCTATCATCAGGTACACTATTAAGCTCCTTTGATGAAGGTCCCAGCCCTCATACACATCCCCTTTAGTTGGACATTCTTTGAGCTACCAAGGCCACTTGGAAATCCTCGCTCTTCTCTTCCCTCCATCTTAGGTTTTAGTTTTTCTCAAGACGAGAAAAAATCTAAGTCTGGGGTGGAGGTGGGTGGTATGTTTCTATTCCACCCCCCTTATCTTTTTTATTCTTGCATTATTTATACCTTTTTATTTATTTTGTATATAGTTCCTATGTTCATGGCCATTATCTAGCCGTCCCATTGATTAGACATATATCATTGTACCCCAAATTGAATTTAGTAAACTTTTTGCAAAATCTATTACAAATTTCCATGTCCAAAACCACCATGTTACCTAGGATTCCTAATAACATCACTTCTTGGAATAGTTGGCAAGTCATAAGGAATCGATCAGAACCAAGCATAATTTTTTCCTATATTTAAATAAATAGATGCTCTTGTTATAAAACTTGTATGATATGAATTATAGAAATATTCGAACTAGAGCAATGACACTCTCCAAAAAAAAATACTGAAAGTTATAAGCATAAGAACATCTCTTCATTCCCTCTATTTTTCTTCTAGAAAAGAGAAGCAAAGAATCACCGCTGGGCAAAAATATAGTCTGGGGTGGCATGCTTCCCAAAATAAAAATTCCATACCCAACAAAGGGGTGTACCATCAAAAGATGCCAAAAGTGCACCAAAAAAAATTATGACCAATGTAGCCACAACTCCATAAATTCAAATCCTAAGTCAAATCGAGGAGGAATAAAAAAAATAACTTCCTTCTTTGTTTTCACACTCCCCCTTTGTCTTGTTCTTGTGCAACAACTTACAATTTTTTTTTAGAGTGTCAAAGTAAAAGTTAGATGAATACTATTATTCTACAAAATCTCATTTTTAAAGCAAGATCGGATACTTATTTTGATAGGGAATATATAACTTTATGCTACGTGGTTCTAGGAGATTGGATCACTTGGTCAAAAATTAGAGGTAAGGATTATAGTGATGTTACAAAGGTGAGGAATGACATATTGGGAGTATAAATTGGACATTATTTGTGATTTTATTTGCTTGAGGACAAGCAAAGATTCAAGTTTGGAGTATTTTGATAAATGTGTATTTATCCTTTTTAATTTAATCTTTCAGATATCTTTATAAGATTATTTTGTTATTTATTTTCTTAGTTTTAAAATTAATTTTATTAGTTTAGATTTTCTATCTTGTTTTGAAGTTTTAATTATATTTTGTATATTTTTGTAGGCAAATGGTCTAATCACTCCAATCATTAATCTCTCATGGAAGGTGTTTTACACAATTCCCACAGTTCCTGAAATTCATGTATAGATAACACCAAAACAGTCATAACTCCCACATATAAATTCCAAATTCTGAGTTTAGATATATTTTGAAAAGATAATTTAAATTTCTAGATGCAAATTATTTTTTTCAATGATTTTATTAGTAATTTGAATGTACAAACAACCAGTGAACGTGCTTTTTTGTTTTCCCGCAAGTTCTTAATTTAAATATATACCTTGCACCCAAATAGGCACAAATCTCACATCCAAATGTGGAATTTGATGTTTAAATATGTGTTGGAAAGAAAATTTGAAGGAATATAGGAAAGATATATTTTGGGATGCACTTTAAAGATTTTTAGTAGCCAAAATTCGTACAAAAATTTGGCAACATTAATCTATAGAGAGAGAGTCAGAATTTGAAGGGTCAAAAGAAGGCAATCAATTATTTTCTTTATTTCCTATTGAGGAAGAGATTTCTTTTGATCAAGACAAACATTATCTGCCTCTTCTATTACTTCTCCTTCTCTTTTAGGTTTTCCACTCCTCCTTCCCGTATCAAAGGAGGGGGGAATACACAAGAAAAATCGAGTCTTAGTTGTAAATCGAGACTTAGTTGTAATAGAATCTTAGTTTGTAGTCCTCAATTTTATACTCATATTTTCTTCCATAGTTGTAATATTTTATTTTTTCAATACAAATTTGGTTCTTCATCTCTAGATCTTGTTTATTCTCTTTCTTCACTTCTCATTCTTTTCTCTTGAATGGAGGATTAAGGGATCAAGTTGTTTAACTGGCACCACATAGATCTCTTTGGAGATTCTTCTTCCTGTGATCAATGGCTTCTTTCCTTCTTCATTTAGCTTCCCTCTTATGGCTAGTGAGTATTCTTCTTACTGAGATGAGGGGATCAACCCCTTAGCCATGTGATGATTAGATCAAAGTTTTAAATGTTTTTTTAGACAAATGGTTTTTATTTGGAAATCAATGATTTTAACGAAGAGATCTCTCATTTTCATCATTTTTGTAATTTTCAAACGTAATTTGTGAAATGTACTAGTCATATACCTACCTAATTTGTTCATTTTCATGCAAGTTTGATTCTTCACTATACATTTTAGTATATTGTTTTGACTTTAGCTACCTATCACATTATATATCATCACTATTTTTTACTAAACCAAAATTCAAACATTTATTGATGTATAGAGATTGTGATATACTTCATTTGATCCATTCAATTTTATTTAAGTATTTTTGTAATGCTTATTAAGTGTAAAATCACATTACACTAAACAAATGTTCCTTTATGATTTTGTAAATCAGGTTACAAACGTACATGATTTCTACTTTGGATTCCTTTTGTTTGAATTCTTACAATGAAAATAAATTTTGTTACTTTGTAAACATGGATATATGGTATTTTGTGATCATTTTCATTGTCTTACATTATCCATTATAAGGTTTTACATGTACAAATGCCATTGTGTAACTAAATATATACTTACATTCAATTGTGAAAATAAGAAATCTTACATTATTCCAATCAACCAAGTCTGCATTCGAATCAATATTCTTATGTTCAATTTGGACTCACAATTATTTTCAAGTTAGAGTCGAGTTCTACATTTCAGATATATTTTAGGTAATCCATTCATGAACTTTATCAACTAGACCCAATCCAATTGCTAGCCTTGCTTGACATAGTTACTAGTCTTACCTAAATTTGTTAAATAACTATTTTTTTCTTTCACTATTTGACACCTATCATAATGATAAATAATAAGTGCCATGATGTTTGATAAATGACATGTAACTATATCTATCATGCCTCACTAACCTACCTCATCACATTCGTCCTCCATCATTCACTCAACATTATCCTCATTCTCTATGGATGGCTTGACCTCTGGTCATTCCCATCTCCACCATCTCTTCCCCATTTTTCTAGATCTTGCACATTTACAACGGAGATGAAGAACTTGTAATACAATTAATATACCCCTCAAACCATCTCAAAGGTAACCTTGATGCTCTCACACTGATCTCCGCATAAAAAGAGGTATATCCAACAATTATATTTCTAAATGGCAAACACTACAACCAAGCACTATCATGGGACTTAAACCCCCAGGCCGTACACAAACCAATATCCGAACATTTCCTCATCCATATACTCCCCCACTCCTATATTCATTCTCCCACCACAAAAAAGTGGCAAGCCGTAAATCTGATAATAGTGAGCCACATGTCCACTCTTTGCTCCCTTCTCAGCCTTGTCCAAAATGGACACTTGCCTCCTACACCATCTACAAATTAGGACCATATACATGTGTTTCTTTTCGTACTGTCCTAGAAAGGATACCATAATCCTTCCTCAATAGTGACTAGATAGTTTTCCTCTTTAAGATCTAGGGTAGTCAAATCTCATTATCAACATTGGTACTTGAAATGTTTTCATTGAGCTCAAAAGAGTTACACATTGTTATAATAATAAGCATTTACTATTCCCTTTAGTCATTACTCTTTATGTCCCTATATATTACCTATGAATATTGTATTAGTCCCACATTGCATAAATGAGTTATGGCCACCACCTGTGTCCATATATAAGTGTGCCCTATCAATACTTAAAACATCTCATTCTACACTATACTTTTCTTGTATGCATGGTATCAAAGACATCCATACCCTATTTCTCTAGAGAGGGCGTTCCACAACATTAGTAGTTGCCATCTCTATCATGTTGATGTCAACCTCACTAGGATTCTCTTTTGTGGCAATCTATCCTTCACCACTATCACTACAAAAAATTTGGCTTTTGTTGAAGAACATTTGTGAGGAACCAAAAATCGTGAATAATGATGTCCATTTGTGAGGGCTCATCCTTCAAATATGGGACCACATCCCTCAACTGTGTTCTTGACATCGTTAGGCATTTTATGTGAACATTGGTCCCTCACAAATACATTTGTTACGAATTACCCCCTCAAAAACTCCATGCCAAATCTTCCCTCCATCTCATAATCCTTCCCTCCATTCTAAAACTCTGATTCATCTATCAAAATTCACGAAAAAAACCACCCAGTCCCGGCGGGCGCTAGTTTCCCCCTCATTTCCTCCGCACTCCTCCACTGAACCCTCCCCTTCCCGATTCTCTCATCGGTTCCTCCGCACTCCTCCACTGAACCCTCCCCCTCCCGATTCTCTCATCGGTTCCTCCGCATTGGGTCATCCTTGACGCCAATCGCCCTGCTCGGTTGCTGCCGTTCATCCTTCGTATTGGGCTCATCCTTCATCGGGGTAAGGCTGTTGATGGTTGCTGCCCTCCGCCATTGACGATTGCTGCCGTCCGCATTGGTCGTTGCTGCTACGCAGTCACCGTGCTTGATTGCCGCCGATTGCCCTGCTCGGCCGCATTGGTCGTTTCTGCTACGCAGCTTGCTTCTTCGACCACTGGAATCCTCTCTAGGTTCGTATCTTTTTTTCTTTTTCTCATTTGGGAGAGCACTAGCCCCCAGTTCGACGCCTGATAGCCAAGATTGGTTCTTCCTCCAATGGGCTTACAGTTCATACCTCATGTGTCCGCCTCATCTCCCCCCAATGTGATCTGCATAGGATTAGCTGGGTTTACTTAGTAAAAATACTAACCATCTAGTATTCATATGAGTTATCTCCTCCTCCCCTAAGGGTTAACGTTCACACGTATAAGAAACATATCACAATCTTGAAAAACTTTGACTATCCTCAGTTGCATGGAGATGGTCATACAACAGTAATACAGAGTAGTCAGGGGTGTGTTCAATATTTGGAAGCGAGGAAATAGCTCCTTGGGAGTAGCTACCATAACTAAATGGAAGGGAATCAAAGTTGTGATGTACATAAATTCCTAGGCTATGCATCTACAGTATAGCATCCTCATAATGCTTTTCTATCATACAACTTTGTGTTTTGTCAATAAGAAAAGAATAATTTACTTATGTGATTGAGTAGATATAGTATTTGATTGAATATTGTCTTTCTCGAATATGTACAATATTTATTAATTGTACAAACTCGAATTTATGTATAATACCTACCATGTAATCCAAGTCATACTTGATCAAATATTACTCATATATAATTGTTGAGGCTCAAGCTTGGTTCAAAGCAATACACATGTGTGCATGTATGTGTAATTTTGCTACTCTGTTCTATTCTATATGAACAAGTGTTCTCATGACACACATATATATGGGTCATAGCCAAAGTAGTTGATAATGAATGTATTAATAATATTCCTAGTTTCTTTGAAGACAGTATGAAGGAAATAAGCAATACCTCCTTTAAATCTATTATATGTATCCTTTACTATATCTGGTGGTATAGAAATAAGGTGATTTTTGAGGAATGGTTAGTCAATGTGAGTGTGCTATAGTCTATTATCCATAATGAGATAAAAGTGCTTCTTTACTAAACGAGCCCTGTGTTATTTTTTCTGGAATTGCTATACTTGTTCGTATTTTCTAAAGATGAAGAAGGGTTCCATCTGATGTTACTGGTTTATTGATGTAGTGGTGATCAAGATGGTTGTATGTATTCTACAATGTTGGAGTTTCCTACTTGTCCTTATGTTCAGAAGATGAAGTAGAGCTTCTATATATCTGGTGTTTTTTATTCTATTGATCCAGTGATGATCAAGATGGTTGCTTGTAAAATGTTGTGCTGAAATGACCTTTCTTTTGAAGGGGAAGTGTTAACCTTGTTACCCCTCCCAACTCTGTTGAGAAAAATAACTTAGAACCTTCCTTTTAGTTTCTAAAATGTAATAAGAAGAATACGTCCAGAGGTAGAGGGAGAAAGGGGTAAACTGAGGATAACAATGCTACTTTATCCAATAAGTTTGATAACTTAGCAATTGTTTATCCAATAAATTTGGGTAGTTATAGTGGATTTCTCATCACACCAGTCATGGTATTGGGAGAGTTTTTGTTTTGTGGAATGGTATCTAATGCTCTGTTGAAAAGCTTTTTTAATATGATAAATTAATACATACTAGAATCACTATTGGTGATAAAAGATTTCTTCTTACTGCTATTTGTGGTCACTTGTACGAGTTCTGTTCTGTTTTCTCACTGCGTTGTTTTTGAATGTTTTGTTTTTGGTGCTTAGTATAATATAGCCTGGTGTTTTTGCATTTTGCAGAGGCACACTAAGTCATTGTCAACATTTCAGAAATCTAGGCAGAAGCCTCAAGAAAGAATGGGTGTTCTTAGTAATGTGGGTTCCTCCTTGTTCCCTTAATTGTTAAAACGACATTTGTATATATGTCTTTTTTCCTTTACCCCCTCCATCTAAAATAATACACTTTCTGTAACATGTGGTTGTGATGCATGCCCTAAAAGCCAATAACTATAGTAATGATCCGAACTCTTTACTTGGAGATTAATTAAAGGCTGACTGCCCAGGGCTCCGATGAGATACATCCATCCCTGATATAATAGTTGGCACTTTGGAGATCTTTGGCATGGATGGAGGATGCTCAGCTGTGGTGAACTTCTATGTAGGCTTATTTAGGATCTCATTCGCTGTGGAAACATGAAGGGCATTGTAAGTAAAATCTTTTAATGTATTTCGTTTAAATTAGTTAAACGAAATACATAAAAAGATTTTACTGACAACGCACTTAATGTTTCCACAGCGAATGAGATCCTAAATAAGCCTACATAGAAGTTCACCACAGCTGAGCATCCTCCATCCATGCCAAAGATCTCCAAAGTGCCAACTATTATATCAGGGATGGATGTATCTCATTGGAGCCCTGGGCAGTCAGCCTTTAATTAATCTCCAAGTACAGAGTTCGGATCATTACTATAGTTATTGGCTTTTAGGGCATGCATCACAACCACATGTTACAGAAAGGGTATTATTTTAGATGGAGGGGGTAAAGGAAAAAAGACAATATATAAATGTTGTTTTAACAATAAAGGGAACAAGGAGGAACCCACATTACTAAGACAAATATACAAGTGAACCAGAAGTTACTATAATGATGGTATGCTACTAACTTATAATGATACATATCATACAAGTGAACCAGAAGTTACCATCATTATTTCTGCCCATGCTTTAGTGCTTCTATGCCCATCATTTGATTTTTAAAGATACCAAACTTATTTACATATCATTTCAGTTTCCATTGGAGACTAGAACTTTGTAATTATACTATGTCCGCCAATCAAAATTTCTGGAAATAACTATTATAAATTTCTTATGGGGATAGTGTGAAGGCAAAAATGATATCCATCTTATTAAGTGGGATGATGTAACCAAGGTAAAGGATGAAGGTGGTATGTCTATAAAAAAAGTCAAAGACGTTTGTAAGGTTGCTATGATATTAAATATCTGGATAGTAGCTTCAAAGAAAGGTAGTCTATGGATCAAATTGATCCATGAGAAATACCTTCTTAAGGATTCTATCTAAAATATTGATATCTATGGTCAACTTTCTTGGTATTTAATTCAGATGATCATACATCTGAATTTAAAATCCTATTATGAAAGATTGCTAGAAACAACATCTCAATGATGAACAACCTAAAAAAAGAGGGTTTTTCTATACTTCTATATGTTTGTTGTGTAGAAGTTCTAATGAATTTATCATTCATTTATTCTTTAATTGGCATGTAGCTGATTTCATCGGGGTAAGGTTGTTGAGTGTAAACTCACTGATAGGATTCCCCTGTCATGAAGATTGGACTCATGATAGGGGTAAGGCTTCTTGTATATTGATAGACTTCTTGTATGTCTTCTCCCTTCCCTCCCCTTTTGCTACAATTGTTGCAAAAAAATCAGTCCTTTTATACTACTGTTTCTTTGATTTTTTTTCTATTTCCTCTTGTGTCTCCTATTCTAGCTTCTTTTCTTTTCTTTTTTTGCAATTTCTCCTTCATTTCGTGTTCCTTCTATTGCATCTAAATTTTTGTTACTTCTCTGTCCCCTCTTATTGCTATTTCCTTGTTACTCATATCAGAAATTCAGATTCTTACTCAAACCTAGACTACTAGTACCACTTCTATTTGCAAGTTTTCTTCTACTTTTTCTTACTTATTCTTGCTCCTACATGACTACATCTCAAACAGTTGTTGCTGTTTGCATGTATTTGTTAAAGCTTCCTGATCTCTACTTATATTTTCCTAACAGTTGTTTCCTAACATCTCAAACAGCTGTGCTTAACTTATTATATATTTTCCTTCATGTAGATGGATTTTCTAATAGATCGGAGTTGGATGTATATTGGGAACAGAGTGCAAAGTGATGTATTCAAGGCAGGGTTACGAAAGTTCATTGAGTTTGCTCTTATCCATCAGAGACCAACTAGACAGGGGAAATTAATATGTCCTTGCAAGGTATGTTTGAACAGATACCTTAAAACAGAGGAGGAGGTATTCTAACATGTATTACTAAAAGGATTTGTGCATAGCTATGATGTTTGGACGTTTCATGGGGAGGTGATTGGTAGGAGCAATCCTGTTGTGGCACCAAACATGCCTAGCACCGACAATATGCATCAGATGTTGGAGGATTTGTTTGGTATGGGTGACACAACAAATGACCACTCTACTGAAGCTACAGAGGAACCTGCAAATGTAGATGCACAAAGATTTTACAAGCTACTAAAAGAGGCAGATCAACCACTCTATAGAGGTTGCACAAGTCATTCTAAGCTATCGTATTTGGTTGCCTTGCTATTTCTGAAGGAGGAATCTGGATGGTCTAACGATTCTTTCACAAAGTTGTTACAGTTGATTGTTTCAGGATTTCCGGAAGAAAATTGTCTATTCCCGGAGACGTACTATGAAGCAAATGCGATCGTGAAGGATTTACGACTTGATCATTCTACTATAGATGTATGTACAAATAATTGCATGCTTTTTCGCAAAGATGCAGCTTCAAAAGAAAATTGTAATACTTGTGGTGCTTCAAGATGGAATGAAAAGCAATACAAAACAAAGGGAAAGAAGGTAGCTGCTAAGTTCATGTATCACTTCCCTTTGATACCTCGGTTAGGGAGGCTCTATATGTCTTCATCTATTGCTAAAGACATGATTTGGCCATCAGAAGTAAAAGGCAAGGATGGTCGTATTCATCATCCTTCAGACACACCAGAATGGTTGTCTATTGATGCCAGGTATCCAGACTTTGCTGCTGAACCACGCAATGTTAGATTGGCATTAGCAACAGATGGATTTAATGCATTTGGCAATATGAGTGCATCACATAGCATCTGGCCTGTGTTGGTGACACCTCTCAATCTTCCGCCTTGGCTTCTTATGAAAGAACAATTTATTATGATGTCCCTATTAATCCCAGGTCCACATATGGTTGGCAATGACCTTGATGTATACTTGGAGCCATTAATTGAGGAGTTGCAACTACTTTGGGAGCTTGGAGTCAAAGTTTATGATGCATATAGAAAAAGGAACTTCACTATGCGGGCGATGATTTTATGGACCATTAACGATTTCCCAGCATATGGTGACTTATCTGGTTGGAGCACTAAAGGTAAGAAAGATTTGGGATGTCCTTGTTGTAATGTGGAGACTGTATCAAAATGGTTACAGTATGGGAAAAAGCAATGCTATGGTTTCCATCGACGTTTTCTTCCAATGAATCATCCGTATAGACGTGATAGGAAAAATTTTGATGGTGAAAAAGATTTTCGACTTCCACCTAAGCCACTATCTGGAGAAGATATACTGAGGCAATTTGATGGGTATGAAAATATCACATTTGGAAAAATGAATAAGCGCAAGAGGCTTGGAGATCAAATTCAACCATTACCTCCTGGTTGGAATAAGATAAGCATCTTTTTTCAGCTACCTTATTGGAAGTATTTATCTGTTAGACACAATCTGGATGTGATGCACATAGAAAAGAATGTGTGCGAGAATATTTTAAACACATTATTGGGTGATTCTAAGAAAAGTAAAGACAACTTACAAGCTCGTCAAGATTTGAAGAAAATGCGCATTCGAAGAGATTTATGGCCAGTAGATGCAGGTGACCGCTATTACTTGCCTCCAGCATCTTACACCATGACTAATGCGCAGAAAGATAAGTTCCTATCCGTGTTAGAAAAGTTGAAAGTTCCTGATGGCTATTCTTCTAACATATCTAGGTGTGTTAGCAAATCTGATAGAAAACTTGTTGGGCTGAAAAGTCATGATTGTCATGTTCTTATGCATCAATTTCTACCTGTTGCCTTGAGACATTGCATAAGCTTAGATGTGTACAAGCCTATTGCTAATTTGTGCTCATTTTTCAACAAGCTTTGCTCTAACATTATTGATGTGGAAGAATTCAAAGAATTGGAACAAGAAATTGCTGTCACTCTTTGCCAGTTGGAGAGAATCTTCCCTCCTTCTTTCTTCACCATCATGATGCATTTGCCCATTCATTTAGCTTATGAAGCCAGGCAAGCCGGATCTGTCCGAACTAGGTGGATGTACCCAATAGAGAGATACTTGAAGAAATTGAAGAAGTATGTAAGAAACAAAGCTAAACCGGCTGGTTGTATTGCTAGTTGCTATTTAGCTGAAGAAAGTTTGACATTTTGTGGTAGGTACTTGCATAATTTTGAGACAAAACTGATCCGCAATGCTCATAATGTTGATGGATCTCCAATTAGAGTTGGAGTGTCAAGAAATTTCGACATCCACACTTTGGAACAAGCCCATCGTTATGTCCTTTTCAATAAAGAGGAATTGGATGTTTACAGAAGGTAAGATTTAATTAGGTCCTAAAATTCTTGCTGATATTTGTATATATGTTGTACATTAATTTAGACACTTCTTATAAAGCAGTGAACACATGTGTATTCTTCAAGATATGGAACCCAACATTGCCCCACGGACCCTAGAAACAAAACATGCAAAGGAGTTCTCTAAGTGGTTGAAAGAGCATGTAAGTCTCAAACATAAATATTGTTGTTACTCTTAATGTTCAAGTTAGTGTAGATTACATTAATGTTTTACTTTTTTATGAAGGTAATGCAAATGCGAGAGATTAGGCCGAACAGTATTAGCGATGATTTGAGATGGTTATCCCAAGGCCCTTGTGCTGAGGGAATGTCTTATGAAGGATTTTCAGTCAATGGATATCGTTTCCGTTCAAAGCACATTGAAAGTACATGTACTACACAAAATAGTGGAGTGTATTTGTGTGCTGACACTTCAAGTTATTCAAGTGGTAGAGATCGAAATCCTATAAATGCTGAAGTCACGTACTATGGCTACTTAGAGGAGGTTATTGAGCTAACTTATGGTCCAGGAATCAAAGTTCCATTATTCAGATGTTCTTGGTATGATGAAAGCACTTCTAACGGGTTGCGAATTGATGAGTATGGGTTCACACAAATCAACACTTCAAGGATAAAAAAAAGGAGGAACCGTTTATCCTGGCTTCTCAAGCATTGCAATGCTTTTATGTGAAGGATCCTAATGATGATGATTGGTGCACAGTGCTAAATCATCCTCCTAAAGATTATTCTGAAGTACCTCTTATTGAGAATTGTTTGACTAGTTTACAATCTGATGGTGGTGTAACTAGTGATGTGTCTTGGACGAGGAGTGACACCGGGGGATCTTTTGTTGATAGAACTAAAAAAAAGAATGATGGGGCTAATGTTTAGTTCATTAATCAGTCTGTTTTGTTTGCAAGTCTAGAATACTTTACTTGGGGAATATGTTGTATTGCATTTTTTTGGCAAACTGTTACTATATGGCATATTCTTTGCAATTTATTTAGTCTTGTTTCATATATCGGCAAGTAGGACATCATTATTCTTTTTTGGGATATGAAACCAAGGTACTCTACAAGTTATATGTTTTTCAAATGCTGAATATTCATATGTTGGTGTCTCATATTCTCTGCAATTTATTTGTTTTTCAAATGTACCTACTACTTTTGTTACTGACATTTCTGCACTAATAATCTAATTTTTTTCCTTGTCAATTGAAGGATGGCAGGAAGAAGATTCACTAGATCTAGTTGTAACAACACACCCAGTCAACCTATTGCTGTCCCTCCATCCACAATTGAAGAAAATTGTGAGGATCAACCTATTGTTGTCCCTCCATCCACAATTGAAGAAAATTGTGAGGATCAACCTATTGTTGTCCCTCCATCCACAATTGAAGAAAATTGTGAGGATCAACCTATTGAAAATGATGTAATAGTTGAAGAAAATGTTGAGGATGAACAGGAGAATAGGAAGTATGGACGTGGGCCTGCAAGTGAGCAAAGCCTACTTCCTAAGCAAGGGCAACCACGTCACAAGGTCCAATGGGATGATGAAGGAAATGCTATTGGGGAGAATGGTGTCAAATTGAATCGTTATTGTCATATGCTAGCAAGGAAACCACACATATGGCATCTAGACTTGAAGTGGAACGAACAACCAGAACAAGCTTTTGCAGATAGAAAATCATTTATTGAGGTAATCGTTTTCATAAAAAGACCAACAAATTGTATGATTGTGATTTCTAAAGTAATATTTTCTATGTTTTTGTAGACGTACTTTGAGCAAAGCCTGCTCAATTCCTCTGATCTCAGGGAGCTTCCACACTTCACATCAGTCCCCTTTCCAATGTAGAATTGGACATTATAGAGATATCTATCTCTTATATTGAGGATGTTCTTCCACATCCAGTTGTTGGCTTGCTTATATTGAGGATGGTTTCATATAACTTGCATGTATACCTATCTACTTTTTATAATTATATGTTTCTTATGGTTTAGAAAATTTCCGAGATCAACAAGGCAAACAGAGCAAAAAAAGTGATGGATCATACCACAGGATCAAAGCCATGGAGTTGTTATCGGGCAGAAATGGTATTAATAATGGACACTTGCCTTTCTTAGTAGGAGTTGAACATATAACATGGACAATTATTATGTTATCTATCATGTGTAGGTCAGTGAAGATCAACCCGTTGTGCCTCTTAACAAATTTTTGGAAAAAGTTTACGACAAAAGCCCACAAGTGGTTAGAAAATGGATATTTGCTTTCCTATGATGTCTACAAAGCTTAATATGCTTAAATATCTGAATTTATGCTTTCCTTTTATGATGCTTTCTAATTACAGCTTGAAATCTCTGATATCGTGGAAAACCAAGTAGCAAACCAAGAAGAAATAGATCCTAGAAGTGTTGATAATCTAACACGTGCTGCTTATTTGCAAGTTTTAAATCCTTCAAAAAAGGCTAGGATCCGAGGTGTTGGAATTGGGCACAAAGAGATAGGACATAGGGGAAAAGCTGCCCGTATAAGATATGAAATGCTTCTTGAGGAAAGCAATGCAAAGGATGTATGTTGGAGAAAATCTAAACTTGAACTATTAGTTACAACTAGTCTATTAGATTGATGTTTGTACTTTGTTTTCTATTTCAGGATAAACTTAAGGAACTTGAAGAAACAGTAAATGGATTGAAGAACTCCGTCTCCCAATTAATGACTTGGTATAATCAATCACAGGTAACTCAGATTCAGTTGTCTATGTAAGACACCTGTAGTATTCTGATTGGGGTATTCAACTGCACAATCAACATTAATACTGCCATCCTATAACAAATACATCAACAATGTCAAAGGCATTTCATCCCTCCTTCATATGTTTCGTGTCCTCTTACATTGTTCATAACATAAGATGAATTCATACCCATCTTTGAATATTATAGGCCTCTACAATCCACATTGGAGGACTTTTTATGTGGTCTTCTTTGCACTCATGTGCCTACCGTTGGGCCCAAGTAGCATTGCTCAAGAATTAAATGGCCTTCCTCATTTGTGACACATATTTGATATAAACCATCAGTAAATGTATTGCTCATCCCAATAGTAATTCTTAATGTCGTACATGAAGTTTTTATTTGAATCACCAATGTACTCTGAGTATAAGACTTTAGCAGCAAGATAGTTCATGAAATATATACCATGGAGTGTCAAAAGAAACTTTCATCAGCTAGCCATCGAGGAGAGAGCCATCAATCGGTCTGCTGTCATTTTTAGAGAGGTGAATGCAACTGAGATGGTTAGCTACCATGTTCTCTCTCCTCTTCTTTTCACATATCTCCATATCAAAATCCTGCAACAATAAGATCCAACATGTCAACCCGAGCTTGGCTTCTTTCTTCATCATGGAGTAGTGTATGGCTGCATGGTTGGTGTAGACTATCACCCTTGAACCACTAGGTACTACTTGGACTTGTCAAAGGCATACACAATACACATCAACTCTTTCTTAGTTGTGGCATAATTCCTTTGTGCTACAACCAATGTATTTTAGATGTTATATACCATGAGGTACCTCTTATCAATCCACTGTCTCATAACTTCCTTCATTGTATAATCACTAGTGTTGTACATCATCTCTAAGGGTAGAGATTAATCAGGTAGAAGGATAATAGGTGTGGTTACAAAAGTAGCTTTCAAATCATTCATATATCCACACAAGTAGAATCAAAAGAGAAAATCATATCTTTAAGAAGAGGATTGGTGAGGGGCTTTGCAGTCCTTGAGAAATCCTTGATATATCCTTTGTGAAAATCTTCTTGTCTAAAGAAGTCTCTAACTTATTTCATTACAAACGGTGGTGCAAGATTGAATTTGATCTTTGCCTTGTTTTCCTCTATCCCTTGTTACTTACTCAATGGCCCAAAACAATTCTCTCCTTCACCTGTGAACTGGGACTTTGAATTAAACATCTGTTTTCTAGACTATCTAAATAACTAATAGTTGAGTAATTAATATAGAGTGGTCATTCCAGATTTTGCTTAGGAACAGAGTGAATCTTTTGCTTGTGCACCAACACTCCACGAACTTTAAAGATGGCAGTAATTGTGATGATGAATATTGTTATTGCCTACTATTTCTGCTCCAGATGCCCTTGTCCCCTGCTTGTCCCCTTCTTTTGAGTCATTTTCTTAAGGGGCTGTTGATATTAATAACCTTGGGAATGGCCACTCTCTGTATGGGCTAACTCTATCTACTTTGTTTTTAATTTTTGGCTGTCCAAGCTGCTCCAAATTTTTGGCTGTCCAAGCTGCTCCAAGAGTAGCAAGAAGAGCTTCATTTCTGTTCTTTAGCAGGTGTACTTCATTTCTGTTCTAGCAGCAAAGTGTTGCTCTTTTAGGTGCTCGACTCTTTCACATCCACTTGGTCCAAGGCAAGACCTCATGTTTAGAACTGCATACCTCCCAAGCGTCTTTTAGAGAGATAGTTTTTAGTTTCCCGAGCATGCAGCTGCAGATTTTTTGAATCTGCTCAATTCCTCTGATCTCAGGGAGCTTCCACACTCCACACTTCACATCAGTCCCCTTTCCAATGTGGAATTGGACATTATAGAGATATCTATCTCTTATATTGAGGATGTTCTTCCATATCCAACTATTGGCTTGCTTATATTGAGGATGGTTTCATATAACTTGCATGTATACCTATCTACTTTTTCTAATTATATGTTTCTTATTATTCCTTTTTGTATTTATATTGATAGGGTAGAATTACTTTTAATGATGGATTTCAATGGACAATTCACCTTGGAGTAGACCAAAACCGAAATATAAGGGTAAGTTGTTTGTTGTACTATGATTTATGTATTAACTTTAAATTCTATTAATATAATGATTTGTCATTTTTAGGAGAAGAATGTTCAAGTACCTAACCGTATGAGGCGTGGCATTGATGAAGAACACAACACCATTTGAAGGAATATGAAGACATTATAGATCTTAGGAGTTTCTAGCATGATATGTTGATTGTCATCAATCTCAAATTTTAAAACCATATGTACTCTTTATTTATATCAACGTTGAGCACACAATGTATGGATAATACTTTGTTTCAATATCAAAAATTGGTTGAGGTGATTTAACATTTTTATGTGTCATTTTGGTGTTGAATCTTCTTATGATGTCATGTGAATTAGTATAAAAATATTGCTTGAGGTTATGTATACAAAGTTTTCATTTAAAATTTAATATTCACTATAGTAACAATTAATTAACATTTAATAAATCATTCAATAATCAATAACCAAATCATAAATATATTGATGAAGGTCCAGATTGACCATCAAAATTGCATTCATGGCTACCACATAGCCCCTCAAAAATATATTCTCTAGGACCATCAAGTCCCTCAAAAATGTTTCATGAAGGCTAAATAGTCCCTCAAAAATGTATTTATGAAGGCTAAATAGTCCCTCAAAAATGTATTTATGAAGGCTAAATAGTCCCTCAAAAATGTATTTATGAAGGCTAAATTGTCCCTCAAAAATGTATTTATGAAGGCTAAATAGTCCCTCACAATTGTATTCGTGAGGGTATTCGTGAGGGCCACTGGTATTTGTCACGCGAGTTCTCTTCACAGACCATTTGTGAGGGCCAGACCCTCAACCGTCCCTATTTCTGAGGGCCTGTAGAGAGGGGTTTGTGACAGGACTCTCCCATGAATAATGGCCCAGTTTTTTGTAGTGTATGGAAATCATCTCCATCACAGAAGTCCATCTCTTTCTCCATCATGGAAATCATCTCCACCATGGAAGCCTTTCTCCTTCCATGGTGGATATCACCTCCACCTTGGGAACCATCTTCAAGTGGTGGAAGTCATCTTGAAAAATCATTTTTGGAGTATCACAATCCAGAAGGATCTCCATCTCCTTCCCAAAATCTTCACCACCATCTAGTTGTAGACAAATTTGCACCTAAGAGGCTTCCTCACCAAGAAAATCCTTCCAAGGTGAGATTTTTTGTGGAAGAAAACCTAAGACTTTTGCGTCAGTGGTGTGACACACACTATGTTATCAACAACTAATGATTCATTCAGTTCTTTGAAACATGTCATAGAGTTTTACATACACACCGTGTAAGGCACCTCCCAAATCTATGCCTTCTTTAAACATGTCATGTGTTTTTCCACACACATCGTGCAAGGTATCTAATGTCATTTTATACCTCCTATCTTCATCATGTTAGAAAAGAAGGAAGTGATGGTTCCTCTCTTTATTTGAGATCAAGTCATCACTACTCAGAAGGTCAAAGAAAAAACATCACTCAATGGAGTCAATCGGTAACATTCTAGTTCAAATGGTAAGGAAAATACAAACACCTCACAGAAGATCCTCCTAGTAATAACACTCCATAATTGTGGGACCAAGCTGATGCCAATCTTCTATTCATCTTATGGAATTCCATGGATCCACAAGTAGATGACCTGACTTGTCACTTTGAGAGATGTTGAAGATGTTTGGGATCACCTTAATATCATGTATGAGTCAAACATCTCCATCATGTATGGCATGACTTTATAATGTTCAACAAGTTGACAAATATTCGACTCAATATTTTGGGGAGGTAACTCACATCATTGATGATCTCCATTCTCATTTTTTGCTAATATCAGAACTCAATATAATCTAAAAGTAGAGGGATCAAATGGTTGTCAATAAATTCTTGGTTGGAATTCAAAGTGAAAAAGAAGGAGTACGCAACCAAATTATTACTAAGTCTAAGCTTCCCATAATGGAAAAACCATATCAACATGTCTCTCGCACCTTCATTGAACAAGCTCCACGTTCTATCTCGAACAAATCTTCCATGGTCTCAACCATAAATGCTCACATCAACATTTTCCTTGCAACTCATGGACAAGGATGAGGAGGATGAGGAGGCTGTGGAGGTAGGACTGTTGTAGGACTTGGATGCCCATAATGCTCTCATTGTGTCAAGATGCGACATTATGAAGAAACTTGGTATGAACTTCATGGGTATTGTAACACCCGGGCCCATTGTCCTAGGCTCTAGTAGAGTTTCTGGAATGATGATTGGCCCCACAGACCACCACTAGCCTTAACTGCATGCTTTGTCATCACTCACATGCAATACATGGTCAACTTCCCGACTATTCACCCATCCTAGTACTACTCCAAGCTGAGAACCCTTAACTATAGAGTTCTTTAGTGATGGGTTCCCATAAAAGAAGGTGCACCTTGGTGATATGGGTAGTCCAACATTCCTTTTAAGATCATTTTATCTGAGGCCTTAAATCCTGGGATGTTACAATCTCCCCCACTTAGACTCTCAACTTCCTCATCAAGGCTCAACTATATGGCCTCATAATATTTCCCCATTTTAGTGTAGACCCAGAATGGCCCATGGACACCCAACTCCCGATCACGGAATACTAGCACAAGGGTGGCTAATCCAACCATGGACAACTCTTTACAACATGCCTGGACTGCACGACTCAAGACTGGCATGCCACATACCCATGTGGGCCCCACCTACTGGAGGGGAATTGCCTCTGATACCATTAGTAACATTCAGGCCCATTGCCCTAGGCTCTAGTAGAGTTTCAGGAATGATGATTGGCCCCACAGACCACCACTAGCCTTAACTGCAGGCTTTGTCATCACTCACGTGCAAGCTGATGTCAACTTCTTGACTGGTCACCCATCCTAGTACTACTCCAAGTTGAGCATGCTTAACTAAGGAGTTCTTTATTGATGGGCTCCCGGAAAAGGAGGTGCACATTGGTGATATGGGTAGTCCAATCATTCCTTTTAAGATCATTTTATTTGAGGCCTCAAATCCTGGGATGTTACAGTCATGGTGGGTGGCACAACCGTGTTGGATGGAGGGTAGCATGGGCGTGGAGGGGAGCACGACCATTCTGGGGATCGTTGTCGATGCTGAAGGCCACAGGTGTGGCATGTTCCATGGCTGAGATGGCTGTGTAAGGCCACAACTGTGTTGATGGCCATGACTGTTCGAGTTGAAACTGAGATCCTTGGGGAAGCTCTTCACCATGGTCGTGGTAGATAAAATAAGTGTGGTTACTTTGACTGGCCACAGTTGTGCTAATGGCCATGGCTGTGGTGGGGCCATTGTTGTAGCTTGGGTTCTACTATGATCTTCGGCAATTTTTCCACATGCATGGTGGAGTACCAGGACCTATGGTGAGGTCTCGACTTCTTATTTTTGCTCTTAGCTTGTCCAAATGGATTCTTTTTCCTTGGACCAATTTTTTTTTCTATTTGAAGGATGCTTGGGGAAGATCTAGGTGCAATCCTGGGGTGTAGAAACCCAAGGATCCGCTCCTTCACCCCCTTTACATCTGATGTACAAAAACACTAAAAACATGTAAAAGGTAGCCATAAGTGTATTTGACATGATATTTCATATTGGGGGAATCGACTTGCAATATAAAATCTTTAAATGCAATTAAGATTCAAGAAGACACAAGATGGAGCCCTAAAATAGGGTTGCATCACCACCCTAAACTTAAAACATAGTTGTCCCCAAGTATGCTCCAACTTAATCACTCTTTAATTTCTTTCAACAAGAAAGAATGACAAATGCATTGCAAAAAAGTGATTATTGACTAAATGGACTTAAAAGTGACTAAGTACATGTGTTCCACTTCTCTCCTCTCATCTTTCACAAACCAATCATGACAAGAGCACTGACCATATAAACTTCAAATATAGGGCAATAACACATAATAAATTGCTTATGAATTTCATGTAATTCTGGGTAGACCATTTCAAGATGGTGTTAATCAAAGATGATTAGGAGTGTTGTTTCACTTTCATGAATTCAATGTTATGCTTCAAACAACACAAAGTGACCCACGTGGTTGTCAAAAAATGCTTCAATGAGATAGGTTTGATATTTCTTATCTCAATGAGTACAAAAATATAGGAAAGGATTGCAGTAAAAGATTGAAGTGCTATTACATAGAACACTCATCTCTTATTTAGATTCTCTTAAATAGTATCACCTTTTATTTTATTTTTCTTTTTCTTTTATTTTCTTTTATTTTTCTTTTCCCTGTGTAGAAGGAGGGCAAGTGGTGGTGAGTGTGAAGTGGGGAGGTATAGATATGGCCACCCCAAACATTTGGAGGTGGACAAGGCTAAATATGTGCATTTAGGATCCTTTCATGAGGCTGGGGGGTATGAAGATGATGAAAGAAGAGAAGGCCAAAGAGGGGTCACTAGAGTAGATCTCAACAAAAAATCTCCTATATTAAAACTAATCCAACACTTCATCACATAATATCACACCGCATGAGTGAACAACATGAGATTCATATTTTTATTATATGCTTCTATAGGCCCTAAGTGTTCATCACGTGCTCAAATTATGATTCAACCAAAACATTCACAATCATGAGACGAGTCATTCACATGTAAAAATTCAACAATCAAGACCAGTAGCAATAAAATCTAAGAATGCAACATGCATTTGTCAAAGATCAACAATTTCAATTCATTAAGTATATATTGAGTCACAACATGCTTTTTGGTCATGATATTTCAAATTTGGGAAACATTGGCCAAAATAGTGCTAATTTGCATTTAAATCACATCCAAACCTAATTTAGGGAATAAAAATCATTAAGACATCAAATCCCAACTAAAACACTCAAAAATCACCAAAAATACACATTAGATACAATGCATGATATGGAATTGTACAAAGAGAATTTTTTTTTTGAAAAATTATGTGAAAATGCATGGAATTAAACTACATGATATGCATGAATGCAAGAAAATAGACAAAGAAGCACACATAGTCGGAATAGACAAGGATAAGATTTAGTTAGAATGTTTGATCACCTCAACAAAAACTTAGAACAAGGTACATAGAGAAAAAATGTGGTGAAAGAAGGGCTTACCACCCTACCACCCCATACTTTTAAACCATGCTATCCTCAGCATGAAATAGAAGCTTAGAATGGTAGGGAGGATGATACATAGTCTTGGTGGACAACTCCAAGTAACGAGAGAGATCATGGGCATTAGGTGAGTAGGGAAGACCACCACAACCATATCTCACAAAAAGGTCATTCTGGCTCGCCATCCACATGGCCATGCTGCATGGCATAAGCGTGCTATACTCCTTCTTGTCGCTTTCTCAATTTCTTGCAATCTTCTTTTATATTTTTGATCTTCCATTCAACTTGCTCCTTCACACGTCATTCCTGTGCTAATCATCATTCACAAATAGATAAACCATCATGGTGTGGTGCATGTTTTCATTTTTGGGTTTCCTCCCACTAGCACTAAGTTTTGGATCCTTCAAACAGTCTTGTGGTTCCTCCATGATCAACCATTGTCTAAAAGCTAAATGTTTCCATCTTCATCATAGTCAATCCTCTCAAATTCCTTCATTGTCTAATCATCCTCCCGAGGGTCATGCGGGCTTCTCAAGTGTTTTTTAGTATTTTTCCCTCCTTTGGATCATTATCATAGATTTCAATGTAAGAATCCTCATCAACAAAACTTTTCAGCTCATTCAACATGATTGCCTTAGGCAACTTCCCTTTTATCTTCTTGTTCAAGGCATACTCACCCTTATGGAACTTCACATATGCTGGGAATTGCTTGATGAAGCCAAGTAATGAGGTGTTTACCTTAATTATCCTTAAGACCTTCAAAGTTTTTAGGCCATAGTTTTGCTTTTCCTTGAGGAATGGGTCTTCATTGATGTGAAAGAGAGGGACCTCAATCATATTGGACACTTGATAACCTTGAAATATCACATTGGGATGTCTTGGATCAACAATTGGGACACTTAGTGGTGTAACCTCAAAGGAAGATGGGACACTTGGTATCATTGCTTCAAAAGAAGTTGAAACAATAGATTTTCTAGTTCCCTTGTCACTCTAATTAGAAGGTGGTATAGAAAAATCTCTAGTACACTTAGCACTCTCACCATGAGTTTCTGGTAAGGTTTCTCCCTCATGATCTTTATGAAACTACTTCCCTCCCATGTTGAGCTTCTCTACAACCTTGTCACACCTCAAGACTGAAACCATCTTCACTTGCTCATGGGGGGAGGGGGAGCATGCGATGCTTCTAGTGATTGTGGTTGTCTCTGTTGTGGTGGGTTAGGATTGTGAAGGATGTAGGATGGTTGTTGTGTAGGTGGTTGGTAGGGGGTGCTTATTGTGGTTGATATTGTGGTGGTGGTTGTGAGGTGTGTTGGAAGTTGTATGAAGGTTGAGGAGGTCATGAAGCATGAATGCCTTGAGGAGCACCCGTAGAACCAATTGCATTATTTGTCCTAGCCATGGTATGGTAAAAGAGTCTTCCTTCCTCACGGTAGGCAAGTGACATGGAAATCTATTCTAACCTTTTCTCAAGCCGATGAATGATTTGTTCATGAAAGGACACCTCTCTCTTCACTTCATCAAGGATTCTTAACCTCGCAAGAACTTCTTCTTCAAACATGGATTTTTCACTTGACTCTTAGTCTCCTTATATCTCCCATGAAAGGTTTGGATGATTTTTCCATTCTTAAGTGTAAGATCTTGACATGGATCTTTGGTTGTTCCAGATGGCATAGGATTGTAAAACTTCCAAATCTTCATGAAGAGTCTCCATGGAATCGGTAGAGTGATTCGAAGAACCTCCCACATGAAATTTTATGAGATTTACCATGTCTACCAATATCTTCATCATGGATGGCTATTGAAAAATTGAAGGGGTTCATGCATCTTGGTCTACCAGCTTGACTTCAAAGGGTTTCCACATGCACAAGGCACAACCAAACAAAAGAGAACAAGCTAGCAAACCAAGATGTAAAAGTAACACAAAGAATAAAGAATATAACTGATGATGGTAGTGGGAAAAGTTCATCTACATTAACTAGCTAGGTCGAGTGCCTATACTCCTCAGAAATGGTGCCAGAAAGTTTGGTGTGTTTTCCACAATCTTAGGCTATACAATACTGAATTGAGATATGAATAGATGAAACTAAAGAAAACACATTCAGGTTTTTCACATTTATAAGGGGGCCCTATACTAACATAATCACTTAGACCACAATATATCACCCGTAAGCGCACGGAATCATATTGTAATATAGGCAAGAGGCAAGCAAAGGGGTCTATCTATAGGGAGAGAGGGGCCACTAGAGATAGTTTAGGGTGAGCTAAGTTCCTAATGCGGAGAGTAGGTCTTTTAATATTTGTTGGTTGATTTGGTTGATTATACTAATGAATAAAGAAATTAAAAGTAAGAAGTGAAACTAGACTTCAAGAAACCCTAAATTAACCCTAAACAAGAAATGATTACTAGCAAAGAGAGAAACTACTTAAACCAGAGTTAGATATTACAATACACTAGCAATTGAAGATCTAAAGCAATTGAGACCTAGATTACAACTAACTAGTTTAAGCAAGCCTAAAGGGTGAACTAATTACCCTAGAAAGATTAACTAGAAAAAACTAAGCAATTAATTAGGAGGCAATGAAAGCAAGCAACTATACTAGCATAAGTTATGGGAAGAGTAGGCCATTTGGGGGAATGTCACATGAATCCAAGTTGGGGGTTGAAATAACATACAAGTGTTATCTCTTCATTCTAGATTACCAAACCAAACAAAATAGTCAAATGCAATGAAATAACCCTAGACTATTGGTTGGCAATGGATAGAATAGAGTGTGGGAGGGGATTCACACCCTTTCACCCCCAATCTAGACTTACGAGGCTCAATTGGACCAAGGTCTGGGTGTAATTTCTATAGGATTCAACTAATCTAGGTTTCTAGGGTATGGGTTATTAGGGAAATTGAGATCCAAGGGTAGCAAGGGAGAGTAGAGGTGAGGGTGTTTCACCTCATGTTATTCACCATCTAACCTTTGGAAAACACTAGGCAATTATACCAATTACTATTACACTAGTTACTTAGATCTCACACTTAGTTGTAGGAGAATATATTTGTATGTAGCAAGATACGATGCTAGCTAGGGATCCACTAGTTGGACCTAGGAGCAATGCCTAAGATAGCCACATAAAATTCATTCTCTCCTAGAGTCTAGGTGATTTCAAGCATCATACAACAAGTAATCCATGTTTAGAAGCATAAATCACAAGTAAAATAATGGAAAATGAGATAGAAGCAAGAGACATTCATCATAGAATGGAAATATGTTCATTACAAGTTAATTTCCCCCAACATGGTATCAAAGTAACATTTTCCCCAAAAAAAACCACTAAAGGGGCTTAGCTTCTCATAATTAAACAAAAGAGAAAAAAGGAGAGAAGAAAGAGGTGGAAGGACATGGATGTTGTGGAAGCTTCTTCCCCTTCACCTCCTAGATATTGTAAGCCATTCTCCCTCCTCCAAGGTGGATGAATGGCATGGAAATATAGGGGATTATGGTGGAAAACCCTAGAAAGCTAGTATTTTTGGGTGAAAATGAGGTGGATATGGAAGGGGGTAGGTAGGAGCTCTTGAATGCTCTTAGATGATGGAAATGAATGTTAGAGTTAGCTAACCTAGTGTTTTGGATGCTACTATAGTATATATAGGTGGTGGGGAAGGACTATTGTAAGTGGGGATAAAATGGGGCAATAGTGCAAAATGTAGTAGATTTGGGTGGCCACCACGATCGTGGTAGATAAGGGTGATCATAATCATGGTGGGTGGCATGAGAGAGGGGGTGAAGGCTAAAATGATGGTTACAGATGTTACCTTGGAGGCTCATTGGCCACTACCGTGGTGGGTGGCATGGTCGTGTACATGGATGGTAGAACAGGCGTGGAGGGGGGCATGAAGATTCTTGGGGTTCATTGTCAATGCCGAACGCCAGGGGCATAGCAGACTCCACGACCGAGGTGGCCTTGTATGGACAAGGTCGTGCTGATGGCCATGGCCATTTTGGTTGTAACTCTAATCCTTGGGGAATCTCTTCACCACAGTCATGACAGATAAAACGGGTGTGGTGAGACTAATTGGACACGGTCTTGCTTATGTCCACGAATGTGGTAGCACCTTTTCTATAGCTTGGATTGTACTATGATATTGGGCAATTTGTCTACGGGCATGGAAGAGTACCACGTATCGTGGCAAGGTCTCAACTGCCCAATTTTTCTCTTAGCTCATCCAAATGGATGCTTTTGACTTGGACCAATTTTTTGTCTATTTGATGTATGTTTAGGGAAGGTATGTGTCCAATGCCAAGGTGTAGAAACCCACGAATCCACTCCTTCACTCCCCTTTACATCCCATGCATGATTAGACTAAAGTTTTACATTACTTTGGTTTTTAATTTGGAAATCGACGATATTAACGAAGTGATCTCTCATTTTCATCACTTGTTAATCTTGGAAGATGTGACCATAGAACCCAAGATTTAGAGCTACCAAATTGACTACATGGGGATTTGGATGAGACCTCAAAAAAGTTCCCTTTAGGCTGACTAAACTAGGATCGGTGAACACTAGGACCAATGGGTTCACTGGGAGTTCATCTTTTGTGAATCATCTACGAATGTTTCACATACTTTCCTTTATCTTTCTTATCTTGTAATTTCTTTATTCCTATTTCACATCGGTTAGGGTGGTGAAATTTCTTATCTTTGGTAATTATTTATTTTGATTACTTGATCTTTAATTTATTGTCTTTATTTTTTTGTTTTAGTTTTAACAATTTCTTAAAATGGATTTTACATTCTTTTTCTCGCAATCAGATTTGAAACTCAACCATCTTCATCGTCGTATCTAGGGATTGATGCATGTCTATACTCCTTTGACTTAGTACTTACACCAAGTTGACAACCTGGTTAGAAGGTTAAACTATAGCACTTGTCCTAGTGATTGGTGTGCTAAATGATCTGCATAAATTTGGCACCATTGTCGGGGTGGCAAGGTTGTTTTCAGATCTATTTGCTTGTATATCTTATATAATTTTGTTCATATTTCTCTAACTTATAAAACTTTATTCTTGTTCTATATCTTCTATTTCGTATTTTCTTTTTTTAAATTTTTGTAATTTTTTTTACATACCGAGTAACATTCTGATAGTGTATCTCCTCCTTCTGTTGAGTTTCTATTCTAACAGTACCACATTCTAGTTTATTCTTTTTGTAATTTTTAATCTTGTTCCATAATTTATTTTTGTTTCATAATTTTTTTTGCCTGTTCAAAATTTTTAGCCTTATTCTATAATTTCTTTCTTAGACTTTTTGTAAATTCTTTTTGCCTTCCAAGCACAATTCTAGAAGTGTATCTCCTCTTTCTGTTGAGTTTCCCTTCCAATAGTACTTCTTTCTAGTTATTTTTTTTATAATTTTAGTTTATTCTATATTTTTTTTGGCTTTATAATTTTTAGTTCTCTTAGTAATTTTGACTAACCCATTATTTTGTAATCTCTCTTCTCTCGTGCGTTGATGGATATATCTTTCAAAAACTTTTCAAATAGAGTGGGCATCCCAATAGTGAGAGGACCTCACTCTTTTTCTTGAGCCTGATCCTATTCCCATTACATGAATTTTAGTTTTGTTCTT
Organism: Alisma plantago-aquatica; assembly: GCA_963693085.1. NCBI lineage: Eukaryota > Viridiplantae > Streptophyta > Magnoliopsida > Alismatales > Alismataceae > Alisma > Alisma plantago-aquatica. Next base: position 1,062,706,118 of record OY856411.1, on the reverse strand, counting down.
AATGGATTTCTTGGTGGAATGCCACCTTCACTTAATTTGGCTCAGACCTTGGATATCTCCCACAATGTTATTATTGTGGTCTTTACCACCATGCATCTCTTGCCTGTCTGACTTTATCCCATAGTACCCCTCTTTAAGAGCCCTTTCATCCTGGTGGGTACATTGTGAATCCATATTTATCTGAGAACCATTATGGAGAACCTTTCTATCCATATTCTGAGGGGGGTATGATCAACATAATTTTGGAAGGTGTGACCAAATGAACTTTAGGGGAAATGGACATATTTATGATACCCATTATAATTCTCAGCAAGAAGAGAAACTTTGGGCCCTAGAGAAGATGGAAGTGAAACTAAAAACTAGTCAAGCCTTGTTAGGTACTTTTTTAGAATCCAAATACAAAAACCCATATGTTCTAAATATGTTCCCCCACGATTCAGTGACACCTTGTAGCACTGAATCTTCCCACCAAGATGGATGCAATGGAAATTATACTTAACCATCTTACGAAGATTATTATGGGGAGCAATGCCATAATCAATATAAGGAGCATAAGACACAATAATACCATGAGGGGTATAGTGAGGATGGAAAAAAATTTGAGGTGTATAAATCCTATGGTGAAACTCTATTTGATCCTGAATTGGAAGAGCGACTTAAGGCCCTAGAAAAGATGGCAACAGAAGGACAAGCAAATCTTGAATCCAGTCAAGCCATGTTAGCTACCTTACTATAGGCTTAATTACAAAGTCCCCCTATAGAGATTGAGAAACCCAAGATAGTTCTTCCTGATGATGATGACGACGATCCTAATTTTGTATCATATTTGTCAGATCCTGAAGAAATAGAACAAACCATGGAGCCATATTTTACATGGGATGAGGACGTTGGTATCTCTATCTTTCCTTTAGATACTCTATTACTTGAATATGAAAATTCAAAGTAGGAGAGTCATTTTTAAGATCTAACAAGCCCTCCCATCCTTAACATAAATCTGAATGATACCATAGACCATAACCCTTTTTTAGTCTATATTGGATAATGAGCATCTAACCCCCTTTTTGACAAAGTCAGTTCTCATTCCACATAAGACTAATGTAGAAGGGGATATACCACCCTTGGAAGAAGCCCATACACCCCCTTCTATTGTTTACAAAAATGACGTCCTCATCCCTCCTAAATCCTTGGGGCCCCCTTGTATAAAAGAATTAGAGCCATATGTTATATCAACAGTGAAACTTACCAAACCCAATGTTGATGGCATTATTTTTGAGGAGAAACAAAACACTTTTGTAAATAATTTGAAATCTTTTATATCAACATCAATTCTCCCATATACATGTCATTATGATGGTGGAAAACCTGATCTAGTGACATTACTGTCTGGGTACCAACCAACCTCCCCCATCCACAACCAACTTCAACACTTCCCTTAACATCGAAGGAAGATCTGTGGATCTTCTTGGAGGGAATGTGAGATGAAACAAAATATGAACACCCTACTAATCTTCCACGACTGCCCTATCATCAGGTACACTATTAATCTCCTTTGACGAAGGTCCCAGTCCTCATACACATCCCATTTAGTTGGACATTCTTTGAGATACCAAGGCCACTTGGAAATCCTCGCTCTTCTCTTCCCTCCATCTCAGGTTTTAGTTTTTCTCAGGACGAGCAAAAATCTAAGTCTGGGGTGGAGGTGGGTGGTATGTTTCTATTCCACCCCCTTATCTTTTTTATTCTTGCATTATTTATACCTTTTTATTTATTTTGCATATAGTTCCTATGTTCATGGCCATTATCTAGCCGTCCCATTGATTAGACATATATCATTGTACCCCAAATTGAATTTAGTAAACTTTTTGCAAAATCTATTACAAATTGCCATGTCCAAAACCACCATGTTACCTAGGATTCCTAATAACATCACTTCTTAGAATACTTGGCAAGTCATAAGGAATCGATCAGAACCAAGAATAATTTTTTCCTATATTTAAATAAATAGATTCTCTTGTTATAAAACTTGTATGATGTGAATTATAGAAATATTCGAACTAGAGCAATGACACTCTCCAAAAAAAAATACTAAAAGTTATAAGCGTAAGAATATCTCTTCATTCCCTCTATTTTTCTTCTAGAAAAGAGAAGCAAAGAATCACTGTTGGACAAAAATAAAGTCTGGGGTGACATGCTTCCCAAAATAAAAATTTCATACCCAACAAAGGGGTGTACCATCAAAATATGCCAAAAGTGCACCAAAAAAAATTATGACCAATGTAGCCACAACTCCATAAATTCAAATCCTAAGTCAAATAGAGGAGGAATAAAAAAAATCACTTCCTTCTTTGTTTTCACACTCCCCCTTTGTCTTGTTCTTGTGCAACAACTTACAATTTTTTTTTTGGAGAGTGTCAAAGTAAAAGTTAGATGAATACTATTATTCTACAAAATCTCATTTTTAAAGCAAGATCTGATACTTATTTTGATAGGGAATATAGAACTTTATGCTACGTGGTTCTAGGAGATTGGTCACTTGGTCAAAAATTAGAGGTAAGGATTATAGTGATGTTACAAAGGTGAGGAATGACGTATTGGGAGTATAAATTGGACATTATTTGTGATTTTATTTGCTTGAGGACAAGCAAAGATTCAAGTTTGGAGTATTTTGATAAATGTGTATTTATCTTTTTTAATTTAATCTTTCAGATATCTTTATAAGATTATTTTGTTATTTATTTTATTATTTTTAAAATTAATTTTATTAGTTTATATTTTCTATCTTGTTTTGGAGTTCTAATTATATTTTGTATATTTTTGTAGGAAAATGGTCTAATCACTCCAATCATTAATCTCTCATGGAAGATGTTTTACACAATTCCCACAGTTCCTGAAATTCATGTATAGATAGCACCAAAACAGTCATAACTCCCACATATAAATTCCAAATTCGGAGTTTAGATATATTTTGAAAAGATAATTTAAATTTTTAGAAGAAAAATATATTTTTCAATGATTTTGGTATTCATTTAACTATCCAAACAACCACTGAACGTGCTTGTTTGTTTTCCCGCAAGTTCTTAATATAAATATATACCTTGCACCCAAATAGGCACAAATCTCACATCCAAATGTGGAATTTGATGTTTAAATATTTGTTGGAAAGGAAATTTGAAGGAATATAGGACAAATATATTTTGGGATGCACTTTAAATATTTTTAGTAGCCAAAATTTGTACAAAAAATTGGCAACATGAATCTACAGACAGAGAGTCAGAATTTGAAGGGTCAAAAGAAGGCAATCAATGATTTTCTTTATTTCCAATTGAGGAAGAGATTTCTTTTGATCAAGACAAACATTATCTGCCTCTTCTATTACTTCTCCTTCTCTTTCAGGTTTTCCACTCCTCCTTCCCGTATCAAAGGAGGGGGGACTACAGAAGAAAAATCGAGTCTTAGTTGTAAATCGAGACTTAGTTGTAATTGAATCTTAGTTTGTAGTCCTCAATGTTATACTCATATTTTCTTCCATAGTTGTAATATGTTATTTTTTCAATACAAATTTGGTTCTTCATCTCTAGATCTTGGTTATTTTCTTTCTTCACTTCTCATTCTTTTCTCTTGAATGGATGATTAAGGGATCAAGTTGTTTAACTGGCACCACATAGATCTCCTTGGAGATTCTTCTTCCTATGATCAATGGATTCTTTCCTTCTTCCTTTAGCTTCCCTCTTATGTCTAGTGAGTATTCTTCTTACTGAGATGAGGGGATCAACCCCTTAGCCATGTGATGATTCGATCAAAGTTTTAAATGATTTTTTTAGACAAATGGTTTTTGATTTGGAAATCAATGATTTTAACGAAGTGATCTCCCATTTTCATCATTTTTTTAATTTTCAAACGTAATTTGTGAAATGTACTAGTCATATACCTACCTAATTTGTTCATTTTCATGCAAGTTTAATTCTTCACTAAACATTTTAGTATATTGTTTTGACTTTAGCTACCTATCACATTATATATCATCACTATTTTTTACTAAACCAAAATTCAAACATTTATTGAAGTATAGAGATTGTGATATACTTCATTTGATCCATTCAATTTTATTTAAGTATTTTTGTAATTCTTATTAAGTGTAAAATCACATTACACTAAACAAATGTTCCTTTATGATTTTGTAAATTAGGTTACAAACGTACATGATTTCTACTTTGGATTCCTTTTGTTTGAATTCTTACAATGAAAATAAATTTTGTTACTTTGTAAACATGGATATATGGTATTTTGTGATCATGTTCATTGTCTTACATTATCCATTATAAGGTTTTACATGTACAAATGCCATTGTGTAACTAAATATATACTTACATTCAATTGTGAAAATAAGAAATCTTAGATTATTCCAATCAACCAAGTCTGCATTCGAATCAATATTCTTATGTTCAATTTGGACTCACAATTATTTTCAAGTTAGAGTCGAGTTCTACATTTCAGATATATTTTAGGTAACCCATTCATGAACTTTCTCAACTAGACCCAATCCAATTGCTAGCCTTGCTTGACATAGTTACTAGTCTTACCTAAATTTGTTAAATAACTATTTTTTCCTTCACTATTTGACACCTATCATAATGATAAATAATAAGTGTCATGATGTTTGATAAATGACATGTAACTATATCTATCATGCCTCACTAACCTACCTCATCACATTCTTCCTCCATCATTCACTCAACATTATCCTCATTCTCTATGGATGGCTTGACCTCTGGTCATTCCCATCTCCACCATCTCTTCCCCAATTTTCTAGATCTTGCACATTTACAATGGAGATGAAGAACTTGTAATACAATTAATATACCCCTCAAACCATCTCAAAGGTAACATTGATGCTCTCACACTGATCTCTGCATAAAAAGAGGTATATCCAACAATTATATTTCTAAATGGAAAACACTACAACCAAGCACTATCATGGGACTTAAACCCCCAGGCCGTACACAAACCAATATCCGAGCATTTCCTCATCCATATACTCCCCCACTCCTATATTAATTCTCCCACCACAAAAGTGGCAAGCCGTAAATCTGATAATAGTGAGCCACATGTCCACTCTTTGCTCCCTTCTCGGCCGTGTCCAAAAATGACACCAGCCTCGTACAACATCTACAAATTAGGACCATATACATGTGTTTCTTTTTGTACTGTCCTAGAAAGCATACCATAATCCTTCCTCAATAGTGACTAGATAGTTTTCCTATTTAATATCCAGGGGAGTCAAAGCTCATTATCAGCATTGGTACTTGCAATGTGTTCATTGAGCTCAAAAGAGTTACACATTGTTAGAATAATAAGCATTTACTATTCCCTTTAGTTATTACTCTTTATGTCCCTATATATTACCTATGAATATTGTATTAGTCCCACATTGCATAAATGAGTTATGGCCACCACCTATGTCCATATATAGGTGTGCCCTATCAATACTTAAAACATCTCATTCTACACTGTACTTTTCTTGTGTGCATGGTATCAAAGCCATCCATACCCTATTTCTCTAGAGAGGGCGTTCCACAACATTAGTAGTTTCCATCTCTATCATGTTGATGTCATCCTCACTAGGATTCTATATTGTGGCCATATATCCTTCACCACTGTGGAAATCATCTCCATCATAGAAGTCCATCTCTTTCTCCATCATGGAAATCATCTCCACCATGGAAGCCTTTCTCCTTCCATGGTGGATATCACCTCCACCTTGGGAACCATCTTCAAGTGGTGGAAGTCATCTTGAAAAATCATTTTTGGAGTATCACAATCCAGAAGGATCTCCATCTCCTTCCCAAAATCTTCACCACCATCTAGTAGTAGATAGATTTGCACCTAAGAGGCTTCCTCACCAAGAAAATCCTTCCAAGGTGAGATTTGTTGCGGAAGAAAACCTAAGATTTTTGAGTTAGTGGTGTGACACACACTGTGTTATCAACAACTAATGATTCATTCAGTTCTTTGAAACATGTCATAGTGTTTTACATACACATTGTGTAACGAACCTCTCAAATCTATGCCTTCTTTAAACACGTCATGTGTTTTTCCACACACACCATGCATGGTATCTAATGTCATTTTATACCTCCTATCTTCATCATGTTAGAAAATAAGGAAGTGATGGTTCCTCTCTTTATTTGAGATCAAGTCATCACTACTCGGAAGGTCATAGAAAAAACATCACTCAATGGAGTCAATCGGTAAAATTCTAGTTCAAATGGTAAGGAAAATACAAACACCTCACAAAAGATCCTCCTAGTAATAACACTCTAGAATTGTGGGACCAAGATGATGCCAATCTTCTCTTCATCTTATGGAATTCCATGGAGCCACAAGTAGATGACCTGACTTGTCACTTTGAGAGATGTTGAAGATGTTTGGGATCACCTTAATATCATGTATGAGTCAAACATCTCCATCATGTATGGGATGACTTTATAATGTTCAACAAGATGACAAATATTCGACTCAATATTTTGGGGAGGTAACTCACATCATTGATGATCTCCATTCTCATTTTTTGCTAATATCAGACCTCAATATACTCTAAAAGTAGAGGGATCAAATGGTTGTTAATAAATTCTTGGTTGGAATTCAAAGTGAAAATGAAGGAGTACGCAACCGAATTATTACTAAATCTAAGATTCCCATAATGGCAAAAGCGTATCAGCATGTCTCTCGCACCTTCATTGAACAAGCTCCACATTCTATATCGAACAAATCTTCCATGGTCTCAACCACAAATGGTCACATCAACATTTTCCTTTCAACTCCTGGACAAGGATGAGAAGGATGAGGAGGCTATGGAGGTAGGACTGTTGTAGGACTTGGACGCCCATAATGCTCTCATTGTGTCAAGATGCGACATTATGAAGAAACTTGGTATGAACTTCATGGGTATTGTAACACCTGAGCACATTTTCCTAGGCTCTAGTAGAGTTTCAGGAATGATGACTGGCCCCACAGACCACCACTAGCCTTAACTGCATGCTTTGTCATCACTCACGTGCAATCCATGGTCAACTTCCCGACTGGTCACCCATCCTAGTACTACTCCAAGCTGAGCACCCTTAACTATAGAGTTCTTTAGTGATGGGCTCCCATAAAAGAAGGTGCACCTTGGTGATATGGGTAGTCCAACATTCCTTTTAAGATCATTTTATCTGAGGCCTCAAATCCTGGGATGTTACAATCTCCCCCACTTAGACTCTTAACTTCCTCATCAAGGCTCAACTATATGGCCTCATAATATTTCCCCATTTTAGTGTAGACCCGGAATGGCCCATTGACACCCAACTCCCGATCACATAATACCAGCACAAGGATGGCTAAGTCAACCATGGCAAATCTTTACAAAATGCCTGGACTGCACGGCTCAAGACTAGCATGCCACATACCCATGTGGGCCCCACCTACTGGAGGGGAATTGGCTCTGATACCATTAGTAACATCGAGGCCCATTGCCCTAGGCTCTAGTAGAGTTTCAGGAATGACGAATGGCCCCACAGACCACCACTAGCCTTAATTGCATGCAAGCTGAGGTGAACTTCCTGACTGTTCACCCATCCTAGTACTACTCCAAGTTGAGCATGCTTAACTAAGGAGTTCTTTAGTTATGGGCTCCCGGAAAAGGAGGTGCACATTGGTGATATGGGTAGTCCAATCATCCCTTTTAAGATCATTTTATCTGAGACCTCAAATACTGGGATGTTACAGTCATGGTGGGTGGCACAACCGTGTTGGATGGAGGGTAGCATGGGCGTGGAGGGGAGCACAACCATTCTGGAGATCATTGTCGATGGTGAAGGCCATAGGTGTGGCATGTTCCATGGATGAGATGGACTTGTATGGCCACAACTGTTTTGATGGCCATGACCGTTCGAGTTGAAACTGAGATCCTTGGGGAAGCTCTTCACCATGGTCGTGGTAGATAAAATGAGCGTGGTTACTTTGACTGGCCACGGTTGTGCTGATGGCCATGGCTGTGGTGGGGCCATTGTTGTAGCTTGGGTTCTACTATGATCTTGGGCAATTTGTCCACATGCATGGTGGGAACGAGGACCTATGGTGAGGTCTCAACTTCCCATTTTTTCTCTTATCTTGTCCAAATGGATGCTTTTTCCTTGGACCAATTATTTTCTATTTGAAGGATGCTTGGGGAACATCTAGGTGCAATCCTGGGGTGTAGAAACCCAAGGATCCGCTCCTTCACCCCCTTTACATCTGATATACAAAAACACTAAAAACATGTAAAAGGTATCCATAAGTGTATTTGACTTGATATTTCATATTGGGGGAATCGACTTGCAATATAAAATCTTTAGATGCAATTAAGATGCAAGAAGACACAATATGAAGCCCTAAAATAGGGTTGCATCACCACCCTAAACTTAAAACATAGTTGTCCCCAAGTATGCTCCAACTTAATCTCTCTTTAATTTCTTTCAACAAGAAAGAATGACAAATGCATTGCAAAAAAGTGATTATTGACTAAATGGACTTAAAAGTTACTAAGTACATGTGTTCCACTTCTCTCCTCTCATCTTTCACAAACCAATCATGACAAGAGCACTGAACATATAAACTTCAAATATAGGGCAATAACACATAATAAATTGCTTATGAATTTCATGTAATTCCGGGTAGACCATTTCAAGATGGTGTTAATCAAAGATGATTAGGAGTGTTGTTTCACTTTCATGCATTCAATGTTATGCTTCAAACCACACAAAGTGACCCACGTGGTTGTCAAAAAATGCTTCAATGAGATAGGTTTTATATTTATTATCTCAATGAGTACAAAAATAGAGGAAAGGATTGAAGTAAAAGATTGAAGTGCTATTACATAGAACACTCATCTCTTATTTAGATTCTCTTAAATAGTATCACCTTTTATTTTCTTTTTCTTTTTCTTTTATTTTCTTTTATTTTTCTTTTCCCTATGTATAAGGAGGGAAAGTGGTGTTGAGAGTGAAGTGTGTAGGTATAGATATGGCCACCCCAAACATTTGGAGGTGGACAAGGCTAAATATGTGCACTTAGGCATCCTTTCATGAGGCCGGGGGGGTATGAAGATGATGAAAGAAGAGCAGGCCAAAGAGGGGTCACTAGAATGGATCTCAACACAAAATATCCTATATTAAAACTAATCCAACACTTCATCACATAATATCACAACACATGAGTGAATAACATGAGATTCATATTTTTATTATATGCTTGTATAGGCCCTAAGTGTTCATCACATGCTCAAATTATGATTCAACCAAAACATTCACAATCGTGAGAGGAGTCATTCACATGTAAAAATTCAACAATCAAGACCATTAGCAATAAAATCTAAGTTGTCAAAGATCAACAATTTCAATTCATTAAGTATATATTGAGTTACAACATGCTTTTTGGTCATGATATTTCAAATTTGGGAAAAATTGGCCAAAATAGTTCTAATTTGCATTTAAATCACATCCAAACCTAATTTAGGGAATAAAAATCATTAAGACATCAAATCCCAACGAAAACACTCAAAAATCACCAAAACTACACATTAGATACAATGCATGATATGGAATGGTACAAAGAGATTTTTTTTTGAAAAATTATGTGAAAATGCATGGAATTAAACTACATGATATTCATGAATGCAAGAAAATAGACAAAGAAGCACACATAGTCGAAATAGACAAGGATAGATTTAGTTAGAATGTTTGATCATCTCAACAAAAACTTAGACCAAGGTACATAGAGAAAAAATGTGGTGAAAGAAGGGCTTACCACCCCATACTTTTAAACCATGCTATCCTCAGCATGAAATAGAAGCTTAGAATGGTAGGGAGGATGATACAGAGTCTTGGTGGACAACTCCAACTAACAAGAGAGATCATGGGCATTATGCGAGAAGGGAAGACCACCACAACCATATTTCACAAAAAGGTCATTCTGGATCGCCATCCACATGGCCATGCTGCATGGCATAAGCGTGCTATACTCCTTCCTATCGCTTTCTCAATTTCTTGCAATCTTCTTTTACATTTTTGATCTTCCATTCAACTTGCTCCTTCACACGTCATTCCTGTGCTAATCAACATTCACAAATAGATAAACCATCATGGTGTGGTGCATGTTTTCATTTTTGGAAATATAAAAATGTAACAAAATAAGAGGGTTTTGAGAATCTCAAACCACATGGGTTTCCTCCCACTACCACTAAGTTTTGAATCCTTCAAACAGTCTTGTGGTTCCTCCATGATCAACCATTGTCTAAAAGATAAATGTTTCCATCTTCATCATAGTCAATCCTCTCAAATTCCTTCATTGTCTAATCATCCTCCCGAGGGTCATGCGGGCTTCTCAAGTGTTTTTTAGTATTTTTCTCTCCTTTGGGTCATTATCATAGATTTCAATGTAAGAATCCTTATCAACAAAACTTTTCAGCTCATTCAACATGGTCGCCTTAGGCAACTTCCCTCTTATCTTCTTCTTCAATGTATACTCACCCTTATGGAACTTCAGATATGCTGGGCATTGCTTGATAAAGTCAAGTAATGAGGTGATTACCTTAATTATCCATAAGACCTTCAAAGTTTTCAGGCCATAGTTTTGCTTTGCCTTGAGGAATGGGTCTTCATTGATGTGAAAGAGAGGAATCTCAATCATATTGGACACTTGATAACCTTGAAATATCACATTGGGATGTCTTGGATCAACAATTGGGACACTTAATGGTGTAACCTCAAAGGAAGATGGGACACTTGGTATCATTGCTTCAAAAGAATTTGAAACAATAGATTTTCTAGTTCCCTTGTCACTCTAAATAGAAGGTGGTATAGAAAAATCTCTAGTACACTTAGCACTCTCACTGGGACTTTCTAGTAAGGTTTCTCCCTCATGATCTTTATGAAACTACTTCCCTCCCATGTTGAGCTTCTCTCGTAAGCGCACGGAATCATATTGTAATATAGGCAAGAGGCAAGCAAAGGGGTCTATCTATAGGGAGAGAGGGGCCACTAGAGATAGTTTAGGGTGAGCTAAGTTCCTAATGCGGAGAGTAGGGCTTTTAATATTTTTTGGTTGATTTGGTTGATTATACTAATTAATAAAGAAATTAAAAGTAAGAAGTGAAACTAGACTTCAAGAAATGCTAACTAGCAAAGAGAGAAACTACTTAAACCAAAGTAAGAGATTACACTACACTAGCAATTGAAGATCTAAAGCAATTGAGACCTAGATTACAACTAACTAGTTTAAGCAAGCCTAAAGGGTGAACTAATTACCCTAGCAAGATTAACTAGCAAAAACTAAGCAATTAATTAGGAGGCAATGAAAGCAAGCAACTATACTATCATAAGAAAGTTAAGAAAACAAGATGGGTTTTAAAAAATTATGGGAAGAGTAGGCCATTTGGGGGAATGTCACATGAATCCAAGTTGGGGGTTGAAATAACATGTAAGTGTTATCTCTTCGTTCTATATTACCAAACCAAACATAATAGTCAAATGCAATGAAATAACCTTAGACTATTGGTTGTCAATGGATAGAATAGAGTGTGGGAGGGGAATCACACCATTTCACCCCCAATCTAGACTTACGAGGCTCAATTGGACCATGGTCTAGGTGTAATTTCTATAGGATTCAACTAATCTAGGTTTCTAGGGTAAGGGTTATTAGGGCAATTGAGATCTAAGGGTATCAAGGGAGAGTAGAGATGAGGGTGTTTCACCTCATGTTATTCACCATCTAGCCTTTGGAAAACACTAGGCAATTGTACCAATTACTATTACACTAGTTACTTAGATCTCACACTTAGTTGTAGGAGAATATATTTTTATGTAGGAAGATAGGATGCTAGCTAGGGATCCACTAGTTGGACCTAGGAGCAATGCCTAAGATAGCCACATAAAATTCATTCTCTCCTAGAGTCTAGGTGATTTCAAGCATCATACAACAAGTAATCCATGTTTAGAAGCATAAATCACAAGTAAAATAATGGGAAATGATATATAAGCAAGAGACATTCATAATAGAATGGAAATATGTTCATTACAAGTTAATTTCCCCCAACATGGTATCAAAGTAACATTTTCCCCCAAAAAAACCCACTAAGGGGGCTTAGCTTCTCATAATTAAACAAAAGAGAAAAAAGGAGAGAAGAAAGAGGTGGAAGGACATGGATGTTGTGGAAGCTTCTTCTCCTTCACCTCCTAGATATTGTAAGCCATTCTCCCTCCTCCAAGGTGGAGGAATGGCATGGAAATATAGGGGATTATGGTGGAAAACCCTAGAAAGCTAGTATTTTTGGGTGAAAATGAGGTGGATATGGAAGGGGGTAGGTAGGAGCTCTTGAATGCTCTTAGATGATGGAAATGAATGTTATAGTTATCTAACCTAGTGTTGTGGATGCTACTATAGTATATATAGGTGGTGGGGAAGGACTATCATAAGTGGGGATAAAATGGGGCAATAGTGAAAAATGTAGTAGATTTGGGTGGCCACCACGATCGTGGTAGATAAGGGTGATCACGATCATGGTGGGTGGCATAGGAGAGAGGGTGAAGGCTAAAATGATGGTTACAGATGTTACCTTGGAGGCTCAGTGGCCACTACCGTGGTGGGTGGCATGGTCGTGTACATGGATGGTAGAACAGGCGTGGAGGGGGGCATGACCATTCTTGGGGGGTCATTGTCAATGCCGAACGCCAGGGGCTTAGCAGGCTCCACTACCGAGGCGGCCTTGTATGGACCAGGTCGTGCTGATGGCCATGGCCATTCTGGTTGTAACTCTAATCCTTGGGGAAGCTCTTCACCACAGTCATGATAGATAAAATGGGTGTGGTGAGACTAATTGGACACGGTCGTGCTTATAGCCACGAATGTGGTAGCACCTTTTCTATAGCTTGGATTGTACTGTGATATTGGGAAATATGTCTACGGGCATGGCGGAGTACCACGTATCGTGGTGAGGTCTCAACTGCCCAATTTTGATCTTAGCTCATCCAAATGGATGCTTTTGACTTGGACCGGTTTTTTTTTCTATTTGAGGTATGCTTAGGGAAGGTATGTGTCCAATCCCAAGGTGTAGAAACCCACGAATCCACTGCTTCACTCCCCTTTACATCCCATGCATGTACAAAAACCCTAAATAACAATAAAAAAACAGCCATAAGTGTATTTCACATGGTATTTCATATTGGGAAAATTGACTTGCAATCTAACATGTTTAGATGTGATTAAAATGCATAAAGAATAGGGTTGCATCACCTTCTAGTTGGTGTACTAACACCAACTTGCTCTCCCACAATTGTTGTCCCTTTCTATCCCTTCCTTTAATGGGTAGGACATTCTAGGATTCTCTTGGTTACCACACTATGGAAGAAAATAATTGTCAGATCTAATTGATGTGTCATAGAAGCCCCCAATACCCCTCTATTTATAGGAGGGTCAGGGTTCCAATTCTATGTAGGAGATGAAGGGGACATGATTTCACAAATGTTTGCATGATGTGAGTGGTGAAACATTCGATTCACAGGTGAACCAATCAGTTGGCATGTGAGTTGATTGGTTCAACCCTTGAACCAGTTGTTTCATCATGTTTCCCAATTGCAATGGTATTGGAAATTAATATCTGATTTAATGCACAACATGGTGTCAACACTAATCCTTGAATCAATCAAATTGATCCACCAACCACTCAATTCACAGCTTGATCCAATCGATTCATGAACCTGAGCTGATCAGTTCACTTCTTGAACCAGTTGGTTCACATACCATATTTCCAATGTGGATTCAATTGTCCTGACACACTGAAATGATCAATTTAATACTTAAATTGGTCGGTTCGCTATCTAGTCAGTCAACATTCAACCAATGTTTGTTTAAATCAAATACTTAACTCTTTAGTAATCAAGTTTAAACTTTATTAATGAATGAACTCCTATTTCAAGTGTATCCTATGTGTGTGACCCTACAAGCTCCAAGTTATGTGGGCAGTGAATGCCCATAACTTATTTATTCATCATAAGAAATGAGTGGTGTCTAGAAACACACCATTGATACCCAAGTAATTCAAAATTCCAGAGAACAACTTCAACCTATAATCTGTCATTGGTGTTATAGTGATTGTCTAATTCCTTTGTCAATGATATCCATATTGAACTTGAGGCCTGGAATCATCATCCTCTCAATGTTCAATCCATGTTCCTTGAACTAGAGCAAATTATCTGATATATACAACCTCAATATCATATATTTATTCATATGTGCATGCACATGCTTTTCCCAATCACACTTATCAAGTCCCTTGGATATCAAACTCTTGTAGGAGGGAAAAATCCCATCTACATCACTCATAGTCATCCCCATGTGTCACAATGCACCCAAGCACCACATTTATGAGATATGATTCTAACTACCATATCATGACTGATGAGATTTTGTCATCAACCAAGACACACTCTAGTCTTATATTTCATTGTTGTATATCATCCTTCCACAATAACATTAGACTAGGAACATAATAAGAACGCACATACTCATGACATCCTTATGATCTCATTGTTCAGTTCATCAACTCAAAGACATATGTCATTGAGTAATGTCATTCTTTAGACATTCATTGGGTTTCATCATTATCTCATAATTGAATGACAAAAATAAATACGAAGATAGCCTTTATTATTATTCAACTTGTGTATAAGATCTGCCATCAAAATCATCATATGATTGGCTCTCTGGGCATACTTACCAACATGTATACCCCTTAAAAAGGGCATGAACTATAGGGATGATTTTGAGATTGGAAATAAACATAAAATACATCCACAGAGCAATGTGATTTGTGTATTTGGGAACCACATTGAAATAAAAAGCAAGTGTTTAGGTTGATGATTAAGATAATGAAGGCACTATTGAAAAGATCCACATGGGGTTGAATAGAGTTTTCTAATAATTTTAATCATTTAAAATTACTTTACTTAAAATGAAAAAATATAAAGCAAAGAAGGCAACCACAAGAGACACAAATTTAGAGTGGTTTTGTCAAATGATTTCAGTCCACTACCTAGTTGTTTCCAACCATGATTTCTAAATCATGTATTTTATTCCTTTTATATATTGATACACAATACACATAAGTTACTAGTGTCTTTTGTGGAGCAAGACAAACCCTCCTTTTCACCTCAACGAGGACTCTCTCCTTCTTTCATGGGTCATGGAAGGCCTCCCTCATCACCTCTTGTTTGATGGCCTAAGAAGAGCACCAGCTAGAGAAGACTCCTTCTCATAGGATTTTCAACAAACTTCACTCCAAGAAGTTGCCCAAGAATGAGGTTGAAGAAATGCAAAATACAATTAGGCTCACACGATGTACAATCAAGAACCATGGATAGGTGATCATAATTCACTCCAAAAAAGTTTAGTAAAAGTAGTATTAGGAGGAGAGGATATTATAACTGAGCTAAGGGATTAGGCTAGAATGACAACAACTCTAAGTATAGAACCTCAGCTCTTTGAGAAAGATGGCAAGTTGAAGTATGCTCAAGTATGTATAAAATGTTGTTGCAATGCAATCAACAAAGTTGTGTACAAAGTTGATATTTAGGTGACATAAGACCATTCCTATTTATAGGAAATGTTTACAAGTGGTTATTGTACCTGTGAGGAGTGTCTTGAGTGTTATTAGTCATGAATTAGATGCTAGGATGAAGTAAATTAAGTTTCAATGGATAATTTGATCGTTAATGAACTAACATTCTAGAACCATTCTCGGTCCACAATATTATTGACTAGAAGAGTCTTGGTCCACAATATTGTTGACCAGAAAAAGTTCTGGAAACCAATGGCTATGAGTCGTTCAATCTCATTGCATTGACACTTTGTCGATCGAACTTTTCTTCAAGTGACTTCTTGGTCGATAATATTGCCGACCGAGATTGACTCAGAATTTTAGATATGCAAGGCTATTTCTCGAGTTTTCTGAGTTCTTTGACTGAGTGTGTCCCAATCGACAATTGTTTTGGTCAAGGACTCTGTGCAACGATTTGCAATGTATGTGAGTATGACAAAATGAAATTTAGCATTATTATGAACTAATTACAATTTTACCCTCACTCACATTGGGGGCGAACCCCAATCGTTGGATCAGCCTCTACATAGAAAAGGGTCTGATCTAGTGGCCACAAGATCATCTTCAACCTCCCACTAATTGCGGGAGGTGTAATTGCAGCCAACCCATCCAATATTCACGCTTTGACCATGACTCAAATTTCTAACCAAGCCAAAACAATCCCCTTGCAAGTTTGAACTGAACAAACCCAACTTTGACCACCATTACTACTCTCTTCATCCGCTAAAACAAGTTCCTTGCCTCCCACTCTCACTCCGACAGCCATGGCTTCCACCAAGGATCGATCAAGCCCTAAACCTAATCCTAGCGCTATAAAAAGACCGTCCAAGGACCGCAATAGTCACACCTTGCAAGAAATCCTGCCCTTGCTCTCTCGTTTGGCCCCTAACACCCCCAATTTCTCCTTGTTCTTCCTATTGCTTGGGTGGCTCCACCGCACAACCCATTTTGGGCATCCCACCTCTGCAGCCTCTCGCATCCAATAAACACCTCCTATCACTCCACGGAGTCATGACAAACTCGTATGACAACTTGATGGCCTCCACCTACTCCTCCTACCCTGAGCTCCCTTCCACTAGTGGCCCCACTCTATGGCATCTCTTAACTCTTATGGTAGTGTGTGTGATAGAGAAAAAGTCCCAGAATTGACCGGCCCAGGGAAGAACCACCCGGTCCAAAGGAATCCAATGTACCACAGTTGAACCAAGAAATCAAGTTGTGAATTGACAAATTGAAGATTTTAACTAGACCCTAAACCAAGAGAGCCACCTTGCCTGCATGGATCCATCTTGGCCATCCATTGTGCATCCAACACTCAGCCTATTTTCCTGAATTAAGGTAATTATATCCCTCTCTGCTTGAAATTGCAATAAATATCCAGATCTTGTTTTAATTGTAGAAAATGCATCCTAGCTCCAAAAATTACGTATAAATAGTCAATATTGATCAAAACAATCAAGTGAATCATTTAAAAATGCTTATGGAGCCAAATTAATATTAGATTTCACTAACATACATAAATATTAAACTCTTTCTATTTATTTTGTCATATGGTTCAATAATGATGATTAATCCTTGACATACCCTAATTCCAACTCTAATGAACATCTTGAAACCAAACTTGACTAAATATGAGTTTAGATCTGATCTTTTGAACCATCTACCCTAGAATGTAAATCATGCACCTTGAAATAAGGATTAACCTTTATATTATGATGATTGACGTAATTCTTATGAAATATCTTGATCCATTGACCTAATATTTGATATCTAACCTTATTTGTATATCAATCAAACTTGATCTAGTATTGGACACCAATGATGCTAATTCATGATGATGATGATAATGACTTGGATAACAATCATAAAATTTGGGTTAACACATGATCCTAGAAAACCTAGGTAGGTCATTCATACTCGAAAAAATGCTTGACACTTGAATAATGTTGGACATATTGAAATATTATGGATCATAAGTGGATGACCTAACCCTAAGGTTGACATAAGAAAAATATAACCCTAATATTGAATATCAAAACATGATCTTCAAATATCATGATCTTAACCCTTGATATAAATATTGTTGATTTAGGATCTGACTCAAAGGGTTGACCTATTACTTGTGAGATTTGTCCTCTAAATATTTTGTGAAAGGTACGCTATTATATCTCCACCTCAGTTGTATTGAAGATGCTTTTTATGTATCTCTTGATTGTATACTTGGCTATATACTTGTTTGAGCTATTGTTCTTGATTGATTAGTCTTTCATTTTTCCTATATTATGTTTTGAGAAAAGCATGAGATTATAAATGATATTGCCCATCAAGACTGCCCGTATATTAATGATGATGATGATGTTGATAATGTTGATAATGTTGATATTGAGTGCAAGTGACCTCATCATTTGGAGGTGGAACATGTACATTGGTCTCCTACCTCATATGAGAGAAGGATCCTGGTGACCTCCCTCATCGTGTTGGGGCGATGGAGTCACACAAAATATATAAGCATGCTTCTCAATTACAATATAATGGGAACTTGTAATAAGAATTGTATTGTTTGAAATAAACATTTTGTCGAATAAATTTTGGATTTGGAAAAATTGCTTGTTATACTTTTGAATATAAGTCCTGCAAAGTATACTCTTTTGCTATAAATTGTTTTACTTGTTTTTTATAACGTACTGTGCAATTGCATGATTGTGTCTTGATTTTTTTTATTTTAGGAAAAACAAATGGAACACTGACTAGATCAATTCTGCACTCAATACACCCTGATGACAAAGATAGATCTGCAATATCTCCTATTTTGGGTTAGCTTGTTCTTTAAATCCCTTGTTTATGAGTTATTATATCTTATTGTATATGCCAGGATGTGAGATCCTATTGGGCCACTCAGGGACGCACACTTCCATCCTTTTACCATTGTCTAGGCTGTGGGATTGGCATTGGGGTAAGAATGGTTCCATGATAGTTGGTATCAGAGCATACACTCCCATATACTTTAAGTAAATAATTTCTCGAGTCTCTTGAACCTCGAAAAACCTAAAATCCATAATGGTTAAAATTGAGGTGTCTAGGCTCATGGTTCTGGCATAATTTCTCTTATCTGTCTTCACGGTGGCTAAGATTCCCTTCTCCACTTGGCCTTAATTGATCCATAACTGGGCCTAAAGGTTCTTTGTTGAAAACATAGAGAGTCTTCTAGCATCTCATCTCTTCTTGAAGGACTACCCTAAGACACCCTTTTAGATGAAGAGTCGATAGTCTTCTCATCTCCTCATGTGGTCCTTCTCTTGTGACCTTTTGCTACATGATGTCTCAATTATAGGTAGCCTATGCATGGGAAAAATGAATGTCACTAGAAATTATGAAAAAGAAAATGATACCATGATCTGACCTTAATTGAAAACTCAATTTTGATTAATGATAAAATACTCATGTATGACCCCTAATATCACTTAAACTCAATTTATCCAAAATTTGACTACATGCTTCCTATATTTGAGGTAAATGATAATAATCTTATTTTGGTGAAATAAGAAGGATTTATACCTTATTGTTGATGAGGTCCCTATTCGATTAATCTGTGTTTCCCTATTGTTAACTAAACTTCATAACATAATTAAGCAAACTCTTACCCTATTTAAAACACATTGTGATTATATCATCAAATTATTAAGTATTATGACCCTTAAAATCATGATGTAAGACCATGGTGGAAAAGGCAGTTTCCCTATAAACTATTGATGCCTTTTGTAAAACTCAATTTTGATACGAAGATTATGGACCTAAATCATGCACTTTTAAGCTCTGATTCTTCGAATCCCAATCTAAATCCTTGATTTCCAAATTATATCTCTACCTTGATCATGAAAGGAAAGGAATGCAAATATTGTCCTGACATTATTGCCCTATTATAATCTTGAATTTTGATCTTCTGACCTTGTAGAATATGACTGATTATGATAACCCCCTATTTGAATAAGCTCGATGGATAATGACTAATGTAGGTAATGTGCTAGATTAGGGTGCCAATTGACTCATGAATCCCCTAACCTAGGTCACATCCCTATTATGACTACCTCTACATGTTCACCTTGTTGATTATTTAGAGTTTGGAAAGGTATCCCCTTTCAGCCATTTTGGATTGGTTTACCTAAGTCTAATAGGTTAAACCCATGGTTAATACTCGATCTTAAATATTGATTTAATAATGACCTTGATATATGTCAATGTTGACTATATCTTATGGTTGACTTCCTAGATAGACCTAGGTTTAGATCATCCATCAACCTTGGATATCATGGTAATGAAATCTTGATATGTTGCTCAAATATTTCTTGAATATTTTTGCTCAAAATTTAATATATATGAGTGATCTCCCCTAAGGTCTAAATAGGAATCTAAACCCTAGCTTTGGAATATTTATATATATGATCTTGATGTCTAAACTTCAACACTTGATATTGATGTACAAAATCTTATTACATGATATGGATCTCGAGACCATCCTTGATATATAAATAGTGACTTTCATAATCCCAAATTTTAAAATTTTGAAATGATGACTATTTTGACTCTCTCAATTTATGACTTGGGGTTTAGCTCTCATTAGGAGTAGGGTGGGACCCCCCTCCATTGATTTTGAAGCTTGAAATCATGATATTGAGAGTATGAAGTTGTCTTGAATTATTGAAATATGAAACCTCAAATCATGGATGTATAACCCCACCTTGGCCAATGTAGAAGCTAGGACCCTGAGATTTTGGGATTGATAGTCACCTTGTACACTTGATTCAAGAACTCTATTTGTTTGACCTAAAATATGATCTCTTAAAATCTATGATAAATAAAATGCTTTCCATATGTGTCACTCATATTATGTCTTTGAACAATATATGCATTGACCCTGATACTCAATTGCTTAATGATGAAATGATGTTAGTACCAGGTCGGTTATGATATGGAACATGGAATGCCCATTATGATTATTGGACTATTTGAACTGTGAGGATATGATTTTTATTATATAGTTGAGGATGTACTAGTATTTTAGGAATGATCTGGATTTGGATAATCCTACTTTTGAGTATGTTTTTGAATTTTGGGGACAAGATTCCTTTTTAAGGAGGGAAGGATGTGACAAAGTGAAATTTAGAATTTTTATAAATTAATTACAATTTTATCCTCACTATGTACCCCAAAATATTTTTCTTGGCCTCGAAATCATTATTGATTCTCAAATTCAAAATATGGTGATCAATGTGGTTTTTAGACACTTTGTGACACCACATACTTTATTAGTTTCTTAAACTACTCAAAGATATAAATTGGTACATAAAACTTCACCATATTTTTCTCAAACCTTTTCTAAACATTGTCCATATTTTTGTGACGGTATGATCCAAATTTCATCACAATTGGACATTCCTACAATTTTTAATGAAAATTTGAAGTTATTGGGTTGAAAAACCATTTTAATTTCCTTCTTAATTGACTTTTCCAAGTCAGTGATCCAGGCTCGCATCAGGGGTGAACTCCAGCCCTAGGATCACTCTCTGTGTGGATTAGGGCCTAATCCATTAGACACAAGATCATCTTCAACCTCCCGCTAGTTGCATGGAGGTGTTATTTCGCCAACCCATCCAATCTTCACGTTTTGACCATGATTTGAATTTCTAACTGAGCCAAAATGATCCCCTCACAAGTTCAACCTGAATGAACCCAACATTGACCACCATTACAGCTCTCTTCAGCCACCAAAATGATTTCCTTGTCTCCCACTCTCATTTTGGCGGCCATGGCTGCCACCAAGGATTGATCAAGCCCTAAACCTAATCCTAGTGCTATAAAAAGGCCCTCCAAGGACTGCAATAGTCATGCCTTGCAAGAAATCCTACCCTTGCTCTCTCATTTGACCCTAAACACCCCCAATTTTTCCTTCTTCCTCCTACTAATTGGGTGGCACCACTACACATCCCCTTTTGGGTGTCCCACCTCTGTAGCCTCTCGCTTCCAATAAACACCTCCTATCACTCTGTCGAGTCACGACGAACTTAGGCAGCTACTCGACGACCTCCACCTTCTCCTCCTACCCCGATCTCTGTTCCACCAGTGGCCCCTCTTTGTCATGTTTCCTAGCTCTTGTGGGTGTCTGCACGAGAGATAAAAAGTCCCAGAATCGACCGATCCAGGAAAAAAACCACCCCGTCCAAAGGAATCCAACGAAACACAGTTGAACCTAGAAATCAAGCTGTGAACTGATAAAATGAAGATTTTAACCGGACCCTGAACCAAGAAACCTACCTCTCCTATGTGGCTCCATATAGACCATACATTTTTCATCCAACGGTCATGCTATTTTCCAAAGTTAATGTAATTATATCCTTCTCAGCTCAAAATTGCAATAAATAGTCAGATCTTGTTTTAATTGTAGAAAATGCATCCTATCTCCAAAAATTAGATAAAAATAGTCAATCTTGATCAAAAAATCCATTGAATCATTTAAAAATGCTTTTGGAGCCAAATTACTAATGGATTTCACTGAAATCCATAGATCTTAAACTCTTACTATTTATTTTGTCATATAGCTCAATAATGATGATTAATCCTTTAGAAACCCTAAGTCTAACTCTAATGATCATATTGAAACTAAACTTGACTAAATATGAGTTTAAATATGATCTTGTAAATCATCTACCCTAGAATGTGAATCATGCACCTTGAAATAAGGATTAACCTTAATATTGTGATGATTGACCTAAATTTTGTGAAATATCTTGATACATTGACGTGATATTTGATATCTAACCTTATTTGTATATCAATCAAACTTGATCTAGTATTGGACATCAATTATGCTAATTCATCATGATGATGATAATGACTTGGATAATAATCATAAAACTAGGGTTAACACATATGATCCTTGAAAACCTAGGTAGGTCATTCATATTTAAAAAAGTGCTTGACACTTGAATAATATTGGACATATTGAAATATTACGGATTATAAGTGGATGACCTAACCCTAAGGTTAACATAGGAAAAGTGTAACCCTAATCTCAAATATCAAAACATGATCTTCAAATATCATGTTCTTAACCCTTTATCAAAATATTGTTGATTTAGGATCTGAGTCGAAGGGTTTACCTATTACTTGTGAGATTTGTACTCTAAATCTTCGCTGAAAGGTACACTATTATATCTCCTCCGTGGTTGTATTGAAGATACTTTTTATGTATCTCTTCATTGTATACTTGTCTATATACTTGTTTGAGCTATTGTTCCCTATTGATTAGTCTTCCATTTTTCCTATATTATATTTTGAGGAGAAACATGAGAACATAAATGATATTGCCCATTGTGACTTCCCATATATTAATGATGATGATAATGTTGACAATGTTGATATTGAGTGCAAGTGACCTCCTCATTCGGAGGTGGAACTTGTGCATTGACCTCCTACCTCATATGGAGAGAAGGAGCCTGGTGACCTCCCCCATCACATTGGGGTGATTGATTCACACAAAATATATAAGCATGCTTCTCGATTACAATATAATGGGAACTCATAATAAAAATTGTATTGTTTGAAATAAACATCTTGTCAAATAAATTTTGGATTTGGAAAAATTAGTTGTTATACTTTTGAATATAACTCTTGCCAAGTATACACTTTTGCTATAAAGTATTTTACTTATTTTTGATAACGTATCGTGCAATTGCATGATTGTGTCTCGATTTTCTTGATTTAAGGCAAAACAATGGAACACTGACTAGATTGATTCCGCACTCAATATACTATGATGACTAATATAGATCTGCAATATCTCCTATTTTGGGTTAGTTTGTTCTTTAAATCCCTTTTTTATGAGTTATTATTTATTATTGTATATGCAAGTGTGTAATATCCTATTGAGCCACTCAGGGACAGGCACTTCAATCCTTTTACAACTGTCTAGGTGGTGGGATTGGGATTTGGGTAAGAATGGTTATGTGATAGTGAGGTCCTATTAAAGACTCATATGAAACCTATCAACCCTTAAGTCTTCATGTGAGTGTAGGATATGGTATTAGGTATCTTTTGGAGGATCATCATTTGTCATTACATCATGTCTAATATGTTGTATGAAAACACAAGTGTGCAAACAATTACATAAATACATGGTCCAACATGATTTGCAAGTATCCAACTGTATATATTTACAAGGTCTTTGTAAATGGATCTTGACTTAGTTCCTTGATCACATGAAATACTTAATACTCATGTTAGTAATACAATTTGGAAAATATTTGTATCATCAAAATATGAGTGTCAAATATCCACTAAGCCAACTATCTACCCCTTTTTGATGATTATAAATATTTCCAAAAGATAAAGTGAAAGTAGAAAATTTATAACTTCATACCTTTAAATTGCTTTGTTGATAGTTGATAGTCAATTTATCTCCAATTTATTCCACGGGTTATTCTTTCCCTTCTTTCGAGTAAAAAAGGGTCAATACTTGCCAATGCTCCCCCTCAAGAAGACACTCTCCTTCAATAAGATAGTCATATTAGAGAGGGAAAAACGTATACTCGATGTATTAGTTGAAAACAAATACCAATAGATGGGAAATCCAAAAATATAGACATTAAGGCATAGTCAAAAAGCCATATAATCAAGGAAAATCAAAAGGCTACTAATTTCCAGTGAAAGGAACGTTTAGTCATTCATGACAAAAAGATCACATAAATCAAAAATATCAAAAAATATACTCTAAAACAATGGTAAGGAATGCTAAGTCCACCATGATATAGAGATGCCATGAAAATAAAAAATCAAAACTAACATTTTTTTCTCGATCATTTTTAGGGGATGGTAAGCCCAGAAATGATTAGAGAATCCATTAAGAACAAATTGACGTCAATAAAAGTATCTCTAGACCAAATATAAGGGATCTTAAGCCCATATTGATATAGAGAACTAATTTAATCATAAAATGAGGCCAAAAAGGAATCTTTATACCAAATATAAGGGGTGTTAAGCCAATATTGGTATAGAGGATCCATTAAGTGCCACAATAAAACCTCTAAAAGAATCTCTAAACCAAATGTCAAAGGATGTTAATCCTACATTGATATAGATAATCAATTTAGAGCAGAAAAATATATTATTAAAGGATTTTGAGCTCCCCTTTAATCTCATACCAAGTAAATAGATCTCAAACAAAAAAAAATATTCACAAAAAAGATACCATTTGGGATTCAAACTTCATGATAAAATATTCATGTCCGATGTAGAAACCAAGAAATCAAGTAAAGATTTGATCTTGGAACAAAATTTTTAAATATATAAATAAATTTTGTTAAACATAAATAAAAGTTTTTTTTGCTTTGAATTATATGTCCCCTTTGTAATTTCAAAAGGTATAAAGTATAAAGATAAAATGACTACCCCTTAGTGGGGTACTTCCCTTAAATATGATGCCAATGTTTAGACATATAAAAGTTTTTACCATGAATGTGATGGCACATATTTAGAGCATGAAAATGATTGCAAACAAGGCTTGTGATCCTTTTACTTCTCATCTTGAGAAAAATTGTGGAATACAAACCATTTTTATTTTCATCTTCTATTAAATTTACATGAGGATGCATAATGTTTGAATTTTTCATAAGCAAGTAATGTTTCATTTTCAAAGAAATTTGTATTTAACTTAAAAATAATATGCCATCATGAGTGTAACATATTTCTCTATTTGAAAATTCTTCCAAGGATAAGTTCCACTTTTCATTTTAGTAAGAGATTTGTTTATAGTAAAATCAAACATTATCTACAAAGATATTCTTCAATCACATCTTCAAAATTTTATTGAAGAATAATGTTTTGATTGACATTACCACAAAAAGATGGAATTAAGGATTTTTTTCATTTAATGCAAGGATTAATGTTGAAAAGAAAAACAAAATAATTCAATTTATTTATGTCAATAGCATTTAAGTCTAGTATACTAGACAATTTGTTCTCTTTTTACTTTATAATAACAAGTTATATATATGATTCCTTTTTGGATAGGGTAGAAAGAGATGCCTGATCATTATCATTACCTTTGAACTTCATCTTTATCATGTGCACTTACATGTACTCCTTTTTCTTCATTATCACCTACTCTCACGATGGTGCCTTCGTCACTATTTCTCGTTAACTAATCCTCTATTTTTCTTTTCAAGAGTATCAAAGACATTTATCTCCAGTAGTATGATTGGAGCATCCACCATCAACCGCTCAATCATGCAAAGTTGAGATGATTTTGGTACTCAAGTAGAGTCCATGATGGTTAGTGTAGATATCATGAATGGAACTAATATTATGAAGCCAGAAGACTTTTATTGATATTAAATTTAACACATTTTCTTTTAAAGATTAAATATTCAAGTTAAAATTCTGACAGACTTGTTCTTGGTTGAGAAGATTTGTCAACTAAAGATCTTTTCTATCAAAGTTTTGTTGAACGACAATAGGTTCTGGAGAAATCAACATGTTTGTTTAGTAAGATATGCAAATGAATAACAATTTATATAACTTAACAATTATGCAAATGAGTTTTTAAAGAATAAGATATGCAAATTTAACCTCATCTAGTTGCGATAGGACATAAATATATTATTCAATTAAGCATAGGTCAAATCTCAACAAAATTTTCCATTTTATTCTAAGATGGAGATTTTGGAACCCAAACAATGTCAAGGGATCTTTTCTTTTGATGTTCATATGAAAAGGAATAATGTCCAAGACATTGACAATAATGACAATTAAAAAATATTTCATTTCTCTTGTTAACATTTTGAAAATCTACAAATTTAGTGTTAATTATATGTAGTTCTAGTCTTGGAATCATATGTCTTTTTGGTTTTAGGCATATGTGAGGATTTGTTCTTTAGTACATATCCTAAACCTCTCCTTCCTACTTTTTTAGAAGCATCATCTAAGATGTTATCAAGACTTTTATTTCCTTGAATTAATCTACAAACTTGTTTTTGTAATTCAAAATTTTAGAAAGCTTTTTAGTTATATCCAAATCTAATTGCACAAGATTCAAAAGTAAAGTATCTCTTTCTTGTACCAAAACATCATAATCTGAGTGTGTGCATAAGATAGGTGAGTTTGATAATCTTTCAATTTAGTAGGCATATAAACCTTTTCTTGAGAGAGAAGATTATTTTTGTTTTCAAGAACAAGTGATTTAGCCTTATATTTCTCAATGGATCTTTTATTGTATTATTGAGTTTTGGGAATTAAAAAACCAAGTGGCCTTTCTTTCCACATTCAAAAATCAAGTGGCCTTTCTTTCCGCATTCAAAAACCAAGTGGCCTTTCTTTCCACATTCAAAGCTCCAAGATGCTTTTGTCATATTCATCACTGCTTTCTTGAATGATGCTTCTTGATGACGCTTTTGTGGTGATTTGAAAGCAAGATCCTTCCTTCTCTCCTTTTGTTGTTTTGTTTTGACTTCATCCTCAAGGGTGACTTCATGCATATTTAGATTCCTGATGAGTTGCTCCAACTTTAGTGTTGTAATATTATTGGCTTCCTCGATGGAGGTAACCTTTGACTTGTATTCTAGAGGCAATGATTTAAGTATCTTGGATACTTGATCTTGCTCACTTATGTTCTTCCCCAATGCACTTAGACTGTTAATTAAATTAGAAAATCTTGCATACATTTCTATAATGTTCTCATTAGGATGCATACAAAATAATTCAAACTTGTGCTTTAACATAATAATTTTAGTGTTTTTTACTTGTGTAATACCCACATGAGTTATTGATAGTTTATTCCATATCTCATAAGTTGTTTCACAATAATATATATGATTAAATTTTCTACAAGATAAAGATAAATAGAGTATACTTATAGCCTTTGCATTAAGTGTTTCGTTCTTTACCGTTTCTGCATTCCATTGTTCTAGCACTGTGGATGGAAGTGCGTAGGGTATAACTCGAAGCTTATTCCTTGAAGGTAGAATTGCATCCTCTTCTTTAAGTATGTGTAGTTTGATCCATCAAACATGGCTATCCTGCTCACATAAGCTCCTTCTAAGGTGATGGGGCTAGTCACGTTCTCCCCCATGCGTCAAAACCTATTAGGGTTCCTTGAAGAGCTGCTCTGATACTAATTGAAGAGATCTAGAGGGGATGAATAGATATTTATAATAATTTTAATCAAATAAAATTTACGTTACTTAAAATGTAGCAGAAATATAAAGAAAATAAGGCAACCACAAAAGACACAAATTTAGAGTGGTTCCGTCAAATGATGTCAATCCACTACCTGGTTGTTTCCCATCAAGATTTCTAAATCATGTATTTTATTCCTTTTATATATTGATACATAATACACAAAGTTTATCGATGTCTTTTGTGGCGCAAGACTAACCCTCCTTTTCACCTCAAGGAGAACTCCCACCTTCTTTGATGGTTTGAGGAACGTCACCCTCTTCACCTCTTCTTTGACAGCCTAGTAAGAGAACCAACTAGAGAAGACTCCTTCTTTTTGCAAGATCTTTGACAATCTTCACTCCAAGAAGTAGCCCAAGCACAATACATCAAAGTAGAAAGAGGTTGGAGAAATGGAAAATACAATTCAGCTCACAAGATGTACAATCAAGCACTATAGACAAGTGATGATGATCCACTCCAACAAGGTTTAGGAAAAGTAGTATTAGGGGGGAAGGATATTATAATTGAGCTAAGGCCTTAGGGATAGAGTGATAGGAACCTGAACTATAGAACCTATGCTCTTTGAGAATGATGGAAAGCCGAAGTATGCTCAAGTATGTATCAAATGTTGTTGCAACATAGTGCATAAATTTGTGTACAAAGTTGATGTATCGGTCCCCTAAGACCATTCCTATGTATGGTAAATGTTTATAAGTGGTTAGGGTACATGTGGGGAGTGTCTAGAGTGTTCTTACTGGTCAATTGCCGTTAGGATGAAGTAAATTAAGTTATAGCAGATAATATGATCGTTAATAAAATAACATTCTACAACCATGCTCGGTCTAATATATTGTTGACAGAAAGAGTCTTGGCCCACAATATTGTCGAATGAAAAAAGTTTTGGACACAAATGGCTTTGATTCAGTCAATATACTCACAACAACTCTTCGTTGGTTGAACTTTTCTTTGACCAACTTCCTATTTGACAATATTGACGATCGAGATTGACTCATAACTTTATATATGCAAGGCTATTTCTTAGTTTTTTAGAGTTCTTTGACCGAGTCTGTCCTAGTCAACAATTTTGTTGACTGAGAAGGACTTTGTGCAAATATTTGCAATGTATGTGAGGTCTTATGAAAGAATCATATGAAACCTATCAATCCTAAAGTCTTCGTGTGAGTGTAGGATAGGGTTTTTGGTAGGTTTTGGAGGATCATCACTTGTTCTTACATCATGCCTATCAAGTTGTATGAAAATAGATGTGTACTAACAAATACATTAATACATGGTACAAATTGATTTGCAAGTATCCAATCATATATATTTCCAACGTCTTTGTAGTTGTTTATGTTGGTATATATGCCCATAGAGAAAGTCATGTGATGAATGTAAGGGGATACTTTGTAAATGATTTGAATAATAATAAAAGAAATTTCCGATCTATATGTTTTAACTATTTTTGAGATGATAGTGTAAAATGATAGATGTCTAAAGAATTTTTTACTCGATGACGTATGCTTTAAGGTGAAGGACCTAAATGATGAGATCATACAGATGTTAAGAGTATACATTCTTGTTTAGTCCCTAGTCGGTTGTTATTGTGGAAATAACGATACACATCAATAACACTAAAGACTAGATTGTGTTTTGGTTGATGACAAAATCTCATTAATCATGATATAGTGATATCAAAACAAGCACATATGTACTTGTTAGAGAACAAGTGTACCGGGAAGACCCACCACGAGAGTGACACATGGAACCATGATTTGGTAGTCACAGTCATGTAATGACCGATTCACAAAAACAAGATTAACTAATGCAGAAGCGTTTATTAAGTAGCGGATTAGAGAAAATCACTAAAAATTAAAACTTTTTGCGAAGAGATCCACACATTGGATATCTTTTTCTTCAAGAGCCAAAGTATAACATTTACATTCTGTTTCAAAGTACATGTCTTGTACTATCTCTTCTCAAGATTTACAACATCAGTTGCACTGGTAAGCTCAACATAGGCAGAATAAAATCTCAAGGCACTGAGCCAAAATCTTAAAAGCACTAACTACTACTCCGAGGACCTGAGAGTACATAGACAACACATAGGACTCTATATACATCTAATCATGACATAACAGCCAATGTCTCCACCTGAGACTTCACTGTTGTCCCTGTTGATGTTGTTGTCCTTCGCCTATTGAAGGATTCCTATCTCCTCGTCCACGTCCACCTAAAAATGTGGTTCCCACGGGGGTGAGACAATTATAAAAATTGCCCCAGCGAGAGTTATAACTCTCTGCCAGTAACATTATTATTGCAACTTAAGAAGATAATTATGAATGGAGGAATGATATTTATATGGCAGCAGATATTTTAATGTCTAACAGATTAGAACATTAATCTTATTCAACATTGCATCTATAACTTGAAAGAGCATCATATCACATATCCATTAGGAAATATGAAGAACATGTATAACATTTATCCACTACAGAATCATTATCACAATATTAACTCTCTTCAGGCTTAGATCATATATCTAAAGCCTGGCATTGTCATAGTGGAGTCATGGCCTGTAGCCACACTCTTTTCTCAATGTATTGGGATCTCAATCCCTCAACTCATCAAGTACAATTCCTCTTCTTAACACATTCATCATTATGATTATAGAATCTGGGTATTTAAACCCTTATCTCATCATAGAACACTTGTTACCACTTATTGAGTAACTTCATACCTTCAGGTCATCTGACCAAGGACATTATAATTCTTGCTACACATAGTATTGCACATAGTTCACAAAGCTCATATCACCTCTTATTACCCCTTAATAGGCAACAAGACATATGAAAGCTTATAAGGTCTATAGAACATTTTCAATGTACAGAACATCATAGCCCATACCTGGCTATGCTCATCTTCTCATCATATCTTTATTGAGGACTCACATAGCAATCACCCTACATTAGAGATTCACATAGCAATAAATCATTATGAAATAATAAGTATTTTAATCATACTTCATTATTCTCATCATTTATCATTAAATGAATTATCAACACACAGCATGAATTTCTCTTTCATATTTACCAGACTATGATTACATCATTGTTTATAGGTTTTGGATGTGATATCTATCGTATATTTCATATTGGGGTGTTGGATGTGATATCTATCGTATCTTTATGTATCACTTCCGTCAACACCATTATCTTATTTGAGTTCATATACTTAGCTTGTATTAGGGTATTACCCATCCTAATATTTTATGCACCATTTCATCACATTCATCATGTAAAGTAGTGATCATCAATCACTCACTTGGAGCATACAACTATTGCCAATACTATGGATTCACCCATAAGTCATAAATTAACAAAAATACCATGCTAGGTCCTTTTCAAAACAACTCTAAGTCAAGCTTAGAGTACCACGGTCGTGCAACCAAAAATGGCCGTGCTAAGGGAAGCCACCACGGCCGTGCTACCTTGCACGGTCGTGCTACAGGAGTTCACGTCATGAATCATATTCAAGTATGAATTCTATTCCTTCATTAGGGATTAGGGTTTCACATACCATCTCCCTTCTTTATAATAGAGATTGTATATAGCATCACCCTTTATTAGGGTTTCATATCACTTTGCCCATAATTAGGGTTTACTAATCATTTCCAATTAGGGTTTCTCATGAAATCACTCTCATTTAGGGTTTCACATGGATGCACCCTCAGTTAGGGTATCACATGGATACTCCCTCAACTAGGTTTTCACATGGTTACACCATCAACTATGGATTTACATGGATACTCCCTCAACTATGATTTGAGTTCAATAACCCTGTCAATTAGGGTTTATGTTCATGTTTAGGGTTTCATGATCTCTTTACTTAAGGATCACAACCCTTAATCTCCACATGAATCATATTCATGTATGAATTCATGATATCAACTTCTCAACTTGATTAGGTCATATCACCCTTCAGTTGAGTACATACAACTATGATTATCAAGTCATTGATCCTATAAGCGATTAAGGTTCATCCCTTAATTGGCACTAATCACTTAGGTACTATTAGGGTTTCAACCTTTGTACCTTCATTGGTTATCATCACTAACCATCATAGGATTATTGGAACTATCATTACCTTCAATTACCAAGTGATTAAATTACCAACAACCTTCAATCGGTTTTTGAGGTTTCATCACCAAACGATTTTGAAACCGAATGGTCTTTGGTCTTCAAATGGTTTAGGACCGTTTGGTCTCAAACGGTCTTGTGACCGTTTGGACCCAAACGGTCTTGAGACCATTTGGACTCAAACGGTCTTGAGACCGTTTGGTCCAAACCTCCTCAAAACCGCATGGACCAGATATGGTCTCAACCAATCGAATTGGATTAGAATTTCCAATGTTGATTCCATCAATCATTGAATTCATGGAACCAATCACCAATTGGACCTATCCTCATACTTCTATTGAGTTAAATAGGTCAACCTTCACCTGATTTTACCCTCAATTAACCCTCTATTAGTCATCAATTAGGGTTTGAATCAATTGAATTATGGTTTAGAATCGATGATTCAACAACACTCATCAATGCAAGATTGTTTACTTTGAAACTTTTGAACCATCATCCAAATTAGGTATGACCTGACCCCAAACGGTCTTGAGGTCGTTTGGATGACCTCCAAACGGTCTTGAGACCGTTTTCCCATCAAATCACTCAAATCCAAGCCATCCAATTAAGGTTTGGATCATGGGATTAATCACCAAATCAGCATCGCATTGTATATCAGCTTGGTACCTTTAGACCTTCAAACACCTAACCATACTCAACCCTAGACCTCCAAACGGTCTTGGTTGACACCAAACGGTCTTGAGACCATTTGGATGAGCTCCAAACTGTCTTGAGACCGTTTGGCTCATCCAACCTTTGGATTCTAGTGAAATTTCATCAAGGTTTGGTCTATCGAGTTGATCAACAAATCAGCACTTAATTGCAATATGATTTGGTACCTTTAGACCTTCAATTGGTCAACTATACTTGACCCCAGACCTCCAAACGGTCTTGGGGTGATCCCCAAACGGTCTTGAGACCGTTTGGGTGATTCCCAAACGGTCTTGAAACCGTTTGGGCTAATCAACCCAAAATCTCCAATTAACTCATTGGAATTTCAGCACTGATTTCAATTAGGGTTTTCCCAATTGAATAGCCTTCAACTCACGATTCCTTGGGAGTTAATCCCTCAAATTTGGTGAGTCATTAGAACACATCATTAGGAACAGTAATACCAAACGTTCAACCCTTGGTCAACGCACTCAAATGGTCTTGAGACCGTTGCCCAAAAAGTTCAATTAAATGAGATTGATAATCAGCAATTAATCCAATTAGGTTTCCCTAATTGATTAGCCTTCAACTCACGATTCCTTGGGAGTTAATCCGTCAAATTTGAAGGGTCATCCACAAACATAATTATGAACAGTAACCCCAAACGTTCAATGCTTGGTCAACTCACTCAAATGGTCGTGAAACCGTTTTCCCAAACAGGTCAAGTTAATCAGGTTGAAAATCAGCATTTAATTCAATTCGATTTGCCTAATTGATTGGCCTTCAACCTACGATTCCTTTGGATTTAACCCTCAAATTTGGTGGGTCATTAGCCTACATAATTAGGAACAAAATTCCCAAACTTTCAACGCTTGGTCAACCATCTCAAATGGTCTTGAAACCGTTTGCTCTCAAACGGTTTCAAACTGTTTGCCTTTAAACGGTTTGCTGAAACCGCATAGCCAATCAAATTAAAACGATTTGGAATAGCTATCAAAACCGTTTGGCTTGGTACTTTTCTTTGGATAAGAATCTAGATGATTTCATCATCCCCTTCCTTCGAAAAACCAAGAACAGCAACCGTTCTTGATGGAAATTGCAGCAAAGAAACAAGAGTGTATCAAATTGAAGAAATCAATCAACAAAGCATAGAGAATTGATGCAATAGCAATGTTTAAGGGTTTAAGTTATAAAACCCGCCTCCAATTGAGCTCCAAATCTCCAAGATCATGTCATTAATGGTGTATGAAGCTCTTGCAACTCCCGCTAGGCTCTTTCTCAAGCTTTTGATTGTAAAAGTTGGCTAGGGTTGAAGAGGAGATCAAAGTAAGAAGGAATCCATACTTTATTTTCGATTTCCACCATGAAATCAAGGAGAAATGGAACAAGAACCTTACCTACAGGTTGGGTTTTTTCTTTCTTCTCCTCCTAAGCTCCCTTGGTCGGCCAAAGCAAGGAGAGAAAGAAAATGGTTGAGAAAAGCCTTTCATTTGGCTTGGAAAGGGAATTTTTATAAGGAAATTGATGAGAGAGAAGATACTTTGTAAAAGTCTTTTAATTCCAAAATTGTTGCCACCACTTCCCCCTTGGTTTCTTGCATGAAAGGGCATCTCTATCCCCACCGAACTCCCTTCCATTATCCATGTATTAAGGGAAAAGAAAATAAGCACCTTAATCCATTATAATATTAATATATCTTTTTGAGTGGAAATTCTTTTCCTTATAATAAGGTGAGTGGAATTTCACCTACTTAGGATATTTTCGTTCCTTATCTTGGCAAAAGAACGTCCATCCTTATTCAAAATCAACCAATAACATTTTGGTTTAATGCCCTTTAATTAATACATTTATTTTTGCCCTAAATTGAATTAGGGTTTCACTTAAGATTAAATCTTGATTATTTTAATACCAAGATTCTCTCTCCTCCAAATTAATTCAAATGAGGTGCCCCTCTCATTTTCTTTGCTCTACATGATGCCAAGAAACATTAAGGACCTTATTGAAGTGGTAATTTGCATATTGAACCCTAGGTTTTGGGTAAATTGCACTTTGCACCAAAACTAGGTTTTAATGAACAAACATTGCTCTATCAGCTCTTTCTTGGTATTCAGGCTTCCATAAGCCACGCCTCAGCATCATCTTCACTCTCATGATGCTTCAACACATGAGGAACATATTATCATGCACAATTTGCACTTAAACCCCTCAACTTGGGTAATTTGCACTTTAGTCCAAAATAAGCAATCAATGCTTCACCATTGTTCAAACATGACCAAAATTGAAACATAAGTTTCTCATGAGCCCTATTTACTTTTCCCAAGATAAGATTAAGCATCTAATCAACCTTATTAGACAAAACATATAGGGTTAACACATAACCCAGGTCAGGGATGTTACAAATTATAAACCCCTAACAAGGATTTCGTCCTCGAAATCCCAGGAAAAGGAGGAACATATTGTTCATTAATCATGCCCTCAAGTCTCCACATATCATCTTAATATCCTGGAGATATTATGATCTCTATGATTCCACACAAAGATCCTTTCATTAGTTCAACCTTGTCAATGTTTATGCACAGCATAAACCCCAAACATATGATGTCCATATCATTGAAAGGAAGAAGCATAAAAGAACATACTTCAATCATTACTCAAGAATATTTATCAAAAGAGAAACATATATATCTAACAGAGATAATTCACTCAGCAATCCTTTATTCATTTAGGAAAGTTCACTTAGCAAACTCTATGTAATTGGGAATGTTCACATAGCTTTTCCCTATTAGTTGGGAATGTTCACATAGCTCTTCTCTATTAGTTGGGAATGTTCACATAGCTCTTCCCTTTTTGTTGAGAATGTTCACATAGCTCTTCTCTATTAATTGGGAATGTTCACATAGCTCTTCCCTATAAGTTGAGAATGTTCACATAGCTCTTCTCTATTAGTTGGGAATGTTCACATAGCTCTTCCCTTTTTGTTGAGAATGTTCACATAGCTCTTCTCTATTAATTGGGAATGTTCACATAGCTCTTTCCTATAAGTTGAGAATGTTCATATAGCTCTTCTCTATTAGTTGGGAATGTTCACATAACTCTTCCCTTTTTGTTGAGAATGTTCACATAGCTCTTCTCTATTAATTGGGAATGTTCACATAGCTTTTCCCTATAAGTTGAGAATGTTCACATAGCTCTTCTCTATTAGTTGGGAATGTTCACATAGCTCTTCCCTTTTTGTTGAGAATGTTCACATAGTTCTTCTCTATAAGTTTCATTATACTCACTAGATTGTTTCAGAATGACTACTTGATCAGAGTAATCAAAAAGATAACAATCGAAGAGTTTCATACTTGCCTTATCCTCAATAATCATATACCTGGCCAGGGTATATAAGTATTGAGTTTAGGTAGTATGCACTTTATTTGTTATCATATTCCTCACTTTTCACATCATTATACACACAGGATTCTCCATTCTTAAATTTTCTACAGGTATCACTTCTATATTTCATCTTTCAACACACAGATAAGGGAGATTATAAAACATTTTAAGGAATCACTGAGTATAATGTAGATTCTCATCTTCCTTGTGTCCTTATAGGACTAGTCAAAGGAAGCTCAAAAACAACTACAACACATAGAATCATGAAATGAAGTATTAGAATGAATATATTTCATTTGACTATTACCCATCATGATTATCTACTACTTTAGGTTGGCTCAACACATAGTGTTTAGTTATTTCATGTTACTACTTTTGCCTTCACTTAGTGGCTACTGCCCTGGTGCACTAGGCATTTATTGTACTGGTGACACCAAAAACTTTAGCTTTTCAGAATATTTAGGCAAATGTCTCTAAAATTATAGAGATCTTACCTTAATTCTTAGCTTATTGCCCTTCCTTGGGCACTACCATCACAGATGTACTGTTTGTCCAAACTTATGGCAGAGTCTACATTCTTTCCATATGATAATCTTTCCCACATTTCCACTGTTCTATCATGACCATGTCACTCAGGAATCCTTTCAAAGCCCAAAGTTTCTACATTGAGGACTGGTAACCTAAGTTGTAATACCAGTATCCAGTCTTCTTTATGCATCACTGTTGTCCTAACCTGCTCTTCAAGAGAACAACATAGGATTCTCTATCCTGATTGGGTCAAGATGGGAATTCTCAGGCACTTGTTCTCCTCTTGCTTGGTCCCATGCACCCCCTCCTGGTGCAACAACATTGCCCTCAACAATGTGTTCCTCATGTTTTCCAGTCATTTTCAAGTTCTTCTTCTCCTATGTGAGCATAAGATACTATCACATAAACTGGAAGACACTTAGAACAGACTCTACAACCTTAGTCCTATGTCTCTGTAGACTCAGCGAACCTAGAGCTCTGATACCACTATTGTAATGACCGATTCGTAAAAACAAGATTAACTAATGCGGAAGGATTTATTAAGCAGTGGATTAGAGAAAATCACTAAAAATTAAAACTTTTTGCGAAGAGATCCACACATTGGAAATCTTTTTCTTCAAGAGCCAAAGTATAACATTTACATTTTGTTTCAAAGTACATGTCTTGTACTATCTCTTCTCGAGATTTACAACATCAGTTGCACTAGTAAGCTCAACATAGGCAGAATAAAATCTCAAGGCACTGAGCCAAAATCTTAAAAGCACTAACTACTACTCCGAGGACCCGAGAGTACAGAGACGACACATAGGACTCTATATACATCTAATCATGACATAACAGCCAATGTCTCCACCTGAGACTTCACTGTTGTCCCTACTGATGTTGTTGTCCTTCACCTATTGAAGGATTCCTGTCTCCTCGTCTGTATCCACCTAAAAATGTGGTTCCCACGGGGGTGAGACTATTATAAAAATTGCCCCAGCGAGAGTTATAACTCTCTGCCAGTAACATTATTATTGCAACTTAAGAAGATAATTATGAATGGAGGAATGATATTTATATGGCAGCAGATATTTTAATGTCTAACAAATTAGAACATTAATCTTATTCAACATTGCAGATATAACTTGAAAGAGCATCATATCACATATCCATTAGGGAATATGAAGAACATGTGTAACATTTATCCACTACAGAATCATTATCACAACATTAACTCTCTTCAGGCTTAGATCATATATCTAAAGCCTGGCATTGTCATAGTGGAGTCATGGCCTGTAGCCACACTCTTTTCTCAATGTATTGGGATCTCAATCCCTCAACTCATCAAGTACAATTCCTTTTCTTAACACATTCATCATTATGATTATAGAATCTGGGTATTTAAACCCTTATCTCATCATAGAACACTTGTTACCACTTATTGAGTAACTTCATACCTTCAGGTCATCTGACCAA
Organism: Alisma plantago-aquatica; assembly: GCA_963693085.1. Classification (NCBI taxonomy): domain Eukaryota; kingdom Viridiplantae; phylum Streptophyta; class Magnoliopsida; order Alismatales; family Alismataceae; genus Alisma; species Alisma plantago-aquatica. The sequence continues at coordinate 1,062,668,054 of OY856411.1, read as the reverse complement.
GGACATTATAATTCTTGCTACACATAGTATTGCACATAGTTCACAAAGCTCATATCACCTCTTATTACCCCTTAATAGGCAACAAGACATATGAAAGCTTATAAGGTCTATAGAACATTTTCAATGTACAGAACATCATAGCCCATACCTGGATATGCTCATCTTCTCATCATATCTGCATTGGGGACTCACATAGCAATCACCCTACATTAGAGATTCACATAGCAATGAATCATTATGGAATAATAAGTATTTTAATCATACTTCATTATTCTCATCATTTATCATTAAATGAATTATCAACACACAACATGAATTTCTCTTTCATATTTACCAGACTATGATTACATCATAGTTTATAGGTTTTGATTAACCCTTTTTCATAAGGCATGTTGGCCTACATTCAATAGGGTACATTTCATCTCAATGTAACCATTGACATGGCACATTTCATGTGTTATTCATCCAATTATATTGGACTTATAACATATCAAAGTATACCAGTACTGGGGTGTTGGATGTGATATCTATCGTATCTTGATGTATCACTTCTGTCAACACCATTATCTTATTTGAGTTCATATACTTAGCTTGTATTAGGGTATTACCCATCCTAATATTGTATGCACCATTTCATCACATTCATCATGTAAAGTAGTGATCGTCAATCACTCACTTGGAGCATACAACTATTGCCAATACTATGGATTCACCCATAAGTCATAAATTAACAAAAAGAACATGCTATGTCCTTTTCAAAACAACTCTAAGTCAAGCTTATAGTACCACGGCCGTGCAACCAAAAACGGTCGTGCTAAGGGAATCCACCACGGCCGTGCTACCTTGCACGGTCGTGCTACAGGAGTTCACCTCATGAATCATATTCAAGTATGAATTCTATTCTTTAATTAGGGATTAGGGTTTCACATACCATCTCCCTTCTTTATAATAGAGATTGTATATAGCATCACCCTTTATTAGGGTTTCATATCACTTTGCCCATAATTAGGGTTTACTAATCATTTCCAATTAGGGTTTCTCATGAAATCACTCTCGTTTAGGGTTTCACATGGATGCACCCTCAGTTAGGGTATCACATGGATACTCCCTCAACTAGGTTTTCACATGGATACACCCTCAACTATGGATTTACATGGATACTCCCTCAACTATGATTTGAGTTCAATAACCCTGTCAATTAGGGTTTATGTTCATGTTTAGGGTTTCATGATCTCTTTACTTAAGGATCACAACCCTTAATCTACACATTAATCATATTCATGTATGAATTCATGCTATCAACTTCTCAACTTGATTAGGTCATATCACCCTTCAGTTGAGTACATACAACTATGATTATCAAGTCATTGATCCTATAAGCGATTAAGGTTCATCCCTTAATTGGCACTAATCACTTAGGTACTATTAGGGTTTCAACCTTTATACCTTCATTGGTTATCATCACTAACCATAATAGGATTATTGGAACTATCATTACCTTCAATTACCAAGTGATTAAATTACCAACAACCTTCAATTGGTTTTTGAGGTTTCATCACCAAATGATTTTGAAACCGAATGGTCTTCGGTCTTCAAATGGTTTGGGACCATTTGGTCTCAAACGGTCTTGAGACCGTTTGGACCCAAACGGTCTTGAGACCGTTTGAGTGAGACCGTTTGGTCCAAACCTCCTCAAAACCACATGGACCAGATATGGTCTCAACCAATCCAATTGGATTAGGGTTTCCAATGTTGATTCCTTCAATCATTGAATTCATGGAACCAATCAGCAATTGGACCTATCCTCATACTTCTATTGAGTTAAATAGGTCAACATTCACCTGATTTTACCCTCAATTAACCCTCTATTAGTCATCAATTAGGGTTTGAATCAATTGATATAGGGTTTAGAATCGATGATTCAACAACACTCATCAATGCAAGATTGTTTACTTTGAAACTTTTGAACCATCATCCAAATTAGGTATGACCTGACCCCAAACGGTCTTGAGGTCGTTTGGATGACCTCCAAACGGTCTTGAGACCGGTTTCCCATCAAATCACTCAAATCCAAGCCATCCAATTAAGGTTTGGATCATGGGATTAATCACCAAATCAACATCGCATTGTATATCAACTTGGTACCTTTAGACCTTCAAACACCTAACCATACTCAACCCTAGACCTCCAAACGGTCTTGGTTGACCACCAAACGGTCTTGAGACCGTTTTGATGGTCTTGAGACCGTTTGTCTCATCCAACCTTTGGATTCTAGTGAAATTTCATCAAGGTTTGGTCTATCGAGTTGATCAACAAATCAGCACTTAATTGCAATATGATTTGGTACCTTTAGACCTTCAATTGGTCAACTATACTTGACCCCAGACCTCCAAACGGTCTTGGGGTGACCCCCAAACGGTCTTGAGACCGTTTGGGTGATTCCCAAACGGTCTTGAGACCGTTTGGGTGATTCCCAAACGGTCTTGAGACCGTTTGGGTGATTCCCAAACGGTCTTGAAACCGTTTGGGCTAATCAACCCAAAATCTCCAATTAACTCATTGGAATTTCAGCATTGTTTTCAATTAGGGTTTTCCCAATTGAATAGCCTTCAACTCACGATTCTTTGGGATTTAATCCCTCAAATTTGGTGAGTCATTATACCACATCATTAGTAACTGTAATCCCAGACGTGCAACCCTTGGTCAACGCACTCAAACTGTCTTGAGACCGTTTTCCCAAAAAGTTCTATTAAATCAGATTGATAATCAGCACTTAATCCAATTAGGTTTCCCTAATTGATTAGCCTTCAACTCATGATTCGTTGGGAGTTAATCCCTCAAATTTGAAGGGTCATCAAAAAACATAATTATGAACAGGAACCCCAAACGGTCAATGCTTGGTCAACTCACTCAAACGGTCTTGAAACCGTTTTCCCAAACGGGTCAAGTTAATCAGGTTGAAAATCAGCATTTAATTCAATTCGATTTGCCTAATTGATTGGCCTTCAACCTACGATTCCTTTGGATTTAACCCCTCAAATTTGGTGGGTCATTATCCTACATAATTAGGAACAAATTTCCCAAACTTTCAACGCTTGGTCAACCATCTAAAACGGTCTTGAAACCGTTTTCTCCCAAACGGTTTCAAACCGTTTGCCTTTAAACGGTTTGCTGAAACCGCATAGCCAATCAAATTAAAATGATTTGGAATAGCTATCAAAACCGTTTGGCTTGGTACTTTTCTTTGGATAAGCATATAGGATGATTTCATCATCCCCTTCCTTCGAACAACCAAGAACAGCAACCGTTCTTGATGGAAATTGCAGCAAAGAAACAAGAGTGTATCAAATTGAAGAAATCAATCAACAAAGCATAGAGAATTGATGCAATAGCAATGTTTAAGGGTTTAAGTTATAAAACCCACCTCCAATTGAGCTCCAAATTGCCAAGCTCACGCCATTAATGGTGGATTAAGCTCTTGAAACTCCCCCTAGGCTCGTCCTCAAGCTTTTGATTGTAAAAGTTGGCTAGGGTTGAAGAGGAGATCAAAGTAAGAAGGAATCCATAATTTATTTTCGATTTCCACCATGAAATCAAGGAGAAATGGAACAAGAACCTTACCTACAGGTTGGGTTTTGTCTTTCTTCTCCTCCTAAGCTCCCTTGGTCGGCCAAAGCAAGGAGAGAAAGAAAAGGGTCGAGAAAAGCCTTTCATTTGGCTTGGAAAGGGAATTTTTATAAGGAAATTGATGAGAGAGAAGATACTTTGTAAAAGTCTTTTAATTCCAAAATTGTTGCCACCACTTCCCCCTTGGTTTCTTGCATGCAAGGGCATCTCTATCCCCACCGAACTCCCTTCCATTATCCATGGATTAAGGGAAAAGAAAATAAGCACCTTAATCCATTATAATATTAATATATCTTTTTGAGTGGAAATTCTTTTCCTTATAATAAGGTGAGTGGAATTTCACCTACTTAGGATATTTTCGTTCCTTATCTTGGAAAAAGAACGTCCATCCTTATTCAAAATCAACCAATAACATTTTGGTTGAAGGCCCTTTAATTAATACATTTATTTTTGCCCTAAATTGAATTAGGGTTTCACTTAAGATTAAATCTTGATTATTTTAATACCAAGATTCTCTCTCCTCAAACTTAATTCAAATGAGGTGCCCCTCTCATTTTCTTTGCTTTACATGATGCCAAGAAACATTAAGGACCTTATTGAAGTGGTAATTTTCATATTGAACCCTAGGTTTTGGGTAAATTGCACTTTACACCAAAACTAGGTTTTAATGAACAAACATTGCTCTATCAGCTCTTTCTTGGTATTAAGGCTTCCATAAGCCACGCCTCAGCAGCATCTTCACTCTCATGATGCTTCAACACATGAGGAACATATTATCATGCACAATTTGCACTTAAACCCCTCAACTTGGGTAATTTGCACTTTAGTCCAAAATAAGCAATCAATGCTTCAACATTGTTCAAACAGGACCAAAATTGAAACATAAGTTTCTCATGAGCCCTATTTACTTTTCCCAAGATAAGATTAAGCATCTAATCAACCTTATTAGACAAAACATATAGGGTTAACACATAACCCAGGTCAGGGATGCTACAAGTCATCTCTCACAGTGATGGTGGTGAGTGTGATTCTTTGACCTGAAATCACTACACTCAACACATGTCGTTGGGTACACTTTGACATCATCAAACGCAGTCCTAAAACATGGGTTGTTATAAAGGTCATGATTGGGTGACTTTGACCCATGGGGCTTTTGAGGGGTGAGTGATAGATATGGGATTTTTCCCTCCTAAGGGAGTTTGATGTCCATGCCACTTGATGAGTAGGATTGAGAAAGGCATTCACATGCATCAATAGGTGATATTGATGTCACACACATCTCACCCAGTATTCTCTGAGATCAAGGAAATGGATGAATGTTGAAAGGATGACGGTACCATGCCTTGAGTTCATTCTTGACATTAGTGATAAATGAATTATTCATTTTCTGTAACACCATTCACGGATTGTAGGATTGAAAGTTGTTCTCCAACTTTCTATTTCACTTGGGTAGCACTGATGTGTGACTAGGCACCACTCTTTGCTTGTGAAGTCATAAGTGTTATATACTTTCACTTCCAACATGAAATGGACCTACAGGGTCACACACAAAGGATTTAACTTGGAAGAGGAGTTTGTCCACAAATGATGTTTAGATTGATTACTAAAGGAGTTTAGTAGTTCAATTAAACACCCAATCAATTGATAGCTCAAAATCATAGTATTCAAGGTGTTGGATAAGATGATTAGAGTATCAGATTGATTAAAACTGCAATTGACTGATCTGCTACCCCAACTGATCAGCTCATGTAGATGAACTGATCGGCTCAGGCTGGTGAGCTGAGAGGCTCAAGTCAATGAACTGATCGTTTCACATAGTTGAACTGGTCGGGTGACCAACCGAGTTCGTTTCACTTGTCAAATTTGATTTGGATAAGGACTAATATATGATTAGTTGGAAACAAACATGGAAAGTCAATTCAAGTTGGACCAGGAGCATGAACCGATCAGCTCAAGCATGAACCAATTGGCTCAGATGCCCCAAACGATCAGTTCAGCTATGAATCGATCGGTTCAGGTCACCAACCGACTGTTTCAAGGTTGAAATGATCAGTTCAACTGGCACAGTTTGTCAGATTTTGTGGAAAATCTTGAACTCTTCTACTCCTTCTTTAATCCCGCATTGCCCACAGTAGAGAGCCATATCGCATGACCCTCCTATATATAGGGGTATTGGGGGCTTCTCACAGTACAACTCAGAACACCAGTTGCTCTACACAGTTGTCGTTCTCTCTCGTTGTGGTAACCAGGAGAGCCCGAGCAAGTGCTACCCAATAAGGGAGGCACAACAAGGGAAAGACAATTGCAGAAAAGTGACTGTTGGCAAGAGAGTGTGTCAGTGACTAGTATGCTGATAGGCGGGTGTGACTCCTTTCGGTGCCTTGTGCGAAAAGGCGATCGGAGTTCCAGGTGGTCCGTGTGGACTACTACAGAGGCGGGAGACTTCTGCCGCTTGGAGGACAGCTGTCAATCCCGACAATCCCGGTGAGACCAGGAGCTGCATAGATACCATCCAAGACTAGAGGTGAAGACCGCACAATCCACGAGGTAATGTCCCCGAGCAAGCCTTAGGACAAGGTATGTCTCTACAAACCATCATTCCTATTGTATAGACATTGACGCGATTCCTGAGTTCTGGGTTTTGGGGAAATTTTTTTGTTTCCGCTGCCTTCTCTGCCTCCCCTAAAACCCAACAGTGGTATCAGAGCCACGTCAACTGCTCTATACTTTAGGATTATTGATGTGATCGATTTTGGTTTGTCACCTTTATTTATTGCATACGATGCGAATAAAATTGGTTTTATGCATGTCCAATCCTAAATCCACAAATTCCAATATACATATATGATATGTAATATGAATGCACTCGATACGCGTCACCCTTAAACAAGTTTTGAGGTGGATTTATATTGTGGTTACGGCCAATAAACCCTATATCTATATATGGTTGTATGTGGATTATTTCATCTCGGTCTACATACCGATTCCCTATCTCCTATTCCTGATGTAACTCAAGATAACTCGAGATTTCTTTCCTTCCTTTTCTCCCCCTGAATATAACTCGGGGTTTTCTCATTTATATGTAAATGTAAATAGGATAGATCTTTTTATATTTCCTGTTATGTCAAAGAAAGGAGGACAATCTGACGACAACTGAGACAATCGGTTCAAGGCATGAACCGACCGGTTGATGATCCAGGTGACCATTTCGAGGAGCGGGTGGTGGCCTGAGGAGATGCATGATGACCAATGAACTGATCGTCTAGAGGCGCCAGTCATCTAGAGCCGATCAATCATGGAGATGAGTTGATCAAACCCAGAAAGGAAAAGCACAGAGTTCATCTTGTACATGTAGCATGTGATGTGGACCTAGATGACTGTGATTCCTCTTGGCTCGAGGAATCACATGGCCATAATCATTGCTTGTATCATTTTACATGTTTTATGTGGGATATAGCATGTATATGATACTTACTATATATTGTGGTGATTGGATATGTATATGTACCTATAAAAACCAAATCCCTCATCTAAATATTAAGTCTTTCACACCTTCCATTAGCGACACACATGAAAAACCTGATCGACCAAGCATTGGTTATGCCAAAGCATGGTGTGCCGTCTATCTCATGGAAGTATGAAGGGTGAACATGTAGGTTCTGCCAAAGTAGGGTGCATGTTTACCGTGTCGACTTTTGGGATAGACTTAACTGGTGATTCTTAGAGTGTCTAAGCCCAGAGGCACAGAATGTTCATGGCAAGTTATTGTGCATGTTCATTCATCAAGAGTTGCATATGATGCAATTGGCATGATGGCCTACCTAAATAGTCAAGTTGTGGGTGATCAACCAAAGCTGACTTGTGACTTGATGAAATACGAATCTTGCCCACTAGAAGGTTGTGCACTGCAATCTTCTGAATTGATGGTGAGGGCTATCAATTTGAATCAAAATAGTGGGAGTGGTTATTAATTAAAGGCCTAATTAACTATAGTCAACATTTTATTCAAATCAAATCAAATCAAAAGGAGTTTTGACAATTGCAATTTTCACTTGTAGAATGGCAAAAGAATCATCTTTTAAAATGGGCAAATTAATTGAGAATAAATTCCATAACTAGTTGGGGATTGTGAGAAGTGTTCTGCACAATCTAGAAATACTGGTAGCCTTTGAATCCACTCCATGTACGCTTAATGCGTTGTTTGAGAAGAAGGATAGTTCATTGATGAAGATCAATGGAACAAAGTTTCAAGGAAAAAGGTGAGGGAGAGAAGGGTTCTCTCACCAAACTAATGTCAGAGTCTTCTACATGGAAAGGATGGAAGGAATGATGGAAGAAGAAGTGAGAGATAGAGATCTCTACTTCTGGTGCATACATGATAGAGATTAACTTTACTACTTCTTTGTCATGGGTACTTGATACCGGATGTGGATCTCACATTTGTTCAAATGTGAAGGATCTTAATAGAAGTAGGCCTTTGGGGAAAGGTGAGGTTGAACTACATGTTGCCAATGGGGCAAGAGTTGCCACCAGTTCCATAGGAACCTATGAGTTAACTCTACCTAGTGGGCTAATATTAGAGTTGAAGAACTGCTATTATGTAACTGCCATAAATAGGAATATCATTTCCGTCTCTTTTTTGGACAAGGATGGTTTTGAATTTCTTATTAATAATGGAAAGTGTTCCATTTCAAAAGATGGGATCCTTTATGGCACTGCCCCAGTGTCTTATGGTCTATACTTGATAGATCTAGAGACAAGTGTATACAACGTAAACACCTGAAAGGCAAAAACTCAACAACTCAAACAAAACATATCTTTGGCATTGTCATCTTGGGCACATAAATGAGAAGTGCATCTCTAGACTCCATAAAGATGGTTATATAGATTCTTTTGATTTTGAATCAATATAGACATGTGAATCTTGTTTGTTGGGCAAGATGACCAAGACTCTCTTTTTAGGTAAAGGTGAGAGAGATAGTGATCTATTAGGACTCATACATACTAATGTATATGGGCCTTTTAGAACTAATGCCAGAAATGAGTATCAGTACTTCATTACCTTCACTGATGACTTCAGTAGGTATGGCTATGTGTACCTGATGAAACACAAGTCAGAAACCCTTGAAAGGTTCAAGGATTTCATGAATGAAGTATGAAACCAACTTGGTAAAAGTATTAAAGCACTTCAATCTGATCAAGGTGGAGAATACTTAATCCAAGAGTTCGAGGACCTTCTGCGAGCCCGTGGTATTGTATCACAATGGACTCCACCTGGAACACCACATCATAACGGTGTGTCTGAAAGAAGGAATCACACTTTATTGGATATGGTGCGATCAATGATGCATTTTTCTGATCTTCTGATTTCCTTCTGGGGTCATGCTCTTGAAACTGCTACATTTACACTTAACTGAGTACCATCTAAATCGGTTCAAAAGACACCATATGAGATATGCATTGGGAAGCATCCCAATATGTCTTTTATGGGAATTTGGGGGTGTGAGGCATATGTCAATAAAATGTTTCCTGACAAGCTAGGCCCTAGATCTGATAAATGTTATTTTGTTGGATATCCTAAGGAGACCAAGGGATATTACTTATACCACCCAACTGACAACAAAGTGTTTGTTGCTAGAGATATTGTGTTCCTAGAAAAGGAATTTATTTCCAAAGGAAGCAGTGGGAGGAAAATAGAGCTTGAAGAGGTTCAAGCCCAACAAGAAGACATTGAACCAGTAGATGTATAAGAGGAACATAGAGATTCACAAGATGTTGTGGAATCTCAGTTTGCTCAAATAATACAAGGACCTCATAGATCTAGTAGGACACGCCTTGAACCTGAGAGGTTTGGATACCTTGTGACTCAGGAAGGCGGTGAGTTGATCATAGATGATGATCCAACTACCTATCTAGAGGCTATGGAGGGACCAGATTATGAGAAATGGCTTGAGGCCATGAGATCCGAGATGGAATCCATGTACTCCAACAAAGTATGGACTTTGGTGGAACCATCCAAAGGGGTAAAACCCAGAGGGTGCAAGTGGGTCTTAAAGAAGAAGACTGACATGGATGGCAATGTGCAAACTTATAAAGGAAGATTGGTTGCAAAGGATTTCTGACAAGTTCAAGGTGTTGACTATGATGAAACTTTTTCTCCAGTTGCCATGATTAAGTCCGTTAGGATCATGATTTCTATTGGGGCTTACTATGACTATGAGATTTGGCAAATGGATGTTAAAACCACATTCCTTAATGGGAATATAAATGAGGATGTGTACATGACACAACCTGAATGTTTTGTAGATCCAAATAATGCCAATAAAGTTTGTAAGCTACAAAGGTCAATCTATGGATTGAAGCAAGCATCTTGGAGTTGGAATCTTCGATTTGATGAGGAAGTCAAAGTGTTTGGCTTTATTTAAAATGAAGACGAACCTTGTGTGTACAAAAGGGTTCGTGGGAGCACAACCACATTCCACATATTGTATGTGGATGACATACTATTAATGGGGAATGATGTCTCAACCTTAGATAAGGTAAAGACTTGGCTTGGGAATACTTTCTCAATGAAGGACTTAGGAGAAGCATCCTACATTCTAGGTATTAAGATCTGTAGAGATAGATCTAAAAGGCTTCTCAGACTAAGTCAAAGAACGTACATTGACAAAGTGTTGAAGCGGTTCAACATGTAGAACTCAAAGAGAGGAAACATCCCCATGCTACATGGAGTCACCATCTCTAGAGCTCAATGTCCCCAGTCTTGTGAAGAGAGGGAGCATATGAATGGGATCACATATGCATCAGCCATCAGATCCATCATGTACGCTATGTTGTGCACACGCCCAGATGTCTCGTATGCTCTCAAAATGATGAGCATGTACCAGTCAGATCTAGGGAATGCTCACTGGACAGACGTAAAGAGCATCCTCAAGTACTTGCGAAGGACTAAGGCTTAGTTCCTTATATACGGCAGTGAGGAAGAACTGGTTGTAAGAGGTTACACCGATGCAAGCTTCCAAACTGACAAAGATGATTACATATCACAATCAGGATTTGTATTTTTCCTTAATAATGGAGCTACGAGCTGGAAGAGTTCCAAGCAAGAAATAGCTACCGATTATACTACAGAGGCCGAGTATATTGCTGCTTCACATGCGGAAAAGGAAGCTGTGTGGATCAGGAAGTTCATCACTGAACTTGGTGTAGTTCCCAGTAGCTGTGATGCAATTGAGCCTTATTGTGACAATAATGGAGCTATTTCTCAAGCTAAGGAGCCCAGATCACATCAGCGGTTCAAGCACATACTACGACACTTCCATCTCATATAAGAGATCGTACAGTGAGGAGATGTGAAGATTTACAAAGTACCAACTAAAGACAACATAGTTGATCCACTGACTAAGGCCCTTTCTCAGTAGAAGCATGATGGTCATGCTAGGTCACAAGGACTGAGGTTCATAGGTGACTGGATCTAAGTGCAAGTGGGAGTCTGTTGGTATGTATTCCCATAGAGCAAGTCATGTGATGATTGTAATGGGATACTTTGTAAATGATTTGAATAATAATAAAGGCAATTTTCAATCTATATGTTTTAACTATTTCTGAGATGATAGTGTAACATGATAGATGTCTAAAGAATTTCTTACTCGATGACGTATGCTTTTAGGTTAAGCACCTAAACGATGAGATCATACAGATGTTAAGAGTATACATTCTTGTTTAGTCCCTAGTCGGTTGTTATTGTGGAAATAACCATAGACATCAATAACACTAAAGACTAGATTGTGTTTTAGTTGATGACAGAATCTCATTAGTCATGTATGGTGATATCAGACCAAGCACATAGGTACTTGTTAGAGAACAAGTGTATCAGACAGACCCACTATGAGAGTGACACATGGAACCATGATTTGGTAGTCACAGTCATCTCTCACAATGATGGTGGTGAGTGTGATTCTTCGACCTGAAATCACTACACTCAACACATGTCGTTGGGTACACTTTGACATCATCAAACGCAGTCCTGAAACATGGGTTGTTATAAAGGTGATGATTGGGTGACGTTGACACATGGGGCTTTTGAGGGGTGAGTGATAGATATGGGATTTGTCCCTCCTAAGGGAGTTTGATGTCCATGGCAACTTGATGAGTAGGATTGAGAAAGGCATGTACATGCATCAATATGTGATATTGATGTCACACACATCTCACCCACTCTGCTCTGAGATCAAGGAAATGGATGAACGTTGAAAGGATGATTGTACCATGCCATGAGTTCATTCTGGACATTAGTGACAAAGGAATTATATATTCTCTGTAACACCATTCACGGATTGTAGGATTGAAAGTTGTTCTCTGAATTTCTATTTCACTTGGGTAGCAATGATGTGTGACTAGGCATTGCACTTTGCTTGTGAAATCATAAGTGTTATGGACTTTCACTACCAACATGAAATGGACCTGTAGGGTCACACACAAAGAATTTAACCTGGAAGAGGAGTTTGTCCACAAATGATGTTTAGATTGATTACTAAAGGAGTTTAGTAGTTCAATTAAACACCCAATCGATTCATAGCTCAAAATCATAGTATTCAAGGTGTTGGATCAGATGATTAGAGTATCAGATTGATTGAAACTGCAATTGACTGGTCTACTGCCCCAACCGATCGACTCATGTAGATGAATAGATCGGCTCAGGCTGGTGAGCCGAGCGGCTCAGGTCAATGAACCTATTGGTTCACATAGTTGAACTGGTCGGGTGACCAACCGAGTTCGTTTGACTTGTCAAATTTGATTTGGACAAGGACTAATATATGATTAGTTGGAAACGAACATGGAAAGTCAATTTGAGTTGGACCAGGAGCATGAACTGATCGAATAAAGCATGAACCGATCGGCTCAGATGCCCCAAACGACCAGTTCAGCTGTGAACCGATCTGCTGAGGTCACTAACTAACCGTTTCAGGGTTGAAACGATCGGTTCAACTGGCACAGTTTGTCAAATTTTGTGGAAAATCTCAAACCCTTATACTCCTTCTTTAATCCCATATTTCTCGGGGTAGAGAACTCTATCCCATGACCCTCCTATATATAGGGGTATTGGGGGCTTCTCACAGTACAACTCAGAACACCACTTGCTCTGCAAAGTTGTCATTCTCTCTGGTTGTGGTAACCAGGAGAGCTCGAGCAAGTACTACCCAATAAGGGAGGCACAGCAAGGGAAAGACAACTGCAGAAAAGAGACTGGTGGCAGGAGAGTGTGTCGGTGACTAGTACACTGATAGGAGGGTGTGACTCCTTCCCGTGCCTTGTACGAAAAGGCGATTAGAGTTCTAGGTGGTCTGTGTGGAATACTACAGAGGCAGGAGACTTCTGCCGCTCGGAGGACAACTTTCAATCCTGACAGTCCCTCTGAGACCAGGAGCTGCAGAGACGCCATCCAAGACTGGAGGTGAAGACCGTGCAAGCCGTGAGGTAACATCGCTGAGCAAGCCTCAGGACAAGGTATGTCTCTACAAACCATCCTTCCTATTGTATAGACATTGACGTGATTCCTGAGTTCTGGGTATTGGGGAAATTTTTTTTGTTTCCGCTGCCTTCTCTGCCTCCCCTAAAGCCCAACAGTTTGGTTCCTTGATCAGTTGAAATACTTAATACACATGTTAGTAATACAGTTTGAAAAATATTTGTAACATTAAAATATGAGTGTGGCATATCCAAAAAGCCAACAACTATTGCTTGACCTTTCATCAATATATAAAGAGAAGGGAAGAGGACAACAAATAATGAGGGCCAAGGGGGAAACTATGTTGGGGATTGAAAAAAGCCAAGGCAAGATGAAATGCCTAAGGGAGTTGGGATGAGACATCAAAAAAAGTACTAGGACAATGGAGAAAGCCTACAAAATCTTTAGGAGGTCGATGATATCTCCCACCAATTTAGCAAAAATATTCCTTATCATAGAGACTATTTTTTCCATAAAAATATAAGTAGATACCACCAGAAGATTTTTATCTATTGAATGAGGAAATTGAAATTGATCTTGAAGGTTGGTTGCAATTATGGAGGTCGAGGCCAATCACAAATGTTCTACCTACTATGGAAAAGATTAGTTCCTCTGTCGGGGGCTCCTGTCCCTACATGCTTGCTATGTGGCCAACACAATGACTCCATTACTCATCTTTTTGGGAGCTACAAATACTAGAAATATATTTGGGGACGTGCTCAACTTAAACTCAACATCAGAGCCTCATATTCTTTACATGAATGCCTCATGGATCTTGGTAAAAGGTCAAAGCAATCCAGAATCATTGAAATTTGGGCCATCACTGGTGTTGTTCACTTCATTTGGGAGGAGCACAATAAAAGGCTACATAACGGTGGCGCTTCTGACTTTGTCACCATCTTCAGCCGTCTTGCACTTGAGATCAAGAGAATGTACTTTACTTTTAAATCTTGTCTTGATTTCCCTCCTATTATAGCTAGGAATTGGTATATGTTGTAACCATTTCCTAGGAGTGTGTAGTCACATGTATGGGTGTGGCTTGTAACTTTGTCCCCTTTTAGGGGGTTTTTGGAATATACTTACCCAATTTTCCAAAAAAAAAGTAGTGAGTGGGTGTCCATCTAATCATTATCAAGATGATCTTCAAATATAAACAAGGATGAAACTTTGTTTTCAATGGTAGAGGTATGAACATGGACATTATGAGAAGCCATGTTTAGAAGTTAAGTGGGTTTAGGTCAGTTCTAGGTGTCCTTTTTTGTTCTCAATTGAAAGTCGAGGGATTTTAGTGGAGGTTCTAAAGAAAATAGGGGATATTTATTATATTGTAAAGTTAGTGCATGGTTGGTGCTAATATGGAAGTGAAGTATATATGTGCATTCTCAATGAGGAAATCATCCTTTTTCAGGTATAAGGAATAGGCCTAGAGAAACCAACATCCAAGGTATATGTCATTTGGGAGAGTGATTGGTTGATATAGATGGAGGTATAGTTGTATAGGTATAGGGTTGGGTAATGGATAGCTCTACCAAAACCATGAAGCTAGATTTTTGTCTTAGAAAAAGAAATCCAAGTGAAGGTTAGAAGGAACTCGTCTTTCATATATGAAGATCCCATCATATCAGACTAGAGATATGAGTAGACAATGTGCTTGTCAACAAGAAAAGTAAAGTGCAAAATGATATGCTTTTTGTATTGACAAGGCACACCTATATATATGGATACGGGTGGAGCCAATACCCATTTACACCATTTGGGACTAATACCATATACATAGGGAATATATAGGGACATAAAGTATAATGAATAAAGGGAACAATAAGTGCTTATTATTCTAACACCCCCTCAAGCTGATGTGTAAATGTCATAGGCACCTGATGGAGCCTCCACTCGCATGGAGTTGTGTGCACCAATAAAAATCCTAGAGATAGTAAGTCTCTAAGTTTAACCTTGCGTGTGCTATAATAAGATCTCCACCCATGTATGCTAAGGTATGTCAAAGTCTTATCGTAGTACAGTTGAGGGTCAAATCCACAAGACAACGGTCTTGTTAAGGATTTAGCAGGATGGAAAATGTTATAATTCTATTTATCTACTTAAGAGTTGATATCTAGATCAAAGAGTTGATTGGATGATTAACCTAAAGTGCAAGGTAATGTAAATGACAAGAAAGTAAATTTAAGTTTGAAGACAATATTTTGGATACCACTAGGATGTGATCGAGTTTCACCACCGCTACACATGGATCAAAACATACATCATACAAACATGGCTTGCAAAGAAAAGAGTCAAAACAGTTAGTAACTTTGTAGACTTAGCTTCCTTTCGGATAACTAACTATGAGAAACATGTAAGTGTTATAATGCCAGCCATCTCCAAATGAATGGTCACTTACTTTTCATCACTCCCCTCACAAAATGTGTTCCTCGACCTGTCAGAGTTGTACTTTCATATGTCAACTGATTCCATTTCATAGTATGAAAGTACAACGATGGAGGTGAGTTTACTCCACTCCTTGAGAAATGCTCCTAGATACTGAATAGATGTATGGGGACTACATACATCAGGAACCAACATGCAGTCAATATTCGAATCTAAAAGTACAAATGTAGACAATTCACACTAGTAGATAATAGATAACACAAGTTGGTGATCAAGCAACTAGAATTCATTAAACGATTTATGTTGAACTAAAACGATAGCATTTCTCTATTGCAAACTCATGAATTACAATACATGGAATGAAAACATGGGTATCGGGGCTACTCCCTGCACCCTAGTGTATGGAACTACTCGCCCATGGCAAGGACAAAGAACGGGGTGGGAAGAGAGAAGGAAAACATCATATCTATGTAGGACGGAGGAAGGTCGACCCCCTAGAGTAGAGAGAAACTGTATTCACACCACGTGGTTGCCTTGGTGTTGGATCCTCAACTTCCCACTTTCTATGTTGATGAGAGAGAAAGCAGCTTTAGGATGGAGTGTGGATCTCAGACCGGAAGCCTTGGGGTGATGGATGAAGGTTGAAATAGTTGTGGAATAGTTGGGGTAGCCTTTGGGGGTCTAAAGATCCGATCCCAAATGGGGACCCCTTTGGTCCTATTTATAGGCTTCCAAGGAGTCTTGAACGGTCTTGGGACCATTCTGGATCTTAAATGGTTTGGAGATCATTTGGATCCTGAACGGTATGGAGACCATTTGGATCCTCAAACGGTTTGGAGACCGTTTGGATCCTGAACAGTTTGGAGACAGTTTGGATCCTCGCTTGATCTTAGGGCGGATTAGACTCGTTCGGTCTGGAGACCATTTAAGCCTTGCTCAGTCTTGAGATTGTTTGAAGCTTGGTTGGTCTTGGGACCGTTTGAAGCTTGGTCGGTCTTGGGATTGTTTGAGGCTTGGTCGGTCTTGGGACCGTTTGGCTTTCATTCAGTATTGGGACCGATTGGTCTTCATACGGTCTTGGGACCAGTTGTGTCCTTAATGATTTGGAGACCGTTTGAGCTCTTCATGGTTTGGAAACCGTTTGGGGTTCTTCATGGTCTTGGGATCGGTTGAGTTCTTTTGCAATTTTTTTGTGTTTTTCTGTAAGAAGAAAAGGGAGAAATGTTAGTCTATTGGTATATTAACAATAAAATGGAAAGTTAAGTATTGTATCTAATTTATCTAAGAAAGAGTATGGAAAACTAAGAAAAATTAGTAAGATAACATCAAAAAATGGGAGGTTACCACCCCCCACTTAGAATCTAGCTTGTCCTCAAGCTAGATAGAGCTAAGGAACGTAGTGGCGAGGTGATTTATTTAGTGAAGAGTTCCATACTCTTAACTCAATTCTAAACCAGAGATCACTCAGAGTCTTATCGGGGCTTCTACTTGCACTAACTCGTTTAGGTATTGGGAGTTGCATGGATCTCAGGTTTCTTCCCTATCATGTAACTCACATTTGGACCACCTTTTCCTTAATCGCATTTTGTGCATGTCTTTGAATCTAAGAAGTTTTATACTTCTTTGTAGATCCTACCGAAAGTTAAGATGGGTACGAGGGTTGGCTGAAGGCTTGCAATTTAACTCCCCCTTCGAAGGGGGGAGGGTTTATCTAAACTTTTAGGTCCTCACTATCGGGCATGACACATCTGCCTTTATGAGGGCAGATGGATGTACCAGTCAGGCGAGACCTTTATCAACTTTTATATATTTGGAGACCTTAGGATTTCACTACTGCGTGCGACACATCTGCCTTTGTGAGGGTAGCTGAATGTATCGGCTGGGAAAGACCTTTATTGGAACTTGATGTAAGTCCTTATGCATGGAACAACTCTCATGTTTTTATTCAACATTGTGGCTTTTATTCATATACTTACCACTTTAGGAATTGGGTATTTTAGGGATTTTATTTGGGCTGCCAAGCCTCTTTTAGAAAAGAAGAAAACTATTCCTTGGAGTTTATCGACATGCACTTGTTTCGATTTTTGTACTTGGTGGTCCACCTGTGAGGTCTCTTGACTTGGATTTCACCTGGTTCCCTCTCATCCTTGAGAGCGTTTGTCTTGTTTTGGCCATGATGTTAACCTGTGGAGAGTCTGACGTAGAATTGAAGCAAAAGCATGAAAATCAAGTATGAAAGTGATTTATTAATTCGCCATTACATGCCTAATTGTTGCTTATGTAATTGCTTCTGAGGACTACTCTGTCTCTAATTTAGCTAGGGGTGTCCCTTTTCTAAAATGAATGTTTTCTTATGTACAATAGTTATTCTATCAAAGAAATTATCAGAAGAACTAATTATCAGAAAAAGAAAATTTTGTATGAAAGAATAAAGGTAAATGAAAGAGTGGAGAGTAGAAGGTTTGAATATAATACCTCACCATTTCCCAGTGTACCCCCCTAACTTATCACTCACTCTGTCCACAGTGTCAAGGTGATAGGTTGAGAAGTAGACGGGCAAGGGTGTCAAGGTTCTGTTAATCCTTTGTTGGCTCCATTGGAATGGAGGAGATTTGCTGCAAACTTTCTATGTGAAGCGTGATAATCCACATCCTTCATGTCCTCCACATGTTTACCAAGAACAGTGAGGGTATACATCCAGTAAAGGACGTGGAAACCACAGTCGCTTGATTCTCTGATTTGTTGGGGACATCGGCGGCAGAAGGTTGGGCGATGGAAATGTTCTTTGTTATATGACTTTGTGTGCTTTTTGAGAAGATTGTGTAGTTGTTCAGCACAATCCTTCACCACTTCTTCTATGGGTGTCTTTGTTGTAACAATAAACTCTCTCTGGATTGGATCGAACTGGCTATCGGAACTATTGTAGATCACTATAGTGCCATTATGTAAGTTTGTTGCCAACAACATCCAATGCTCAGAGTGAAGGAATGGAAATAGGATGAACTTTGGAGTCGTATGTTGAAGATATGAGATACGGGATTCAGTGGTGCTGAAGTTCTTTGACTCGATTAAATAATCCTTCATGTATGCAGACACCATGTAAACCGTAGGTAGGTCCCGTGCTAGAAGAAATTAGTAAGCAGTCATTACGCTCATGGATAATGAACCTTTTATTTGTACGGCTGCACAGAGTGAATCTTCCATTACGAGAATGTTCCCGTTGAGGTAAACAATCTCATTGTTCTCTACATAAAGCTGAGACATGATGAGTCTGAGTTCATTATCTGAAAGACTCTTGCATGCAACAAGGTCAAAGTTTGGGAACGTTGGTTGTATAGAAGATAGGGGCACCATATCTTTGGATTATCTGTTGATGGTGGCCCCCTGTTAACAAATCAATGTCCCCCTTGTCATCTGCCATATCGAAAGTATAAGGGTCCCATTGGCATTTTTATGGGACCTTGGCGGTAGGTTGTTGTTATTTCTCCAACTCCTTTAGTATTTGTATGAAAGGTCACTTTTGTGGACGTTGGATAGTAGAGAATAAGTAGTGAGGTGCGTCGTCTTGTGCCATAGTGGGGTCCTTGAAGAACCGTCTGTCGCAGATAAGTTCCATTGCGTAACATCCCCGTAGAGAATGCAAGTCTTCTGTAGTTATCTTGGTAAATGGGATATGTTTGTTGAGTGCCTCTATGAATCTTATTTTATAGAAAGTGCATTCTCCTGATCCTTCTAGCATTTGGACTGCTGGGTTGATGATTTGGAACCAAGGTTGGTTCCAACCATATTGAAGAGATGGGCAGGCAACACATATGATTTTGAGAAGCTGGAAAAGAATGCATCTTACTTCTCCGGCTTCTAAACCAGTAAAGTTTATCCATCCAGCCTTGAGCTCACTGGCACAAAAATTATACACCTTGGCATCGCGGGTCTTGGTGTTGACAATCATTAGTAGCCAGTGGCCAAAAACTTTAAAAGGTACTATGATGTAGCATGCCTTCTGCGCGATACTTGTTTGCAGCCGCTCGATGGACTTTGCATGTAAGTCCATGTTCAATAAACTTAAAGAAAGAGCGGGTGAAGCATTGAAAACTGGCAGCAATTTCTTTGGGCTCCGGAATTCTTCTGTAGTGTTAGCAAGGAGGACACGGAAGATAGCCATCTTCACCGCCGATTGTCGTCGTAGGAGAATACAGAAATCTTCACATATCAACTTCCACTTCGTCTTTGTATTATTATAGATGATGTCCCCCCGTCCTTGGCATCATCTACAATAGTGTTTAGGATGAAGATGTCCTAAACATCTAAAGTAGAGATGGCCGCCCTATCCAAGTCATGCATCTTGTGAGGTAGAGGCGGCGGAGGGGGGAGGTCTTGTGGTGGAGGAAGTGAAGTATGCTCGTTGTCGTCCACATATTATGGAAGATCTTCATCTTTGTCAGAATTAGAGTCGAGTCTATCTTCAGTGTCGAGACTCACTCTGTCCTTAGAATCCTCATGCTCTGGGGGGAGGGGTGCATCTTGTTCCAGGATAAAATAAGAGTGATGGCTGTTGTGATAGGGCTAGTGTTGGTTTCCATAATACATTGTTGAAACTCAGCAAAAGTTGAATCTTTTGCAGTGTCCCCCAGGGATCCCAAGGCTGAGAAATTAAAAAATTGATCCCCATATGACATTGTGACATTGTCATTATTATCGGGGGAGTGGTGGTCTTTTCTTTTACCCTCCTTATGGTCTCCACCATCTTCTCTCTTCGTATTATATGCCCCTCACTTGGTGCCTTCCCCAACATTGCCTAGGTCGTCAGGTTGGTCATCTGAGGAGGAGCTCTCAACATTGGAATCAGCTGAGGAGTCAGAATCCTTATCATCATCTTCATTGTCATCATCGCCATCTGATGCTTTGTCCTTTGGCTTCTTTTGTGCTGCTTTCTTACATTGTCGATGGATGGCTTGTAATTCTTCAAGTGCCACTTGCACATGCTCATGGGTTTCGAGAAGTGCATCGTGGCTTTCTTTAAGATTGGTATATCTTGCTTTGGAAGAGAGGAGTCATGCTGATAGATCGGTCATTTGTTCTTGTAGACGATTGAGTTCATCATTTGAGTGCTCCTCTTGGTAGAAGATAAATTGTGTGAGGCTGCTAACAATGCCATCCAAGCATGTGCTCAGTGTAGTTTGCTGGCGCTGAAGCTCGCGAAGGGTCTCAGGCAGAGGCTGAGTTTGTGTAGAGGCCCTGTCGACTTGTAGGGCCAACACTTCTTGCTGGCCTTTCATCCCAAGTATCAACTCTGGCAAGTTTTGTACGCGGTCGACTTGTTGGGTCGTTGTTTCCTACTGTTATTGAATACTTATGAGGATGCCTGGTAAGGCGTGAGTCTGCTCGTCGAGCTTAGATACATGTGTAGCAAGTCCCTACACATAAGAAAAAAATGATTGTAAGTTGTTAGAAGGGTCGGTGAGAAGGTTTCTAATAGCATCAAATTGTCGTCTGAATTCCTCACCGACCTGTGAAAAGGGGACCCCAAAGGTGGATGGGTGGGATGGCTGGGGTCTAGGTGGAATGGTGGAGGTGCCTTACAAAAAGACACTATTGATGGGCCCGCGAATGGCACAATGAATGTAGAGGGAGTCACCAGCGGTATCGGGGTGGTGGCGGATGAGAAGGGTGGCGGCATCTCGGGTGAAAAAGGTGGAACTAAGAATGTCGGGGGGAAAGTGGTGGAAGAAAAGGTGAGATCGGGAATTGAGGTGAAGAATGGGATGCTCGAGGATAAAATGAGTGAGGTGGAAGATGCGGGTGGAGTTGTGGTTGTGGAGAGAGGGGTTGTGGTGGGAATTATTGTGGAAACTAGTGGAAGAGTGGTGTATGGTAGAATGGTGGAAGATGGGAGTGTGGTGGGGGTGGTTGTAGAGGTGATCCCAACATCCAGATCTATGATGAAGGGGTCTAATGTGGAATTGATGATGTTTTCTTCATTGTGGGGGTGCTCTACCTCAGGGTTCATCTTGGATGTAGGCTCCCCGAACTACTATTGTGTTTGTGCGAGCAGTTTGGTCGATCGTGTTATGGGTATTTTCTTTGGCCTTGTCGCTGGGGCAGTGACACTATGCTCTATCTGCCCTACTTTTGCTTGTTTCTCCTTTTCTTTTACTGAGGCGAGAAGGTTAGCAAGCTCCTCTTCAGTGAAGAGAAGCTTGTCTTTATCATAATCAACCAGATCTAGAAGTGGTAGCAACGTCCTGGATGCTTTGACAGTTGGGCAGAAGATGTAATGGAGTTTGTCATCCTTCTCCTTTATAATATAGGTGTTCTTTAAGACATGCTCATTTTTTAGAGTGTCACCCTTGATCAAATTACATTTTTGAAGTGGTCCATCCATCTTAAGATATTTTAGAATTGAAGTTACATGACCACCCATGCAGATTTCCTTTCCGAGGGCATAAGATGTGTGTTTGTGTATCAAATGTCGTCTGATTGTTGATTGGCAACCCTTTTAGGATGGACCATAGAATAAAGAGGTCTAAAATGATAACATTTCCACTCTTTGTCCTATGGAATAGAGCGCATGCTATGATTTTTTGCAGAGTGCACACCAGGCCGGAATGTATGTTGGAGGCTTTACAAGTCTTTGGTTCATAGCTTGGAATCCCCGTCAAAGACTTCCAAAAGGTATGCATGTTGAACTGGGGATGGTCCAGGCCTGCCTCCTTAGCTGCTGATCTTGGTTGTCGATGAAGATTTCATTTAACAGATTCTCATTCAAGATGACTTTCTTTCCAAAGAGAGAGGTTACTAGCATGTAGTCACCTCCATCTTTTAGTTTATCTTTTGTGTCCACGAGTTCTTTGGTTAGGTAGAAGAAGAACTCCAGTGTGGGCTCAACATAGGAATTCTCTACGATGAAGTAGAATTTTGAAAGGTTCGCCTCATCAAGTAGGGAAAGAACTCTGTCATAGATTCCCATTTGTTTTAGTATGTTCGAGCAAATATACTTTGTTGGGCACAACACTTTGTCACCAGCCTGGAGGTTTTGGATATACAGATCAGATGATGTTGGTTCTACAGTGGTGGCAGCATGAGTGGCATGTTCTGCCAGGATTTATTCTCTTGTAGTTGAGGGCTGGACTTGCTTCTGTGCCCACCTTTTGATGGGTCTTTCTTCAGTGGCTTCCTAGGCCTTCCTTTTGCCTTTTGACTTTGTCGGTGGAGATTCCTCCTCAGAATTTGGTGTGTAGTCTGAACCTTCATCTTTGGAGGAAGGATCATCAATTTCTTCATTTGGATCTTCTACTAAACATTTGTTGACTCGCTCAAGGTTGTGGATAATCTTGGGCAAGCTAGCATGAGTTTTGCCCATTTTGTTGCACACGTCAAGTATGAGTTGGAGCTTATTCTGGTGCTCCAACAACTGCTCCCTGGTCCGGAGGTGGGAGTCAACAGTTTCTTTCACAAGTGTTGCCATTCTAAAAGTTAGACAAGAAATCATATATGTTAGGAAAGATTGAGATGTTTAGTGATCAATGGAATTTATGTTGAAAAGATTGCAACATTGTGTAAGATTCATGTTTAAAAGTCAAATTGAGAAGATTAAACCATTAAAAAAATGATGTGATAGTAAAGATTGTTTGGTATTCAAACGGTTTCAAAACCGTTTGTTGTCCAAACGGTTTCAAGACTGTTTGGAAAATGTGAGTTCCGAAACCACTAGGGAGACGAAGCGGTGATGGCAATGAGCGAATCAAAGGTGATGATGATGAGGCAAAAGCGATGATGGTGAAGTAGTGGCAGTAATTGCAGGTGTTGTTTGTGGTGAAGAGTGGCGGCGTCAGCGGTAGTAGTAGTGGCGATGGTATTGATGGCGGTGATGGTTGTGAGCATCCTCTACCTTGTTGCGACAAGTGCGGCTGAGAGAAAGAGAGGATGGGGCGATGAAGTGCGAGCAAACTCAGCGGAAGAGAGGGTGGAACGACGACAACAGTGTCAGAAGCATTAGCGTGGACAGAAACAATGGTCGCGCGGGAGTAGAGAAGTCGGGAGGAATGGAACAGGGTTCGCGTGAGATAAGTTTCAGGAATCGAAGGAATGAAAAAGGGAGGGTTCGAGGAGTATTAATAGAAAAAGGAGAGGCGACTATACAAATTCTCCTTAGGTCAAACGGTCTCAGGACCGTTTGGGTCCGAATGGTTTCGAGACTGTTGAGACCAAATAGTTTCAAGACTGTGAGGACCAAACAATTTCAAGACCGTTTGGGTCCAAATGGTTTCGAGATCGTGAGGACCAAGAGGTCATGACAAAACTATTTTGGTCAATTATTTTTATATTTGTTTTGGTTTCTTATATAAATTTTTATATTTTCTGAACAATGGGAACTAGAAAATTATCAAAGACAAAGCAAAATGAAAAAGAAAGGTGATACTTAGTTCTTGGGTTGCCTCCCAAGTAGCACTTTGGTTTTACGTCACTGGCTCGACAAAATTCTGACTTGATCAGTTTAATGCTACGAGGTCCTGAATGTTGATAGTATGTCTTGGAGTTTTATCGGCTAGAGTAGAGTATTTCTTTAGTCTATGGCCATTAACCATCCTTTCTCCTCCATTGTCATCAAAGATGATGACAGCTCCAGTTGGATAGATATGCTTGATAGGAAGGGCCTGGACCATTTTGTGCGGAGTTTCTTGGGAAACATTTTCAGTTTGGAGTTGAAAAGAAGGACCTAGTCTCCGATAGTAATATCTTTCCTTTTAAGGTCGCCATCATGCCACATATTAGTTTGCTCTTTGTAGATCTTGGCATTCTAGTAGGTAGTCATTCTTAGTTCCTCCAGCTCTTGTAATTGGAGTTGTCTTTATTTGCTGGCACTTTTGAGATCAAAATTCAATTGTTTGATAGCCCACCATGCTTTGTGTTCTAATTCAACTGGGAGATGGCATGACTTTCCATACACCAAATGAAACAGTGTTGTTCCTATTGGTGTTTTGTAAGCAGTACGATATGCCCAAAGAGCATTAGGAAGTTTGGTGGACCAATCCGTGTGGTTTCTGTTGACAGATTTCTCTAGGATAGCTTTCAATTGTCTATTTGAGACTTCAAATTGGCCGCTAGTCTGCAGATGATAAGGTGTAACGACCTTATGTTTTACTCTGTATCTTCGTAGAAGAGCTTCTAAGCTTCTTTCCAATAAATGTGACCCTCCATCAGATATGACCATTCTAGGGACTCCAAATCTAGGAAAGATGATATCCTTGAATAGTTTAATAACTGGCTTAGAGTCACAAGATACAATGGGTATAGCTTCTACCCATTTGGATACGTAATCCACAACAACCAAAATATAGAAGAATCCATATGATGTGGGAAATGGACCCATATAGTCCACTCCCCATACATCAAAAAGTTTGATCTCTTGACACATAGTTAGTGGCATTTCATTTTGTTTCGATATCCCTCCAGACAGTTGACATTTATTGCAAGATTGCACAAATTCATGGGCATCCTTTGCTATTGTTGGCCAAAAGAATCCTGACTGTAGGACTTTAAGAGCGGTCTTCTTCGAACTCATGTGCCCCCCAGTGGGGCCAGAATGATAGTGCTCTAAGACTGGGATAATTTCTTCTTCAGGAAGACAACGGCAGAATAATCTATCTGTGTATAAGCGGAAAAGGTATGTTTCATCCCAAAAGTATTGCTTGACATCATGGAGAAATTTCTTTCTATCATGGTAGGAAGCAGTAGGGTGGACGATTCATGTAGCCAGATAGTTTACTATATCGACATACCAAGGAAATCCAGTGGCAACTTTCATGAGTTGATCATCAGGTAGAGAGTCTTAGATAGGTATACTGTCATCGTCCTGAGACTCAATGCGACTTAAGTGGTCAACGAAAACATTTTCTACCCCAATTTTAGCTTTTATTTCCAAATTGAATTCTTGAAGCATCAACACCCATCGAATAAGTCTGGGTTTTGCATCTTGTTTCTGAATCAGATATTTTATTACGGAGTGATCTGTGTATACTATGACTTTTGATCCGATCCGATAAGAATGGAATTTTTCAAAAGTGTAGATGACTGCCAAGAACTCTTTTTTTGTAGTTGTATAGTTCTTTTGGGCTTCATCAAGCATTTTTTATGCATAGTATATCACATAGTGTTTCTTATCTATTCTCTACTCTAGTACTGCCCCTATAGCATAGTCATTGGCGTCACGCATTATCTCGAAAGGTTGTGACCAGTCAGGGGCTCTGTTGGTGGTTTACACTAATGAGTTTCTATCATTAAGAATGATCTTTTACTCAACTAGATATTTCCCGCAATTATACGAGAGTAGTTGTAGTCGAGGTCAAACACAAGGAGCATCGGTTAGTTAGGTGCAAGAGTTATGATTTTCAATAATCTAGATCGTTGTATACAAGATGATTGGATTAGAACAACTAAATTATAGATTTAAAACAAAATAGTAAATTATCACTTAAGAAAGGTTAAGATTTAGATTTGGAAGGATCTTAGACTTGGGATTTCACTATCACATCATAGTTTATATTAAATATGAATTTAAACATGTTAATTAACTTGCAAAGGAGGTTTGTAGTCATTACTCACGTCCCGGTGAAGTGATGATGATTTTAACTCCATACATCACTCTCGTGTATGTATTTCATTTCAAATCACAAACCTTTCTCCTCAACATAATCCCAGCCACTCTCGTGGTCAAGGACAAGTTGTCAAAAGAGTAACTCCATACTCTCAAACACATCTTCTCAGATTATGAAAGAAAGCATAAAACATGCAAGTATGATGGCCAATCACACAAACAAGCATTTCAATTCTAAAACAACTCTTGGAACATGCAAGAAACTAACATTTAGTATGCAATTCATATGTTCATACAAGCTATGACATGGGAGTTACTCTCCCATGTCCAAGATTCGGATTCTACTCATCCATAATCATGTATTGCAGAAATGATATGGAATTTTCAGAGTTTAACATGGTTTAGAGAAGGAAAAGCTAGGAGAATTGAAAGTGTAACGCAAGAGAAGTAGAATTCCGTCTTGGGATGAAATTCCACTCCTAAAGCTGCTCCAAAACGGACTGGCTCCTCTCCCGAGAAGCTGCACAAAGTTGGGGAAGCTTGGTTGCACCTTGGAGAAGACAATGGAGAAGAAGAGATGAAGAAATGGACTCCTTTCCCAAGAAACCACCCTTGATCTCCTCAAAATCAACCTCCTCTGCTCTACGCTTGCTCTGGGACGAGGGAACATTAATAAATGACCGAGCGTAACTGCCCATTAAGTTCCCACTTCGTTTTAAACAAAAACTCATATTTTTCAAAATGATGAAACTACCAGGTGCACGTCATGCACCGAAAGTGCACGACGTGCAACTTTCCAGAAACTTTCAATTTGCTCCAGAATGCAATGTGCATGGTGTGCGCTAAAGAAATGCACGCCATGCAACTTTCCAGAAACTTTTAGCTCCCCGTTGCATGGCGTGCGATGAAGAAATACATGCCGTGCAACTTTCTAAAAACTTTCAGCTCCCAGGTGCACGCCGTGCAACTTTCCAGAAACTTTCATTCTGCTCGATGCTCCAGGTGCACGGCGTGCATTTTCAAGACACGACTTGCACTTGGCTGTTCTGTATTCTGCTCATAACTTTCAATGTGTAGGTCCGTTTTACATGCCGTAAAAAGTGGTATTTGCGTAGTTTCGAACCCCAAAACATATAGATACTTGAGAAGTGATCCAATAAGTTATAATATGATATATTCCTCATCATTGCATTGCAAAATGTAGTACCTACAATCCAAACAATGAGACAAGTAAGAATAGCTAAAAATATATAATCTAGCATGAATGATAGTGATAATTGAGTCAAAACAACATGGATATGCAACCAAACATGATCTAAAAGATGATATGATTTTTTCACATCAAATCCCCCTAAGCTTAAACAATTGCTTGTCCTCAAGCAAAAAAGAGCATAGAAACACAAATGAATAATTGTCAAGTTCATGCATAGATCAAATGAAAAGAAAGATGTGTATAAGACCAAACCAACCATGATGAACATGTTTATACTCATAGCCATCAATTCAACTTAAACACCCAAGAAAGAGATTTTTAGTTCAGCAGGGGTGGTCACAACTAAATGAATCAATCAATTAAACAACACTATGTAGAATTTTGATGACCAAGCCAAGCAATTAGTGGATGTGCAACTCAAACTCTCAACTATTAAGGATACAAATGATGAAATCTTAGTTAAAATTGACAATTTTAGCTGTACTCTCCTTCTTTCTCAAAAGTGGTATTCTATGGATTATGGGTTCCGACACTCGGCTGCTAATGTAGGCTTATGCACACGTGGAGTGTCGGTTGGGGTATTTTACCCTCTTTTAAGACATACCACCTAACCATCATGGCCAGATCGGACTTACACTAGGCTAGCATGATATGTGGGCAGTGTAGCCATCTTTTATGGGGTATAAAGATGAGATAAGCCAAAAGAAATTTTAAATTTTTTCCAAAACATAGGAGAGTCAACAAAATTGCAACATTAACTAGATTTCATTCGTTTAATTTGAAATTTTTTTTTCATTGAAAGAGTGGTTGAAAATGCACTAAGAGCTTGGAAAGGGCATCTCGTATTCCAAATGATGTTGTAAAGTTGATTTACTCATAAAAATTGAAATCATTACATGTTTTAAGCAATCAAGGATGTGAAAGATGAATGTTCAGGTTAGAAGCATAAACCATAGTTAAGCACATGTTGATGGCCAAAAGTTTTCATTTGATTAATGCATGTCTTTTACAATTTCTCCAAATGATATATCTCATCAAAAGAGGACAATCAGTTAAGCATAGGAGTTCTATCCACATATAAAAGATAAACCTCATATCATACTAGATTTGCCACAAGAAGAGCATAATTGAAAACAAAAGATTGAAATGTGAACACAAAACAAAAGCAAATGACAAGAAGCAAATAACATGAAAGGGAAAAGCTAAAAGAACTAGGCTACCATCCGGTTGCTCCCCCCTAAGCTTGAAATTTGCAGTGTCCTCACTGCATAAATCAAACTAAAAAGGTTGCAACTGGGTACCTCATCATGGTGGAAACATCAAAGTCCATGGAGGACCGGTGCTGTGATTTGCAGCTGGAAATTGTTGTGCTAAAGATTGATGCCTCCTTGCAAATATGTCCTTGATTTGGGGCAAGCAAAAGCACCTATGAGTTGTAGCAAGAATACTCTTTTGTATACCAATATGATTTGTCTTTTCATTCCCCTTTGAAGCATCATCAAAATATGAGTTGGGAAGAGTTTTCTCATTATAAAGAAATGTGTCATCTAGAGTGTGAGGAGGAAGGACATGTGGCTTGCTTGATGAATCAACATGTAGAGCATGTGTTGTGGCTTTCTCCCCTTTAGTTGCAACTACATAATCGTCATGGGTATCAACATCATCATACTTTGAAGGATATACCTCTATAACAACTCCATTCTTCAATGTCACTGGCCTGAAATACGTAGGATTAATCTCCGGTGGACTAGGCAAGAAAGGTGGAAATGCTTCTTTGCTAAAAAGAGCTTGAGGGGTAATTTGTTTCTCCAAGATGTGTGCATGAGTGGCAATATCGTCCACCTTAGAAGAGAGTTGGCAAATAGCACCCTTCATTGATTGTCTTTGTTGTTGGAACTCCTCGTTTTGCTGCATTTGAGTTGAAATAAATGTTGCAAGCATGAACTCTAATCTAGGAGTTACTTGCGGTTGTTGTGGCTGAATGAAATTCGGGTTCACATTGTTGTAGAAGCCCGGTGGAGTGTAGCCCATTGGAGAATAAATAGAAGAAGCATAACATGTAGAAGATGAGTGTCCAAGCAACCCACATGCATCACAAATATTGTTGGTTGTTTGAATTAGTTGTGTGCTTAGATTCTCAAACCTTTGTGACAAAGTGTCTATCCTTGCTGCAATCAAGTCTATAGCATCAACCATGTGATCTTCCACTTGCATTTCTGAAGTAGTGTGTGAAAAGGATGGGTGGTATCTTATAGCCGAACTCCATTGGCAATGATTTGCTACCATATCTTCAATGATAGCATAGGCTTCTCTATAAGATTTGTTCATTAGAGCTTCATTTGCAGTTGCATCAATAAACATCCTTGTATTGTAGCACAAACCATTATAGAAAGATTGCAATAGAAGCCAATTTCTTAGACCATGATGTGGACAAAGATGTTGAAGATCTTTGAACCTCTCCCATGTATCATACAAGGTCTCTCCATCCCTTTGAGAATAATTGATGAGTTGAATCCTCAATTGTAAAGTTTTTCTAGGTGGAAAATATCTTGCTAAAAAGACCTTTAGAAGCTCCTCCCAAGTGTTGATTGACTTCTTTGGTAAAGTATAGAGCCATGCCTTGGCTCTATCTTTAAGAGAGAATGGAAAAAGAATTAGGCGTATCCCATCAGTAGGAACACCATATATCTTTATGGTGCTTAGCAACTGCAGAAATTTAGCAATGTGGAGGTTTGCATCATCCATTAGTGTCCCTCCAAATGCATTCAGTTGTAGCAATTGTATGATGGATGGGCTGATAGAAAACTCCTCTGCCTCAAATTCTAAAATATTAATAGGTCCACTCATGTGCATTGCAGTTGTACCAAAGTAGTCCTTAAGAAGAAGGTCATCCTCCTTGACTAGTTCTTCATGTGAATCTAGAAGATTAGGTGGACGTGGCTTAGGTGGTGGTGGTGTATGTGGTATGGATGAAGGTGGTGGATATGAGGGTGTGGAAGAATGTGGTATGGGTGTTGGTGGTGAATTAGGTGTGAATGATGGTGATGTGGATGAAGGATGCATGGGTGAATGTCGTTTGGATGATGGTGACATGGATGATGGTTGTGTGGGTTGTGATTCCTCCATACATGTTTGGGTTTCACTCCTTCTTGCTCCATGAGGGCTGCAAATGATGTGTTCATTTTTTGAATGTAGAGATATGCACGGTTCAACGATCTTTTTATGAACACCCCGTATGCTCCTACAAATAAACAAGGTGAGTGAGATACAAAAAAAACATGGAAGATACAACAAATTATGGTGATCATGATGAATTATGATTTATGGATGTGATGGTGGATATGAAGGTTGTGATCTAGTCTCATTTACTTATCAACAACTCTTACTCTAACAGGAATACCGATGCTCCCCGGCAACGGCGCCAAAAACTTGTTGGTGGTTTACACTAACGAGTTTCAATCATTAAGAATGATATTTTACTCAACTAACTATTTCCAGCAAGTATACGAGAGTAGTTGTAGTCGAGGTCGAACACAAGGAACATTGGTTAGTTAGGCACAAGAGTTATGATTTTCAATAATCTAGATCGTTGTACGCAAAATGATTGGATTAGAACAACTAAATTATAGATTTAAAACAAAATAGTAAATTATCACTTAAGAAAGGTTAAGATTTAAATTTGGAAGGATCTTAGACTTGGTATTTCACTATCACATCATAGCTTATATTAAATATGAATTTAAACATTTTAATTAACTTGCAAAGGAGGTTTGTAGTCATTACTCACGTCCCGGTGAAGTGATGATGATTTTAACTCCATACATCACTCTCGTGTATGTATTTCATTTCAAATCACAAACCTTTCTCCTCAACATAATCCCAGCCACTCTCGTGGTCAAGGACAAGTTGTCAAAAGAGTAACTCCATACTCTCAAACACATCTTCTCAGATTATGAAA
The DNA here is from genome assembly GCA_963693085.1 of Alisma plantago-aquatica. NCBI lineage: Eukaryota > Viridiplantae > Streptophyta > Magnoliopsida > Alismatales > Alismataceae > Alisma > Alisma plantago-aquatica. The sequence goes on along the minus strand of OY856411.1, from coordinate 1,062,636,772 downwards.
GAAAGCATAAAACATGCAAGTATGATGGCCAATCACACAAACAAGCATTTCAATTCTAAAACAACTCTTGGAACATACAAGAAACTAACATTTAGTATGCAATTCATATGTTCATACAAGCTATGACATGGGAGTTACTCTCCCATGTCCAAGATTCGGATTCTACTCATCCATAATCATGTATTGCAGAAATGATATGGAATTTTCAGAGTTTAACATGGTTTAGAGAAGGAAAAGCTAGGAGAATTGAAAGTGTAACGCAAGAGAAGTAGAATTCCGTCTTGGGATGAAATTCCACTCCTAAAGCTGCTCCAAAACGGACTGGCTCCTCTCCCGAGAAGCTGCACAAAGTTGGGGAAGCTTGGTTGCACCTTGGAGAAGACAATGGAGAAGAAGAGATGAAGAAATGGACTCCTTTCCCAAGAAACCACCCTTGATCTCCTCAAAATCGCCCTCCTCTACTCTAGGCTTGCTCTGGGATGAGGGAACGTTCATAAATGACCGGGCGTAACCGCCCATTAAGTTCCCACTTCGTTTTAAACAAAAACTCATATTTTTCAAAATGCTGAAACTGCCAGGTGCACGTCGTGCATCCAAAGTGCACGAGGTGCAACTTTCTAGAAACTTTCAATTTGCTCCAGAATGTAACGTGCATGGCGTGCGCTAAAGAAATGCACACCGTGCAACTTTCCAGAAACGTTTGGCTCCCAGTTGCATGGCGTGCGATGAAGAAATGCACGCCATGCAACTTTCCAGAAACTTTCAGCTCCCAGGTGCATGCCGTGCAATTGCGTGCATGCCGTGCAACTTTCCAGAAACTTTCATTCTGCTCGATGCTCCAGGTGCACGGCGTGCATTTTCAAGACACGGCGTGCACTTGGCTGTTCTGGGCTGTTGTGTATTCTGCTCATAACTTTCAGCGTGTAGGTCCGATTTACATGCCGTAAAAAGTGGTATTTGCGTAGTTTCGAACCCCAAAACATGTAGATACTTGAGAAGTGATCCAATAAGTGATAATATGATATATTCCTCATCATTTCATTGCAAAATGTAGTACCTACAATCCAAACCATGAGACAAGTAAGAATAGCTAAAAATATAGAATCTAGCATGAATGATAGTGATAATTGAGTCAAAACAACATGGATATGCAACCAAACATGATCTAAAAGATGATATGATTTGTGCACATCAGGCTCGTAGTATAGGTTCCAAGATCAGGGCATTCTTTAGAGTCATGAAGTTGCGTAAGCATTCTTGATCAAAATTGAAATCTACATCTTTAGTCAATAAGTGAGACATGAGATTTGCTATTTTTGAAAAGTCTTTGATGAATCTTCGATAAAATCTAGCATGGGCCAAAAACGCTCGTACTCCCCTGATGTCTTTTTGTGGTGTTAGTTTTGAAATGATGTCTATCTTTTCTTTGTCCACTTCAATCCCTCTTTCGCTCACTCGATGTTCGAGGAAAACTCCTTCTATCACCATGAAATGACATTTTTCCCAATTAAGGATCAGATTTGTTTCCTCACATCTTTGTAGCACTCTATCGAGGTTAAGAAGATAGTTGTCAAAAGAGTCCCCATAAACTGAAAAGTCATCCATGAAAAATTCCATGATGGACTCAGTTAATCCTACGAATAATGCAGACATACACCTCTAAAATGTTGTGGGTGAATTACAAAGTCCAAAAGTCATCCTTCTAAAGGCGTAAGTTCCAAAAGGGCACGTAAAAGTCATCTTTTCTTGATCTTCAGGGTGTATCATAATTTGATAGAACCCTGAATAATCATCAAGATATCAAAAGAATTTTTGGTGGGCCTGATGTTCAAGGACTTCATCAAGAATAGGAAGAGGGAAGTGATCTTTTCTTGTTGCCTTGTTCAATTTCATGTAATCGATACACATCCTCCATTGACAGTCCTTGTGTGTACCAATTTGTTTTTATCATACAAAACGACAGTGGTTCCCCCCTTTTTAGGGACTACTTGGACCGGACTAACCCATTGAGAATCAGAAATTCGATAAATGATACCAGCTTTTAGGAGTTTAAGAACCTCAAGGCAAACCACCTCTTTGAGATTTGGGTTTAGTTTCCTCTGGTGTTCTCGTAAAGGTTTAAACTCTTCTACCATGGGTAATTTGTGCATGCACAGAGCTGGATTTATTCCCATTAGGTCATTCATCTTGTATCCAATGACTTTCTTGTGCTTTCTTAACTCAGTAAGCCGTCTTTCTTCTTGGTCATCTATTAAAGTGGAATTGATAATGACCGGACATAATTTTTCTTCGTCAAGGAAGACATGTTTGAGTCCAACTGGTAGAGCTTTCATTTCAGGTGTCTTTGGTACTTATGTGATTTCCAAAATGTAGACAAATTTCAACTCCTCAAAGGTAACTTCAGGGGTTCCTTCGACTTGTTCAAGGTATTGCAGACATTGATGAACCAGTTCGTCACTTGAGAATTCATCTTCTGGATTTGTTAGGACGTTTTCCAAATCATCAGATGGTTTAGAAGGTTCTTGCTTTAATTGAAACATTTTATCAATTGCCTCGAGAAGAAAAACTTATTCATGGATGGTAGGACCTTTTAAGCTGTCAAAGACTCTGAATTGAACGGCTACCTTTCCCAATCTTAAAGTAATTGTGCCACCTTCAACATCGATTAGTGCTCCGACTGTAGCAAGGAAGGGTTTGCTTAATATTATTGGATACCTCAGATCTTCTTTTATGTCCATGATAACAAAGTCACGGGGAACATACGAGTCTTTCCCTACTCTTACTGGGATATCTTCAATAATTCCCAAAGGTGTAGTGATGGTAGAATCATCCAATTGAATTGTCATTGTTGTGGGTAGAAAATTAGTAAAGCCCAGTCATTTACACATGGAAAATGGCATAATAGATATGTTGGCCCCCAAATCGGCTAATCCTTTCTTGTAAGAAGAATTTCTGATAGAACATGGGATGCCAAAGGAGCCAGGGTCCTTCTGCTTCTTCGGCATTTTATTAAGAATGATGTCAGAAGTAGTTTGAGCTAATTTGACAGTCTCATGTTCTTCAGTCATATATTTCTTTGAGAGTAAAATCTTCTGGTATTTGGAGAAAGCTGGGATTTCAGAAAGAGCATCGAGGAATGGAATATTGACATATAGCTTCTTCATACCTTCCTTAAATTTCTGGAATCTAGTGTCTAGTTTAGTTTCTCTCAATCTACTTGGGTAGGGTATCCTAGGCTTATACAGTGGGACTTCTGGTTCCTTGGTGACTTGCACTTTTTCCTTTTCTTTCCCAGCCTCTGAAGATTTTTTGGTTTCTCGATTTGTGCTTGCAATTGGGTTGACTTCGGTTATATCTTCATCTTCTCGAATAACATTGGTGACTTCATCAAGAACACAGCCAAACCTTGTGGTGACCGCATTCAGTTATTTTGGTATGTGTTGATCGTGTCTCAGGTTTATTTTTGGCTGACCGGTAAAAGTACCCATTGGGGGTTTCAGCTGGGCTGTGATCTGTTCCAATTGAATTTCCATAGCCTTTTGTTGGGCTTGTTGGTTGGCAAGCATGGTTTGTTGAGATTGCAGCATTTGCCTAATCATGGATAACTCATCTATTGGCAAAGGCGGAGCAGTCTTTTGTTGATATTGTGTAACTTGTTGCTGCCCTTGTTGTTGTTTTTGTTGTTGAGGTGCTGGTAACTAAGGTTGTTGTGGTTGTTGTAGCTGAGTTTGTTGCAATTCTGGATGCAACAGAGGGTAGTATGTAGAAGAATTTCTTGGGTAGATAAGTCTTTGAGTCCCACCCCTATAGTTTTCTTGGTTTCGATCATAATTTCTTTGAAACCTAGGTGGTAGTCTATTGGAAGACCCACCTTGCATCTGGTGTTGTGGGTTGACAGTTCCCGCAGGATTCCCATACTAAAAACTGAGATGATTTCTCGGTTGATCCAGATTATAGTATACTTGGCCTGGTATGGAGTGGATAGAATTCACTTGCTCTAGTGGCTGATCCTTGAGATGTTCAATAATTGGTTCATATTGCAGTTGTGGTGGTTGTAGATCCATCATTACATTGTATAGGAGACCACATGATAATGTGGGGTAATCAGATGCATGACAAGCTTCGCAAGTATCAGTGGCTGCTTTGACTTGTTAAACTTGGGAGTTCTTCTTTCTATCATATTCTCCAAATGATGTTTCAAGAACTTGTTGCTTATGAGCTATGATTTTTAGAGCTTCGACGATGGCTTTCAACTCTACAGATTCCTCAGCTTTACAAACCTTTAGAACTCCTCTAATTTATGGCCTTCCCCAATTAGATTGGTTCTCAGCTCTGAGTGTGACAATCTTCCAAGCATCTTCATAATTCTTTCGCATGATATTCCCCCCAGATGAGGAATCCAAAAATTTCTTAATGTCATCACTTACTCCTCTATAGAATGTTTCTATGAGCTGATGTTGTGAGATTCTGTGATGTGGACATTTCCTCAGTAATTCCTTAAATCTTTCCCAGGATTCTGCTAGTAATTCTCTAGGAAGTTGGGAGAACTGGTTGATCTGTCCCCTAATCTGGTAGGTCAATGAGGGAGGAAAGAACTTTTCCAAAAACATTTCTTCCAAGGGAGTCCAGGTGGTGATTGGCTCTCCATCTAATGAGTTATACCAACTTAACGCCCTTCTAGACAGAGTGAAGTTGAAAAGTCAAAGCATGATTGCATCATTAGTAGCTCCGGCCTATGGCACCAATCGACAGAGTGTCTTGAATATCTTTAGATGATCCATGCAATCCTCTCCAGCATTCCCAGAGAATGAGATGCCTTGCATGATTTGGATCCATTGTGTTTGGATCTCAAAGTTAGGAGTGTTGATGAGAGGTGGATGGACTGGGTGATTATCTTCATAGTTCTTAGGAACAACGTAATCCCAAAGTTGCTTGTTCCTTATCAAAAGTTGAGAAGCTGATGTGGTTGCTTCATTTTTGGCTTGCATACGGGCTTGCTCTTCAACACAAACTTCAGCTTGAATTTGAGCACGTGTATCAGCGATGAGTTTTTCTCTCTGAGCTGCTATGGCTATGTTGACTCTTTCTAGCACTAAAGCAGCCTGACGTTGTTTGTCAGCCATCTGTCTGGCTTGTTGGCGGTTGAGTCTGATGCGTCAGTGGAAGCTTTGTTCTACCTCAGAGTCGTACTCTGGTTCAGGAGAGAATTTGATGTTATGCGAAGGTTGCATACACATTTTCTACCTGAGTAGAAGAAAAATCAAACTTCAGGCGATGTGGAAAAATGATGAGATCAAAAAGATATACGAAGTAATTATCAAAGTAAAGTGTAAAATCCTAATCAACTAGCAAGTTGACAAATGGAATTAAAACATTCTGTTGTCCCTGAAAACAATGCCAATTTTTGATGGAGCCTCCACTCGCATGGAGTTGCGTGCACCACTAAAAATCATAGAGATAGTAAGTCTCTAAGTTTAACCTTGCATGTGCTATAATAAGATCTCCAGCCACGTATGCTAAGGTATGTGGAAGTCTTATCGTAGTAAAGTTGAGGGTCGAATCCATGAGACAACGGTCTTGTTTAGGATTTAACAAGATGGAAAATGTTATAATGCTATTTATCTATTTAAGTGTTGATCTCTAGATCAAAGATTTGATTGGATGATTAACCTAAAGTGCAAGGTAATGTAAATGGCAGGAAATTAAATTTAAGGTTGAAGACAATATTTTTGAAACTACTAGGATGTGATCGAGTTTCACCACCGCTACACATGGATCAAAACATACATCATAAAAACATGGCTTGCAAAGAAAAGAGTATAAACAGTTAGTATCTTTGTAGACTTAGATTCCTTTCGGATAACTAACTACAAGAAATGTGGAAGTGTTGCAATGCCAGCCATCCCCAAATGAATGATCACTTACTTTGCATCACTCCCCTTGCAAAGTGTGTTCCTCGACCTGTCAAGATTGTACTTTCATATGTCAATTGATTCCATTTCATAGTATGAAAGTACAACGATGGAGGTGAGTTTACTCCACTCCTTGAGAAACGCTCCTAGATACCGAACAGATGTATGGTGACTACATACATCAGGAACCAACATGCAGTCGATATTCGAATCTAAAAGTACAAACGTAAACAATTCACACTAGTAGATAATAGATAACACAAGTTGGTGATCAAGCAACTAGCATTCATTAAACGATTGATGTTGACCTGAAAAGATAGTATTTCTCTATTGCAAACTAATGAATTACAATGAATGGAATAAAAACATGGGTAGCGGGGCTACTCCCCGCACCCTAGTGTATGGAACTACTCGCTCATGGCAAGGACAAAGAAGGAGGTGGGAAGAGAGAATTAAAACATCATCTCCACATAGGAGGGAGGAAGGTCGACTCCCTGGAGTAGAGAGAAACAATCTTCACACCATGTGGTTTCCTTGGTGATGGATCCTCAACTTCCCACCTTTTATGCTGATGAGAGAGAAGGAAACTTGAGGATGGAGTGTGGATCTTAGACCGACAGCCTTGGGGCAATGGATGAAGGTTGAAATAGCTCTGGAACAGTTGGGGTAGCCTTTGGGCGTCTAAATATCTGATCCCAAATGGGGACCCCTTCGGTCCTATTTATAGGCTTCCAAGGAGTCTTGAGCGGTCTTGGGACCGTTCTGGATCTTAAATGGTTTGGAGACCGTTTGGATCCTGAACGGTTTGGATACCGTTTGGATCCTCGAACGGTTTGGAGATCATTTGGATCCTCGAATGGTTTAGAGACTGTTAGGATCTTGAATGGTTTGGAGACCGTTTGGATCCTCGCTTGATCTTGGGGCTGATGAGACTCGTTCAGTTTGGAGACCGTTTGAGGTTTGCTTAGTCTTGAGATCATTTGAAGCTTGGTCGGTCTTGGGACCATTTGAAGCTTGGTCAGTCTTGGGACCGTTTGAGGCTTGGTCGGTCTTGGGATAGTTTGAGGCTTGGTCGGTCTTGGGACCGTTTGGCTTTCATTTGGTCTTGGGACCGGTTGGTCTTCATACGGTCTTGGGACCAGTTGTGTCCTTAACAGTTTGGAGACCGTTTGAGCTCTTCACATTTTGGAAATTGTTTGGGGTTCTTCATGGTCTTGGGATCGGTTGAGTTTTTTGCAATTTTTTGTGTGTTTTTCTATAAGAAGAAAAGGGAGAAATGTTAGTCTATTGGTATATTAACAATAAAGTGGAAAGTTAAGTATTCTATATAATTTATCTAAGAAAGAGTATGGAAAACTAAGAAAAAATAGTAAGATAACATCACAAAATGGGAGGTTATCAGCACCAAGCTTGTTGCATAGAAATTTTAACTCGAAATTCGTTGAGGGATTTTGTGAAAAGATCAACCACTTGATCTTCTGAACTAAGTAGAATAAATATAATTTGGTGAATTGTTCCTTTTCTCGAATGAAATGATAAACAACTTTGATATGTTTGGTTTGTTCATGAAAAATTGGGTGAGAGGCAATGTAGAAAATAGCTTGATTATCACACATGTTCCATTGCATCAAACTGAATGAGTCCCAGTTCTTTTAAATTTTCTTAGTGCTTATGAAATCACTGGTTGTAGGAACCATTGATATATATTCACATTCAATGATACATCGAGCTACCACTATTTTATTTTTACTTTTCCAAGATATGAGATTGTCCCCCACAAAGACAAAATATCCAAAAATTGATCTACAATCTATGACACATCCTGCCAAATCAGGATGTGAGAAGGCATCCACATTGAGATGTCCATTATTGGTGTATTGTATACCTTTTTCTAGACTCTTCTTGAGATTGCAAAGAATCCTATAAATAGCTTCCATATGACTACTATAGGGTTTTTACATGAAATGACTAACCACACTAGTAGAAAAGGATATATTTGGATGAGTAATAGTAAGATAATTTAATTTTCCAACTAGTATTCTATATCTCCATTGATCATCAAGTATCTCCCCCACCTCCTTAAGTAGATTAACTTTGGGATCCACTAGAGTATCTGTAGGCTTTTCTCCAAGCATAGAAGTCTCTTCCAAGAGATCAAGACTGCATTTCCTTTGTGAGCTAACTATTCCATCATTAGATCTAGCAACCTGAATGCCCAGAAAATATTTTAGGAGGCTTAAATCCTCTGTTTGAAATTTATTTTGAAGAAAATATTTGAGATGTAGGATACCCTGATGATCATATCTAGTACTAAAAATATCATCAACATAGACAATAAGGAGAACACAGCCTAAATATCATTGTTGATGGAAGTCTAAATGATCAAGACTTGATTATAGAAGACTGAATTCAAGTAGAGCTTGACTAAATTTCCTGAACCAAGCTCTTCAAGACTGATTGATCCCATGTAGATATTTATGAAGATGACAACCTAGATGTGACTCCCCCTGAGAAACGAACCCAATGGTTTGATCCACATATATTTCATTAGAAAGGTCACCATGAAGGAAATCATGCCTGATATCAAGTTAGAGAAAGGGCCAAGAAAAATGAGCTGCTAGAGAAATTTAAAAAAATGAACATAGGACATTTTCACAACATGAGAAAAAGTCTTAAGATAGTCTTCACCATATACTTGAGTGTATCCCTTGGCTACCAAAAGAGCCTTCAGACGATAAGCAACAACATTAGGTCCGATTTTGACTGAGTAAACCACTGACACCGAACATCAACCTTGTTTGTTGGAGTAGAAACTAGACTCTAAGTGTGATACTGAGAAAGAGCATTCATCTCATCTTCCATAGCATGATGCCATCTTGGGTGATTCATGGAAACTAATACAGAACTAGAAATTAAAATATCTGTTATAGATGATAAGAATGCTTTATATGAACAAGATAAATAGTCATATGAAGCAAAGTTAGAAATGGGATGAAGAGTGCATGATAGTTTTCTTTTCCAGATAGCAATTGGTAGATAAAGGGAACTATCATTGTTACCTGGAGCTCCAAATTGAGTGATGATTGAAGGAGGGTTGGTACATCCATTGTCTGATCCCTGATCTTGGCATGATGTGTGTAAACATGAGTGATGAAATATTTCTCTCCTTGTGACATAGGTGGGTAAGATATTCATGGAAACCATAACTAGGGATGTGGAAGAGCTTCTTCAAGGTCTAATGACAACCAGCTGTGTAAGAGCTTCTTCAAGGTCCCTCACTGGCTAGGGATCTCCAAAGTATGGGGTGTCTTCAAATAAGGTAACATCATCTGAAACCAAAAAGTAGTGATCAACTAGATCATAACATTGATATCCCTTCTGAGTCTTGGAATAATTGAGGAAGACACACTTGGAAGACTTTGGGCTAAGATTGTCATGACCAGTCCCAACATTATGAACAAAACAAACACATCCAAAAACTTTGGGAGGAATACTATAAACGGGATGACCAAGAAATAAAAGTTGCATGAAGTTGCTTTTGTTTAAGGTGGACGATGAAATGAAATTGATTAGATATGTGGTAGTGAGGACTGCATCACACTAGAATTCCTTAGGAACACTCGCATGCAAAAGAATAGTATGTGAAATTTCATCGACGTGACCATATTTTCCTGTCAACTACCCCATTTTATTGAGGTGTATGAGGACATGATGACTGTTATATAACTCCTTTGGAAGATAAGAATTGATTAAGAGAATTACTAAAATATTCTTTGGAATTATGTATCTGAAAAACACAAGTACACTGAGAGAATTGGGTTTCAATCTCATAAAAAAGTTCCTTACAACTGATAAAATCTCAGAATGATCTTTCATCAAATACAACCAAGGGACTCCAGAGAAATCATCAATCAAAGTGACAAAATATTTTTGACCAAGTTTTGTTGGAACCCAACATGGGTCCCAAACATCAGAATGAATAATATCAAAAGTTGACTGAGTAGTCATATGATCCCTAGATTTATGATGCTTTCCTTATTGGCATGACTCACAATAGAGCATGCTAAATATAGATAGTTGGTGGTGGATAACTCACACTTTATCTAGGTACATGTGTCCAAGTCGACTATGGATATGAAGAGGAGAATTTTCCACACACACCTTGGACACCAAACCAAGATAGTAGAGACATATTAGTTCATAACTATGACCAATCACCTTCTACTTTCAGAGGTCATATATCACACAATAATCAGGGTTAAATGTAACTAAGTCTTGAAGAGAATGGGTTAGTTTGCTAATGGATAGTAAATTGAAAGAAAACTCAGGAGCAAATATTGTTGATTAGATGGTGACTATATGTATAGGTTTGATAATCCATGTACCATGTGTTGGAAGTTTGGATCCATTAGTAATGGTGATAGATGGAAGAGGTGTTTTTTTGGTGGATAGATTGGATATAAGATGGGTTTTACCTATAATATGATCTATTTCTCCTGAATCAAGAACCCATAAAGACAAACCTACATTAGAAGATTGTAATATGCATGCAGTAGGTCCACCAGGGTGTTGTGCAAAGTAAGCCATTGAAGAAACTTAGGATGAGGATTGTTAAGAAGCTTTGTACTGACTAAACTAATCATACTCATCATCTCTCACTTGAATCTAATGGTTGGTGTCCCTTGAGGTGTCGTCATTGGATGCCACATTTGCATATGTGGTTTTGAGAGGATACATGTAACGACCCACACTTTTGAGTGTTTGAAAGACCTTAAAGTCACAAATCATTATGCATAAATTCTAGGATCAGATTCAAGAATTAATACATAATAGTAAACAATTTCCATTAATGAACAAATATTTACATGTTTGTATAAAAATCTCCTTTAAGGAGTCACATAAATTTTAGAAAGAGTTAACATGTACATGCATGAAGATATACCACTAAGACTAAACCTTCATGAATAACTTTAGTGTCTTCAACATATTTATCTATACCCTCATGTTCATGAATCAAGTATACGCGATACCTAAAATGCTGACAAACAAATATGCGATCAATATATTTCTATACTGGTATGTGGGTTCATACAATAATCACAAGTACACATATAAACAAACATATTTTATCTTGCATATAAGAACATAAACTTGTTTTCATATTCTAACCCATATCTGGTCTACTATCTCAAGTGCAATCAGTGTCCCTCTGGGGCTCATGTTCATTACCCTTAAGATCATTTTAACCCAAGGTTCAGAATATTATTATTTACTTTACATGATACTCATAGGAACTTTATAATTTGCAAGAAGTAAATAAACAAGCAAGCATTTTATCTTTCATTCAATCTCACCTCGATAAAATCAAAATTTGATACATGTATTCATAAGTGTAACCACGTACCTTATGCCATTGTAGAAACCATGCAGAATATATCACATTTACTTTAAGAGTGCATCCAAACATCCAAGAAACAAAGCATGCCATCAAAAGTATCTGAAACATGCATACTACATATGTGTCACCATGTATTTGCATTACATTAATCAAATCTAGATGAGTTCTAAAACTATGGTTTAGGGTTATCTTATGTTTGGACTAGGGATTAGGGTTGCAACCCTAATTCCATCATGGCATGATCTCTAAGATTACCAAACCTAGTTTTTCATAATAGGTGAAACCCTAATCATCAACTTAAGGATATTAGACTATTTGTGACACCTAGATCACATTATCAGCATTAGATTATAGCAAGATGTTTACACTGATTTTAACACCCTAAATAGCATGAATAAGATTACTAACCTAGAATCATCCATTTTTCAAATTGATCAAGGATTTATTCATTATACATGCATAGATCATGTATTATCTCAACATAAACAAATCTACTTCATTAAGCATCATATGAAACAAAACTAGGTTATCCTTTACATTAAACACATATTGCACATACTTTTGGAACATGAAGCATAATTAGGTTCTACAACTAATTTATTTAGATTCCTCTCGTTCAGTTGATAAACTTTGATATTATTACTTATATAATTCTGAGTTACCGATCATTTACTAGAATTATTATAAGATAATTACCTTTGAGCCAATAGGGTTCTGCCACGTCAGCAAATACATGCTTCTATTTCCTTTTCCTTGTTGGTGGCTGGTCTGGTCTTGAACCACCAGTTCATAACTTGAGCCGAGCACCAAAAGAGAAGGCATGGGGAGGCCTGGTTTAGGGCCGAACTGCTTTCCCTTCTCTCTCATGCGATCTTCCCTCTCACGTAGGCTGGATTGCCATCGGCTGGAGCAACCAAAACAAAGCACCGTGCAGCCCAGAAGCCATGATGCCAACCTAAAGGGTCGTTTCTTGATGTGAGTCATGGATAAAGGTACTCTTATCCAACATGCTTCCATCTCCTATCTTGATTCTTCAGCAGGTCAGGAAGACACCTCCACCGAGGCTAGATTGAAGGTGATGCCTAGCATCCTCACCACTGCCTAGGATTCTCGCCGCCTAACTCCACTCTAGCCACCCGACACTAGCATCCAGGGAAACAAAGTCCACACACATTTGGGCTTCCACGCACTCTCATTCTTATCTAATGTTGTGCCAATGTCATAGCTGGCAGTAGGTGGACATCGACAACACCCCCACTCCTTCACCCCGATCACTGCTGCCGCCAACCAGATGACCTAGCAACCCTAAAGCCAACCTCTGGGATCACCCTCCCCTCGCAGTAGTACCACTACACACAATGTCCATCTCAGACTCCCAGGCCCTCCTCCTTCTCCCTTCATGACGGGTCTACAATAGTCGATAAGGAGTCCACTTCGGCACCTCTTTCTCTGGAACTTGAAGGGAACTAGCGCACATCCCCTTGCCTCCGTCGCCTTCTACCAAGCCCAGCAATTGGTTGCCCGTGCGCTATGAAAGCCACCTGGGTGCATGCTTCCATGGCTTGGATTCTACTTCAGGTCTGTCGGCTGCTCCCATTGTTCACATGGGAGATCTTGGTGTTTCCACATCCTGTCCATGGACTCCCATCATCGGTCGACGGTTGGGCTTCCTTCTTGAACCGTTGGTGGTGAACACTCCGACATGAAGGATAGAGTCTATCCCTACATATATACATTGCTAATGGAACTTCCTTTGACAGTCCTGCCTCTTGAGGGCTAAATTCCTTCTCCTCTCTTGGCGTACAAGTAAAATACTACTAGGTAAGGTGTCATGTTTTAGGAAACAATTAATTGTATTCTTATTTATCTTGGATCTTATCCCACAATCCAAACCCCACGAGGAGATACTACCATATATTGTTAGTGCCTTGATAAAAAGCCACTAAAGGATTTATTTTAGTATATGGAACTTTATTGATTAATAAAGTGTAGATTATTTCATTATATCTCTTCCAAAATATATTTAGTGTGTGGAATTTATTGGAAAGTCCTTGATAAATGAAAACTTGTTCTTTTAAACATTTAAAACAATCTCATGGAATATCCTCAATATCCACAAACATATCTCAGGGACCCATATATAAACTCTGATTACAGCCCAATTACATTCCTAATTACCAAACTTAAGCATTTGGTAATCATTGCATCATATATTAGCCTCATATGTTTACATATGCCCAAAGCACTTTATTTCATTATATTGATCATTTAACATGAGTCTAGGGTTTGGAATCTTCAACCAAGATCCCTCAAAACACTTCATTATTATATGTTCCCTAATCCATTTAGGATTGAAATCTATGAATTTCAAGGATGTAACAATGATTGTGGCCAATGAGCAATTGCCTACAAACAAATCTCTTCTCCTACAACTAAGGGTGAGATCTAAGTAGCTATTGTAAGATTGATTAGAGCAATTACCTAGAGTTTTCTAAAGGCTAGATGGTGAGTAACATGAGGTGAAACACCATCATCTCTACTCTCTATTCCTACCCTTGTCTCTCAATTGCCCTAATAATCCTTACCCTAGAAACCTAGATTAGTTGAATCCAATAGAAATCCCACCTAGACCTTGGTCCAATTAAGCCTCGTAAGGGTAGATAGGGGGTGAAAGGGTGTAACTCCCCTCCCACACTCTATTCTATCCATGGACAACCAATAGTATAGGGTTGTTTCATTGCATTTGACTATTTTTTTTGGTTTGGCAATCTAGAATGAAAACATAAGACTTTCATGTTTTTTCAACCCCCAACTTGGATTCTTGTGACATTCCTCCAAATGTCCCATTCTTCCCATAATTTGCTAAAACCCTTCTTTTTTGTTTAACTTTCTTATGCTTGTATAGTTGCTTTCTTTCATTTCCACCTAGTTAATTGCTTAGTTTTTGCTAGTTAATCTTGCTACGGTAAATATTTCACCCTTTACGCTTGCTTAAAATATTTATTTTTAATCTAGGTCTCTAACTACTTTATACCTTCAATTGTTAGTGTAGTGTAATCTCTTTCTCTTGTTTAATTAGTTTCTTACTTTGCTAGTTAGAATTTCTTATTTAGGGTTAACTTAGGTTTTCTAGTAGTCTACTTTCAATTCTTGCATTTAATTACTTGCTTCATTAGTTTAATCAACCCACAAACCCGAAAAACCCTACTATCTACATTAAGAGCATAGATCATGCTAAACTAGCTCTAATGCCCCCTCTATCCCTGTGGATCGACCCCTTTGCTTTCCTCTTGCTTATATTACAATATGATCATGTGCACTTGTGGGTGATATATTACGATCTAAGTGATTGTGTTAGTATAGGACCCCCTTCTAAATTTGAAAGACCCAAGTGTGCTTACCTTTGGGTAGCATCTATTCATATCTCAATTGAGTAGTGTGTAGCCCAAGGTTGTGGAAATGCACTAGAAGAGACAACTCCTCTTTGTCTCTTCTTCTAAAATAAGTGTAGTTCCTAGTGGTCTATGTGAACTACAATAGAGGCAAGGTAATGTTATTTTTTCTAGGAGTACAAGGTCAAGATGTTGTCTGTGGTGATCAACTAGGAGTTGTTGCAGACGTTGTCCATGTGTGATTTGAAGAAATGTGCATGTTGTTTCGAGGGAATTGTCACTAGACTTGCTCTAGGACCAGGTATTACCTCAAAATGATCCTTCCCATTACATAGTTCTTGACACAATCGTCTGTTAAGGTAATATGACAAATTAAATTTTTGTTTCTACTACCTACTATGTAGCCATATTACCTTACATTGGTATCAGAGCCTTGCCAATATACTAATTTGGGAATTAATCGATATGATCTAATTTTGGTTTTTGCCTTTTATTTATTGCATACAATGTGAATATTTTTTTATTAATGTGCATATTTGATTAAATGCTACATATGATCACAAACTAATATATGTATATATATATGATATATATATATATGCAATTTATAGGCGTCGCCCTAAAATTGGTTTTGATGGAGGATGTGTAGCATGGTTATGGACAATAAATCTAAAATGTGTGTGTGGTTTATTTATTCTTGTTCATATCTCATTTTTCATATAGAGCCTCTACGTTCTTCTTCCAACATATAAAAGTATTATTCTTTCCTTCCTTGCTTCCCTTAAATGTAACTCAAGGTTTCTTATTTACTATGTAATGAGTTTAATAGAATTAGGATAGTTTAATTTCTTGTTTCGATGAAGAAGATGCTCAGTGTTAGACAAATCGACCGTCTCGAAGATGAGATGACCAAATGGAGGGCTAGGGAGGATCAACATAGGAATTGAACCAATTAGCTGGTGGCCCAGCCGATCAACTGGAGATGACCAGAAGATGTTGGATTAGAGACATCATTTGGTCTGACTGACCAATCAACCGACCTAGAGGTGAGTCAAGGGTTGAACAGATCAACCCGGATTGGTTCAAGCACAAATCTTCACCAACAACAAGTTGTTGCATGTGATGTAGACCTTAGGTTGTAATAGTTCCTTTGTGGCTCCAAGGAATTACAATAGCATGGCCATAACCATCACAGATGTTTGAATTGCATGTTTTCATTTGTGGGATATAGCATGTATGTGACACATACTATAAGTATGTGATGATTTGATATGTATATGTCTATATTTATAAATATAAAATCCCTCAATCAAATATATTAAGTCTAATATGCTTTCCATCAACAACACAAATGAAAAGCTTGATCAATTATGTGTAGGCACGCGGAGCATGGTTCTCTATCTATCTTGTGGAAGTGTGATGGTAGTTATGTGGGCCTACCAAGTGGGGTGAATTTCTATCTTGTTGGCTCTGGATCATGCTTAACCGGATGTCCTTAATGAGATTAAGCACCTAGAAGCGTGCAAATGACTACGACAAAGAGTTTTTCATATCATCTATCTAAGAATTACATAATATGCAATTGGCAAAAGTTTCCTACCTTAATGATTGATTATGGGCGTTGGCGTTGGGTGGGTAATAACTCAATTGTTTAGATCTTGGTTCATTAAAAGTTTGCATGCTACAATATTCTAAATTGATAAATGAGGGTTATCAATTTGAACAAAATAATGAGAAAGATAATTAATTAAAGGCCTAACTAGATATTGTCAAAATTTATTTAATAAAATCAAAGCAAAAACGTTTCTTTTACAAAATTGCAAATTTCTCTTGTAGAATCAAATGGAAATACACAACTTTTTATCTGTGATCAGTCCTTGAGAAGGACAAGTTAAATGGGAATAATTTTCATGACTAGTTCAGGACACTAAGAACTATTTTCACATAGGAGCACAAGCGTTGTCCCAGAGATCCAGATGAACCTACCCCCACTACACCTAAGGAGGACATGAATACTTATAAGAAGCCACTGAATATGTCGTTGATGTCATATGCCTCATTTTGTGCTCCATGAACTGAGTTGTAAAGTTAACATGAGAAGATGGATGTTAATGAGATGGTAACACATCTTAAGAACATGTTCCAAGATAAGGCAAGGTAGGAGAGATATGATGCATCCAAGGCATTGTTCAAATGTAACATGGCAGAAGGAGATCCAGTAGGTCCTCATGTGCTCAATCTCATTGGGTATATAGAGAACCTTTCTAGACTTTTATTTCCCTTGGGTCAAGAGTTGGCCATTGATGTGATTATGTAGTCTCTACTAGAATCATACATTTAGTTTGTCATGAACTACAACGTGATGACTCGACAAGCCATTGATAGAGTTACTTGGCATGTTGAGAATATCTAAGG
Organism: Alisma plantago-aquatica; assembly: GCA_963693085.1. Lineage (NCBI taxonomy): Eukaryota > Viridiplantae > Streptophyta > Magnoliopsida > Alismatales > Alismataceae > Alisma > Alisma plantago-aquatica. The sequence continues at coordinate 1,062,619,655 of OY856411.1, read as the reverse complement.
CACAAATGAAGAAAGACAAGCCCAATTATGTTATAATGATCAATATATAAAATGGGAAGTCTAATGGAAAAGGAAAAGCTAAGAAGTGTTCTAAAGCTGGCCAGAAGACCCAGTCTTCAATGTTCAAGGAAAAGGGAGGGTGAATTAGGAGACAATTGTCATAAATGTCACTAACATGGACACTAGAAGAGGAGTTGTTGTATCTAACTGGAGGAACCAAATAAGAAGGAGGGGATATAGATCTCCAATTCGGGTATAAACATCATGAGATAAATTGAACTACTTCTTCATCCTTGGGTATATGATACCGGATGTAGATCTCACATATGGTCAGATATGCAAGATTTGAAAAGAAGTAACCCTTTATGAAAGGGAAAGGTTGGGATGTCATAAACAATGGAGCAAAAGTTGTTGCTACAATAGTTAGAACTTATAGTTTATCACAATCCACAAGACATGTAACAGATTTTATGAACTGCTATTTCATATCTGCCAATAAATAGAAACATTTTACTTTCTACATCTTTTATGGACAAGGATGTACATCAAAATCAAGAAGTATAGTTAGTGTCATATTTCTAAAGGATGAGATCTTTCATGGCAATGTTCCAAATATCTTATGATCTATGTTTTTTGGATCCAAAGATAAATATTTATAACATAAATATGAAAAACTTAACATTTGATAAACTCAAACAATGAATACCTATAGCATTGTCATCTAGAGAACATAAATAAGAAATACATTTCTAGAATCTAGGATGATGTTTGTCTAGACTCTTTGGTTATTGAACCAATAGAGACATGCAAATCATATATATTTGGCAATATGACATAAGAACATTTCACTAGATGTAGTGGGAGAACGAGTATTCTATTACGAGTTGTAGATATTTATGCACATAGACCTTTAGGAATAAATTCTAAAGGGAGTTATTAGTACCTCATTGTATTTATTGGTTATCTCAGTTGGAATGATAATTTGTATTTAGTGAAATACAAACATGAATTTCTTGAAGTGTTCAAAGAGATCATAAATGAAGTACATAACAACCTTGGTAAAAGTATTAAGACACTTATATGATCAATGTTGAAATATTTTTACCAATAGTTTGAGGACCTCCTGGAGAGATCATGATAGTGTAGCACAAGGAACTCTACCTGAAACATAATGATGTATCAGAAAGAAGGAATCACACCCTAATGAGATATGTTGTGATTATCATAGAATCTAACTTATCTAATAAATTCCATTTTGGGCACAAGCTTAACACTAAATTGATGTATTGTATAAAATGGTTTACAATACACCATATGTGATGTGGTATGGGAAATGTCAGGATATGTCTTTCATTAAGATAAGGATTCAAACTTATACAAGAAAATAGTTTCTTGAAAAGCTTTTTCCTCAAATCACATAAATATTAGTTTTTTGAACAACTACTTATCTCAATCCAATAACAAAAGTGCTTGTTTCCTGGATGAGTGAATCAATTTCGAGGAATATACATCCCAAAGGAATCAGTGGTAGCAAAGTGGAACTCGAAAAATTTGAGATCAACAACCAAAACATTGAACCTAAGGAGGTACTATGGGAACAAGATGAATCACAAATTGTTGTGGAATCTCAAGTTTCTTATGTAACACAAAACTTGTAGTTATAGTAGAACACAACATGAGCATAAAATATTATGATATCTTATTACTCAGAAAGGTGGTGAGTTGTTCATAAAATGATGAGCCAACAACCTATCTAGAGGATAATGAGGGACCATATTATGAGAAATGGCTTGAGGCCATTACATCCAAAATGGAGTCCATGTACACCAACAAGGTATGACTTTGGTGGTAACAATTAAAGGGGCCATTAGGTCTTTAAAAGAAGGACCAACATCGATAAACTAAAAGATTAGATTGGTTGCAAATATTTTCAAACATAATCAAAGTGTTGAACATGATGAAATCCCTTTACCAATTATCATGGTTATATTCATAAGGACCATGCTTGCTATTGCAGCTTATAAAGATTATTAGATTTGACATATGGATATTAAAACAACATTCTTTAGCAGGAATATTTGAGAGGATGTGTACATGACATAACCTAAAGGTTTTATAACTTCATTAATGCAAATAAAGTCTATAAGATACAAAGATCAATCTAGAGGTTGAAATAAGCATCTCAAAGATGGAATTGGTTTTTTAAGTCAGGAGACATTTTTATTCAACTTGCTCTCCTCTAGCAGGAAATAATCGAATATCATAGGGTGTGCCTACTAGAAATTTAAATTTGGTAGGACTCCTACCATTACAGGAAAAGGAGGGGACGGTTTGACCCACAGGGTCGAGGGGAGGGTCGACATATAGTCAATCATCCTGATAGTTTTTGAAGTGGTGTCTGGCCAGACCATCCACCAGTTGTATATTTTTCTGGTTCACCTTCATGATAGTGTTCTCTTTAATGTCAGCCAGAATAGTTTTTATGTCTGAGACCCAAGTTCAGATAGAAGGCACATTGGCGGCCCCTTCCTTGAGTGCTTGTACTGCTAAGGCACTGTCCGACACCAGGAGAGCTCTGGAGTTGTGATTCAACTTGCAAGCTTATATAGAGAGGTGTAAAGCTCAAACTTCAGCTTCTACTACTGAATGCACTCTTATTGTTTTCACACATCCTCCCAACCACTGCCCATTATGGTCAATGGCCACCGTCGCTATAGTTGCCATCCTACCGTGCACAGATGCATCGGTCATCCACAAGGTCTTTCTTTCTTCATTTACATGCAGCTCGTGTTCATGGTCTAAATCTTCTTTATGTAGTTGTGTTGTGCTTCTGCATGCCTGTGAGATATGGTTTTGTAGACAGGTGGTCTGTAGGATTTGTCGACTCGTCGGGATATTGATGTTGTCGAAGATCGCTGAGTTTCTAGCTTTCTAAATCGTCCAGCAGGTGGTAGCGAACAAGCATTGGGTGTTCGTATCTTCCTTTAGGATTGTAGAAATCTAGTTTCTGATATCCACACCTGTGTCTGGTAAGGGTAAATTTCAGATATTCATCCCATTCCATACTTCAAATGCATGCGGGCAATCTCTTAGAGCATGCATCGTGGTCTCCTCAAAGCTTTCTCATCTTGGATAGACGGATGAGTCAGTAAACTTGTGTTGCTTTCTCCGAACATTTGTCATGATAGCCTCCTGTGTCGCCAACCATAGGAAGGTTCAGACTTTTGAGGGGGCTTGTATATTCCAGATCTCAAGCTATACATCATTAGGGTGGTCAGTGTCTTCCGAATGGATTAAATCGTACGCCTGGCTAGTTGAGTATTTACCTCTTTTGTCATGTTTCCAACTCCATATATCATTAACTTTGTTATAGTGAGGTATAGGTAGATTAATGATGTTTTGCACACACTCTGGTGGAAGATAGTCATTCAGAAAGTTCATGTCCCAGGCATTTTCCAAGTTGACAAGGCCTGCTACTTTTAAATATTTGATGTCTTCTGTGATAGGTCTTGTGCAAATGTCTTCCAGTTTACCCATATCTGGTACCCAACTATCATACCAGACTGACCTATCCAATCCATTTCCTATCATTCTTGTGCAGTTGGCATTGACAAAATCCTTACCTGAATAGAGTGATTTCCAGAACGGGCTTGCTCGGCAGCCTCTCCCATCCCTATGACTTTTGTATTTATTTAGCAGTCCCTCCTCTAGGTTGAGGGTTTGGCATTTAGAAACGCCCAAGTATTCTTCCACATGATGGCTTTGTTCCAGTTGGCCATGGATTTGATGCCCAGACCTCCCCTATTCATACCCATGGTCACCTTCCACCATGATACTAGGTATGTGGGTTTTTCTTTGTGTTCCCCTCCCCATATGAAGTTTCGGATGATTTTATCCAATATTTTACAAATTGAGGTTGGAATGTTAGCTATTTGCATTGTGTGGGTTGGCATGGATGTAAGTATAACTTTTGCTAAACATATCCTACCTGCTAGGGATAATGTCCTAGCCGCCCAACCATTTACCTTAGATGTAATGTTATTGTCTAGGTAAGCATAAGTCTCTTTGTTAACTCTTTTCTGTAACAAAGTTATGCCCAGGTATCTCCCTAAATCAACTGTATCGGCTATACCACTGGCTGAGCATATTTGTATGCGGATGGCGTAGGTGATTGATCTGGCAAAATAGATTTTAGACTTTTCAATCGAGATTTTCTGACCTGAAGCCGACTCGAAGAGTTGGAAACATTCGTTAATGTTCCTTATCTGCTCCAGGGAGGCATGAGAAAATATGATAATTTCATCAGCGAATACAATGTGTGAGATAGTTGGGCCCTTTTGAGACATCTTAACCGGTTTGCATCTTTGATTATCCACATAGTTGTTGATGAGTTGAGTGAGCCTTTCCATTCACAGGATGAAGAGGTACGGGGAGAGGGGGTCCCCTTGTCTTAGGCCTCTAGATGCTTTAAACGAGGGGAGTGATTCTCCGTTTAGAGTGATGCTGGTCTGACCCATGCAGAGGGAGTTCATGATGTATTGGTGGATGTTTCTTGGCCAATCCATGTGTTTCAAGGTGTCCTCAATGAATTCCCAAAATAGCCTATCATATGCTTTAGATAGATCAATTTTCATAGCCATATAGGGTGCACTGGAGTTTCTTCTCATGTTGTGGATGATCTCCTAGATGACAATAATATTATCTGATATATTCCTTCCTGGTACAAAACTGGTTTGGACTTTTGAGATCCAGTTTGGGAGATATTGTTTGACTTGTTCAACCACTATTTTAGAAGCCAATTTCATTATAGTGTTGTTCAAAGATATAGGGTGTTGTTGATTGCAATTTATCGTACTCCTGCACTTTGGAATGAGTACAATGCTAGAGTTTGCCAGTTGATCTTCAATAGGGTGACCATCCAACAATCTTCAGATAGTTCTAACAACAGAAGGTCTGATAATTTTCCACTACCTTTTGAAGAAGAAGTTATCTGTATCGTCTGGCCTTGCCGCCTTGTAAGAATATGACTCCTTAATAATCTTCTAGATCTCATATTTTGTAGGCACTACTGCAAGTTGTCTCTGCTAACGAGAGTTCAATTTTTTTTACTTAGCCGGCATGGAGTTCCTGTGCTCGATGGACTGATTTTGAGGCACTGTGAACATATCTTTGAAGTGTTTATGAATCAAGAGACTAAGTTCTACTTTGTCTGAGATCCACTTTCCATTAATGTCTTATAGGGTGCTAATGTGGTTTGATCGATGCCTGTTGTTGACGTGGGCATGGTAGAATTTGCTATTATTGTCACCATGGCAAAGCCAGCTGATATGGCTTCGTTGTTTCCAACTCTCCTGTTCCTTCATCATGTTGTTTTCTAATTCATTTTCCAGTTCAATGCAGTTTTTGTCTACTTCCTCATTGTCGTGTGTTTCTAATTTCTTTTGGTCTTGTGGAACTTTCTGGATAAGACTTTCTTTCTCTTTGTATTGTCTCCAAGTGAGTCTTTTATCCCATTTCATAAAAGGTTCCTTTATCTCATTAGTAGCTTCGTGGAATTGTTTTCTTGGGTTCCAAATGCTTTTGATAAGATCATGGAATGTTGGTTGTTGATTCCATTGAGCCTTTGTAAAGAAACGGGCTTTGTGTGACCTGGTTTGCTTGTCGAGAATGGAAATGGGGTTATGACCAGAACCTATGCACGTGAGGTTTTCACACACGCAATTGGGGAACATTTGGATCCAGGCCGCATTAGCTACTGCCCTGTCTAACCATTCATGAAGAATTATCTTCTTATAAGTAAAATTGAATCCCGTGTTACTGATGTCAGAGAGGCCAACCTAAAGGGGAGTGTTGTTGAATCTGGTGGCCTCACAAATATTGAATAGATTGCTCCCAATTTTTGCATTAGGGATGAGCATGAAATTGAAGTCGCCTAGGGTGATCCATCGGTCATTGATAGAAGTGTTGAGGTGAAGCAGGTGATTCCATAAAACTAGATGACATGCAGGAGATGGTGAAGCATAGATAAATGTAGTGTAGAAGCTATTATTGGTCTTATAGTGAATGAAGTATTTTTTGCTTGGAACAATTTAGATGTTGCAATCTTCTTCATTCCACATTACCCATATTCCACCAGAAAACCTTGTACCTTCAACTCTATGCGAACTAGAGAAACTGATGTCCTTGATCACTCTATCTGCCTATGCTCCCGAGATGTGAGGTTTGAAGATGGAGACAATTTTGATATCATACTTCTTAATCATGTTTTTGAGGGATTGTCTGGCTTTCTTCTTACCAACACCCCTAATGTTCCATACGTGTGTATTAACCATAGATAGAACTGGTGAAGGTTGTTTTATGGCTCATTCCGACCCCAGACCCTTCCTTCTCTTCTCCTCCCCTCTTCATCCCACTTCAAGTATTATAAGAGTGGTTTTCCTGGGGGATCCCACCTTCGTAGTGTCTCCCTTCTCTTTGGCTTTCTGGCCTGTCATGGTGGTCTTCCTATTTACAGATCTCATAGGGGGTGTCAAGTTTCCATCAGCATCTTGCGTACCCTCCTAATCTCCCTTGTCTGTGCTGGCATTGACATATGTGGTTATAGATGGCCTACCCAAAATGATCTCGTCCCCTATTGGTACCACCACAATATGCCTTGGTACTGAGTTAGAAACATCATTCCCCTGAGCTGCCTATTCAATAGCTATTTGTTCAGCCTGAGTTTTCGTCTGTGTTGGTCCCTTACTGGAGATATCATCATCATTCTCTCTACTCTGTTTCTTGCACCATATTTTTGGGCCTGTTTCATTATTTTGTATTTCCCCAGTAGCTTCATATTCATCCCCTCCCTGTCTCTCAGATTCCTCCTCCTCTTCGTCTAGTACTTGATATCTATTTTCATGTTCTTTTCCCTAGTTTTTACCTTTGCGACCTAGTTCCTTATCTTTCTTCCTTGGCATTCTACTCGCCAGGATTTTCCTTCCATAGTACATGCAATACTGTAACTAAAGGAAAATGTGTCTAACCCATTGGATTAACACTTGTACAACATAAACATAATGGACATGTTTAGATCACTAAGAATAAGATTCATGGGTGATTGGCTCTAAGTACAAGTGGGAGTGTGTTGGTAAGTATACCTAGAGTGGCAATCATCTGATGATTGTGATGGCATATCATATACACAGTTTGATTAATAACAAAGACAATCATCCAATTTATTGTGTTTCATTTAGTTATGAGATTATGATGAAACATAATGAATGTTTAAAGAATGACATTACTCAATGATGTATGTCTTTGGATTGATGAACTGAGCAATGATATCTTACGAATTTCAAGAGTATGTACATTCTTATTATGTCCCTAGTCAGATGTCATTGTGCAAGGCTGATAGACAGCAATGACACGCAAGACTAGAGTGTGTGTTGGTTGATGACAGGATCTCATCAGTCATGATATGTAATATCAGATCAAACACATAGATACTTGTTATAGAACAATGTATCAGATAGACTCGCCTTCAGAGTGACACATGGAAACCATAATTGGTAGTTAGAATCATCTCTCATAGTGATGGTGGTTATTGTGGTTCTTAGACCTGAAGTCACAACACTCATCACATGTTGTTTGTTGTACTTTGACATCATCGACTGTGACCTTGAATAAGGGTTACCAAAAAGGTGGTTCTTGGGTGAATTGTGACACATGGGGATGATTGTAAGTGATGTAGATGAGATTTTTCCCTCATACAAGAGTTTGATATCCAGGCCACTTGATAAGTGAGACTGAGAAAATCATGCACATGCACATGTGAATCAACATATATTGAGGTCACATGTTTCTCAGATAGTTTTATCTAGTTCAAGGAACATAGATGAACATTGGGAGGATTAGGTTCTATGCCTCAAGTTCAATTTGAATATCAGTGGAAAAGGAATTAGACAATCTCTATAAGACCAATCATAAATTATAAGTTGAAGTTGTTCTCCAACTTTTTGTATTTCTTAGGTAATAATGATGTGTTTCTAGATATCTCTCATTGCTTGTGATGTCACAAATCAATTATGGACATTTACTAAAACCAATTTAGAATCTATAGGGTCACACACATAGTATACACTTGGAATAGGAGTTCATTCGTTAATATAGTTTAAACTTGATTACTAAATTGTTTAGTATCCAATTCAAACAACCATTGGTTGAATGTTGACTGAATGGACTACGAACTGACCAATTCAAGTGTTGAATTGGTCATTTCAGTGTGTTAGGAAAATTGAAAAAATATTGGCAATTTGTTCCATTAATCGACCGGCTTAGGAATTTAATCGATCGGCTTAGGTCAATGAAACGATCGGCTCAAGATTTCAACCAAGCAGTTGGTGGATCAATTTGATTGACTCAAATGTTAGTGTTGACGTCATGTTGTACATTTAACTAGATATTAATTTCCAATACCGTTGTGATTGGGAAGCATGATAAAAGGATTGATTCAAGGGTTGAACTGATCGATTCACATGCCAACCAATCGGTTCAACTGTGAACTGACCATTTTTGCACTTGCAAATTGTGAAAATTCATGAAATCCCATCCTCTTCGACTACCACATAGACTGGGAACCCTGACCCAGATGCTCCTTTAAAGAGAGGGGTATTGGGGGCTTCTCAGACACATCAATTAACTCTAACAATTATTGTCTTCTCTATTTTTGGTAAGTGAGAGAACCCAAGCAAGTCCTACCCATTAAAGGGAGGAATAGAAAGGGAGAACAATTGTGGGAGAGTAGGTTGTTGCTAGTACACCAACTAGAAGTGAAAACTCCTTCTTGTCTATTCTTCTAGAACAACAGGAGTTCCTAGTGGTCCCTGTGGACTACTATAGAGAGGAGGAGGCTATTTCCTATCGGTAGGAGGACAAGGTCAAGCTATTGTCCATGGTGATCAACATGGAACTGTTGTAGGCATTGTCTTGGTGCGATTTGAAGAAAGTTGCATACTACTTCAAGGGAATTTTTACTGGACTTGCTCCAGGACTACATATTACCTCAAAATCATCCTTCCCATTACTTATTTATTGACGTGATAATCTGTTAAAGGAGAATATGGTAAGTTCATTTTTATTTGTGTTTCCTGCTCTGTAGCCATAT